>CM042009.1:128235210-129435210 GCA_023525715.1 Cichorium intybus
AATTCCCCACTAACACAAGCATCTTAAGAGTTTTATAAAATTTAATGTAGTGTTTATAAAAATAGAGTTTTATAAAAAAAAAAGGTTATTATTTGATTATAACAATCTACTTTGATTTGAAGTTTAATTATAGCATTCAAGTTTGATTCTTTTAATTTAATTAGAGTATCATACTTTGATTTGATTTTAATATGGTATCATAATTTAATTTGATTATAGTTATAACGTTATACTATGCTATATTGCTATTAACGTCAATTTATATCGTAGTGTAAGAGTTTTGATCCTATTAGCATCGAGAAATCTCGAGTAGGGTTTATTAAATTTCCAATTGGGTTGGGTTGACCCGAATCCATTTTAGGCGGATGTCATATTTAGACTTAATTGTTATGAAAACATTATTTGGAAATTTAAGGTGTGGTCCATAAGTTATGAATGTGAATAAATGTCATTTGTGAAAATGTAGGAAGCGGGACTAAAGTTACCAAATTCTTGAAACTTATATTTGACCCATTATAGACTAAGTACTCTATTAATAGATTCATATATAAAGGTTGAGTTGAATTTCATTAGTTGGGAATGTTGTTGATGACAATTGTCAAATTTGAGAAAGAGAGACTAAAATCGTCAATCCTGTGAAACTGGGGTTGGACCATGACTTGACTTAGTTGAGATTATAAATGTTAAGAATATCATTTTTATGTTTACAGAAGAAGAAATAGAAGTTTTTAGAATCGTTTGAGATATAATGATGCAAACTTTTCTAATGAATGAGCTTTTTTTGTCATTAAGCGTAAGATGTAAGTATTTAAGCTTCTTCCCTAATTCTCTTCTTCATTTAAACGACTCGAGAGCTGAAATATGGTTGTCCATAGCTACTTTTGAAGGAATAGAAGTGTTTGGGAGATTATTTATACCTAACTTCAAACTCCAACATCACATTTATCAGATACAATCAAATGTTGGTTTCATACGTTTGTTGTTACAATCAAATATTTGTTTTTATATTATATCTTAATATAAGATACTAGCAAATATATGCATTATGATAGGCAACCAAAAGTACTACGAATGGATTTTAGTTGTTAACATATAAAGAGGTATTATTATTAAATCTAAGGAGTCACAAAAAAACTTAAACCGACATTTACCCTATATATGTCAGTTTACCAAAAAGAATCCTAAAATAAACCTGAGCATTAGGGATTTTTTTCCAAAACATGCAACAAGCAAAACCCTAATCCTGACCACTATTTCCAAAACAACACAACAAACCGTTCAACTTGCTAACTAGTACAATTTCAATGTTCTTGCTTCTTCTTTCAAATACCCCAACAATACCTCCTACATATTGATTATTTTCAGCAACCCATGTATCATATCAATTGATCTCTACAAATTAATGGATCAATCCAACCCAAAACTCCACATTTCAAGTCCTTTCAAATTTGAAAAAAAAATAAATAAATTAGCATGATTAGAACCAAATGTAGAGATATTTCATCAAAATTGTTACCTAGTTTTGGGAAAGCATAGAATGCCGACTAGGAATAATTGAAGTCCAATATGTTTGCACAATCACCACTTTCCCACAAAAGCCCAGCATCATGTCGATTTTTCCCGAGAGGGAGATAGCGTGAGGTTTGAGAGCTGGCAGCAAGGAGATAAATGTTACGCTTCTTAAAGGAAAAAAAAGTAATCAAACACTATGAGAGACCCATATGAAAAGACAAAAATATGCTTACGTGGGGGCACGTGTGCAACTTAACGGGAAAAAAATAAAAGGATGTTAATGGGGCCAAATCCACACAAAAAAAAAATTATGAATATGATCAATTATACAATTTGAAAACTTTTTGGACATTATCCAAAAAAATCAGCAAACTACGTAGACGAATTTGTGGTTTACTCAATATATTACTTCATTATAGTGAAACTTAAAAAATAAATAATTATATACTAATGAAGCTAATACCTATTGAAAAAATATTCACTATGATTTAAATATATTTAATTTGTTATTCGACTTACTAACTTATGTATTCTTATTTTCTTTCCTAAATAAAATACTCGCGTCAATGGCCTCTTGGTCAATTGGTAAGGCGTCGCCTTCTAACCTTGAGGTTGAGGGTTTAATATCCACTAGGGGGAATAGGTGGATTATAGGTGAATTAGAGTAGGAGTAGGATAGATTTGCCGATTCAAAAAATAAAATAAAATAAAATACTCGTGTTTTTTTAAGAATTTAATCGCATGTTTGTTTGATAATGTTACTTTTAATTTTAATATATATATATACCATAAAGCGCTTTGCTTGAGATTCTATTTTATGATAAAGTTTATTTTTGACTTTAATGAAAAAATAATGGATACAATTAAATCATTCCACTTTTGTAGATGGTGATATGATGATGAGCGTGGAATGCTTTTTAATGTATGATGGATTTATTGGCTGGATAATTGTATGATTTTTGGTAATTATCAAAGTATTAAAGATTTTATTGGTTTTCATAATTGATCATCTAATTCGACATGGGTTACTTTAGGCCCAAGATCCGATGAATACCCATCTACTTTTGTGACTCCCGAGTCCCTGTTATACAAAACTCGAAAAAGATGGTGTCTGTCAAATCCTAAAACAGTCATTATGAATTCTTTCAGGAACTTTGTGATGGGAAAAACGCAGCCACAAACGGTAAACAATAATTGCGGAATTAATCTTCGTTTGACTAAACTTTCCCGATTCGAATGAACCTTTGAGGATGATAACAAATAAGGTATTTTTGATAAAACCAAAACAGCCCCAATGCAATTTTGTAACCAATCTAATCAGCCCCAAAACAGTAAGCAATCAACCAAAATATAACACCGGAATTTTAGCGTGGAAAACCCCTCAAAACGAGAGTAAAAACCACGGGACTACTAGAGCCGCTTCAAATCCACTACCACCAATATTTGAGCAATACAAAGTCTTCTCTAGATGAACTAGAGGTATACAATAACCATCATATACTTGGAAACAAATTACATCAAGTATATGGAATCAAACAACAAAGAGAAATGAAAGATATCACCAAAAAGTGCTGCTGTCCAGCAGCAAACAGATGCAGCGATTCCCGATGCTCCGGAACAGATCTGGACAAGCCAACCGGACAGAATGTCGGTATGGATGTTAGGAAGCCGCTGTCCGAAAATCAAGGCAAACGGACAGACGGATCTCCGGGAAATGATGAAACACTGCAGGGGTATCAAGAACTCCGAAAATTGACTTTGCTCTCTGTTTTCTCTCTGTGATGCTCTCGTAGAAGTGAATCTGCACGCTAGAATAGATAAAAGCTAGGGCTGAAAATAAAGATATATATATATATATATATGGCCCAAATAGTTTGGGCTTCCTCATGGGCTAAAAAACCCAACAAATCTCCCCCTTTTTGCCTATGAGGAAGAGTTCGCCATTCCGGCGATCGAGCAACATATCTTCAACTTTTCACTTGCTAAAGCTTTAGTCAACATATCGGAACCATTATCATCGGTATGAACTTTATTAAGTTCAAACAACTTGTCTTCAAGAGCATCTCTAATCCAATGATACCTCACATCGATATGTTTTGTTCTTTTATGAAACATAGAATTCTTCGCAAGGTGAATAGCACTTTGATTATCACAAAGAACCACATACCGCTTTTGCATAAAGCCAAGCTCTTGCATAAATCTTTTCAACCACAATAGTTCTTTGCACGCTTCTGTTGCCGCAATATATTCAGCCTCGGTGGTAGACAAAGCAACACACTTTTGTAGTCTTGACTGCCATGACACAGCTCCCCCTGCAAAAGTCATCAAATATCCAGAAGTGGATTTCATGTTGTCTTTGTTTCCTGCCATATCAGAATCAGTATACCCAACAAGCATTGGCTCCCCCTTTCCAAAAGTTATACCCAATTTGGAAGTACCACGTAGATATCTGAAAATCCACTTCACTGCTTCCCAATGCTTTTTACCTGGGTTTGATAGAAACCGACTAACAACACCTACTGCATGTGCAATATCAGGCCTTGTACACACCATTGCATACATCAAGCTACCAACGGCTGAGGCATATGGAACTCTATCCATCTCTTCAATCTCCTTCTTAGAAGAAGGGCAGTCTTTATCAGTCAATTTAAAGTTGTTAGTAAGAGGTGAACTAACCACTTTAGCTTTATCCATATTGAACCTACGAAGCACCTTCTCAATGTATTGCTCCTGTGACATGTGTAACTTCTTTGAAGCTCTATCCCTAGTAATCCGAATGCCAAGAATCTGTTTTGCTGGCCCCAAGTCTTTCATAGCAAAAGACTTGCTCAATTCTTTCTTCAGGTGGACAATTCTATCTGCATTCTTACCAACAATCAACATGTCATCAACATAAAGCAATAAAATGATGAAATCATCACCACCAAACCTCTGGTAGAAAACACAGTGATCTGAAGTAGTCTTTTTGTAGCCTTGCTTCCCCATGACTGACTCAAATTTCTTGTACCACTGTCTTGGTGCTTGCTTCAACCCATAAAGACTTTTCTGAAGTTTACAAACATAATCTTCTTTGCCCTTAACCTGAAAACCTTCAGGTTGCTCCATATAGATTTCCTTGTCTAAATCACCATGAAGGAATGCTGTCTTGACATCCATCTGCTCAACCTCAAGATCAAGGCTAGCAGCTAAACCAAGAATCACCCGAATAGAACCCATCTTCACGACTGGAGAGAAAATCTCATCAAAATCAATACCCTTTCTTTGACTGAATCCTTTGACCACCAACCTAGCCTTGTACCTAGGCCGTGAGGTATGTTCTTCAACCTTCACTTTGTAGACCCATTTGTTCTTCAAAGCTCTCTTGCCTTTAGGTAACTTTACTAACTCAAATGTATTGTTTTCATGCAAGGAATTCATCTCATCTTGCATAGCTTCAACCCACTCTCTTTTGTGCTCATCTTCCATGGCTTCTGTATAACATTCTGGCTCTCCCCCGTCAGTGACTAAAACATATTCATCAGCAGAATAACGGGTGGAAGGATGACGATCTCTCGCTGACCGCCTAAGTGGGACAAATGGTGGTATATCTGGCACTGGTAGATCTGGATGCAACTCATCATCTAACTCTGATTGCTCTGGGAATTCATTTTCATCAGTACCATGTTGTTCATCATTCTGAACACTATCTTCATTCTGTGGCTCAAGATGTTGAGGAGAGACCGGATCCAAATCAATAAGATTATCAGTAGATTGAGGAACTATCTTTATCTTCTCAATATCTTTCAATGTCTGATCTTCCACAAATACAACATCACGACTTCTTACAAGTTTCTTCAGAACTGGATCATATAACCTGTATCCAAACTCATCTTGGCCATATCCAAGGAATATGCACGGCTTGGTCTTCACATCAAGCTTTGATCTTTCATCTTTGGGAATATGCACAAAAGCCTTGCATCCAAAGACCCGCAAATGATGATACGAAACGTCTTTATTACTCCAAACCCTGTCAGGAACATCAAAAGACAAAGGAACAGAGGGAGTAAGATTAATAACATGTACCGCCATATTCAAAGCTTCACCCCAGAAAGAATTAGGTAATCCTGCATGTGAGAGCAAACATGTAACTCGCTCAGTCAATGTTCTGTTCATTCATTCTGCTAAACCATTTAGCTGTGGTGTCTTTGGAGGAGTCTTTTGGTGCCGAATACCTTGCTCTCTACAATAAGTATCAAAAGGACCAATGTATTCACCTCCATTATCTGTTCGAATACACTTAAGCTTCTTCCCAGTTTGCCTCTCAACTAAGGCATGAAACTGCTTGAACGCACCAAATACTTGATCTTTGGACTTTAAAATATAAACCCATACCTTCCTTGAATGATCATCGATGAATGTGACAAAGTATAAGCAGCCCCCAAGTGATCTAGTCTTCATGGGACCACATACATCGGAATGTACCAGATCAAGTATATTCTCCTTCCTAGAGGGAGGATGAGTCTTGAAGGAAACTCTATTTTGCTTACCCGCCAGACAGTGAGAACACTTCTTCAAATGAACATCATGCACACCTGTCAACACATTTTTCTTCAACAGTAGAGACATACCCTTTTCACTCATGTGACCAAGTCTCTTATGCCATAAACTAGTCATATTAGTATTCACCACTGCATTGACCCTATCTTTAGAGATCTGTGGATGTGCCATGTACAATTTTGAAGTTCTTTTACCTCTTGCCACGATTAAAGAACCACGAGTGAGTTTCCAAATTCCATCACCAAAGTTGCTGTGGTAACCATCATCATCAAGTAAGCCAGTGGATATCAAATTAAGTCTAATATCTAGAACATGTTTTACATTGTGTAAAACCAACTCCATCCCAGTATCAAACTTCAAACAAACATCACCAACTCCAACAATCTTTGATAGCCCACTATTACCCATCTTAACAGTCCCAAAGTCACCGGGAGTATAAGATGAATAAAAATCCCTTTGTGATGTCACATGACACGTAGCACCACTGTCAATAACCCAACTCGAATCATCATGTGCAAGGTTAACCATATCATAATCACAACAGATAAAGAACTCTTCTGTAGCAGTATTAGCTTCAGCACCATCATTGCCACCTTCATCTTTCTTATGGTTGTTCTTTTGTTGGTTGTAATTAGCCTTCTTGTTTTCCTTTTTCAACTGTCTGCAAAATCGTATTGTGTGCCCTTTTCTACCACAATGATAGCACTCAAAATCAGCAAACTTTCCTTTGGATTTACTACGATGCTTTCCTTTGTTACTCGGACCTCTACTTTGACTTCTCCCCCTGTTTTCTGTAACCATGACATCTGAACTAGAAGAGGAAGCTTGTGACTTTCTTCTCGTCTCTTCATTTAAAATACTGCTTTTAGCCAATTCCATGGAGATAATACCATCCGGTGCAGAGTTGGACAATGATGTCCTAAAAGTCTCCCAAGAATCCGGTAAAGTGCCAAGGAGCCATAAGCCATGTATCTCATCTTCAAACTTGATACCCATTCCTTCAAGCTGATTAATAATTCCTTGAAAAGAATTCAAATGATCTGTAATAGGATTTCCATCATGGTACTTCAAAGCTATCAACTGTTTAATCAAGAACAGTTTATTATTCCCGGTCTTCCGAGCATACAACTGCTCAAGCTTGTTCCACAAAGTACGAGCATGAGTCTCCCCGCTGATATGATTCAAAACATTATCATCAACTGCTTGTCGAATATACCCACAAACTTTCCTGTGCAAAATATTTCATTCTGCATCTGTTTTATCTTCAGGTTTATCCGTACTAAACACAGGCGCATAATAATCCTTCACATAAAGAAGGTCTTCCATCTTGCCTTTCCAAATATGATAATTAGAACCATTCAAATTAACCATCCTACTTGTCTTATCTTCCATCGTTCAAACAAGTAACCAAATAACAAGAACCAATAGCTCTGATACCAAACTGATGGGAAAAACGCAGCCACAAACGGTAAACAATAATTGCAGAATTAATCTTCGTTTGACTAAACTTTCCCGATTCGAATGAACCTTTGAGGATGATAACAAATAAGGTATTTTTGATAAAACCAAAACAGCCCCAATGCAATTTTGTAACCAATCTAATCAGCCCCAAAACAGTAAGCAATCAACCAAAATATAACACCGGAATTTTAGCGTGGAAAACCCCTCAAAACGAGAGTAAAAACCACGGGACTACTAGAGCCGCTTCAAATCCACTACCACCAATATTTGAGCAATACAAAGTCTTCTCTAGATGAACTAGAGGTATACAATAACCATCATATACTTGGAAACAAATTACATCAAGTATATGGAATCAAACAACAAAGAGAAATGAAAGATATCACCAAAAAGTGCTGCTGTCCAGCAGCAAACAGATGCAGCGATTCCCGATGCTCCGGAACAGATCTGGACAAGCCAACCGGACAGAATGTCGGTATGGATGTTAGGAAGCCGCTGTCCGAAAATCAAGGCAAACGGACCGACGGATCTCCGGGAAATGATGAAACACTGCAGGGGTATCAAGAACTCCGAAAATTGACTTTGCTCTCTGTTTTCTCTCTGTGATGCTCTCGTAGAAGTGAATCTGCACGCTAGAATAGATAAAAGCTAGGGCTGAAAATAAAGATATATATATATATATGGCCCAAATAGTTTGGGCTTCCTCATGGGCTAAAAAACCCAACACTTTGACCGAACGAAGTATGGATTCGCCTGTTCAAAAAAAAAAAAAAACGAAGTATGGATTCAGAGTCGGAGCAGACCACGATAAAAACAGGTTAGTTCTAAAAATTTTGTGTCCATCAATAGTAGTTAAAAAACCACGAAAGAAAAACTTCATTTTTGGAATGCCATGAATATTTCTGAAATGGGTTGATTCCCTGGATTAAAATAGGTATTTTATATGTGTTTTTGTAGTATTTAGGTTATACATGTCGTGGTTGGTTTTATAGGTATTTAGGTATTTTATATTTTTATATGTGTTTTGTAGTATTTAGGTTAGAAAAATCATAAAAATAGTGTTTGAAGTGCGATGAACATTGTCGAAATGGATTGATTTCTCATTAAAATAGGTATTTCGTATATGTGTTCAGTAGTTAGGATTTACTAGCAGTGGTAAGTAGTCAGGTATTTTTTTTTCCGTGACCATGAATCATTTCATACAATGAAATATGTCGAATGTGTCTGAAAATATGAAGAACTATTGTGAACTAGGAATTTTTAATGAAGGCTCTGCACCTAATGAATTTGAATGGAAAAATAGGTTACACAAATGAGGAGATAATATCGCTCTTATAGCAACGGTTGGAAATGGAAATTCCTCTGAGAAGTGATATGTTATACTCATTTAGTATGTCACTCATTAAATGGTTTCTTATTATATCCTACTAACCAACTTTATATTTGTAGGGGAAAACATCGGTTGTTGATACCATTGATGTGGAAGATGAAGGTTTAATGAATTAATGAAACAACACCAAATCCATAACCAACAAAACTAAAACTAATTTTCAATGATGAATTCTCAAATCATTTAGTTTGATTGGGGAAAAGTTTACCAAATAGGCATCCAACTATTGCTCCAACAAAACTTAGACGTAGTCACATGGACATTGAATGACATGACTAGCATCCCAAGAGAAATATATAAGCACAAGTTAATTGAAAAAGTAATCCACAAGCCAGTGAGATAGAATATAAGGGATCAATTAGGAAAGAGAAACAAAGTAATCAATATCGAAGTATATAAGCTAGGCGTCGTAAGCATATTCTGGGAATCACTCTTCCTAACGTAGGTAGCTAACCCAATGATGGAAGGAAAAGTGATGGAACATAGAGAATGTACATATATTAGTATACCACAAGATAGCTACCCCCTCCCAGAAATAGACGAAAAAATAGAATCACTAGAAGGCTTCAAATGTAAATGTTTCTTAGATGCATATAAATGATACAATCAAATCCACATGGTGATTGACAACAAAGATAAAACAGCCTTACACACAGATCGTGACACGTATTGTTACTAAAAAATACGATCCAACTTGAAAAATGTCGGAGCTACATACCAATGGCTAGGCAACAAAAATTTCAAACAACAAATCGGGAAATTATAGAAATATCCATCGATGACACGGTAATAAAAGTAAAGATCATTTCAACATCCTACAAGACATTCAGAAAACTTTCGAAAACCTTAGACGAGCACACATGAAGCTCAATACAGAAAAATGTGTCTTTGGAGCCGAGGAGGAAAAGTTCCTCTGTTACATCTTTGCATATGAGGGAATCACTACACGAAAAAAAGATTTTAATTACACATGAACTATGACACACGCTAATTAATGACATAAAAAATGTATGTCATAAAAATGTCATATTTTTCTAAAACTAAAGGATTTACGACATACATAATTGTATTGTATGTCGTAAACATATGTCATCTTTTGTAACATTTATGACAACATGTGTGTCGTTTTTTAACATCATAATCGAGAGAAAAAAAAAACATGCAAGACACTTTTATGTCATTTTATAAAAATTATGTGTCGTCTTATTTTGTTTCCCTTATTTTTATCTATGCGTGTATATCTTGATCTTCTCAATTCATCACGCTTCAATTGCTTCCCTAATCATCTTCTCGCTCTCCCATCTTTTAGGGTTCGATCGATAGATTTAATTTCTGCCCTAATCAAATTATCTAGGTTCCTTGCCCTCGTTTGCTCTACACCAGGAGTCCCTAATTCCCACGACACTCTCCCTCGTGGCTCATAATCACCGGCTCACAATCACCGACTAGTTTGTAGTCACCAGTGGTTTCGCGATGGTCAGTCTCTTAATAGTCAAGAGCCTCAAATTCATCACGCTTCAATTTCCTCCCTAATCATCTTCAACCATCGATCTTCTCGCTCTCCCATCTTCTAGGGTTCCATCGGTGGCTTTAATTTACACCCTAATCAAATTATCTAGGGTTCCTTGCCCTCGTCTGTCTCTCCCAAACCCTGCCTCCAAGAATTTCTGTTAATTGCATGCTAACATCAGTGATGGAAACGTGAAAGGACAGTGGAAACATACTCTTTGAGTTCCTTAGCGGGAGGCGTTGCCACGACAGCCGCATCCCTAATCTTTCGGCTGGTTTTCACTGGATTTCTCCATCTTTGATGTTCTTGTAAAGGAGAACCCATGGAAGTTTTACTACCTGTAAGTGGCTTACAAATTATGTCAAATGATATAAAACCAATTTGTTATCCATAGCTCAACTTTAGGTTTGTTATGCAGTTTGTGGAGAGGGAATTCGTGATTTCTGTTGAAAGTAAACCTATTTGGTTAATATTTTGCACTGGTTATGCTTTTAATTCCAATAAAAAAATCATGTATTTTGAGTTTCGAATATTATCTTTAAATTGAAATACCTTGCAAGTACATACTTGAAATCGAATAGGTGAATTGCCTCAATTTTTTTATACATAACAAATCAAGTGAAACCGCAAATCAAGCAAAAGATATAGAGATGTTTTGAGGTAATTCTTCCACGCATTTATAACCTTGCAATGTTTTCTTAGATTCCTCGTCGCCATGGCCAAAATATCAGCTACACAAACTTTAATGAAAAAGTTAGATTAAAGGACCTAAAATTGCAGAACCTGCTATGATATTATTCTATATACGTTACAAGTACTCATAATCTAGAGATTTTGCAAGCTTATCCATGTTCCGAGGGAGTAGAAGATGGAGCTGCCAAACAGGGAAAGCAAGCATGTTGGTGATAATGCACAAACAAGTCCCTATGATTATGGTTGATAGCCTATCGTGGGCCACATGTAAGAGATGATCAACCGGATACCCCAAGATTGACACCAGGCTGTAAGTGAGAATGAATATGGTGCAACTATAGTCGAATCTAGCTTTCACCATAGGGATAAACCTTGAAAAAGTTGTAGCCGAAGCTGTAAGAAAATCATTAGTGAGCAATTTAGCTATGTATATCACCAATGATATGTATTTGAATTCTTGATGTTACCTAATATGAAAAGAGATATTCCCATGATAAATGGCTCAAATTGGTGTCTCGAAGGGCTAGCAACCCAATGGACCCAAGTGCAAGAATCCAGCAAGAAAAGTGGCATAGATTTTGTTCAAACACTTGTACAAAGTTCCACTTGCAATTGAGGTGATGTCACTTGAAAACATTGAGGTTATCAGTTGCTTTATGTCATCATTCATGGTTGCAAGCTTCAATTCAGTTGGAGGTAATTCAACTAATATCGTCAACAATTGGTTTCTTTCTGTTTAAGGTGTTTGCATGTCTGCATTTATTATGACCAAAGTAGATGAAGACGACCTTGATATTTTAAATCAGTTGAAGGAGATGTATCAGATATTATCATGCATAAAATCTTTTTTTTATGTATAATAGAACCTTATTCATATTCAATTTTTAGCTATTAAACATTTGATTCATTTGCATGTGTTTCCGATTTAAGTTATTTTCACTTGATCATTCCATACCGGTAAATAACATAATTAAAATGATTTATTTGACTTCTGAGGTCAAACCCAGCCCCACCTAACCCAAATTTCAAACAAAATTGAAATTATTAGTTATATTTAAAAAAGGTGCTTGAAGATTAGAGAATAAATAAACTTCAATGTCATCAATATTTATATAAAAATATTCACCAATAGTTCATATATTTAAGTTTAACAAAATATTCACAACGTAATAAGAAGAAGATAAAAAAAAAATGTAACCTTTATTATTAGGGGACGCCATTAATTAGTCTACACTAACATAAGCTTGAGGAAAAACAACATATAATAAGCTCTTACATCGAAGAGAAGGTATTTGTAGACAAATTATTAACTCCTACCAACTTTATAATATCATGAAGCTAGAGTATTATCATGAATAACATCAAGTAAAAATAAAGTCACAAAAAAATAACTTTTAATGAAAATGTATAAACATATTTATTTGGTTTTCTTTTGAGATATAAAATCAACGTGAAATATTTCATAAAAAACCCTATATTTTTAATTTTTTCTGTTTAAACCTAAAACTTTATTTTTTTTAAAATACCTAAATTTTGTAGAAACCTTTTAATTTAGCCCATTAACCGGTTTTACAGGTTATATATAATTTTTTTAGAAAAAACCCTAATTTATTTTATTTTTTCCGAAAAAAACAATCAATTTTCTTTTTTCAGAAAACTTTTTAATTTAGTCCATTTATCCGATCAGGAGTTTATCATCAAGTTATCCGATTTTTCAGTGACTTTTTCACAAAGAAAATGATTTTTCTTCGTTATTGTAATTGACATAACTTTCATATACGATGTCCAAATTCTACAAACTTTATATCCCTGGAAATGTCATAAGTAATACTACAACTTTGTTTTACTGACTTTTGTTTGAATATATTCAGATATTTCGCTACAATCTCATAAACATGAACATAAACCTATTTAGATAAAAAAAATTGCGATTTTCAAACCTTCATATCTCCTTCATTATAACTCTAACTGATCTGAAACTTTTTTCCTCGGTTTTTATTAATTCAAATTGTATAATTTTCATAATGATGACTTTTTCCTAATTTTTCATGCGTTTGGAGTTCATATAAAGATAAAAAAGGCTTACAAAGACAAACAACGAGCCCGCCATGAACGACAACGAGCCCGCAAAGAAAAACAACGACTAACAGACATATAGTTTTTGTTGTCGAATCCAGAGGAGGGTCTCGAGGGGGAAGCACTCGAGATGATTATAAAATACAAAGCCGATATCATAAAAAAATATCCGTCATAGTTTCGTTTTCTTACGTTTGTGGTTTTTCGTATTTTTTAATTTGTAATTTGTCGTTTTAGTTTACGTTTGTAATTTTATTTTCTTAATTAATGAAGTGTTTTATTTTAATTTAATTATATTTAATGTAATTAATTTTTCAAATTTAGTTATATTTAATTATATTTATATTTATTTTTACGAGACTGTAGCGAAAGATCTGAACATATTCAAATAAAAGTCAGTAAAACAAAGTTTTAGTATTACTTACGAGTTTTTCAGAGATATAAAGTTGGTAGAATTTGGACATCTTATATGAAAGAAATGCCAATTACATAAACGAAGAAAAATAATATTCTTTGTGAAAAAGTCCCTGAAAAATCGTTTAACTTGCGGATAAACTCGTAAATGACTTAAATTAAAAAGTTTTCTGAAAAAGAAAATTGAGGGTTTTTTCCGAAAAAAGGAAAAAATGTTGGGGCCTTTTCTGAAAAAAAAATGTATATATAACCTATAAAACGGGTAAAGTGGCTAAATTAAAAATTTTCTCCAAAATTTAGGTTTTTTTTGAAAAAAAATAAAGTTTTAGGTTTAAACAAAAAAAATTGAAAATATAAGGTTTTTATGAAATAAACACTTAATTATATTTAGGAACATACGGGTTAATTATGATTTTAATTGGTCAGTTTTAACTTCCAAGCAAACAATAAAAACTAACTTAAATGACAGTAATTGAACATTTGCATAATTGGAGAACTTCACAGCTCTTTCTGATTGAAATTAACGGATGATAATATAGCATCAACTTGTTCAAAAGACTTCAATGTTGCAATCTACTTAATTATCAACACCATAGATATATTACAGATTAAAAGTGTTATATCAACAACAAAAATGGTGCGATGCGATTGTGGAAACTGACGTTTTGTGGGCTTTCGATAGGATTGAGTTAGCATGAAGTCAAGGTACATGATGACTAATTACTACTCAATTTCTAAATACACTAGAAAAAAAGACAAATTAATATAACAATTTTGGCTTAAGATTCGTTACAAAGCAGTTCAACAAAATAATAATGACTTACAAAGTCACCAATTTGTAACGACTAACTATGAAATTGTTTGATTTGAAAAAAAGAAAAACAGAGTATGAGTGAGAGAAAAGAGATTTGGGGATTTTCTGAGTGATTCTCATTAATTGACAAATGAACATAAGGAATTACATTTATATGACATAATTAAGCTAACACGACTGCTTAACAACCAAGCTTAACTGCTATAACAAACTATTAACTGAACTAACAGTATTTACAGAAAAGACCCGTGAAGTTCTAAACTTTTAAAAAAATACCTGGTAACAATTAAACTCTCACACCCCCCCTCAAGCTGGAGGGTATGGTAATAGACCCAGATTGAGAGAAGCTTCACGATGCTTTACACCATTTAATGGCTTGGTTAAGACATCTGCAAATTGTTTATCCGTTGAAACAAATAATAAGGAAATGAGTCCAGCTTGAAGTTTTTCACGGACGAAATGACAATCTAACTCGATATGTTTAGTGCGTTCATGATAAACTGGGTTTTTAGCGATGTATATAGCAGCTTGATTGTCGCATTTCAAAGGAATAGGGTTAATACCAGAAATTTGAAATTCATTAAACAGTCTACTTAGCCATGTTAACTCAGAGCAAACGCGTCTCATAGACCTGTATTCAGCCTCGGCTGAAGATAAGGACACAATATGCTGTTTCTTCGATTTCCATGCAATTGGACAACCTCCAAATAAGATGAAGTAACCACTAACTGATTTCCTAGTTAAGGGACAAGCTGCCCAGTCAGAATCACAGTAAGCCTCCATCTTGAAATCAAGTTTATTATTGAAAAATAAACCTTGATTAATGGTTCCTTTGAGATATCGAAGAGCATGAAGACCAGCTTGATAACGAGCTTCAGTTGGATTTTGATTGAATTGGCTCAAAAATTGAACCGTGAAAGATAAATCCGGTCTTGTATGAAGAAGAAAATTCAGCTTGCCAATCATCTGTCTGTAGGAAGTAGGATCTGAGAGAGGCTTACTCGTATCATTGAATAAGGAAGAAACATTAGTAAGAGGAGCAGTAACAGATGAGGAATCATGAAGGGAGTATAAATCAAGAAGCTCCCTTATGTATTTTTGCTGATGAATAATGATGCCATTAGAGACATGATTGAATTCAAGACCAAGAAAATAATTGATAATGCCTAAATCTTTAATCTTGAAGCATTCATCCAAAAAGATTTTTAAATCAGTGATTTCTTGATCATCATCGCCAGTAACAAGTATATCATCTACATAAACGGCTACAATAACAACATGACCATGTTGTTTCTTTAAAAACAGTGAATGATCATTAGAGGAGTGAGAGTAACCCTTAACTTGTAAAGCTTCTGACAATTTGGCATACCACTGTCTACTGGCCTGTTTAAGTCCATATAAAGACTTCTTAAGTGTAACACCCGACTTATTAACAAAACACCCCAAAAAATTTTCATTTTACATACCAAATTATTTTACAATAAAAACTATAAGTAGGGGGTATTAGTTAACAAAATACGAGTACAAGTGTATCACGATGTACAATACATAAATATTATACATTCTTCAAGCCGGGTATTACTTCAACGCTCAGTCCTCAGTCACGAACTTTATCTTTTCCCTTAGCAGGGTCACGCTCACCTGCAGGGACATATCAAACAAAACGTGAGCTATAAAGCTCAATGAGTAATCAAGCAAACAGATAAGCATATACAAGAGAATAACAACAATTAATCTCTTAAACAATTTCTGTCCCAAGAGTCATGGTCATCACTGACTGTACCGTAATCATAGCCATAAAGGCCGCACCTAATATCATAGCCCGAAGGCCGCACCAAATCATAGCCCTAAGGCCGCATCGGAGACATAGCCCGAAGGCCGCACCGGAGTCATAGCCAACAAGGCCGCATCGGAGACATAGCCAACAAGGCCGCACCGAAGTCATAGCCAACAAGGCCGTACCATTTAATATCAAAGATAGTAATCTTAGCCAACAAGGCTGCACCAATATATCATACTAGATATAATCAAGATTACTCACCTGAAGGTTTGCTACAACTAGCGTTTGTTGTTTCTTGCCTTGAAATGAAATCCGTAGGATTTTGTCCCGTACCTATAATTCCATTCATTTCACAATGATTATAGGTTAATATACCATTTCAGTTGGTTCTAACGCACAAGGGTCTAATATAATACTAATCCCAAGCATTAATCATTGGTATAAAAATTTAATACACTTCCCGAAATACGCGTATTCTACTACAGTACTTCCGGGAGGTCGTATTCGTATTCCGATAATTTTCCATGAAGTTTCACAACATATTAGACCTATGTTTAAAATTTCAGGTCAATCGGATAAGCCTAGCATCAAAATCAAATACAACTTCTTCTTCAACAATTCCCTGCACCTACACAACCATATACATATCAAATAGAGGTGAATATCCTATTTTTTTCACCATCAAAGCTTCAAGCTTGCTCTCTTCGGTTAATACTCAAGATCATGAATGTTTTAGAACATCCAAACATGTGCTATACACTCAATTTCAAATAATCACAGGTGGTTCTTCAAAACCACTCAAACCCAATCCAAATCAATCAAATCAACCGTTCAAAAGAGCTAAAACTGAAAACCTTACCTTCAAGAAGTGAAATACCGAAGATTACTTCAATCCACCGAGTTCTAGCCTTCCGATTTGGTTCTAAAGTGTTTGAGAATTATTTTCTAGGGTTTTCAGCACTTTTCGTTCGAGAAAAATGCCCAAAATGGCTGAAAATCGCGTATTTAAAAATGCTGATCTGCGCGTAACCCGACCCTGGTTGCAAAACCCGGTCCTGGTTCCTATGCAACACGACCCTGGTTGCAAAACCCGGTCCTGGTTGACGTTGTTGCTGAATTTCCGATTTTTCGTAACTGAAACCCGATCCGGGTTGGCCAACACGACCCGGGTTACCTGTTTTTAGCGTTTTTCGCACGAAAACTCTATCTTAAAGGTATTATAACCATCCAAACACCTATAACATTATTTCTTATCGAAATCACATTACGATTAAAATAAAATTACTTACCAGAAATAACGTGGTGTTACAAATTCTCCGCTCCTTTAAGAGATTTCGTCCCCGAAATCATACAAAGAGTTGAGGGTATTTCTCCCTCATTTCGCTTTCGGTCTCCCACGTTATGTCGGAACCTCTATGATGTCGCCAAAGCACTTTGACCATACTGATTTTCTTGTTTCGCAGCTGTCTTACCTTTCGGTCTAACACCCTCTCGGGTTGTTCCGGATATCTCAACTTGTCATCTACTTCAATTTCAGCAAGAGGTACTTGTTGAGACTTGTCAAACAAAGTTTTTCTCAAATGGGACACATGAAATACGTCATGTATATTATGAAGTTCATCAGGCAACTCCAATCTATACGCTACGGCTCCAACTCTTTGGGATATACGGAAAGGTCCAATGAAACGAGGACTCAACTTCCCTTTCTTCCCAAAACGAATTAAGCCTTTCCAAGGGGATACTTTGAGCATTACCATGTCTCCTACTTGGAATTCTATCGGTTTCACCCGTTTGTCCGCATATTGTTTCTGTCTATTCTGAGCTACCTTCAAATTTTCGCGTATCAGTTTGATCTTTTCTTCAGTCTGTGCTACAATTTCGGGTCCAGCCAACGGCTTTTCCCCAACTTCAGTCCAGCAGGTCGGAGTACGGCACGGTGCTCCATACAAGGCTTCATACGGGGCCATCTGAATGCTGGAATGATAGCTGTTATTGTACGCGAATTCCACTAAAGGCAAATGATCTTCCCAGCTTCCACCGAAGTCAATGATACAAGTTCTCAGCATGTCTTCCAAAGTCTGGATAGTTCTTTCACTCTGACCATCAGTCTGTGGATGATATGCGGTACTCATAAGTACTTTTGTACCCAATTGCTCTTGAAGACTCTGCCAAAAATGAGAAGTAAACCTACTATCTCGGTCCGATACTATCGATGCTGGAAGTCCATGCCGACAAATCACTTCATCAATGTAGATTTTCGCCAGTTGATCTACTCTGTACTTTTCCTTATATGGTATAAATTGTGCCGATTTGGTCAATCGATCCACAATCACCCATATAGAATCATAACCTCGTGGTGTCCGCGGCAACTTCGTCACAAAATCCATGGTAATATGGTCCCATTTCTTCTCTGGAACCGGCAATGGTTGTATTTCCCCATACGGTTTCTGATGGTTTGACTTAACTTGCAGACAAGTCAAACATCTTTCCACAAATCTTCCAACATCTCTCTTCATTCCAGGCCACCAATACATCGGTTTTAACGTCCGATACATCTTGGTACTGCCCGGATGAACTGCATAACGACTATAGTGTGCATCTTCTAGAAGCAAATTCCGCGCTTCTCCTTGTTTTGGAACCCATATTCGACCTCTGAAGGTCTTCAATTTCTGAGCATTTTCTTCCAGATACTTCAAATATCCAACCATTCTTTCGCTTTTTACATTCTCCGGCTTACACACTTCCTCTTGTGCCAAACGAATCAATTCTGGTAACCGGCTTACTACCCCCATACACGCGGATGAAACTTTCAGAGGAGCTTCTTTTCTGCTTAGTGCATCTGCTACCACATTCGCCTTGCCAGGGTGGTACTGAATTTCACAATCAAAGTCTTTCAACAGATCCATCCACCTTTGCTGTCTCATGCTGAGCTCTTTCTGGTCAAAAAGATACTTCAGGCTCTTATGATCAGTGTAAATAACAAACTTTACACCATATAAATAATGTCTCCACAACTTCAATGCTAAGATCACCGCAGCTAATTCCAGATCATGGACGGGATACTTCTTTTCGGCATCTTTTAATTGACGGGACGCATAAGCTATGACTCGACCTTTCTGCATTAGAACACACCCAAGGCCGATTCTTGAAGCATCGCTGTAGATTACATACTCTTCTCCGCTTTGTGGTAGTACTAACACCGGTGGTTCACATAAAGCTTGTTTCAGTTTCTGGAATGCTTCTTGCTGCTCTTTAGCCCAAGTAAATTTGTCACCTTTCTTAGTCAGCTTGGTCAACGGGACAACTATCGAGGAGAAATTCTCGACAAATCTTCTGTAATAGCCTGCCAAACCAAGAAAACTTCTTACTTCAGTGGGACTTCTAGGCGGTTCCCATTTCATCACGGCTTCAATCTTTGCTGGGTCTACTTTCACCCCTTCAGCATTGATTACATGGCCAAGGAATTGGACTTCTCTTAACCAGAATTCACACTTGGAGAATTTAGCATACAGCTTTTCTCGGCGAAGCAACTCCAATACTTGTCGCAGGTGCACTTCATGTTCGGTTTGACTTCTTGAATACACCAAGATGTCATCTATAAACACTATCACCGAGGTATCAAGGAACGGTCGGCACACCCGGTTCATAAGATCCATGAATACGGCGGGAGCATTGGTTAACCCGAAAGGCATCACCAAAAACTCATAGTGACCGTATCGTGTGCGAAAAGCTGTCTTTGGGACATCAGATTCCCGTATCTTCAGTTGATGGTAACCCGACCTCAAATCAATTTTTGAAAAGTAGGATGCCCCTTGTAGCTGATCGAATAAGTCATCGATTCGTGGGAGTGGGTACTTGTTCTTCACCGTGATCTTGTTTAGTTCCCGATAGTCAATACACATGCGCATTGACCCATCTTTCTTCTTGACAAACAAAATAGGGGCTCCCCAAGGCGATGTACTCGGTCTGATAAAACCCCTGTCTAACAATTCTTCCAGTTGCTTCCGCAGTTCCACCATCTCTGAAGGTGCTAAACGGTATGGAGCTCGAGCAACAGGAGCAGCTCCCGGAATTAGTTCAATCGTGAACTCAACCTGTCGATCTGGTGGCAACCCTGGAAGTTCATCTGGAAACACATCTGGGAACTCATTCACCACATTCACATTTGCTACTCCCACTTTAATCGGTTGAGCTACCGTTACATAAGCCAAATAGGACATCCCTTCTTTACTGACACAGCTTCGGGCTTGAGCAAAGGAGATAACTGGCATTCTTAACCGAGGTCGTTCACCTTGAATTTTCATCCATTCTCCTTCCGGTGATAACACTGTAATACTTTTATTTCTGCAATCCACGTTAGCATAATTCGTTGCTAACCAATCCATTCCCACAATTACACCAAATTCGTTGGTAGTCATCGGCTTTAAATCTATAGGGAAAACGGTCCCATAGATTTTAAGCTGACAACCTTCCATATGTTCAGAAACCCAGACATATCGGCCGTCTGCTATAGCTACTTCTAAGCTTTCATCCATCGGGGTTAAAGGTACATTCAGGCGAGGCAATAAAGATTCCGATACAAAACAGTGAGTGGCTCCCGGATCAAAAATAACATATACAGGTATGGTATTGAGAGTGAAAATACCTGTCACCACATCGGTCTTCTCACGGGCTTCTTCCACAGTCATCTGGAAAGCTCGCGAGGCTATCGGTCGCCCCCTGTTCTTCGGCTCTTCTTTCTTCCCGCCCTGTTCAATCCTGGGTCTATCACTGATCGCTATAGACTTCAACTCGGGACAGTTCAGGCGAAGATGATCCGTAGCTCCACACTGGAAACACCTACGTTCCGCCCGACAGTTGTAAACATCATGCCCCGGTTTTCCACAATTTCGACAGCTTGTGGATGTAGTGTTGACCCGGCAACTCCCGGAGTGCCATTTTCGACATTTTTCACACCATTTTCTATCATCTCTTTGACTTTTTCCCTTAGACCCGGATTGCTGTGACTTTTTCTGAGGCGTCCAAACTTGGTCTTCCGCCTTTCGTTTCGTTTCTATAACTTTCTTTTCATCTTCCTGCCGCTTCAATTCTGTTTCTCTTTCTGTGGCTCGATCCACCACTTGTCGGAAGGTAGTTAGTTTCAACGGTTGCACAATTTCTCTAATTCGGGTTGTCAACCCCCGAACATACTTGTCGATCTTTCTCTTTTCGGTGTAGATATGGTGTTCCGCAAACCGAGCTTTCTCCAGAAAGCTAAGAGTATATTCCTGAACAGATCGGGAACCCTGTTCCAAATGCAGGAATTCCTCCTCCAGCTTCTGAATAGCGACTTCCGAGCAGTATTCTTCATTAAACTTTGTCTTGAATTGCTCCCAAGGTATCGATTGGGATGAATCAAAATCCAGTGATTTATAGTAAGTTTGCCACCAGTGTAGAGCACCGCTTGTAAGTTGGTTCGTGGCAAATTCCACTTTATCATCATCCGCATACTTGCTTACTCGGAACACCTTTTCCATATGCATGATCCATTCCATAGCTTTTACTGGATCATCTGTCCCCGAGAATTCCTTTGGTTTACAACCAAGGAAGGCTTTATACGTACACCCAACTTTCTTTACTGAGGCTTCCCCACCTTGAGTTTCTTTTACTGCCCGGGCACGACTTTCTCCCTGGCTTTCATTTTCTGGCTGCCCGTCATGAACACTTTTTGCAGCCTCTTCAGTAGGATCCGGATTGGCACTCGGATTAGGATTGCCACTCGGGTTGGGATTATTCGATAATGCAGGCATCATCTGCCTAACCACTTCTTCCACAATGGCTCGTATATCAGGTGGATTTTGTCCCACCGGTTCCCTCGCTGGTGCTCTTCGCCCAACAGAGCCGCGTGACCTAGCTGGTCCACTTCTTGCAGTTCCACGTGACCTAGCTGGTCCACTTCTTGCAGTTCCACGCGAATTTACACCAGTAGGATTGCTTCGTGTATTTCTCATACTTCAAAATGTTAGCAAATCATTAGATTACATATATAATAACAAACTTATATATATCTAACAGTCCATTCATATGTTCTTCTCTCAAGGTTTAAGTCCAGGAATCTAATCTAAGACACCTAGTTCACTTAAACCACGGCTCTGATACCAACTTGTAACACCCGACTTATTAACAAAACACCCCAAAAATTTTTCATTTTACATACCAAATTATTTTACAATAAAAACTATAAGTAGGGGTATTAGTTAACAAAATACGAGTACAAGTGTATCACGATGTACAATACATAAATATTATACATTCTTCAAGCCGGGTATTACTTCAACGCTCAGTCCTCAGTCACGAACTTTATCTTTTCCCTTAGCAGGGTCACGCTCACCTGCAGGGAAATATCAAACAAAACGTGAGCTACAAAGCTCAATGAGTAATCAAGCAAACAGATAAGCATATACAAGAGAATAACAACAATTAATCTCTTAAACAATTTCTGTCCCAAGAGTCATGTTCATCACTGACTGTACCGTAATCATAGCCATAAAGGCCGCACCTAATATCATAGCCCGAAGGCCGCACCAAATCATAGCCCTAAGGCCGCATCGGAGACATAGCCCGAAGGCCGCACCGGAGTCATAGCCAACAAGGCCGCATCGGAGACATAGCCAACAAGGCCGCACCGAAGTCATAGCCAACAAGGCCGTACCATTTAATATCAAAGATAGTAATCTTAGCCAACAAGGCTGCACCAATATATCATACTAGATATAATCAAGATTACTCACCTGAAGGTTTGCTACAACTAGCGTTTGTTGTTTCTTGCCTTGAAATGAAATCCGTAGGATTTTGTCCCGTACCTATAATTCCATTCATTTCACAATGATTATAGGTTAATATACCATTTCAGTTGGTTCTAACGCACAAGGGTCTAATATAATACTAATCCCAAGCATTAATCATTGGTATAAAAATTTAATACACTTCCCGAAATACGCGTATTCTACTACAGTACTTCCGGGAGGTCGTATTCGTATTCCGATAATTTTCCATGAAGTTTCACAACATATTAGACCTATGTTTAAAATTTCAGGTCAATCGGATAAGCCTAGCATCAAAATCAAATACAACTTCTTCTTCAACAATTCCCTGCACCTACACAACCATATACATATCAAATAGAGGTGAATATCCTATTTTTTTCACCATCAAAGCTTCAAGCTTGCTCTCTTTGGTTAATACTCAAGATCATGAATGTTTTAGAACATCCAAACATGTGCTATACACTCAATTTCAAATAATCACAGGTGGTTCTTCAAAACCACTCAAAACCAATCCAAATCAATCAAATCAACCGTTCAAAAGAGCTAAAACTGAAAACCTTACCTTCAAGAAGTGAAATACCGAAGATTACTTCAATCCACCGAGTTCTAGCCTTCCGATTTGGTTCTAAAGTGTTTGAGAATTATTTTCTAGGGTTTTCAGCACTTTTCGTTCGAGAAAAATGCCCAAAATGGCTGAAAATCGCGTATTTAAAAATGCTGATCTGCGCGTAACCCGACCCTGGTTGCAAAACCCGGTCCTAGTTCCTATGCAACACGACCCTGGTTTCAAAACCCGGTCCTGGTTGACGTTGTTGCTGAATTTCCGATTTTTCGTAACTGAAACCCGATCCGGGTTGGCCAACACGACCCGGGTTACCTGTTTTTAGCGTTTTTCGCACGAAAACTCTATCTTAAAGGTATTATAACCATCCAAACACCTATAACATTATTTCTTATCGAAATCACATTACGATTAAAATAAAATTACTTACCAGAAATAACGTGGTGTTACATTAAGTCTGCATACAAGAGAAGGAGAATAAACAGGAAAGCCTGGAGGGACCTTCATATATACTTCTTCATGCAGATCTCCATGAAGAAAAGCATTGTTCACATCCATTTGTTGAATTTTCCAGCCTTTTTTAACAGCAACAGCAACCATACTTCGAACGGTATTGAATTTGACAACCGGGGAGAAGGTTTCATGGTAATCTATACCTGGTTTTTGGGTAAAACCTTTTGCAACTAATCTGGCTTTATGCCTTTCAATGGTCCCATCAGTTTTATACTTAACTTTGTATACCCATCTGCAAGAAATGGGTTTCTTTCCCTTTGGTAAAGGCACAATATCCCATGTCCCATTAGTGACTAGAGCATCTAATTCAGCTTTCATAGCCTTTTCCCATTCAGGTTTACCCTTAGCTTCAAAATAGAAGGCAGGTTCAGGTTGATAAACACAAACATTAAGAACTGTGGATGAATGACCAGTAAATGTGGTTGAAGGAGGAGATATGCACAGATCAGTAACAGTGTGACTGCAGGTGTAAGAAGAATTTGTGAACTGGGCAAGATTACAAATATAATCTTCTAAGTAAACAGGTGGTTTAGAGACTCTGCTAGTTTTCCTCACTAATGGTTCAAGTAGAGGTGAAAGAGAATAATTATGAGATGAAAATGGCTCATTATTTGAAGATGATTGATTAGGTGTAGAAGAATTAGGCAAATGAGAGGAATTATGAGAAGGAGAATGTTCATAATTCAAGGACTGTTGAATAGATGGTGAATTAGGGATAGAATGGTCATTTGGATTGAAAGATGATAAAGTAGGAGAAGACAAAGGTGATGTATTATCGGTATTTTCATGAATATGGACAGGAATAAAAGAATCATCTTGAATTGGTTGTTTAGTAGCTTTGAAATGTAGAGGAAAAGTTTCTTCAAAAAACTTAACATCTCTTGAAACAAAAAATTGACCTGTAGTGACATTTAATACTTTGTAAGCCTTTTGATTTGAAGGATAGCCAACAAAGACACATGATTGGGCTTTTTCCATAAACTTGTCCCTCCCAACAAGCTTGGTGTTAACAAAACATAGGCAACCAAAGGACCTTAAATGAGACAAGTCAACTTTAGTATTGTTTAAGAGTTCAAAAGGTATTTTATTATCAAGAACTGAAGATGGAAGTCTGTTTATTAAGTGTACTGCTGTCCTTACACATTCTCCCCAATATTTTATTCCCAAACCAGATTGAAAATACAATGCCCTTGCAACTTCTAGAATATGCTTGTGTTTTCGTTCTACAATTCCATTCTGCTGTGGTGTATACACAACAGATTTTTGGTGTAATATTCCTTGTGAGTTGAAATATGCAATGCCTTCTTGACTGGATCCTAGTTCATATGCATTATCAGACCTCACAACTTTAACAGTTTTATGATACTGAGTCTGAATTAATTTGATGAATGCTTTGAGTATGGAGAATGCACAGGCCTTATTGGATAACAGATGTAACCATGTGAATCTGCTGTAATCATCTACAATTGTGAGAAAATATTTATATCCATCGTGTGTAGCATGTTTGTAGGGACCCCAAATATCTATGTGAATTAGATCAAATATGTCATTTGATATAGATTTACTGGTTGGAAAAGGTAATCTATGTTGCTTGGACTGAGCACAGATCAAACAAGGATCAAGTTTAACATTTTGAGTAGAGGGAATTAAAGAAAGAGATTGAAGCTTTTGTAAACCAACATGACCAAATCTGTTATGCCACAGAAGGGCGTTTGAGTTTGTTACAGATACAAACGACTGTTTATTCATTGAAGGAGTAAAAACAGACAAACTGAAAGACAAATTGGATTGAATGTGTCTATGATCTAAAACGTATAGATCATTAATTCTTGAACCAAAGTCCCCAAGAGCAAGCTTACTCCTGAGTGAAGGGTCCTGCATCATGCACTTTGTATCAGTAAAGAGAAGGAAATTTTGAAGTTGAGAAGTGAGTTTTGAGACAGAAATCAAGTTATACTTGAAAGCAGGAACGAAAAGAACTCCATGTAAAGTGATAAGATCATGAAGTTTAATGTCTCCATAGAAAGAAACAGTGGAATTATGACCATCAGGTAGCCCAATCAAGTGAGGCTGGTCAAGTTTAATCAGGAAAGAAAATAAGGACTTATTAGAACACATGTGATCCGTAGCTCCTGTGTCTATAATCCGAGAATAGTGTTCTTCAAGAAGGTGTGAAGATTTATAAACATTATTGGCAAAACTTTTGAAACAAAAAGGTTTACCTTCTTTGTTCATGGCACCATCAACAATAGAAACATTAGCTTGACTGAGAGAAGTAGGAGAGTTCACAGCATTTTGATTCAGCAACTGCATCAAACTCTGATATTGTTCTTGAGAGATACCAGAAGAAGAACTTGAAACATTAGGACTTGAATTACCGGTAACATTGTGAACATTATGAACATTCGATTTTGTTTCTTCTTTCTTGTTTTTGGTAAACTTGAAATCAGCAGGAAAGCCGTGAAGTCTATAGCACTGAGATTTAATGTGTCCAGGTTTCTTACAATGGTTGCATGTGACAGACTTCTTTGAATTAGAATTACTACTTCCAGATGCAACATTCATGGCGATTGAATCAGCATTAATCAACGAAGGAGCATGAATACCTCTTTGCCTCTCCTCTTGCAGAATGAATGAATGTGCAGTAGCAATGTTAGGTAATGGCTTCATCATAAGAATCTGTCCACGAATGACCTTATATGACTCATCGAGTCCCATTAGAAGTTGAATCAGTTTTTGGTTTTCAATGTATTTGCTAATTCCTGCTCCAGCAGCACATGTACACTCAGGAATGCATTGAACCATTCGTAATTCATCCCATATCTTGGTTATCTTCGTAAAATACGTAGAAAAATCATCTGAACCTTGGCTCAAGGAGTATATTTGTTGCTGAATTTGATAGATGAGAGTACCGTCAGATTGATCGTTTCTTTGGTTAAGCTCCTTCCAGATTTCAGATGCAGTTTGAAGAAACAAAACACTCTCAGCAATGTTTTTGCTTAGAGAATTCAAGATCCAGCTTATAACCATTGAGTTAGCACGATGCCAATCAAGGTAATTAGGAGCAGTGGAATCAGGTTTGACAATAGAGCCGTCAACAAGACCAAATTTGTTCTTAGCAGAGAGAGAAATAGTCATAGATCTCTTCCAAGAAGTGAATCCATTTCCGTTGAAAACATTTGAAACGAGTACAGTGCTAGGATTATCAGACGATCCAATGAATAAAGGATCTGAGGTATTCATGTTTGATAATGGAGTTTGAACAGAATCTGCTTCGCTTCTTGACATTCTGAGAGAAAACAGATAGATGAAGAGGATAACAGGAAGAAGACTAGATCAAGGAACGAACAATCAAAGGAATTGGATAAAAATCAATTAAGCAATCAATCGAATTGCTCTGATACCATGTTTGATTTAAAAAAAAAGAAAAACAGAGTATGAGTGAGAGAAAAGAGATTTGGGGATTTTCTGAGTGATTCTCATTAATTGACAAATGAACATAAGGAATTACATTTATATGACATAATTAAGCTAACACGACTGCTTAACAACCAAGCTTAACTGCTATAACAAACTATTAACTGAACTAACAGTATTTACAGAAAAGACCCCTGAAGTTCTAAACTTTTAAAAAAATACCAGGTAACAATTAAACTCTCACAGAAATTCAATATTTACGGTAAAATTAGCTTTTTATATATGTTCCCACCAAAAAGTATATTAAAAATAAAAATATTATGTATAGTAAATGTTTTCTTTCTTTTACTGCGACATTATTCTTCAAAATGCAAAAATACCCTTCATAACGTGGAATTGTTCATATTATTACGAAAATGCTACGTATTTTTCATAAAAAACCTTTATTGAAGGGATATTTAAAAATCATTTTTGCCGAAAAAAAAAATTCATGGTACGAAAATGAAGTGTTACGAGTTAAGAGAGATTTTCCAAAAAATAATATAAAAAATCGAAAAAGTCTAAATACATGTATTAAACCCCTCCCCCAACCAAAAGTAGCATTTTTGTAGTGGGCCTTATCAAATTTATCTATATATCAATTGCCGTGATTTTTGTGAATGTGGTGTACCTTTTTTTTGGGTTTGTCACACGCGGGTCGTGTGTCGGGTCGGATCCTTATTTGGGGAGTCAGGCTTTTATATCTCGAACCTTCTATCGTCTCCACCTCCACCGATTGCACCATTACCCACCGACTGCTCTCCATCTCCGTTGATTTGGCGTTTGGTGCTTCACTACGCTGCAACTCCCTGGATTTCGCGTCATTGCAGCAGCGAACTCTCTTCTCCTTCATTGTCTTCTTCGGTGCTGATTGTAATCCGTCCCCACCGTTCGCTGCTCCGCTCCTCACCTGTAACTCTTTAGCGTCCCTCACCCTCAATCGACAGAGAGATTCAGAGAAGCAACAGAAAGAATCGAAAGGGAGATGAGGCTGATCACTGAAGCTGCTGTGTGTCGATCTCAAAATCAATGTCAACGATTCCAGACAAGCCAGGTTTTGTTCTGATGTTTGGTTTTTACGGATTTGAAATCAGTAATGATAAAGAGGAATACATATTTTGCGTTTGTGTATGTATCTTTAAAAATTCTGGTGCGTTGTCTTTGTGAGATTAAATGATGACCATTTATTAAACGATCTCGTGTCGAAGACTTATATATTTGGATGGATGTTTGGTAGTTTGTTCATCTTTTTAAAGCTTTTGACACTTTTAAGTGGGGTTATTATAAAACTCTTTATACCAAGTTTTGTGAACCAAGCCAATGATTTGAGGTATGAAGCAACTAAGATATGTAATTTATAAATTATCCTGCATCCGCACTAATTCCCTTTTACTATTGATTTTTTCTTTTCGGTTTTCAGTCTGTCATACAACTGTGTGGCTAACCTTTGTCTTTTGCTTTGTTGTGTTTTTCAAAAAGTCTGTGAAGACAATTCACATGTTATTTATATTTTTTTCAATCTTCCACTTAATATGTTCGATGAAATGCCTCAATGAGACATATGGTTTCAGAAGCAAGAACAATTGGTTTATTATACGATTCCAGATTAGTTATATGGAAGGGAATTCAAGTGGACTGAGGTCTCTCAAGTCATTTCCATCAAAGAGGAACCTGTAAGTTTCCCTTACTTACTTATGTGCCTATATAACTTTATTTCATCAGTTTCCTATAATTTCTTGACATTTTTTGTGTCAAATGTGGATCAATTGTCGGATGGACATATGTAAGATTTGTGTCCCATACAACACACACACACACACACACACACACACACTACGTTCTAGAATCTATCTGTAATTGGTCCGTAAATTTTTAGGAAACTGCTCATGAGAAGAACCAAAAGTACAAGGAAGGGAAATCTGTCCTGGAACGGTTAGTACCTAACTACTACTTATACTTGGTCGCAATCTCTATCGTTTGCGTAAAAGACATGAATGCCCCCCTCATTCTCATTATCGAAAATAGCTCCAGAAAATTTGTCCCATGTAAAAATATGCAACCTTATTTCAAGGATATTGATGAATGTATGCAGGTGTAAGCTTCGTGTTCCTGATGGAAGCAGTTATTGGGTTAGTCATGAAGTTCAAGCTCATTTTGGTGGAAGTGATCAAGAAGATGTTTGATGAATAAGAAAAATGACATTGGCATCTGAAAACATGTACATTCTGAAACCCCATATCTCTTCTCCAGATTTTATTACCTCAAAATCATGGATTGTTTCTTATCTGAAACTGTCACATGCATCAAAGGGGACTTGAAATTTACCCCGTGGAACTGGTGTCTTTTTAGAAATGGGTCTGATATAATTCTATGTGTTGTAGATTTGGATGCTTATTAACTAAAGACTATCAAGCCCTATCTCTTTGCTACTTCCTATACACTGTCGATGGCTATACGGCAGTCTAATCTCTCAATTGAAGATTAGCCATCAGGATTCACATATATATATCAAAGGTAAGATGAAACTATTGTGTTTTTTTACTCATGCTGAAATTATTTACATCTCCTACTGCTTTTGTGCATCAGTTTGTTGATTTGTACATGGTTTGATAATCACATGTCTGAATTTGATAGGTTGAAAGATTGCATGCTTTGAACTATCCACAAAGGATGTGGTTGGGTATGCGGTGTGATGTTGACAGTGTTGTTATATGAGTTGTAAGTTAATAAGTAACAATAGGAGAAGGAGCAACCACTCTGTAGAATGCAATAAAAATGGATTGGTTTGTTGACCCATTTGTTTTTAAATTACAAAATTTGGTCATGAGGAGTTTTCAGGTTAGTAGTCAATTATTTGTATCTTAAAACCTTGAAAATGTTTAAACGTATGCCCTATTTATAAACTGGTGCAAGTATAATCATTACAAAACTAAAAGAGTTTCTACATGTGTAGAGCATACAGAGCAATTTGCACCCAACAATCATTAGTTTATCCAGGTTTAAAGAACCCATACAAATTAATTTGTTTACCACTTTTCATTTTCTATAGAATCTTTTTAGATTTTAAATAAAATTTTAATCATGACAGGCCATGAAAAAAGTGTTCCAGCATGCTGGGGATCTGGTTCGCTGAACCGTAAGGTGGCTCATAACTTGATGATATTGATTGCACAAGGGTTTGGACTTTGGAGAAGATGAAGAGTTAGCAGATGGTATGTATATTTTAGCATCCATCCAATGATATAGTTATCTTTACAAAGTTTTTTCTTCAAACTTGAATGGTTTTTTTAACTTCAAATGGTTTTTATACCTAAAGGTGTTTGTTCTGTGGTACAAATACCTACCTACATTTCTTCCCCCTTAAACCGACTTACTTAAGGCAACAATTGTAATTCTGCTTTCCTCAAGATAGGCTGTTAAATTAGCAAAAATCGAAAAAAAGGTAAATTTTTCACAATAGGGCACTTTTTTTTACTTCTCTGAATTCTACACTCTCTTGTCTAATTAGCCACTGGAAAACATCGAACTTTTTTGTTTTAGTTAAACACTGAAAATAGCAACTTTCTTTGCTTCATTCGATTATTATAGGATCATAATTGTTTTGTTAGCCACTAGAAAATATCATACCTTTTTGTTTTGGTTAAACGCTAAAAATAGGAACATTCTTTACTTTAGTTGATTATTATAGTATCATACTTTGCTTTGAACAAATCTTCTGGTTAACATGGAAATGTATAGCTTACCTTAGCTGCATTTGTAAATCGGTCATTGTTGTTTAATATATGTATAAAACATATAAATCCCTTTTGGTGTGTTTTGACACTTTTGCTGTGTTGTTTTATTATTTACTTATGTAATCCTCCGACTTAGTTTTGCATATTCCAGACTTGATATTATATTTGTTAACATAAAATCTGTGTCTAGCTTTCCATGATAGGGTCTAAAGCTGCCACAAAGAAGCATAAGTATCACAAAGTATCTAAGAAGAAATCATTAACTCCAATTGAGCTGCAGATATCATGTATTTTTATTTAATTTGTTTTGGATTTTTAACTCATTTTATTGCCCCTTGCAACTTTAGATCGTGAAGGTTCTATGCAAGTCCCACCATATAGAATTTGGGTCAAATTTTCAGTACCGTTGGTCATTGAGATTATGGACTCCTATTTCAATGACATTGCTACAATTAAGTAAAGAAATGAAACTAGGATGTTATATAAATCAATGAATGTTGTCTCCTATTTTTAATATCGAATAGTTTATTAATGTTTATTTTGTAGGTGTGTCTTTGGTACTATTTTAAAGACCAGTCGTGGACCGTGTTTAGCACCGCCCTCAAACAACTTTTGTTCCAATGGAGACTTAAATGACACATTGTCTAAATAATAATTACAACGTACTTTATTTTTTGAATGATATGTGTAACTTTACTTTTTTGAATGATCGTACTATCGTATATTATTGTTGTTGTCAAATTCAGGATATTAAATTGTATGATTAAATAAAATGGTATTTTTATTATTTAAGTTTTTTTATTGTTGATTTTGGTTGGTGGGATTGCTATAACCAGGAAGATTTTCAAAGTATAATGTTGTAATAGAACTATAATAAATGAAACAACGAAAGTACATTGCTATTTTTTGCAGTTTATTTTACTAATAGAATTCTATTATGGTTGAGACAATAATGTATTTTAATTAGCAATGTTTTATATAATTTTATCTTTGATAGGATTGCATCATCTAGAAAGTGGCTTCAAGATCCGCGAAAAGAAAGCGTCCCGACACACCCCGACCCACTCAACGAGTTGGGCCACCCACCAAGTACATTGTTGTTTTTAGCATTTATACGGATCCGTGCTCCAGCAGTGCCGAACCCATGCGGAGCACGGGCTCCCACTAGTTGATGATTATTTTTGGTATAAGAGAATTTCTAGTCCATCGTGTAGCAAATCTTAAAACAAGGCGGCTAGATATAGAGGTGCATAAAATCGGATTTTAACCAAATCCAGGCAGGTTTCAAACTGGATCGGTTTTAGCCAACAAAAAGCAAAATTGACTTGAGTCCAAAATGCATCGGATCCGAATTGGTTTCTTTGGAAAATTATCCAAACCTTAAATTGTGGAGGACCAATTCTCTTTTCCCTTCCAAATAATGCATTTTGTATTAGGCCTTATCAAAGTGGTGATTATTTTTTCCATATTTATGGTCTATTTTGTGGGAAATCTGAAAACAAGGTGGCTAGATAGAGGTGCCTTAAATCAGATTTTAACAAGATTTAGATCGGTTTCAAACTGGATCGCTTTGGCCAATAAAAGTCAAAATTAGTTTGAGTACAAACTGAATCGGATCAAGATTGGTTTAGTCATTCCAAATATGGTATCATTTTGAAACTTTCATATCACACAAAAAATGGTAAGAGTTACCTCCCGGAAGCATTTTTTTACAAAACATTTAATCTGAGGGAGTTCTGCCAATAATGAAACTCATCATAAGTAGCAAAATTTCTAAATTGGAATGCCCCCATCACCATACTATTTGAAACCAAATATCGACTGCAAGCGGACATATGAAAAATGTGTGTTGTAACGCCTCAATTTTTGCATCACACCTCTTACATATAAGGTTATCCAAGTCAATACCACATTTGTGAAGATTGAATTTGACGGGAAGCTTATTCAGTTTCAATATTCAAACCAAAACATTAACATTGATTGTGACAAGGTTATTCCTGGGTGTTCAAAAATATCCGCATCCGATCCTCCTATCCGAAAATCCAAGAATCCGAACGATATTTATCCGAAAATTCGGATATCCGGAATTTCGGATACCCGAAATTCGGATATCCGTTTTTTCGGATTCGGATTCGGATAACATTTTTTTGAAATTTCGGATATTCGGATTATCCGAAATCCAAATTATATAATTTTTTTTCTCATGGGTTAAATTCAAACTAGAATTGTGCAATTTTAACCTCCTGCTCAGAGGCGGAGGTAGGGGTTCCCAAGGTAACACCGGCTACCACTTGGGTCCAATCACGTAGGGTAAATTTTTTCGGAAATTTTTTTTACATAACGTTGCTCCCGGTTGATAAATTTTGGGCTCCCCTTAGGTAAACTTAGTCCAAACTTGAGAGACTTTTAAATATATAAATTAGACCAAAGTTAAAAGCCCAAATCCTTATATAAAAAAATAAAAAGATAACAACTATTGGCTTAATTTAATATTGAGCTTGGCAATTGACTTTTGGTTATTTGTTTTTGGACTTGGGATCCATTGGATGATACAAATAAGGCCCACTTTTGCATTTGTTTTTTGCTTTTTTGTGTAAATGTTGGCAGCACAATAGTGAACAGACGAAGGAGAAAAAAACAAACCCAAACCCCCACTTTTTTTCATTGTTTCTGTTCCCTACTTTCAAACCAAAATTTTGTCCTCCTTTTTCCTACAAACCTCATCTGGCCACCACCACTTCTCCGGACTCCGGTGACCATAGACCATCACCTCCGGCGACCGACGACCACACCCACAGACCACCACTCCTCTGCCTCTACAGCTCCACTCATGATGAAACAAGTAATGGATAATTATATAATTAGGTTTTCATTTATATTATGTTTATATTAGTTGTTATTGTGTTGAAAAACTTGAAATTAGCAAGTATGATTGTTTAATTAGGTAGTTAGGGTTAATTTTATATGTTGTTGAGTTGTTCAAACTTCAAAGTTGAATTTTTTTTATTGTAGGGTTCTAATGGCAAATTTTTTAAAAAAAAGTTAGATGTTGAAGATGATGGAGGACCTTCAAAAAGAAATGATTTTAATTCTAATGAAACACCACAAGTCCCACAACCTACCCATACAACACGTATTCCACTAAGTTTTGATTTGGATGATCTTCCTTCGGACCCAGGAGATAGGCCAAAGATTATAACTTATCATCCAAATCAAATGGATGAAATAAGGAGGGCATATTTGATTAAAGGACCTTGTCAACCAAAGGGGCATGATTTTCCAACAACGTTATTTGGTAAGAAGTTAAGCGAGATATATGAAAATGATTTTGATGATTCGGATAGGGTGCATCTTAGTAGCCAACTTGAAGTATACTATCACTCCTTGATACATGATGATAAATTTGCCAACTTAAAGTAATCTCGGACCTCTCTCGCTTAATGGTGGAAACGAGAAAAGATCGTTCTTTTCATTTGGTTTATAGGTTGTTAAAGTTAGCTTTGATTTTGCCCGTCGCAACCGCAACTGTTGAAAGATGTTTTTCTGCGATGAAGTTAGAGAAGACAGATTTGTGTAATAAAATAGTGACGAATATTTGAATGGAGCTTTGATTTGTACGGTAGAAAAGGATGCACTTATGGCGGCTACGGATGATGATATAGTTGATCATTATTTTAAATTGCATCCACGAAGAGGACAAATGTAAACTCTAGTTTAAATATTAGTTTGTCTTTTTGTAATGTTTAATGAAACTGTATTTTTAGTACGCGGCAAAAAAAATTGGCACCCCCTTGGCTCTATTCCTGGCTCCGCCCCTGCTCCTGCTACCATCCATTCCACCCATTTTCCGTTCAAAAAAACATGTAATCCACCCATTTGGCTTTAATGCTTCCAATTCTAATCTGCTGCATCATGAGAACTCACGAGTTGTGTCATGCTATACAATTGATCGGCCAAGATGTATACAAGTTTAGAATTACTTAAGAGATGAACCATTGTTTTCTTAAAATATGACAATAGTTTAAATGGAAATATATTGTTAAATATCAAGAAATCTGGACTCATGTATAGTTGTGGAAACATCCATAATGATAAGTTGATATACGTTAAGTTGTTTTATTTAATTAATGTTATTACTTCTTAATGTAAATTGGTATCACTTATTAAATTCATTTACTCTGTAAAGTGTAAACCAAATAAGAGAAATGGATATGGTTGTTTGATAAATACAAATTGGATTTACGTCTTTTGATACTAAACGGAGATTCGGATCCGGATCCAGAAGACCCAACCCGCGTGCAACCCGCGTTACATAACCCGAATGAAAAAAGACGTACACTATCTTTGCCAAAATTACGGTAAATAAGTAATAGATAAATGAGTTAATAGTTATGTTTTTCATTAATTGTGTTGTTTTTGTTGATCACTTCAACACATCATGGTTAAAAAATTGGTTAATATTTCATGGTTTTTTTGAATAAAAATTTCGGATATCCAAATTTGATATCCGAATCCGTATCCGAAAATTCGAATATCCGGATTCCGGATATCCGAACTTTCGGATATGGATTCAGATATCAAAAATCATTATCTAAAATTTTGGATATCTGAAATTTGGATATCCGGTTTTGAACACCCCTACCAACAAATAGGAGAGACATCCAAAATTATAGAACCTTTTTCAATCACTTTTCTTGCGAAAACCACCGTATAATCCCTGGTATGATCTAGCTCCCACTCTACCTTGTAACACCCGAAAATTTTCTTTTGAAAAAATAACACTCTTATAAAACGTTTATAAACTTGATAAACAAACTAAACTTTAACAAAACTTGATAAATGAAATAACGTTCTCACAATCATTTGGCGTTAATCTTAAAAGGCACTAAGTTTTTCAACAGAAGTCTTGTAACGCAAAACGACTAAAAAAGGTTCGCGTAGAACATCGCAGCAGTCAGACTTTGTTATTCTGTTTGTCAACCCTGGAGGTACCTGAAAAATGTTAAAGTCTGCGAGTAAGCATAAAGCTTAGTGAACATCACTAATCTACATGTAAAATCATATAAACATGTGGTATGTAAAACTATGTCCTCTCGAATGAGTGCTTTGTCCTCTTGAAGGAGTGTTCTATCCTCCCGAAGGAGTGCATGTTATCATAGCATACAAACACATAATCATGTAGCACATAACGTCACATATGGAGTCGTGAAAACTCACATGAAACAATGTGTGAAAGGGTACCGTATCCAAACACATTAATGGCTAAGTACATATAAGTACTCTCTACTTAATTCCATTTTACATAAAGTTTTCTGTTATATGATTCCGCATATAGCATCTGTTGCACCACTATTTTGACCAATTTAAAATCGGATTTAGGTTCTAACTCCAAAATACAAAATGTAAAAATTCCACTTTATCTTTTCAATGGTTTTGGCCACATGATTTTAAGAGTATTTTGTCATTTTATATGGATTTTATAAGGCAACAGTTGTAAACTGCCCATTTCAGTGACATCCCTTGAAAAATTGCACTATTTACCCCTCTTAACTCAAGGACCATATACGATGTCTAATTATGGATGAAAATAGACACACACATCTTTCCAATGACCCTAACCCAACCTCATATGATATTCCTACATTTTGTGCTGTATTTTCCAAAACGGGATAGAAAATATGCTCATACCAAAAACATATTTGTTCGACTTGACACCAAAGAACTTGCACCATGTTAAAGTACCATTTGATTCCCCTAACCATGTATACATATACATAAAATACCTTCGTTAGGTGGATTCATGCATATACAAACCTATCAAGAAGGATTGATATGTGACTCATCCTAAAGAACACAAAGAGAAAATAAGTGTATCTAGCCTTGATAGCCTTCCTTCTTATTACAACATGAACTCTAGACACCTTATGAGCCATTAAAGATAAAAGACGTCTCATACGTCTTTAAACACCTCGCATGTCATAAAAAGGTTTAGACGCCTCATATGTCTGTTGACACCTCATGTGTCATTAAAAAGGTTATAGACACCTCATACGTTTATAAACACCTCATCTGTCATCAAAAGGTTAAAGACGTCTCATACGTCTATTGTCACATCATGTGCCATTAAAATGTTAAAACGTCACATTCGTCTACTGACACCTCATGTGCTATTAAAAGGTTACAGATGTCTCATACGTCTATTGACACCTCATATGTCTCTCGTGAATTAAACAACCTCTTATGTTAAGGAACATCACTCTATATGATTGTACATTTACCTATTATCATTTATAACGCCACATATTACTCATCTTAAGTTACTCATGTAGAATGAGCTTCAAATGACTTGAACTTCTTAACTCCTTTTTCTGTCCTAAAGCTATCAACAAAATAACTACTTAACTTCAAATTTTCAGTAATTTATGTATGTTTTATCATCTATACAATCTCTTAATCAACCCCAATGGTCACCTTAAGCTATTCAACACTTTTTAAGGTTTACACACACATTTATAAACTTGTTACACTTTATCTTAGCTTTAAAATATTGTTGGACAACAACTTTTAGGGCTGCATACATTCATCTTCAACGGCTCAAACATTAGTTTTACATTGAAAATCAAATTCTGACTTTTTGAAAAGGACTAAACATTTAAACTAGACTCTTACAGCTTTCCAATGGTACCAATATCATATTCATATGATTTTCCTTTGATATTATGTGATTTTTACAACACAACAACTACATGCTATCAAAATTTAGTTCGCCAGTACCGTATAAAGTGCGATTTTTACTAGGGGTGAGCAAAACCCGAACTGCATGGTAAAAAACCGTAAAAACCGAAACCGATTAACCGCAACCGAAACAATAACCGACAGTGAGGTTTTCAATTTTGAATTAACCGAAAAATTGTGGTACGGTGTAGTTATATGATATATACCGAACCGAAATAATCGCAACTGCACCACATTCAATAACCGCACTGCTAACTGCATAATTAAATCATTGTATAGTGTTTAAAATGAATTAATGGTTGTAACTTGTAAGTTTGAGACAAGTATTTAATATGTTGTTGCTTTATTTTAATCATTAATTGGTTAAATAGCAAAAAAAGTATCAAATCCATATGGTTAAATCAACTGCACATAATAACCGCACCAGAAATATGTGATTAATAACCGCAACAGCAAAAACCGCGACCGCATAACCGTACCGTACTATTAATCGCACCATTTGGTTATTGAAATTTTTAATAACCGTATTTGCGATTAGCGGTACGGTTTTGGCCAATAACCACACCTAACCGCACCACGCTTACCTCTAATTTTGCCTATCTTGAAGCTAGAATTAGTTTATAATGTATAAAACTGAAATATACTAGACATTCATACATTTTTAAGGCCACAGGAATCTCCCTCATGCAATTTTATATGATTTTTGCAAAACAATGCTGAAAAACACTACAAATTCTCAAAAATTAAGGGCTTTACCTCAAAATCTTCAATGAAATCTTCAAAATTCTTGCTAAAATCGATTCGATGAAGGAAAATTCTTGCTAAAATCGATTCAAGGAAAGTTACAGGGAATGTTCTGGGTTTTGAGGATCAACCCATGAAGAAAATGATGTCAAATTCGTGTCTTATAGCTTAAAACCCAAGTTGGGCCCGGATTGACCCATTTGGGTACCCGTTTGACCACTAAACACTTAAAACTCCATAATTTTTTGCTTGGAACTCTGTTTTCGATAAGGTTTTTTGCCTACACACTCGTAATAAGATAATATTCCAACAACAATATTACAGGAAAGATCTACAAGTAAAAACAAATCTATATATTTGTAAGTTAGATCTAATTTAACCCCTTGGTTCTCATGCTTAGTTTGTATTTTCACGCTTCCCTTGTAAAAACAAACTTATTATTTTAAATAGGGAAATTGTATTACTTCTTGTATTTTATTCTTACTCATCTTCCTACCCATATTAAATTGTGACATGTGTCTTAAAATATTATTACTTTTATTAAATGTGACACTCGTCATAATTCCACATTGATAGGAAGATGAATAGGAATAAAGAATAAAAATAAATACAATTTCTCTTTTAAATATTTAAACACAAAACTTCAATTACATATATTTATTTTTATTTCACAAAATCTAGGCGGGTATTACAAGCTAATTCTTTATGTTTTACACCCATTCCAAATTCTCCAAAATCTTAATGCAAGAAACACGATATTTCATTTCCCTTGATGTAATTGACCCAGTCTCCATGCGGTGATCAAAATCTTCACTTTTTTTGACGCCTTGGTGCCACTTTGCACACTCTTATGATTTGCTTGCCAATATCGAATATTACTTCCAAGTAATTGGAATTTCTTTTTTAGGGTTACCAAAGAATTTTGCACAATCTCATCAAAGCTTTTTGTATCAAACCACATACGAAAAACCAAAATGTCATTAGACCATGTCCCAAACCGATCTCAAACCGTCAGATTGTATACAAATCAAACTGGTTTACTCAAATCAATTCGGTTTCAAAAACGATTTCAATTCCTAAACCAATTTTTTATGCATCTGTAGAGCCTTATTGTCTTTTTATCTAGATTGAATATGTTGGTGGTCATTATATTATCTAGTTGCGAAAATGTGGTAGATTGTTAATATTATACTAGATAAGGTGAAAGTTGTAATAACTTAATGTTTTATCCATGTGTTGTGGACCGCATAGTAAAGTACCAGGTTATATCTTTTTTGGTTGGGCTTTTATGATCCAAAACTAATCTTGTACTTTTATGAGATCAATCATTATGGGTTTCATTATGTGATTAATCAATGGAGTCCCTTGAAGGCTTGAAGTGTTATGGCTATAATAATAGAGCTTAGCAATCATAATGGGAATGTATGTCTCGAGCGTTATTTTGGGGTATCGTTTCTCATTGAATTGTGTTTGTTATTTGATATAGTGGAATATACTTTTTTGGAAACGAAAAAAAAAGGTACATAATGAAAGCCTTAAAATCTTGAAATATACAAAATTGGGCTTTATTTAGGTCGATTGTATTTTATATTATGGGCTTGTAGGGGTTTATAACAATGACATTTTTTCTTATTTTAACATGTAAACCTTTCTAACCAACACTGATACACGAATACCAGCACTCATTAATTTAGAGATGGACGTTCAATCTGGACTTTTTTTTTATAGTTTTGGAATATAAATAGGAACCGGATTAGCCACTAATCCGTTTGTAGATATTTGGGCCGATTCTTGTAACTTTGCTTGAGCTATTCGTTTGATTTTTTGTTTTTTCTAATATATTTTGCTTGCCGTTCCAAAAATATAAATATACATTTGGACCAAATATATCACATGCATCGAATATGGGTAAGATTCACTATAAACCGAAGCATCATATTTTCTATCGGATTTTTTAAAGACCGCATTTTCGAGGTAGACGTTGGAAATTAAAAGAAGCGTATTTGTAGAATACGACTATTTTCATCTATTAACTATTCTTTTTCTTAAATTTAAACATCTTCTTACCGATTTCAAAGTCTATATGATTTCTAAACAATCACATGACAAACTAGAAGAGTAAAATGGTCATCCTTAGTGATTTCGAGGTCTATTTATAAGTTAGCTATCTTGCATTTTCCCCCTCAAGTCTATATTAGATAGTCTTAAGTTTTGACTTTTAAATCTCATTGTCATATAAATTTTGATTATAAATAACCATAGAACCATACATGTTAGATGGAACGTCTCAACATACAGTTTGAATTTTTTAGTTGGTAGACCATTCTCATTTAGGATATTCCATGTTGGGTCAGTATATTGCCATAAGAGCTATCTTTTTTGTCTTTTTATCTTCAAGGAGTTTCACCTTTTACATGTAGTAGGCCACATCTTTGACCTTCTTTGGCTTTACAATCTTTTGTGTAATAAACAAGTCCCTGAAAATTTTCGCAACTAATGAGCTCTTTATCAGAAGTGTTTTTCTTCTCTTAAATTACAAAAAGTCATTTTTCTTTAATAATGGTTTGATTCTAATTATGATAATTATTGCTCTGGCTTCTAGAAGCTTGTTATTGTGGACGATAACCACCATTTCATGCATTTGATCTTTATATAAAATGTTTATAATTTGGGTTATGATTGCCTAACAATGCCAAGACCCTTTAATAATTAGCCCCATCACCCCTTTTAGAATTCTAGACCATACTACTTACAAAGTACTCTCGATTGTTGTCTGATACAACAAGATAAAGAACATATATATCACGATGTTAACTCTAGATTTGAATAAAAAATTGGTAAAGAACATATATATCAAGATAATTAAGAGATCGTAGTGTAAAGTAAACATCTCTACACACATCTTAAATGTCAAAATAACATATTTTGTATATCCACATGCTATATCCATCTTTAGGATTCAACTAAGCACCTAATCTAAACATATGTCAAAATGCGTAGGTTAGGTTGGGAAGCCTAGTGCGCATTAATAAGGTTAGACATTGTTGGGTGTAAGAAGCATGCATATTCCATGTGCAATGTAAACCCTAAAACATTTTCACAACACCAAATATTAGTATGGAAAAAGAAGCATTTTGAAGATAGAAACATTACCAAAACATCATAGAGATTCAATAAGATTGAATCAAGAACTTCAAAACAACACAAATGCAACATGCGTTTACTTGTTAATGCCAAATTCAATCTTAAAATCCAACTAAATCACAAATGATGGTTGAACATTAGGGCTCATGTATAGATTGCACATAGAAAACTATAAACCTTTAAGGCCTATTCAAATCCAAAATCTAACTAGGTACTAGTGATCTGTCACACTAGCACCACACGAGGGGTTGCAAATCCCACATACAAGTAAGGATTTTTATAATGCCATCTCTATCATAAGTTCGTGAACCTCAATTCTACAAGAATCGCTTGCCAAAACATAGGTTCAAGAACCCAAAACTGTAAGAACCCGCAAAATTTTCAATAAAATATAAAATAACCGTGTGTAATAGTAAAGTTGTGAAAAAGGGCAAATTAGTCTTTTGCCATGTTTTGGACCTTAGTGTAAAATATTTTGTGTTTGTGGGGCAATAATATAAGAAATGAAACTCCATGTAATAAAACTTAGATTATGGTGTCAGAATGGAAGAAGTAGAACTAGAGGGGTTAAATTGAAAATATGGAACTATAAATAGGAGAAAAATCTCCAATAGTTCCCAGAATTATTTAGAACGTTCGGGAGAGAACTTGAAGGCACGGGAATTTGAAGTTCTGCAGAAGTGAAGCGAGAGTTGGAGTAATTGGTTGGAGAATTGAAGGTTTCAAGCTAAAAATAAGGTTAGTGATCAAGTTCTTGAACCATGGGCATGTGTGTTCTTCACGGGACAAACTGAAATATGAATTTACAGTCATGATTCAAGTTGTTCCTGTGATTTCTTTCATCTAAACAAGTTGAAAACACTAAGTGAACACACATCTTTCAAGGATATTGTCGAAATTGTGAGAATTTGGGTTTTGAGCTCAAGAACCCTAGAAATGGGTTCATGAGATTAAAACTGATTCTAGTGTTTTTATTAAGTCCTAGGAATCACTTAAGATGTATTAAGACATCCCTAAGTGATTAATTTCAAAAATTTATACTTTTGGGTGTAAAATGTTAAAAACGAGATTTTATGGAATTGAAGTTGGAATTAGTGATTTTCCATGGGTTAAAACCTGATGTAAACTGAAGGTTTTAGTCATGGAATGAATATATAATGATTAAGTTAAGTAATAAGGACTTAATAGACCAAAACAGTGGGCTGCAGCACAAAAATCGTGTAAAAACTCGTATCTGCAGCACAGACACGAGTCGTGCTCTTTTTGGCCTAGCATGAGCACGAGTCGTGCTCCACTATTTAAGCCAAAAATGGCATTGTACTATGAGATCGCGACCCGATCTCTCCTGGTCGCGACGCGATCCCGCGCCAGGGTGAAATTGCAGTGAGCATTCTGCCAAGTTAGCTTTGATTTTGGAATTTGGGGTTAGACTTGTCCGTTTGACCTCAAATTTTAAACACAAGTCCCTTATGGTCCAAAACTTTGTGGAAAATTGTCGAAACGGAAATACGACCTCCCGAGAGTACTGTAGCAAAATACGCGTATTTCGGGAAAGTTTACAAATTAAAGAAAGCTAGTTTAATAAGGGTTGTAGCTTAGTTATGACCCGTAGTTGCATAATATGGCACTCTTGTGCTGTAAAGTTAGTTATTGTATATATGAATCAAGTATAAATGTATATCTTGTATATAATAGGTGGTGGTTCAAACACGGTTAATCAAGTGAAAGAAAAAGGAGTCCAAGAAGCTAAGTAACTCCTAGGCGGCCCGAGTTGAGAAATGTGTGGATTTTTTAGTACATAGCATAATGGGTTTTATACAAAGAAATGAATTTTATATACAATGTTTTGGGAGTCAAAATGGTTTTATGGAAATTGAAATGGTTTAATGAAAATGAAAATGATTCTATGGAACTGGAAATGGTTTTGTGAAACTGGAAATGATACTATGAAATAGTAAGTACAATGTATACAGAAATGATAAATGAGAAATACAGAGAATTAATAAGTGACTGAGCCATGTTGATGAGTTGAGAAGTATCCGGATAAAGATCACGGCCTGCTGCGGTAGGGGTGGTCAAAAGACACTACTGGGATGGTACCTCCCGTCGCGAAGTAGTTGTCTAATTAGTACCTTGATGGATGAATTCGTTTCATGCTGTCGAGGGAGGAGTTATACGGGTGCGTCTCGTATAAAACCTACGGGTGCGCTCGTAGGAATGTGCTCACAAATGAAAAGGAGTACCTATGGGTGCGCTCATAGGAAAATAAATATTTTGAATTTGAGAATGATTGAAATATAAGAAATTTGTTTTGGGTCTAAACCCACATTGCTCACGAGACATTATGTCTTACGTATATTTTTTTAAAATGCTATGTATTCAGGTAATCAAGAAAAGAGTTGGAAGAGCGTGGTGTGGGACGGTAGCTTTCAGTGTATAAAGCGTGCGATAAACATGTTTAAACTATGGTTATGATGCGAACTTGTGATGCCCCGTTTGTGAAAATTAAATGGTTTGTAAGACAAAGCATCTGTAATATAAGTTTGGAAAAAAAAATTTTGTGTGAAAGTTTGGGGTGTTACAATTTGGTATTAGAGCCATGGTTTAAGCGAATTAGGTTGGGTAACCATCCTAGGCTTAAACTATTGGATTAATAGTAAGAAAAGTAGTGGCACTAGGGTACTAGACAACGGGGTAGCATCGATAATTTATAGTGTTGAAACCACAAAAACCGGTGAACCAGGGAGTCTTGTGATAACACCAGAGCCAAAGCATATAGGTGGTTAAAATAATATTGGGCCCGTATTATTATAATCACAGGATATGCATTGGAAATGGTGAAGTCACAAGGGAAACCTGAGGAAACTAGTTGTGGGAATTAGGAGAGAGGTACTTGGGAACACGAGTTCCATAGGAAGATCACATGTTACAGCTTTCGGATATATTGATAAATATATTTATGTGGAATAATAAATGTAAATCTTATTCATTTTATATAGTAAATGGAGAGCGGTGATCATAACCTTTCAAGTGAGGGACGGGCAGCGAGTCATACTCCATCTCATGGGAGTATTCCCGTCAATGATGCGGACAATATGGGTGCTATGCCAAACCCAACGCCGCAGCCTCCACCTGTAACCTTGGAGACTATACAAAATCTTATCAGCAACTTAAAGACTGAAATGAGAGAAGACATGCGTCAGATGATGAATACTCGGCTGAGAGAACCACACCCTAATCCTTCTATGGATGATGCCTCTTGGAGACCTACTAATGGAGATTCTCTTACAGAGGAAGATAGTGTGGGGACGGAAGATAAAAAGAGGTGTACCTTCAAATCTTTCCTTGCATGTAAACCTAGGGAATATTATGGCAGTTTTGAACCCAAGGTTACGATGCAGTGGTTACGGGAGACGGAGCAGGTATTGGAGGTTAGTAAATGCCACGAAAAGGATAAAGTTTATTATGCTTCACGGTTATTGAAGGATGACGCGTTGGTCTGGTGGAATACTTTATATGAGTTGCTTGGAAAAGACGTGATTTATAAATGGTCGTGGACCGAATTTACTACCCGTTTGAAGAACAAATATTGTCCCCTCCGGGACATAGAGAAGCTTGAAGATGAATTTCTTACTCTAAAGAAGGGTAGTCTGTCCGTTGCTGAATACACCAAAAAGTTTAGTGATATGTTACTATTTGTGGGAAACATCTATACTACGGAGCGGGGCCGAATTAATCGCTACGTGAAAGGTTTACCATGGGAATATGAATTGGAGGTGAAGCGGGCAGAAACAATGGATGATGCATTTGTGGCAGCAAGGAATGTTGAGGATGTGTGGAAGCGTAGAACGATGGAGATGCAAACTTCTGGAGACAAACGTAAATTTAGTAGCGGAAGTAGTAGTTGGAGCAAGAAGGGAAAGTCAGTGGTTATGTCGTCTAAACAGGGTAACCGGAAGACTTGTGAAAAGTGTGGAAAAGAACATACGGGAGAATGCAAATGGATGATGCATTTGTGGCAGCAAGGAATGTTGAGGATGTGTGGAAGCGTAGAACGATGGAGATGCAAACTTCTGGAGACAAACGTAAATTTAGTAGCGGAAGTAGTAGTTGGAGCAAGAAGGGAAAGTCAGTGGTTATGTCGTCTAAACAGGGTAACCGGAAGACTTGTGAAAAGTGTGGAAAAGAACATACGGGAGAATGCAAAACGGGAAGCTCAGCATGTTTCAACTGTGGAAGAGTCGGTCACAGAGCTAAAAAATGTACTTACCCGAAGCTTAGCGAAGTTGAGTGTTTTTCTTGACATGAAAAGGGGCACTACAGCTACAATTGCCTGAAGAAAGGTGGTGAAACATTGGTGTCAACTGCACAAAAGAAGACGGAACCTCAAAAAGTAAAGACTCGCGCCTTCCAGCTCACACGGGAGGAAGCAAAGGAGACACAAGACGTGGTCTCAGGTACCTTACTAATTAATCAGATGCCTGCTTACGTGCTATTTGATTCTGGTGCTACATGCTCATTTGTGTCCCATGAGTTTGGTTTAAAACTTAATGTACCGTTAGAACCGTTAGATTATGTTTGCGAGGTTGAATTGGCGAGTGGTAAGAAGGTGGAGATAAAGCACGTGTACCGCGGCTGCGAACTTAGCATTGATGACAAGAAATTTTCTTTAAATCTTCTGCCGATTGGGGTCAAAACTTTTGATATTGTTATTGGAATGGATTGGCTCGGAGCCAATGATGCAAAAATTGCATGCGGAAAGAAAGTGGTGTCGGTAAAGATTCCAGATGGTAGTAAAGTGTACATCTATGGTGAAAAACCTAAAAGAATGTCAAGTTTTATCAGTGCAGCGAAAGTACGAAGGTGTTTGGTAAAAGGACGTTCTTCCTTTATAGCATATGTGATAGCGGTAGATAAAGTAAAGAAAACCGTGGGTGATATTGATGTGGTGAGAGAGTACCCTGAAGTTTTTCCAGACGATTTACCTGGCTTGCCACCAGAGAGACAGGTCGAATTTCGAATTGACCTTGTACCCGGAGCTTCTCCTATTGCTCGTGCTCCATATCGTTTAGCCCCGACCGAAATGCGGGAGTTGATATCCCAGTTGCAAGAGTTACTCGATAAAGGTTTTATTCGCCCAAGTTCTTCTCCTTGGGGTGCCCCGGTGTTATTTGTCAAAAAGAAGGATGGGTCTATGCGGATGTGCATTGACTACCGTGAACTCAACAAAATCACTATTAAAAATCGTTACCCGTTACCACGCATAGACGATCTATTTGACCAACTTCAAGACGCTGATTATTTTTCCAAGATTGACATTCGATCCGGCTATCATCAAGTACGGGTAAGGAATGAAGATGTTGAGAAGACCGCTTTCCGCACTCGCTACGAGCATTATGAATTTTTAGTCATGCCTTTTGGTTTGACGAATGCCCCGGCAATTTTTATGGATTTAATGAATCGGGTGTGTAAACCGTTCCTCGATAAGTTTGTTATCGTATTTATTGATGACATCCTTATCTACTCGAAGACTGCGGAGGAACATAGAAGCCATTTGAGGACGGTATTTGAAGTTCTGAAGAAAGAGAAGTTGTATGCGAAGTTTTCAAAGTGTGAGTTTTGGTTAAGGGAGGTGCAGTTTCTCGGGCATGTTGTCTCTATTTAAGGAATCAAAGTGGATCCCGCAAAGGTGGAAGCAGTGATGAAGTGGGAAACTCCAAAAACCCCGACAGAAGTAAGAAGTTTTCTTGGACTCGCCGGGTACTACCGACGATTCATCCAAGATTTTTCTCGAATTGCAGTACCTCTTACGAAGCTAACAAGAAAAGGGATAAAAATTGAATGGGGAGCGGATCAAGAGAAGGCATTTGAGACACTAAAAGAGAAGTTATGTGATGCGCCGGTTCTTACTTTACCTGAAGGAACCGAAGATTTTGTGGTATATAGTGATGCCTCGAATAGAGGATTGGGATGTGTATTAATGCAGCGGGGAAAAGTGATAACGTATGCTTCTCGCCAACTTAAAGAACCAGAAACAAGATATGCAAAGCACGATTTGGAACTGGCAGCAATTGTGTTTGCACTAAAAATCTGGAGGCATTACTTATACGGAACAAAGTGTACTTTGTACACGGATCACAAAATCTTGCAGTATGTATTCTCACAGAAGGAACTCAATATGAGGCAAAGTAGGTGGCTGGAATTGATAAATGATTATGACTGTGAAATTGCCTATCACCCTGGAAAAGCAAATGTGGTAGCAGACGTTTTAAGCAGGAAAATTCATGAAAAGAAGAGTCAGGAAAGATTGACGCAGATAGAGTTGAAATCAAGTATAATAGAAATAATTAAAGACGTTCAAAGGCAAGCATTAGAAAGTGGTGAATTAAAGAAAGAAAAACTGGGAAAAGATTTGGTGTTTGGAGAAAATACTCAGGGATTGAAGACAGTCAGGAACCGCGTATGGGTACCAAAAGTTGGTGGAATGAGAAAACTGATTTTAGAAGAGTCTCATAAGTCAAAGTATTCCATTCACCCAGGGAGTACGAAAACTTATCGGGATCTCAAAGAACAGTATTGGTGGCCCGGAATGAAGAAAAGAATAGTTAAGTACATTTCTAAATGTGCAACCTGTGCACAGGTGAAGGCGGAACACCAAGCCCCGTATGGAGATACTCAACCTCTGCAAATTCCAGCGGGAAAATGGGAAGATATAACTATGGACTTCATAGTTGGATTGCCGAGAACTAGAAGGGGTCACAATTGTATATGGGTCATTGTTGACCGTTTAACCAAGAGTGCTATGTTTCTGGCAATTAAAGAAACCACACAGCTGGAAACGTTATCACAAATATACATTGATGAAGTTTTAAGACTTCATAGAGCTCCTTTGTCGATTGTGTCTGATAGAGATCCACGATTTACCTCAAAGTTGTGGGAGGCACTACAGGAGCGATTGGGGACAAAAATTAAAATGAGTACAGCTTATCATCCCCAAACAGACGGGCAAAGTGAACGTACCATCCAGATTGTGGAAGATATGCTACGATCGTGTGTTATGGATTTTGGTGGAAATTGGGACGAACATTTGCCACTGGTGGAGTTTCCCTATAACAACAGTTATCATTCCAGTATTAGAATGCCACCATTTGAAGCTCTATATGGTAGAAAGTGTAGAACACCTCTATGTTGGTTAGAGGCGGGGGAGACCAAAATGACAGGACCGGAAATTGTAAGGATAACAAATGAAAAGATTAAAATAATTCAAGCCAATATGAAAGCCGCTCGAGATAGACAGAAGAGTTATGCAGATCTGAAGAAGAGACCTTATAACTTAAAAGAAGGTGATTTAGTGATGCTCAAAGTATCACCATGGAAAGGTGTAGTAAGATTTGGAAAGAAAGGCAAACTAAGTCCAAGGTATATTGGACCTTTCAAGATCCTAAAAAGAGTTGGTGAACAAGCTTTCAAATTAGAATTACCACATGAATTGAGTGGTATACATGATACATTCCATGTATGTTACTAGAAAAGGTACATTGGAAATAGTGAACTCGTTATTCCATTGGAAGACTTAAAAGTGGAGACCCCGAATAAATTGATAGAAGAACCAGAGGCAATGCTAGAAGTGAGAACCAAAAAGTTGAGGAACAATGAAATCGACTTAGTATTAGTCAAGTGGAAACACTCATCGGGTTCAGACTTAACTTGGGAGACTTTAGAAGACATGAAGAAAAGATACCCGGATTTCACGAACTATGAAGAGATTCCGAGGACGGAATCCCCTTAAGGGGGGAAGATTGTAAGAACCCGCAAAATTTTCAATAAAATATAAAATAACCGTGTGTAATAGTAAAGTTGTGAAAAAGGGCAAATTAGTCTTTTGCCATGTTTTGGACCTTAGTGTAAAATATTTTGTGTTTGTGGGGCAATAATATAAGAAATGAAACTCCATGTAATAAAACTTAGATTATGGTGTCAGAATGGAAGAAGTAGAACTAGAGGGGTTAAATTAAAAATATGGAACTATAAATAGGAGAAAAATCTCCCATAGTTCTCAGAATTATTTAGAACGTTCGGGAGAGAACTTGAAGGCACGGGAATTTGAAGTTCTGCAGAAGTGAAGCGAGAGTTGGAGTAATTGGTTGGAGAATTGAAGGTTTCAAGTTAAAAATAAGGTTAGTGATCAAGTTCTTGAACCATGGGCATGTGTGTTCTTTACGGGACAAACTGAAATCTGAATTTACAGTCATGATTCAAGTTGTTCCTGTGATTTCTTTCATCTAAACAAGTTGAAAACACTAAGTGAACACACATCTTTCAAGGATATTGTCGAAATTGTGAGAATTTGGGTTTTGAGCTCAAGAACCCTAGAAATGGGTTCATGAGATTAAAACTGATTCTAGTGTTTTTATTAAGTCCTAGGAATCACTTAATATGTATTAAGACATCCCTAAGTGATTAATTTCAAAAAATTGTACTTTTGGGTGTAAAATGTTAAAAACGAGATTTTATGGAATTGAAGTTGGAATTAGTGATTTTCCATGGGTTAAAACCTGATGTAAACTGAAGGTTTTAGTCATGGAATGAATATATAATGATTAAGTTAAGTAATAAAGACTTAATAGACCAAAACAGTGGGCTGCAGCACAAAAATCGGGCAAAAACTCGTATCTGCAGCACAGACACGAGTCGTGCTCTTTTTGGCCTAGCATGAGCACGAGTCGTGCTCCACTATTTAAGCCAAAAATGGCATTGTACTATGAGATCGCGACCCGATCTCTCCTGGTCGCGACGCGATCCCACGCCAGGGTGAAATTGCAGTGAGCATTTTGCCAAGTTAGCTTTGATTTTGGAATTTGGGGTTAGACTTGTCTGTTTGACCTCAAATTTTAAACACAAGTCCCTTATGGTCCAAAACTTTGTGGAAAATTGTCGAAACGGAAATACGACCTCCCGAGAGTACTGTAGCAAAATACGCGTATTTCGGGAAAGTTTACAAATTAAAGAAAGCTAGTTTAATAAGGGTTGTAGCTTAGTTATGACCCGTAGTTGCATAATATGGCACTCTTGTGCTGTAAAGTTAGTTATTGTATATATGAATCAAGTATAAATGTATATCTTGTATATAATAGGTGGTGGTTCAAACACGGTTAATCAAGTGAAAGAAAAAGGAGTCCAAGAAGCTAAGTAACTCCTAGGCGGCCCGAGTTGAGAAATGTGTGGATTTTTTAGTACATAGCATAATGGGTTTTATACAAAGAAATGAATTTTATATACAATGTTTTGGGAGTCAAAATGGTTTTATGGAAATTGAAATGGTTTAATGAAAATGAAAATGATTCTATGGAACTGGAAATGGTTTTGTGAAACTGGAAATGATACTATGAAATAGTAAGTACAATGTATACAGAAATGATAAATGAGAAATACAGAGAATTAATAAGTGACTGAGCCATGTTGATGAGTTGAGAAGTATCCGGATAAAGATCACGGCCTGCTGCGGTAGGGGTGGTCAAAAGACACTACTGTGATGGTACCTCCCGTCGCGAAGTAGTTGTCTAATTAGTACCTTGATGGATGAATTCGTTTCATGCTGTCGAGGGAGGAGTTATACGGGTGCGTCTCGTATAAAACCTACGGGTGCGCTCGTCACAAATGAAAAGGAGTACCTATGGGTACGCTCATAGGAAAATAAATATTTTGAATTTGAGAATGATTGAAATATAAGAAATTTGTTTTGGGTCTAAACCCACATTGCTCACGAGACATTATGTCTTACGTATATTTTTTTAAAATGCTATGTATTCAGGTAATCAAGAAAAGAGTTAGAAGAGCGTGGTGTGGGACGGTAGCTTTCAGTGTATAAAGCGTGCGATAAACAGGTTTAAACTATAATTATGATGTGAACTTGTGATGCCCCGTTTGTAAAAATTAAATGGTTTGTGAGACAAAGTATCTGTAATATAAGTTTGAAAAAAAAAAAAATTTATGTGAAAGTTTCGGGTGTTACAAAAACCATACAAGCATAAGTTGCCAAAACAGAGGTTCAATAACCCCGAATCCAAATTATTGAATTTTTAAGATTATCGATGCTTTATATCCAGAGTTTTTTATCCTTCTACCAATCATTTGAAAGTAAGAAGATTCCACCATAGCAATTGTTGATTATTTTTCTTAGATATTAGATTTTGAAACATAAATAAGAAACAGCAAATTATTCAATTTCTTTAGATTAATGATTGCGTCATACCTGAGGTCTTTTTAGATCGTTCCATGTTTTATTTATATATAAGTATGTGAGTTTGTATGCACACATACATTTAGGAAGCTGATTCTTCCACGGACATTTTTTATCAATCCACTGAATTATAAAGTCATTTGACAATTATACCCTCTATTCAACGTAAACTGTAAAGTGTATTTTAATTATATCAGCAACACCCCACTGCCCTCAATTCTCCCGTATATATCGCTTCCTAGACGACTCGCAACACCCCATTGCCGGCATTGGGTCCGTCGATCCTGAAAGATCCACTCCCTCTTGGTCGTTTGGGGCCTGCCGACAACGAATCCCAACACCGGACTGCCACCTTCTCCAACCCCTATAGACATGTGATCTTCTTCGTGCTCCTCTTCGTCGTCTTCTCTGTTGGTTTCGAGAACAATTCCTGCTTGTTTTCGTCATGGATGGGAACATTGATGACAGAGTATTCCGTTCCCTTGACGTCGTAGGATATCCGTTGAGGCTCACAACCAGAGTATTCCGAGAAGAATGAATTTCTCGTTGACGCTACTGCTGTCGTCTTGATTTTGTTTGCATCTGAGGATGACAGGACTCTAAAACTAGACTTAATTGCAACCAAATTCATTGGAAGAATCAGAACTTGAATTGGAAGGATCGTACCAAAGCTGAAAGTCTCGCCAATTTCCCGCCAAAAAGTCCAAGTCGGCGTTCCGACCTAGAAATTAGCGAACCAAAACATGATTTTCTTTGAATCGGAACTCTAAATAGACGACTGAGAACACGAATTAAAGAATAGGAGGGATCGTAAGGGAGCCGTACCAGTTAGTGTTTCTGTCGGCGATCACTACGCAAACGTACCATGTTTCTGAACAAAAAGTTTGGAACGCAGATCGTCGCAGTCATGGTGTTTCCTGTGGCTATGGTTTATCTGAGAATGACCATTTTCGTGAAATATGAGAATAAACCCCATCACTGGAGAAGCATCACCGACAGTAGACACAGCGCTGGCGGAAGGAGTAACGCCGGAGGAGAAAGAAGTCGTTCCAAACGTGCTAACTTTTCTCTTCAATGTCTAAAAAGTTAAAATGAGGGTATAATCGGTATTAGACAAGTTTTTGCTGTGGATGGATTAAAATCTTCAGTGGAAATATCAGTACCCATACATTTAACATTTGTTGCGTATATGTATGTATGTTTTTTTTAGAACAAGCATATGTTTGTATGTGTCGTGTGTTAACACGGAGATATAGAAACTAGAAAGAAACATACAAATACCGTTGGTAGTGGTTGCCTATTTTCAACCAATACTTGAGATGTTGTCTTTGATACACATTTTAAATATAATGAAAGTTTATACGCTCAATTGTATTCTTTTTCAAATATCATATAATTATAATGTCTACAGTAATTAACCAAATAATTTAATGGAAAAATGTACAAGCAGCCTGAAGATGACCGTTTTTATATTTAATTATTTATGTATAATGTATTGCCAATTTGTCATCCTATTTCTATTTTATACTTGTTCCATTAACAACTGAACCTAAAGAAGTATCGAGGTCCCAACCTAAGAGATTAAGTTTATTTTTGTTGTATAATTATAGATTTTAATACGTATTACATAAGTCATTGTCAACAATCGTTTAATTTATATATGGTCGAATTATATGATAAATGTTCGAACTATATTGATGTGTTTGTTTTGTTCTTTAATCAATATAACAAAATAATAAACAAAATTAACCAAAAATTTATTAACTTATTTTATTTATTCTTTTATTTGTTAGTATCTAATCCTAAAATTATATCATAAAGAATCTGATGTAAAATTGAATCAATTGTTATTGTATTCACTTGATGTAAAACGAGATTACAAGAGTAGTTTTTATACTAACAGTCAACCTAACTGAACGGATAAATAAAAGAAGTTTGTCTAAACAATTTGAACTAAGATAAGAACAAATAAATTGTGATAAGCTAATTATCGGATAGCAATAACCGGATATATCCGTTACTCCCCCTCAAGTTGAAGCATGCAGATTACGAATGTTCAACTTGACCATGAGAGATTGAAGTCGTTCCGCGCCAAGTGGTTTAGTGAGTAAATCCGCCAGTTGATCTTTTGTGTGAACCCAAACAGGAGAGATCTCTTTTGATTCAACTCTTTCCCGAACAAAATAACAATCCATTTCCACGTGTTTCGTGCGTTCATGGAAAACTGGATTGTGTGCTATGTGCTTTGCAGATTCGTTGTCACACATGAGAGTGGTAGGCGAGTTGATGACAACATCCAATTCAGTGAGTAGCCAACGAACCCAAAGAATCTCACTCACTGTTGTTTCCATTGCTCGATATTCAGCCTCAACTGAAGACCTCGAAACCACCGATTGTTTCTTGGATTTCCAAGAAACATGAGCTCCACCAAGGAGGAGTAAGTACCCCGTTCGAGAGCGGCGCGAGTAGGGACATCCCAACCAGTCGGAGTCACTATAAGCTACAAGATCAGTAGACCCATCTTTTGGAAGCAAGATACCTTTCCCGATAGTGGTCTTCAAATAACGTATAACACGCAAAGCTGCATCCCAGTGTGGCTGTTTAGGATCGGATACGAACTGACTCAAAATGTTAACTGAGTATGTTATATCGGGACGAGTGGCTTGTAAATACAGGAGACGACCAACAAGACGTCTATACTTATTTGCATCTACCCGGTTTTCATTGTCACCTTTATCAAGTTTGAGGTTCTGTTCCATGGGAAAACGGCTTGGTCGGCATCCCAGCATACCTGAATCGTCCAAGATATCCATGGTGTATTTGTGTTGACTGAGAACTAAACCTTCTTCCGTGCGTGTCACCTCGATCCCCAAAAAATATTTTAAACAACCAAGGTCTTTGATACTAAATTCGGTGTGGAGACTAGCTTTCGTGCTCTCAATCTTTGCTGCATCATTACCAACAAGGACCACATCGTCTACATAAATAAGAGCGGCCACAAAGATATCGTCATTCTTGTAAATGAAAAGAGAGTGGTCAGCATGGGATTGAACGAAACCAAGTGCACGAATAGCGGTGGTGAACTTGTGATGCCAATTGCGACTTGCTTGCTTTAAGCCGTATAGTGACTTTTTAAGTTTACATACTCGCGTGTCTCCTTCTTTGCCGAATCCTTGGGGAATCTTCATGTATACATCTTCTTCCAAGTCACCATGCAAGAATGCATTATTCACATCGAGTTGGTGAATAATCCAATTCCTTTTCACCGCAATAGTCAATAAAATTCGAATCGTAACGAGTTTGGCCACTGGGGCAAAAGCATCATGAAAGTCTATGCCTTCCATTTGCGTGTAGCCTTTTGCAACGAGACGGGCTTTGTACCTTTCTATTTCGCCATTAGGTTTGAACTTAGTCTTGAAGATCCATTTGGAGTCAATCGCATGTTTGCCTTCAGGAAGAATGGTGAGTTCCCATGTGTCATTATCTTCCAAGGCTTTTATTTCACGTTGCATTGCGAGCTGCCATTGGGGTTGTCGAGCAGCCTGTTTGAAACTTTTTGGCTCATTGTGAAGAACAATAGCCGCTAGAAAAGCCTTATGTGAGGGTGAAAAATTTTTATATGAAACATAATGAGTTAGGGGATGTACCGTAGAAGCGACTCGATCGGACGTGGGTGGTGGATGATTGATCGATGGGGGAAGGTCAACTTCGAAGTCTTGAAATCGGGCTGGTTGGCTTCTTGTTCGAGTGACACGATGCCCATCAGGAGGTTCTAGATGTGTCGTTTGTGGCTCTTCTTCGGTGACATCATTGGTGGCGTCAACACCTTCTGAAGGTGTCGAAGGGTCAACGGGTGCCTCATGGATCACGTCAGCCCCATCACCATGTGAGCTGGTCTCGTTGTCATGCATGGGAGGGTTGGAAATGTCATCATGCAATGTGAATAAGTCTTCATTCTGTGAATGTTTATATGTTTTAGTGTAATTCATGGGAAACTCATTTTCCAAGAACCGAACATCACGAGAGACTATTATCTTCTTGCTTTCCAAATCATATATTTTGTATCCCTTAGTGCCGTGGGGATATCCAACAAATATACCCGGTTTACCCCGTTTCTCAAATTTGTCTCCCCCGGTATCCGTGTTCCTATGATACGTCAAACACCCAAATACCCGCATGTGATCATATGAGGGTTTCTGCTGGAACAATACCTCATAAGGCGTGGCTCCATGTAAAACTTTGGTGGGTAGTCTATTAATGACATATGTTGCCGTCAATAGACACTCCCCCCAAAAGGTTGTGGGTAAATTAGCTTGGAAGCGTAAGGCACGTGCAGTTTTGAGTAAGTGTCGATGCTTGCGTTCCACCACCCCGTTTTGTTGTGGGGTGTGCGGGCAAGATGTTTCTAAAATAATTCCTTCACGAGCATAAAAGTCATGCATGTCATTTGATACAAACTCTCCCCCGTTGTCACATCTCACACGCTTTATTTGAACACCAAATTGTGTTTTGACCATTTTGTGAAAATCCATGAGGCGTGTGCTTGCCTCATGTTTGTGTTTAATTAAAAAAGTCCATACAGCCCTACTAAAATCATCCACTATGGTAAGAAAGTAAGATGCTTTGCTCATAGACGGGGTTCTATATTTCCCCCACACATCACAGTGTACCAAATCAAAACACGAAAGAGTCTTTATTTCACTAATAGGAAAAGGGAGGCGAGTGTGTTTGGCTTTAAAACAAGCATCACAATTATTATAATCTTTAGAAACATCAATAAAACTTAAGTTTGAAATCTTCTTGGTGGATGGATGGCCTAGGCGTTTATACCAAACCTCAAATGTTGTTAGGAGAGCTTTTCGTGGTTTAGTTGACCCCATCCGATACAATCCTCCAACACGGTCACCCGCTCCAATCAAGCGCTTCGTCCCCAACTCCTGCATCACAACAAAACCAGGGAAGAAAGAAACCACACAATTCAAATCATCAGTAAATTTTCCAACCGAAAGAAGATTGTAATCAAAATTAGGAACAAGCAAAACTCCTTTGATTTTAACACCTCCATTTAGGGTGTGTTCACCCTCCCCCGTAACAGGCACCATGTCACCATTGGGAATGACAACAGGTGTCTCCTTAGGGTTTGGGTTTTTGTTTTCCAAAAAATTGTCTCTACATGTCATGTGTTCGGTTGCCCCTGAGTCGACAACCCAACCTTCATTAGATTGATTTCTACCTGCCATATTTGCTCGTGGATGAGATTTATTTCCTGTCATGTTTCCATCTTCTTGAAAGTGGGCGACAAAGAGCCGGTATTGTTCATCGGTTAAGCCGGGCACCGGGCTCATTTCAAGCTCCACACAGGCTGCCTTGGGCTTCATTTTCTCTTTGTTGCCGGGCCACCAATCAGGATATCCTATTAGTTTAAAACATCCTGATTTATTGTGCCCTTCACGCTGACAGTGAGAGCACTTTTCTTTTCTTTCGTTTTCTGATTTAGGGTTTTTTGGATGACCTTGTTGACTGGTGTCGGGTTTGTTTTTGTTGAAGTCTGTCTGAAGCTTCTCTGTCCGTTGTAATCGGCTTGAAGTGCTGCAGCTTCAACTCTGGTCCTATTCGAATTGCCTGTAATAGCTCGTTGTTGTTCGCTTTCAGCTACTAGATGGTAGATAGCACTTAATGATGGTGCCGGTTTCATGGCTAAGATCTGAGTTCGAACCACAGAAAAGTCGTCGTCTAACCCCATTAAAAATTCGTAGGATCTTTCTTTCTCCTTTACTTCGTTGAGCCTTTTGCCGATCCCGCAGTGACACCCCTCACACGTGCAACGAGGGTTAGGGAGTACGGTTTGGAGCTCATCCCAAACAGTCCTCAACTTGGTATAATATGTTGAAACTGATGCACCATCTTGCCGCAAGACGTTGAGTGTTTGTTTCAATTCGTAGGTTCGGGGTGCTCCTTCTTTCTCGAACCGTTCTTCTAGGTCACGTCAAATCTCAGATGACGTGTTAGCATATTTGACGCTGGTCCGTATCTCCCTCTCCATGGCCGTCGTTATCCACCCTTTTATCATCGCATCGGCTCGTGTCCAAGCCAAGTTCAAAGGAGACACTGCGTCTGGTTTCTTGATCGTGCCATCCACAAATCCCATCTTGTTCTTTGCTAGCAAGAAGTTCGTCATCTCTTGCTTCCATTCTCCGTAATTACTATCATTCAACACATCGTTTACTTGCATCTGCTTGGGGTAATCCGATGGATGAACATAGTATGGAGAACTTGCATCTATCTCGTTCTTCTTGTCATCGCCAGACGATTCCGGCTTATCTCCCGCCATTGGAAGTCTGGTTATGTATGGATCTCACGCTCTGATACCATAAAGAATCTGATGTAAAATTGAATCAATTGTTATTGTATTCACTTGATGTAAAACGAGATTACAAGAGTAGTTTTTATACTAACAGTCAACCTAACTGAACGGATAAATAAAAGAAGTTTATCTAAACAATTTGAACTAAGATAAGAACAAATAAATTGTGATAAGCTAATTATCGGATAGCAATAACCGGATATATCCGTTATATCATATGTAAGAATGCGATTCAAGTCCATATGAAATGAAAAGCTTAAACGGAGAATATGTACAACTCATCATATACGATATAAAATAAAAAGTTCAAATATTAAATTAATAGCTACTATGGTTATTAACGTATTATATCCTAAATAAAAAGTTTACCATGTTTATTAATTAATTATTATATCCTAAACATATTGGCCTAGCATTTTTGGAAATAAGATGTCGCACATTATGTTTCAAAAGTCGGTTAAATATTGTATTTAGTAGGTTTGGATGAAAAATAAATAAAAAAACCAACTCCAATATCTTTATTTTGACATTAAAATATGTCTACTTGTTGGATACCCATCCACCCCATCTTAATTCTTTAATCAAATATTCTAATCCATATATTGTCTCCCATTCATGCACAGTTTTGGGCTCTAAATCTCTTAGGCTGCAGGGAGTGGTGGCCAATGGCCAAGGGATGGCCAAGGGGTTTTTGTGGGTCAGGCAATGATTGGCAGGCTTTGGCCATTTTGTAGGGAGTGGTGGCCAATGGCCAAGGAACTGCCAACCAAATTAATTTGAGAAATTACAACTTTAGTCCTTGTACAAACAGAATTCGTTTTTTTTACTTAAAATTTAAACATTTCATTAAAAATAAAAAACAGAAACAACTAACAATTTAAAAGTTAAACAAAGACACAAAATAAAACACAAACAACTAACAATTTAAAAGTTAAACAAAGACACAAAATAAAACACAAACAACTAACAATTTAAAAGTTAAACAAAGACACAAAATAAAACACAAACAACTAATCTACTCATCATCGAACGTGTACCCCAATTTCCTAGCCGCATCTTTCTTCGCTTGAAGTGCAATTTGATACTCGAACCCTCGTAGATCGGATATGTTTCTCGTCACAATATCCATCAACTTGGTTTTGACTTTCTCTTCATGTAAAGTCTGCAAAGTGGCGACTTGCTCGTTCAATTGTTGCAAGTTTGTGCTACTATTCGTGCCAGAACTACTTCCCTTCATCTTCCTCTTTGCTTGATCACGACCAATCGGAAGAACGTCAGGCTCCGGCTCCTCATTGATGTCGAAGCCAACATTTGCATCAGAAGACTGAGAGTGTGTGGATGTGGATGATTTGAAGCGTTTGGAAGTATTTATTCCAACGGCGAACTGATGAAAGGATGTTTGTTCCCTCCATTTTTCGTTGTCTCGGATTACCCTCCAAAACGCTTCCGCATGAGCATTGAAAGGATGTTTGGTGCCATTTTTGTCAATATATTGCTGCCGAGCAACCACCATCACATCATCTAAATTGGCACCACTTGGCCAATTTCGTTTACATTGTGAAAAAATCGCCTCAAATTCCTTGGCAATTTTACTTACACAACGCCATTTCGAGTATATTGACTGGTGGGTACGGTATGTACGACCCATTCGAAGACACCATAATTTCCAAATCTTTTTTTGGAAAACTTGGGATTCTTGGTCGTTTCCGTGAACCGCATCCTCCGATATGTCGACCCAAGTTTTTGCCAAAGCTATCACCTCATCAACTTTCCAAGGCTCTACCTTGGCTCTCTGTTGCACTGGGGCTTTCCCTTTTCCACGACCTTTTGATGTTTTTTTTGGTTGTGGTTCTTCTTCTTCTTCGTCTTCTTCTTCTACTTCTTGTTGTTGTTCTTCTTCTTCTTCCGAGTCCGATGCAAGAAGACGTCGTGGTTGAGTTGAAAAGAATGGTGTTTCAGAAGCTTGAGAGTGTACTTGTGGTGGAGAAGGTGTGGTAAAAAGATTTTGAGATTGTGTGGGAAACATATTTTGGTTTTGGGATAAACTGTAGACAAAGTTGGCTAAAAATTGGTTTTGTGTCGGTGAAAACAACGGCTCATCGGGTTGTGGTGAAAACATTATAGGATGATAAGCATTTGTATCTAGGTTTGATGGATGGTTTGGAGGTGGAGTGTTGGAAGATTGGTTCTTGGAAGATTTTGAACCTTTCTTTTTGTTTGAAGACATTTTGAGAGAGTTTTGGAAGGGATTATTGTGTGAAATGAATGAGATTTAGATGTATATATATAGGGGATACAAAAAGGTTTTAAAAATCTGATTTTTTTAAAAAAAACGGCTATATTTTTACTATGGGTTAAAAGTGTAAAAATATTAAAACATTAAAAATTTTAAACCCTAGCCGTTGAGGGGGTATTTTTGCCCTTTTTTGAAAGTTCCACAGCCGTTGGCTGCTCGCCAACCCCTTGGCGTCTCCCCTTGGCGTCTTCGTTGGCGTCTTCATCGGCAATGGCCTTTGGCGACTCGCCAAGGGGCTTGGCGTCCACCTTGGCGTCTCCACTCCGGCCAGCCTTATAACCTCTTCATGAAACCAAAGAACAAACACCTTTTAATCGATATTAATCATTGAAAACCGTCTTCAATCATAATTCAATTATAAAAATTAAAGATTCCATATCATTGTTTTTTTGAATTTGAAGTAGTTTTTTATTTTATTTTATTGTAATATTGCTCGTTTGGGGTATTTTACTATAATGTACATCATTCGTTGATAATATTTTACTTTATGATGCATAAGTCAAAGTCAAAACACTATTATTTTGATGAATCTTTATGGTTTCTTATTTAAACCAAAAGTCTAATGAGTAATTAATGTTTGAAAACGAACTAATTCTCATTCCATAAGCAAGCGGCAAAGATAATTGAGTAAGACGATTTTCATTTACAAGATAACATAAAGATAAATATTCCAATATTTAATTTTTAAAGTTAAAAAAGGATAAGAAACTAAATTAAAAAGAAATAAAAACTCAATAGACTAATTAATGATATCCTCTTAAATTAAGTAGCTTAAACAAACAAAGACCATGCCAACAAGACATCAACAGTTCACCAACTTCTTCATCCATAGTTTGAAAAATGAATCTGTGAAGATTGCACCATTTGCAAATCCGTCGTCGTTTGGCAAGAATTTTCGTCACTCATTAATGCCCTATAAAAACAATTCAAACCAAAATTACTTTCATATATTTTACAAAATATTATAAGTAACATATTATAAAAACTTATTATTATAATCTTACTCGCGTGGCCGAGATGCCCAAAGGGAACTCAAGGCTCGTAGCCGCCCATAATACTCACTAATCACCAAAAAACATTTTGCAGCCTGTCGAACCGTCAATATCCGATGCAATTGATGTAGAGTTTGTTGTCTTAAATTATCAGCCTACAAGTTAATAAATTGATTAAACATTAACCATGAAAATAAAGAAAAAAATAAAAACTAAAGCATTGACAATTATAATGTCAACTATACCAATGATTTAAAAACTCAATGATAGTAACATTGCTATGTCTTTATATAATAAAAATATAAAAAGTCAAGCATTGCTTTTCATTACAAATAATCATACAAATACAACGTTTTTATTTACCTGGCGAACAAATCCTTCAAGATTAGTAAGTTTCCCGAGTGCAACCGCCATATGGTGGACCCCATCATTGACAGATCCACTAGCAATAGTGTCGACCAGCGACTGATGCAGTTGATCTAAACCTTGTGTCAAGGCTTCTTCAGCTTGTTGTGAGGATTGTTGTAGGCTATAAATCCCCACAACTTGTTGCTCAGTCAACGGATCAAGTTGGATCGCTAACATCTAACACATAACACCATGTAAATTAAAACACAAAACTTATATAATACTAAATTTTAAATGTATGGTGTCTTCCGTCTAATATTTTTCATATATGTCGAGTCTACCATTTTTACTCAAATGTTTTATTATTATTTCTTTTTGTAAGAAAATCTATATTCACACATACTAAGACGATAATTGACTAATAACATAGCCAAAATGTGCAAGAAAAAAACAAAACCTTGATAAGTTCAGAGGGGCGAAAACCACCCATCCACAAGAAGCAACGTTCGGCTGGGGTGGTCCACATGCCATTAATCAAGTGGAACACGTCAGATTTCGCCGCCACACTTTTCAGCCGGAAAATCTCGTCATAATGTGCTACAAAACTATCGACTACTATCCTAAGTTCGCCGTCAGATAAATGTGATTGCAATCCTTTTCGTAATTCCGCCATGTGTCTTTGATCTTCATCAAGCCATCTCGTGTATTCCATATCAAACATTGCTGCACCTACACACACACGATCATACCCCATGTTAATCGCGATCAGAATTATTGTAATTTGTGATTTAAAGACTCACCGGAACTAAGGTTCCCGCCGGCGCCACCACCTCCCAAGAACAAACCCTAACAGTACGATCGATTTTGTCAATTAAGCAATTAATAATTAAAGAAAAGAACGACCCATGTGTTGGTTTGAATCTTTAATCGGAAAAAACCTGCGATCGAGCACGTTGAAGATCTTGTTCCAGTTGGGTTAGCCGTATTCTACTGGTTTCTAGCTGTTGTACGTATGCCTGCAAACACAGTGAATCGTGAAATTGGGATTTGAACCCTCGATTATGATTGTGAAAATAGGGATTTGAACCCACGATTTTTATAAAAATGAGGGAAAGTGATGATATTTTTGATGATTCAAGAAACCTTTTTCCTGAGTCGGCTTTTTCTTGCTGCTTCTCTGTTTTGAGCTAATCGCCTCAATGTCTGTAAACAAAATCAATATAATTATTTATGAACATAGGAGAGTAATTTAACTTTTCGAATTATCATATATTAACTACACTAAATATGCGAAACAAGCAGTAAGAAATATCAAGAACAATGCTTTTAGGTACTTAAATATCTATAATTTGTATAAAACAGTAGAATTTGTGATACTTGATACTTTTATAATGATGGTTACAAATTTTCGATAGTTAAAATATTTATACGTATGAACCTTCGCATCGAGTGTTTTCTCTGATGAAGAACCAATTCCCTTTTTCTGCAACAAAATCAAGAACAGAGTAAAATTACTCCTTTTTCATTTTATAAATTTTAATTGGCTACATCTTTGAGAAAATTTAGTAAATTTTTATGTGGGTTTATGATAAAAATGCTCTATTTTAAATAAAATATCACAAAACAAACAGGTTATTACGTCAAAAAAGATTAAAGATTAAGAAAAGGAAAGAGTTAAACTCAAGTTATGGGGATTTACGTAATCATTACTATAAAAAGACAACAACGTAACCATAGTTCTTGGGGGAAGTGAATGAATTTTAATTAAGATATTAATTAGTAATTAAAATATGAAAGCAAAATCGCCATTTAAGATGAAAATTACACGAAAGATTTTGTCTTTATCTCTCTATCAGTCGCTCTTACACATGTCAGGGAAACATATCTGAAAAACAATGACTTTCTCTCGATCTTTTATTAGTTTGTTGGGATATTTGACTACAGCGATATTCAATGATTCATTACCAGGGTTCATTTATAACGTTTGGTAAAATATAATGTCAAGTTCATTAAACAATACCATAAGTGATATTCACCCGATTTAACACTAACTTGTCGCTTCTAATTAATAGGGTATAAATTATAATGGAAACCGACAGAAAAATGAATTTTTTTTGATAAATATTGAAAAAAGAACCTTTTCTGAAAAGGGTTTAGGAGCTTGTTGCGATTGCGATGATCCTCCTGTAGTTACGGGACTGCCACCTTCACTTTCCATTTCAAGATTTTGTGGAATTTGAAGATTTTGCAATTGTTGACGAAAAATGGTTTGTTGTTGTTGTTGTTGATCGGAAGATGCTTTTTTACTGTTACCGCTGATTGGTGATTCTGGTTCTATATGGGAATGCGACTCTGGTTTACTCGCAATTGCAACATTTACTGCTGACCCTGAATCTGTACTTGAATTACTCCCCTGTTTTTCATAAACCAAAAAAGGAAAAATGCGAAAAAAATTACTTGGTGGGTGTTTGGAATTCATCTTAAATTTGTGTAAAGATGTGTTTTGTCGTAAAAATAAGGTTAAAAATCCAATCTTTGAAACATGGGTATGTGAGAAATTACGAAAAAAATGCTAAAGATGTCGTAAAGATTCAATTTTTTTTTTTTTTTTTTTGACAAAATCAGTGTACAAGAAAATTTACTTGGTGGGTGTTTGAAATTCATCTTCTTTGATCACAAACTAAGCTTAAAAATCCAATATTTGAAATGGGTATACAAGAAAATATGGAAAAACAGTTGGTTGAAGGTTCAATTTTTGACAAAATAAGCTTACAAGAAAATTAATTAGTGGGTGTTTAAAATTTATCTTTTTTAATGAATATTCACAAAATAAGCGTAAAAATCCAATCTTGGAAAATGGGTATGCGAGAAACTATGAAAAAAACAAAAGATAAAAAAAGACAGGAAAATAGAATTTACTTAAAAGGGTATCTAAAATTCATACTTTTGAAACTTAGAAACACGTTTTTTATCACATGAATGTGTTAAAGATTCAATTTTTTTGACATGAAAATGAAATCGTTTGATTGGGTACAAAAAAGGGATGACTTGTTGATAGATAATGAAGTTGAAAATTGTTTTTTAGTAGTTAAGAGAATGAAATAAAATGGCATAAACAAATGGTCAAAGATAAGTTATTAAGGTAAAAAAGAACTACTCTTGGGGTTTGATGAACTCTCATAGGCCAAGAAGGGAACATGTCCAGAGTAGCTGCTGGCCTTGGTACTGTGTTGTATAAAGCTGCAACAAGATCACAAAATAAAAGAAAATATCTTTTTGAATCAACTTCAAGAAATATAAAAACACAAAACAAAACAAAACAAAATTACACATTCAGAAGCTTGAAGTGGTTAGAAAAGGGATACCTAATCCCTTTTCTTTTGACGCTTTCAAACACACACACACACACACACTAGTGTGTATTCTTGAGGGTGTAGTTTGTTATGCTTTTTCGAAAACGTCACAAAAAGAAAGAACGAATTGAAAATTAAAAGCATACGTAATTTCGTTTCATCACTATGGATCTTGTATCCTTGAAGGACAATAGCTTCTTCTAGCTCCCCAAAATCAAACGACGGCCCTTCTGGATTACTGAAAAAACAACAACGAAACACGTCAAGAAAACAGAGGATTACGTTATAAAGATTAAAAAAGATAGAATTTTTAACGAAACCCATGTCAAAAAACGTCAAAAAGATCGAACTTTTTTGATAAAATTACAAAAAAAGATTACATGAAGGCTGTGTTAGAGGGATTAAAGGCAGGAAAAACAGAGTATGGCAGGTGTTGGTGGTGATGGTGATGGTGTGAAGGTCCTGAGTCTGACAAACCAGTCTCTCCAACTCGGTGATGACTCGCCATGCAAAGCTTTCTTTCACCGTTTCACGCCATTTTCGATTAAAGATTATGAAATCTGATAAATAAACAAAAACCCACATCGTAAAAATCATAAATTCTCAAAAGGGTTTAAGAAAAATTACAAAAAGACTCACCTTTTTGAGTTCTTTGTTGAAGACGAAGAAGAAGAAGATCAAAGCTATCATCTCAAGGTATCATCTGAATAGCCACCAAATAAAGGTCGAGTCTTTTTCACAAATATGTCTCTTTCTCTCTCTATACTTTCTGTCTATCTTTTAGCATTTCAACTTTTCATCATCTTTCATGGGGTCTTAATCGTCTTTCTTCACTTCTTTCACCTTCTTTATGAAGAAACCTGGTTTGATTGTTCACCTAGGGTTTGGTTTCTTTATCTCTATGATAAATTTAATTTATCAACAAATTTTGAAGCTCATATAAGCTAGTACACAAATCTTGTCCTTGCAACATATCCCCTTTCTTCTTCTCTATGTTGGGTTTGAAGACAAACGATAAATGAATAAAAAACTTCAAGAAAATATAAAAATATTTTGTGGGGTTTGAAGACAAACTAGAAATTAGTAATAAATTGTTTTGGAATTAAATATATTTTTTGTTTTGTATATAAAAATGAAGAAAACGTCTTGGCAGGAATCCACTAGAAATCACTGACTCCTATTCCACTCTCTAACCGCCTACGTTTTCTTATTGGTTGTTTTTTTGGGCTCTTCAGGGTATCGCAAGTACTAGTAAATAATATGGATACAAAAATTATTTATTTATTAATTAATTGGAAATTGATTAAAGTTTATAGCTTTAAAACCAATAGAAGAGCAAATAAGACAAGGTTTTCATTCACAAAAGGACGCGTTTCTTTCCCTTTCAGAGCTTACCATATTCTTTATGAGTGGAATAGGTACAACTATACATGCAAATAGTACTTCATGTACCATTGAGCATAGGATTATAATTTTGTTGACTACCATAGAACGTTATGTTATATTTGTTTATGTCATTTATATTTATATTGGGTCAATGAGAAAAAAAATTGAAATGAGATTACAATAACATGGTTGATGTGAGAGTAAATGAAAATGAACTTTGTGGATGATATTATTCCATGACTTGATTTTTGATACGAAATTCATAGAATTGAGACTTAAATGCTTCCATTTTGGGTTTATTTGTTTATACATGTGCATGAGGTTTCTTACAAAATACATGTAAATATAATTCATAGAAATTTTCATTTGGTCATGTCTGTTTTTTTTATTTATTGAAAATGCATCATCATAACTCCCAAATAATATAGCAATCAAAATATAGTTTAGTTATATGTGTAATAGACTAATACCTGATTCATTTCATCTTAGAGACCAACAAATTAATATCTAACAATGTAACAAAAACTATAACTAAATCAAAATATGATGACAATTAACTACTATATAGATTCTAGATACATCAAATCTTATTATAATAAAATAAAACATTTAGACTAACTTTATCATATCTTATGATGGTTGCTTCCTTGTTTGAGCACAACACTACAGTGCATTTTCTTCTAAGGCTCCACAATAATGTGGTGGTCATAAATTATCAATTTCAAGCCACAATATCAACATTTTCCATCCGGATGATCATGTTCTTTCAAATACCCAAAAAGTTAACTTAAGATCATAGATATTTTCATTAGCATACCTTAAAATAGGAAATCTCTTGACAACAACTAGGTCAACAATCAGACCTACCCTCAAGAGTATCCTACTCAGAACTTGGAACACAAAATACACAAATGTCAAAGAAAAGCTAGAGTTTTCATGTATTTAAACACCTAAAATGGTTTAAAATAAGTTTATGTTGGATCAAGTGAAATTTATGTGTCCCTATTTATAAATCGATCCCCAAGTAGAGATTAAATGTAAGTCATATTATGTTTTGCATAGAGTTTATGATGACATGATGGTTAACTTACTTAGCATAGAGATAGTTTTTGATATATATATATTGTAAACCGACTCAATATATAATAGTTATGTAAGGTAAACTACTTTGAAGACCAAACTAACTAGTTGATCAAGTCAACATCTGATCACAAGTCAGTATTTGCATAATGAAGTCTTTTGAAGCCAATCTGACATTGTGATCATAGTTTCCCCTTGAAAATACAATATTACATTAAGAAGAGGAAGTCATTTTGCGAGACTGGCCTGTCGAAATTAACTTACTCATGAGTCATGTTAGTTTTAATGCCCAATCGAAGAAAATTGATTTTCTTGACAATTAAGATACTCTTAGTTTTTGAAAGAAATTGTGTATCATGGTTAATAGTTACAACTTCTCTCTCTCTCTCTCTCACACACACACACACACAAGTTTCTTCACTCCTTTCACATATTTTTGACAACATTAACATATAACAAATCATTTATTAAAATACATACTTCTATGGGCTAGAAACTATGAGAAATAGCCGTTGGAATTCATGTATTTGAATGATTGATATTTTTTGTTTTTAATAAGTTAGAAGTGTGTTATTCTATCTTTGTAATTTCAATCCTGTATTAGGAATTACCTTGAAATTTCAATCTTTGATGTTAATGAAAGCTTTCTATCTCATATAAATTCAAAAGGTTTATTATATTGAGTTTGTATCCGATCCCCCTTCTAAAAACCATGTTATTTCTTTTATACCTACAACTACTATCAAAGCAGAGTTAGCAATCTGTTTTCCGACATCAGCTGCTACTTTTATAATATGATCTCCTTATTTTTACCATATCTAAAAACTCTATCAAATAGATAACATATTAGTCTTTAAATGCCATGGTTTAGGTTAAAAGGCCACTCTTTGATCAAAAGGAACTTTTCATATAGAAAAGCTAAGTCTTGATGCACCTAAAAACTATGACTACAACATGTTATAAATCATCACAGAAGGTCTGTTTTCCTTATTAGATGGATTCGATAAATTATGGTCTTTAAGGATGAAAGTGAGGAAGGTATTGACAAGACCACATCTATGATTGCATGGGAACCTTCAAGACCCTGGACTGGTGGAAACAAAGAAAAGATCTTCAATAATCAATTACCTAACATGAAATGTTTATCATTATATGAAAGGTTGTTGTTATGACAAGAAGTGCCCTTCTCATAACCGAGGCCTCTGGCTAACCGAGGTATTATGACAACTGAACTCATCTACAACTGAGAAGTTTCCTGCTTTGTGAACTAAAGGTAGAATATGGTGTATGGTTGACATTATTAAACGTGTTTCAAATTATCGTACTATGTATATCTTTTTAGGGTATGGTTCTATATGGTGTCAGTTGTACTACATCATATGTTACTTTATCGTTCCCTTTATCCTATACACTATAGCACTATATATATTTGCTACATCCTTTGTAATGTGTGCAAGTAAAGGTTTTCCACTATATGAAATAATGAGTTGTTGTCGAAGCTTATCTTGTTCTTTATATTATTAATGCTCATACTTGTTTTACATTATTTGTTTATTACTTTGGTTATTCTAGTTTTATTATTTCACACTTAGCTTAGGGACCTTACTTTACTAATTGATATCAAATCCCCTAGGGGTTGTGTTTCTCTCCAACTTTCAGATTATTATTAGAAGAAAACCTATGTTATCTTTGACACGCCTAGGTCGTCGTGCGGTCAAAAATAAAGAAAACCTAACACACACTAGTACAGTGGTAGTCAGGGTCGATCCGCAGGAGCTTCGTGGTTAGACTAAATGACAGATTACCAACTAGTAGTGTCACGCTACAGTCGGAGGACCTAGTTTCTAAGTGCTCAACTACCCAAAAGCAATAACTAACCAAAGTCAAGCTAAGCATAAGCTAACCCAATTCAAACTAACCTAGTCACTTTCTGAAATCAGAAGTGCATATCTGAATCAAAAGCAAACAAAGGTATCCAAACCAAACAAAGCATAACCTAACTAATAACTAGGGTTCTGACTGAACAGCTACTAGCTAAAGTCCAATGCCCAAAACTAACCTAATTGGCTACTGATTTCAGCAAAGGAAAGCAGTTCCAAACAAGGCCAAAGCAAGATTCAAACACAATCAAACAATCAAAACCAAACATAAACATCAAAATACCGAAAAACCAAGATTAATTGTAACCAAATGCTTTCATTAACCAAAACCAAATTCCAAACATCCAAACAGTACCCAATGATGCTAAAACAGAAACATAAAGTGCTCAAAGTCAGTGGTTGTCACTCCCAAAGACTTTAGCTACAAATACTACTTGCTACTAAAAGGAAATTAAATTCAAAAACATAAAATACCAATTGAGATGTTGCTGAAACAAAATCTTGGAGTCAAAGAGCTTCAAGGTCGATTTTACACCCGGTCTTTGCTAGGGTTTTCGGCTGGAATTGCCTCTATTTATAGTTGCAAATTTCCCGCAGCCGCGCCGCGCAAATGAAGAATCCGCGGCGCGCGTACTTTTCAGATCCCGTTTTTTCGTCATTTGAATGTGTTACACCGCCTTAAGCCCGCGTCGCGCATTTCATAGATCCGCGACGCGCGTACGTATTTCCTTGATTTTTCATTCTTTTCCAAACTTCTTCCTTTTGCACGCTTTTAGTCTCTGTTTCCATTCTTTTTCTCCAAACAAGTCCTGGCACGAAAAGTGAGAATATCTAGACATATCTGATATAATTTCATCAAGAACAGGGCTCCACAACGCCTAAAATACTTGATATCACTAGGCGTTGTCAAACACCCCACACTTGTGCCTTGCTTGTCCCCAAGCAAGAGAGTTTTTTAACAAATTATAATAATGACTCAAACAATTTTTGACTGTATTCAGTTTCAAAGTTTATTGCTCTATGAGTTAGAGTGGAATAGTTTGTGAAAACATAATTGAATTGTTCTTTGGAATTCGTGGCTTTCTAGAGAACCCTTGATTACAAACTTTCTGTCCACAATGAAGTGTACTTACTCATTCAGATTCTAACGGCCATTAAGGAATTGTCTATGACTTTCGATGTTGTCTGTGTAACGAGCTTTCAGAAATACCATCCCAGACCAGACGATCTTAGGTGGTAAGGTGCATAAGTCCCACCCATTTTAGACTTACCGGCTCGAACAACAAAGGCCACAGATTGACATTTCCTTCCTAAATTCCAATCCTAAAACAGCTCAATCTTCTAAACTCGTAAAACTCAACTTATTTGACTAACTAATAGCATGATCACAAATAAACAGTATTTCTTGAAAAATACCAGTACTATCACAATCACAAACCATTCATTTCAAAATTGCAAATTATTAAAAATTTTGAAAAATATTGCTAAAAAATTGAAAATTGATCATTTCTGCAAAAATTCAAAAAATTTCTCTTTCGACCGTCCACACCCCATACATAAAACCGTACAACGTCCCCGTTGTACAAAAATTATTTCAAAATAAGGGAGAAAGAGTTACCCCTTTTGGACGATAGATTGCTTGGTGCTCAGTATCACAGGTATAATTGCGAACAAATGGATCATTGATTTCGTATTCCGGAGTTGTAGCGCTACAGTGAACACGCCGGTGGTCGAGACAAGTGGAGGGGGCACGGTGACCCCACACTTGTCTGAGACAACTCCTTCCCATTTGGTATATCATGCATAACTCAACAAACAAATTAAAAGCAAACATAACAAATAAAAACAGAATACAGATAGTGGTGTCATAAGTTTTGTACATATATCCCAAAAAAAAAATAGAAAAAGTACATCAATCATCACCATGGTGGGTCCCGGATGGACCTGCCCCATCATCGCCAAAGGGGTGAGGTGGAATGTCATCAAAATGCATCCGCAGCATGTTCATCCTCTGCGTCCCCGCCATCCAGCAATCATGTGCCTCCCGGGCAGACATCCTCTGACTAAGGTCCTGAATGGCTGCCATGACCTCGGATAGCTGTGGCTGAGGTGCTGGCTCGGCGGGTACCTCCCGCCTCTGTCGTCTCCGGCCCGGCTAGGCATATACGGGCTGGGGTGCCTGGGGAGGCTCTGTAGGTGCCCGGATGAACTGCCCCGGGCGCTGCTGCTCAATGAGCCGCATCCTCTCCAGAGTGCGTGCTGTAGTGCGAGACGGAGGCAGCGCGGTCAAAGAAGCGGCCATGGCGGCAGTAAGGATCCCATATGAACGGGCCAGGCGGGTAATGAAATACCCCCGGGCCAATGGACTGCTAGCGGAGGCTCCCGTCGAGTGGGTGGAGAGGGCAACTGCGAGGGCGTAGGGGAGGTGGAGGAATTGGGATGGGTCGAGGAGAGCCCAGAAGAATGTCATGTCCTCCCCGGACACCTTCTCGCCCCCCTCCCGATGCATGATGGAGGTGGAGACGATACGGTGCATGAGGCGGTGGAGTGGGTCACGGAGGTGGCTCTCCCTCGAGGTCCCCGCCTCGTAGATAACGTTGGACAGTGGTGTCCAAATCTCCATATTGCCGGACCTCTCCGGCTGCCCCTGGATACACGCCCTGAAGAACTACGTGAAATAGCGATGCTGGAGGTCCGCTGGAGTGTATAACCCGACTCTCCTCCCGAACTCCCGGAGGTTGCACTCCCTTTGTGCGCCTCCCAAACGAAACTGGATGATCCTGGAGCATGGGTCTGACGCCCGAGGTGCAAAGTGGATAGTGGACAGGAACTCTAATAGCAGCTCGGTGTAGACGACGTCCTCCTCGGTGGCCATAATCCTGTCCCAGCCCGGCATGTGAATGACGCCTCCTCATGAGTCCAGGTGCGATGTAGAAATGACTCGATCGCACCCTAGAGTCCGGCGTCCCTCAAGATATCCCTGTCGATGACTGTCGCCTCGAGAACCCGGCGACCAGTCAGTGCGTCTCTCCGCGAAATATACTCCGCTGAGCTGGCCAGTCCCTCTGGGAACTGGAGGAAAGGTTGATCTAACCTGAACATCATCTGCAAAAAGATACATAGCCACAAAAGAATTTTTTTTTTTGCAAAATTAGTCCTTTTCTTCCCCACCGCACTGCGGCGCGGCCCAAGAACAAGGCGCGTCACGGCGAGCGGCTGTTTGCAAAACCCCAATCCAAACTCGTAATTTAACCTGCTAAACTCGATCCAATCATACCACAAGGTAGCCTAAGTGCCGATTAACTCATCTAGGGCATCTATTTGGCAAAACAAACGCCCTATGACTTAGTATTGGCGATTCTAAGTTTTGAACTTTTCTGGACAAATCACTAAAATTAACTACCTAATTGCTAGTTTTAACAACTAATAGATAGTTAGAATAGCGTACCTTGGTAGTAGAAACAAAATGAGCAAGAAAAAATACGAGAGAAATTTGTCGATCAGAGCTCCGAGTCGTGTGAGGGTTGGTTGAGCCGCGGCTTACCTTAATATAGGAAAAAACCGACTGATCGTTTCCCGCATCGCGTGTTTACGCTTTGCACGTCGCGCGTGTCACCAAATCAACCCCTGCGCATCGGGTTGGTTTACGACCCCGCGTCGCGTAATTCAAAAACCCGCGGCGCGTCCTTCAAAATTTTTAAAACTTTTCACACGACCCCACACTTTTTTTAGACCACTAATACCTGCAAAAGATCGATGTATCTTCCTAATTAAATTCTAAGAAATATAAAACCTAACCTATGACACGATGGGTTGCCTCCCAACAAGCGCTAAGTTTAACGTCTTCAGCCAGACGTGCTATTCCTATGCCGAATCTTCTTCTTCTTTTTGAACCCTTGATGACATCTGCTTGAATCCTGGCACGAAGTTATTGGCCATCATTGACATGAGAGATGTAAGTTGAGTCATTCGATCACTCACACCGCTAATCCACTGTTGCTGAGATTCTAGGAGCTTAAAAACTTTTGCTTCTCGTTCTCTTGATTCCTTCTCATACTGCTGGTGTCTTGCCTCCATCATTTCCATCATATCCAGCAGCTGCTCCTTATCGATAGTGGACAATGGATGGTTCTTAGAGTCCTTTAAAACTTCTTCGTTTCCTCCTTCTCCCGTACGTGTCCAAATTTTTTTCTTGCTCTTGATCCCAGGCTCCATTAATATCCTTCTGTCCACTTGCTTGCCATTCCCTTCTGAAGGTAATGATACAGGATTTCCAAACATGTTCAGTCTTCTTTTCCTTGTCCCAAAGAAGATGTCCACGTCCCCTGTCTTGCAATCAATCACCGCACCAGCATTAGCCAAGAATGGGCGTCCTAAAATGAGTGCAGACGCGTCGTCCAAGCTTTCATATCCTATTACTAAGAAGTCCATGGGATAGAAGAAGTCCCCAACCTTGACTATGACATTCGTCAGTTTTCCCCGAGATACCTTTGTTGATTGATCAGCCAGCTGCAGTACTGTTAGTTATATGCCCATCGTTATAACAAGTTGGTAATATTACTATAAATAGTAGGGTCCTTTTGGGTTACATGCAAGAGACGATTTAGCTAAAAGAGATCGAAAATAAACTTGAGGGGTTAAGTTTATTAATATATCAAAGTAAAGGTATATTAATTAGAAACTTAATGGTTAAGTTTATTAATATACCAAAGTAAATGTATATTAATTAGAAACTTAATAAGGATAAAGGACCAAAGTGAAATATCCACAATGGAGGGGATAAGGATGAGGAGCACTATAAATACAACCCTAGATCTGAGTTGTAAGGGCTGCCAAAACCCTAATTTTCGTCACTCTCCTCCCACCCCTCGGTATACGGCCGATTTCTTTCAAAACCCTAAGTATTATGTGCTAAAACTTCAAGCAAAGGTACATACTACATCAACGGGTGCTGGATCGTTGTCTTGGGTGCGATTACATTAGAGGAGTTCTACTTTGGGCTCTCGTCATCCTAACAAGATCAGATCTGAGATCCAAAAGGTATTTCTTGAACTCTCTTGATTTTACAGTTACAAAAGTGTGCATGATTTTGTGATCCTGGTTGAATACGATTTAGATTTCGGTTTCCGCTGCGTTTGTTTTATGTTATCGTATTCCAACAGTGGCATCAGAGCAGCTTTATCATGATTTTGTACTATTTTGATTGGATTAAAATTGTTAAAAATTGTTTTTTTCTGATTTATCGAATCTGATCGACGTCCGCGCCGCGGTACTTGAAATATCGCGTCGCGGGTTTTTCTAAAGTTACGATCATTAGGGTTTTGCCGCGTCGCGTTTCCTAGTGTTCCGCGCCGCGTCGTTCCTGTCATGATCGGTTTCTTTTGATTACCGCGTCGCGTTTTCTCGTGATCCGTGTCGCGATGGTCGTGATGTTTTATTTTCTGAAATCAGATTTCTTGTTATAAAATGGTGATTTTAATATTGTATGATTGTTTAGATTAATCATTGACATAGAATACTTGCATGCTCAATAGGATTAATAGCTAAACACAAAGTTTAAAATGCTTCAAAATTTAATGGATGACTGTTTAAATTAATTATTAACACTGCATCCTTGCGTGTTTAATAGAATTAATAGTTAAACATAATTTTCAAAGAATACTTCAAATTTTAAATGATATATATATATATTAGAATTGTATCTATATGTATAACTTAAAATAAAAAAAAAACATTGGTCAGACCGTGACTAGGCTCACCTACTCTAAATGTGTAGAAGGTTGAAGGAGGTCTCTTTGATTCCTAATGAGGTCGGTTTTTAAATAGCATTCATTGCTTACCACCCTCACCGCCTGTCACATTTTATCGAGTGGAGTTACCGAAAGGGTTTGATAGAACAGTGTTTCAAGATAAAAGTATTACTGAAAATACACAAGTAAGAAAATTTGTTAAAAGTTAATAGAATTTTTTCAAAAGTAAATTGGCATTTCAAACTGGTTTTAAATGTTTAAATTGACCATTTTTGCCAATTAAAAGGTTAAAGTGTTTTAACAAGAATGATATATGCAAAACTAGATTGTTAAAAGTTGTTGACATGTTTTAAAAATTATTGGCAATTGTAAGACGGATTTTAAAAGTTTAGAAGACCATTTTGCCAAAAAGAATGTTAAAATGTTTTAACTTAACGAAACAAAATCCCGTTTTATGAAAATGTGAATCTCATGCTACCCACAAAGAACCACACATTTAACCGGGCCCTTCCGGCGTGGGAAGTGCTATAGCCAACGCGTCGGATTGGACTCGGCCAAAATGATGTGATACTCGCGATAACTCATGAATCATGGGCCGGGTGTCACGTGGGTCTTCGTGGTCGATTTACCATCCAAACTCGTGATCCGCGGCATACCCGTCACGAGAGAGAGGATGAGCATGATGAGATTAAACATGCCATTGATCAGATTCAATGAATCCCAAAAGATCTAGAAGCTTCATAGAGATTGAAGTTGGCAAAGGAGTATTGACAACGCAGCGGTCGTCGTGCGGTCAAAAATAAGAGTAAAATACCTAACACACACTAGTACAGTGGTAGTCAGGGTCGATCCGCAGGAGTTACGTGGTTAGGAAAAGACGATAGTATACCAACTATAGTGTCACTCTACAGTCAGCGGTATTGCTTCTACTTTTCCAAAAACCAACTAAAAACACAATTCCAAGACCAATGCCAAAAACCAAATCAAACATGAACTAACTAAACTAAACCAAATCCTAGACTAATGTTACTTACTGAAATCAGAAACTAAGTCCAAAATCCAGAAGCAACAAACAATTCCAAACACATCAACAAGCATTCAAACATCCAAAATACCGAAAATTGCAAATAAACCATAAACCGAATGATTAACCTTTATAAATCCAAATCAAACATCAAACCAATATCTAAACACTCAAATATCAGATCTAAACTATCAACTATTCTACTGAAATCAGAAACTACAATTCTAACGAACATCGAGTAATCGACGGAAATCCCGATTGCGGAATACCTCGATACCGAGTTGATAAAATAAGAGAAAAACTAAATAACTAACCAAAATGTTGATTCCCACTGTAAAACTGACGAAATAGTGCCTTCGGATCCCTCCTTCGCGTCCCGGGATGAGTGAAAAGTCGGACGGGACTCCGGTATTTATAATAGTGCGAAATTAGAGTTTCTGCGTCGCGGCCAAGCAAAATCCGCGACGCGCGTGTTGCCTTATCTCGACTTTTCAGAGTTTAAAATTCAAAAACGAAGATTTTATCCGGTCGCAAGATAGCGGCGCTATCTCAAGAAATAGCGGCTCTATTGTCGATAGCGGCTCTATCTCAAGAGATAGCGCCTCTATTTCTGTCAGGTCCAACTTTTTGCCTTTTTCGCTCCACAACTTCTCCAGAATTGCACTAAAACCCCTTCATTTACACTAAAAACATTTCCAAGCACTTTGGCACAAAATTAAGTGATATTAGCCAATTAATAATGGTAAATTAACTAAAACACGGCTAAACAATGCCTAAAATACTTGATATTACTAGGCGTTGTCAAACACCCCACACTTGTGTCTTGCTTGTCCCCAAGCAAGAGAGTTTTTAATAGATTTTAACTAAGACTCAAACAATTTTTGACTGTGTTTAGTTTCAAAGTTTATTGCTCTTTGAGTTAGAGTGGAATAGTTCGTGAAAACATAATCGGAATGTTTTTTGGAATTCATGGCTTTCTAGAGAACCCTTGATTACAAATTTTCTGTCCACAATGAAGTGTACGTAGTCATTCAGATTCTAAAGGCCATTAAGGAATTGTCCATGACTTTCGATGTTGTCCGTGTAACGAGCTTTCAGAAATACCATCCCAGACCAGACGATCTTAGGTGGTAAGGTGCATATGTCCCACCCATTTTAGACCTACCGGCTCGAACAACAAAGGCCACAGATTGATAATTCCTTCCTAAATTCCAAACTTAAAATACTCCAATCTTCTAACTCCTAAAACTCAACTTTTTTTACTAAATAGATAGCATGATAACAACTAAATGATATTTCTTGAAAAATACTAATGCTATAAACAATCACAAACCATTCGTTTCAAAATTACAATCTAATAGAAATTTTGAAAAATTGCTAAAAATTTGAAAATTGACTCATTTCCCGCAAAAATTTCAAAAAATTTCTCTTTCGACCGTCCACACCCCACACTTAAAACCGTACAACGTCTCCGTTGTACAAAAAAATATTTTAGAACTAGGGAGAAAGAGTTACCCCTTTGACGGCAAATTGCTTGATTACCGGGATCATACTGTAACAGGGTCGATCATGTACGTCGTCTCGATGAAGTCCGGGAGTCGGGGCGCAGCAGTGAACACGCCGGCATAATGCGAGTGTAGGGGTACGATGACCCCACACTTGCGTTATGCAACTCCCTCAGTTGGTGCAGCAGTCACAATTTGGCAAGATACTATTCACACTAACAAACACATTAAAAATAAAAGTTGCAAAATACAAAAGAATATTACACATTGCGAGTTGATGTCCTTGCTGATTCCCCATTTCCACGACGCCGAAGTGTCAAGGCCGCGACGCGTAGACGTTATGAGATCCAGTTTTCATCGATCAAGGTTGAAGGTCTGTGGCGCCAAATCAAGATGTCCGTGTCGCGAGTATGCGTGAAAAGCCCCTGTACATCGGGTCTCTCCCTGGTCCGCGTCGCGGGTTGGTGATGTTGGCGGCGCGACTCCCGAACTTTCTTTGTTTTCCTTTCTATTTACTCACCCTCACCCCTCACTTAGGACATACAGTATTACACTCAACAATAATCATTCTCAATGGTATTTTGACCAAAAATAAAAATAAAAATAAAAGAAAATACTTATCGAAAATCGGGTTGCCTCCCGAAAGCGCTTCTTTGCTCGGTCTTTTAGCTGGACCGTCTTTGTGTGTCTACGGTGGATTGTACGCCATTTGTCTCCACTGAATTTCAGTTACCACCGTCCCTTCGTTGATTCCATACTCCAATTTCCCCGGGTCAAATGGTTTACCGGTTCTACTATTGCTGCTCGGTTGCCGTTTTTTGATTATTTCGCGCGAATGCTTAGAAGTGGCTTTAAACCTCCAAGCTCGGTCCTTCCTTCGGTGTCTTTTCAACATCATCGGCTTAACGTGGAGCGTGTACAGTGCCTCTCCCAGTAATTGTTTTGCAGATTTCATTTTGCTTGCGTCGCGTGTGCTATCTTCAGTTTGCAATTTTGGCTTGCAGTACCAATAAAGGTTTTCCAATCGAATGGGATCGGGAGGCAATATATTGAGATGCTCCCGAATGTCCTCATCGATGATATTAATCACATCTAATTTTCCATTCATGAATGGATCATGAGTGGCGATAAAATCATGTTTCTTATTTTCAAAAACCAACTCGTCAGCATCATCTTCTTGATCATCGTCCAACAGGTGGATCGGGACCAAGATTGAGCGACTAGTTTGATCTAGTGGTGGTACAAAGTCACCCATCACCAGATCCTTACTTTCAAAAAGCTCAAAATTTTCAAAAATTCTAGGTTCGGGGGTAGTATTGTCATCTACACCCCCTTCCCTAACAGTATCAACAACTTCAACAATTTCGGGGATCGTTGGGCTGGGGTCTGTACTGTCACTTACAGCCTCCTCCACAACATCCGCATCAATCAAATCGTCTGGTGATGGTATGGATTCACTCATCACCAGCTCGGCAGCTCGACATTATCAACATTTTCAAAAATATCAAAAACATCAAAAGCTGTTGAGTCAGAGGTAGCATTGTCACCTACAACCTCTTCCTCAACAACATTTTCGACCCTCTCAGTGGTCTCTTGACTTTCCCACGGTGTATGCCTTTCCATCACATATTCAGGTGATGCCAGTTCACACACATTATCATTGGTATAAAAATCACTCACCTCCGGTTCTGGCGAAGGTGGTGAACATTTCCAACTTTCCTCTAACCTATCTAAAGAAGCTTGCACTTTTTCAAGAGCTTCAGCCTGGTCCTTCTGCTCATGGTAGTTGTTATACATGAATACCCAAAGTTGGGCCCAAGTTACAGAATTCTCAAGCTGAGATGACTCCTCGGTCTGCCATCCATTGTCATAGAATGATCCATTGTAGGAATCATCCTCATAATAGGTGTCGGCCGGATTTTCATAATTCTCATAATCCTGATCCGGGTACATGTAATCACCCATTATGAAGATGTACACATACCAAAAATCAAAAAACTAGAATCAAACATCAAAAGAAAAATACCACTGATCGTCTATCCTAAGCGCACAACTCCCCGGCAATGGCGCCAAAATTTGACAACGCAGCGGTCGTCGTGCGGTCAAAAATAAGAGTAAAATACCTAACACACACTAGTACAGTGGTAGTCAGGGTCGATCCAAAGGAGTTACGTGGTTAGGACAAGACGATAGTATACCAACTATAGTGTCACTCTACAGTCAGCGGTATTGCTTCTACTTTTCCAAAAACCAACTAAAAACACAATTCCAAGACCAATGCCAAAAACCAAATCAAACATGAACTAACTAAACTAAACCAAATCCTAGACTAATGTTACTTACTGAAATCAGAAACTAAGTCCAAAATCCAGAAGCAACAAACAATTCCAAACACATCAACAAGCATTCAAACATCCAAAATACCGAAAATTGCAAATAAACCATAAACCGAATGATTAACCTTTATAAATCCAAATCAAACATCAAACCAATATCTAAACACTCAAATATCAGATCTAAACTATCAACTATTCTACTGAAATCAGAAACTACAATTCTAACGAACATCGAGTAATCGACGGAAATCCCGATTGCGGAATACCTCGATACCGAGGTGATAAAATAAGAGAAAAACTAAATAACTAACCAAAATGTTGATTCCCACTGAAAAACTGACGAAATAGTGCCTTCGGATCCCTCCTTCGCGTCCCGGGATGAGTGAAAAGTCGGACGGGACTCCGGTATTTATAATAGTGCGAAATTAGGGTTTCCGCGTCGCGACCAAGCAAAATCCGCGACGCGCGTGTTGCCTTATCCCGACTTTTCGGAGTTTAAAATTCAAAAACGAAGATTTTATCCGGTCGCGAGATAGCGGCGCTATCTCAAGAAATAGCGACTCTATTGTCGATAGCGGCTCTATCTCAAGAGATAGCGCCTCTATTTCTGTCAGGTCCAACTTTTTGCCTTTTTCGCTCCACAACTTCTCCAGAATTGCACTAAAACCCCTGCATTTACACTAAAAACATTTCCAAGCACTTTGGCACAAAATTAAGTGATATTAGCCAATTAATAATGGTAAATTAACTAAAACACGGCTAAACAATGCCTAAAATACTTGATATTACTAGGCGTTGTCAAGTATTGCCTACCTAAATAACTTCTGGGGGTGACTACGGCATACCTCTTCACCACCAAAAGCGAAATATGGATTCTAGCCTTAAGTAAAATAATTTTATGGGTAATTAATTTATTAAGGGATAATCAAACTAAACAAAACTCTATTTTAGATGTCAACTAAAGAAAGTTTGAAAGTTACAAGTTTTTTTTACTGCGTGGCTTCTTCGATCAAAGTAAGTTCAACGGCATAGATTATGCGTGTTGGTTCCAGAACTTGAGAAGAGTACTCAATGTCGAGGGAAATTTTTATATGATTAAGGAACAAGTTCCTATGAATTATCCAGCCAGATCCACTAGTGTTGAAATAGACGGTCAATCATCTTAGACGTCTAAATGATTCGAATAAGGTTGCTCGTTTCATGTTAGACACTATGATTCCCGAGCTTCAAAGAAGATTGTGGGGTCTTGGTGCTTTGACATGATTAACCGGCTTAAGGACATGATCCAAGAGCAGGTTAAATGGGAACGATTCGAAGTCATGAAAGCATTATTTGGATGTAGGCTGTTACTAGGATGGAGAGTCAATATCCATATGTTTAGCATAAGAGGGTACGTTGACCAAATATGGAGGTTGGGATTTCCAACAAGTTAGGAGTTAGTCACGGACATTGCCCTTAACTCGCTGACTAGTTCTTATGATTAGTTCATTCTGGACTTCATTATATAGAACTTAAAAGGACCCTTCGAGAGATTACATAGCATGTTGAGGAAAGTAGAACTTTACATGGCTAGGGAATCCAACACCACAGTTCCTAAAGGAGGTGTCAAAAGGAAAAGGACAAACCCTACCAAGGGAATGATTTTCCTAAAGAAACCTCAATACTGAAATCCTGAGGAAGATTTTTGTTTCCACTGAAAGGATGTGGGACATGGAAGGCATAAATGCTCAAGATATCTGATGCAATAGAAGTAGTTGCAAGCCAAAGATTATGGCACTTCAGGTATATTTGTAATTCCATAAGTGCTTTTCTTATGACCAGTATTGCCATTTTAATGGGCAGAGACTGGAATAAAGAAAAGGTACAAACCATGGAGAGCTGGATCGAATCATGGACTACAAGCAGCTTGCTTTCATCCATAGGATTAGGAACCAACTTCTCTATAGTGTTTTAGTTTATGGTTTTGCAATTTGAAGATTGTTGATGTGAACATTGTTTCATCAGATGGTTTTGACTTGGTTTAAATAAAGGTTGTTTTAAATAAAATTTATTTTAAAAGTTATTTTGGAACAAAGCTATGGTCATTACATCTATGAGAACTGGTTCACAACAATAGTTCGAAAAAATTGATTCAAGAGAATCCAAATGTTTGGATTAATGGTATGAGTGGAATTGTCTGGTTTTGTAAACTTGAAAGAAGCTACCAGAACTCCAGATGGATAGGATTCTGGAGATCATTTGACTGAAAGTCTTATGATAACTGCTATTCTTGTCTACATAGAGAGATAACTATGCACTGCTCACAAGTTATTGTGGGCAAAGGCTGAGAATCTGTTGGACCTTGTACATCTAATGTATTTGGACCGTTCAGTTTTCCACTAAACCATCTAAAATACTCTATTGAGTTTGAAACCTATATAGTGATCTGTACTTCAAGAACAGAGTATTGAATCAAATGAGCAAAGGATGAGAATTCTAAATCCAAGTGCGGATAAAGAGTTTCTTAGTCAAATATTATACAATCATCTAATGGACTGTGAAAAATGTTTCAACAGTCAAATCCACTTAGAACGCTACGAGCATCGTATGGTGTGTCTGAGTTATAATCGAACATAAAGGTTTGACTTATGATGGATTGTATTATGCTTCCTATCTATGTCTGAGGTTAAACCTTAGAGACAATAGAGTCCTAACCCTTGCACCAACACAAAGGGTTCTATAAACACTGTCTGAGAAATATGGAGTGTAGATGTTTCTTCACTAGCATATTTAGAAATTTGGGGTCTTGAGACTTACGGTTTACCGTGTAGCTCAGAGGACGCCGATTAACAGAAGTGTTATTCCATTAGAGTACTTGGATATAATAAGCATTTTGACAACAGTATGATGTTGTATAAATGGAAGTCTTCTATGAAAGGAAGCTGGTATTCAAGAAATCAGTGGGAGCCTGACTGATCTTGATGAGACTCAAAGGATCAAAGAGCCTGATGTTGGCACTAGCACTCAACCAGAGGTAGTAAAACCTGTTGAGACTCAGTAAGAGTTTGCTGAGGAATCTGACATAACTCCATCTCCTGTTCGAGAAACTGATAAAGGACGTCATACATCTGGTTTTCATGAATTACATGTTGACGAAGGTGATGAATGTCTGGTGGATCATTGTGACCCTACCAATTATCGGAAGTCGTGGCAGGCCCCTTGGGTTGCCTTAAGGAAAGAGATAATGGAGAGCGAGATGAAATCCATGTATGATAACCAAGTTTGGAACCTGGTTGATCAAACATCTGACCTTAAAACAGTTGGGTGTAAATGGGTCTTCAAGAAGAAGACAGACGTGGATTGAAAGGTACACACATACAAAGCCAGACTGGTGGTAAAGGGTTATACTCAAACCCAAGGGATTGATTATGAGGAAACTTTTTCACCAGTGGTGATGATTAAATCTATTAGGATATTGCTTGTCATCGCAACATTTTATGACTACGAAATATGGCAAATGGATGTAAAAACCGCTTTTCTTAACGGAAAACTTTCAGAGGATGTGTATATGACATAACTAGAGGGTTTTGTACAGTCTAAATATCCTAATAGAGTGTGTAAACTTGTGAAGTCGATTTATGGACTCAAACAAGCATCTCGTAGCTAGAATCTCTGCTTCGATGAGAAAATCAAAGAGTTTGGATTTTCGAGAAGTAAAGATGAGTCATGTGTATATGTCAGAGCTAGTGGAAGCATTGAAGTCTACCCTATGTCATACACAGATAGCAAAGTTCTCATGTAAATGTCCCTATCTCGAGAAATATGAAATAAATGAGAATTGCTATGCTATAAATGACACAGGAGAGACTTAATGCGCATGAAGCATTTTGATCTATGGAGATAGAATTAAGTGCTTCATAGGGATTTTGGAAACAAAAATGAACTATGTAAATGTCAATGCTAGTGGGAGCACTGAAGTCCAACCTATGTTGTATGCAGATAGCAAAGTTCTCATGTAAACGTCCCTATATCGAGAAATCATAAATAAATGAGAATTGCTGTGCTACAAATGACATAGGAGTGACCTATTGCATATGAAGCATCATGATCTATGAAGATAGACCTAAGTGCTTCATAAGGATAAGCTAAAGTACATGAGCAGTCGGATCTAGAGATACAAGACTCCTATAAGGGATTCAAGTTTCTGTATCAGGGTTTAGGACTGAGTGAAACTCAGAGTCCTAGTTCTATTAAGATCCCGGATGAAATGAGTTGAGTCCCGTATGCACTTGCATATGGATCAATTGCATAATGTACGAGACCTAATGTATCATATGCCTTGAGCATGATGATTTGACATTAGGCTAATCTTGGCAAAAGTCAAATGGATGGAAGTCACGAAGTATCTTAAATGTTTAAGATATTCTTGATCCATTATAGTATGGAAGAACTCAGTGTAAAGAAGCACACTTATACTAGCTTCCAAAACTAATAGAAACGGTTCTTGTGCGCAGTCAGGATCCGTGTTCTTACCAAAAGAGACATCTCAGTTAATAGAGCTATATCGGATAAGGAAAGATAGCTGATCTGATCACTAAGTCAATGTCTCGGACTAAGAAAGATCGATCATGCTAAGTCCATATGCATTAGATATGCAAATGAATTGACTTTGAGTGAAGTTAGTATAGTTTGATTGGTATTAGGAACTTAATCAATGAAAAACTCTATCTGATATGAAGATTATTATGTGGAGAACATAATATATGCATAAAGGAAGTCATTTCATTAGTTTATCATTGTGTTCCGATTTTGCGTGTTTTATTGACTTCCTGAATAATTTAATTATTATTCAAACTGTCCACAGTCGGTCATACTTTTGGGAGTAAGTATTGATTCAAGACTGACATGAGGAATTGGTAAATTGTCCATAGAGATGGGCATAGCATGGAGATGCACTAATTCTCATGTGTACTTAATAGGGATTAAGTATTGGAGTAACCTGCACTTAGAGATTACTTCATGGAATCTGTCACGAGTAATTCTAAGATGGTAATATCTTATATTCTTCAAGCGGAGATGCATTGATTCTTTGTCCTGCAGTCTGTTGTGCCTTGGTTTTCTCCAACGTTGTCCGTAACTGACAACCATACAGGGAATGTCCAGGTATGACATGATGAGTAGGCGAGATCCGTGTAGTCAAAGTTTATTTGTTCCTTCTGCCCTAACAGGAGAAGCGATATCCATGGGCCTCTCGATGATTTGGTGCTGACAGCAAGTGTACGGCCGTACTGAGACTGAATTGATATAGAATCAATAGTGCAGTTTGTTGTGGTCATCACAAATCTCTATCGGGAAACATAATATTGAATGTACGAGACTGACATGATTCCATGTCAGACGTTAATAAGGATATCTTTTAGAACAAAGGAATATTTGATCACTTGCCTAAGGGCTGTTTCATTAGATGAATACGGCACTTGTCTAGGATGACATACACCTTACTAGGTTAGGGAATATTAGACCATACAGTTGTTATAACAAGTGCAAGTGGGAGACTGTTGGTTATATGCCCATCGTTATAACAAGTTGGTAATATTATTATAAATAGTAGGGTCCTTTTGGGTTACACGCAAGAGACGATTTAGCTAAAAGAGATCGAAAATAAACTTGAGGGGTTAAGTTTATTAATATATCAAAGTAAAGGTATATTAATTAGAAACTTAATGGTTAAGTTTATTAATATACCAAAGTAAAGGTATATTAATTAGAAACTTAATAAGGATAAAGGACCAAAGTGAAATATCCACAAGGGAGGGGATAAGGATGAGGAGCACTATAAATACAACCCTAGATCTGAGTTGTGAGGGCTGCCAAAACCCTAATTTTCGTCACTCTCCTCCCACCCCTCGGTATATGGCCGATTTCTTTCAAAACCTTAAGTATTATGTGCTAAAACTTCAAGCAAAGGTACATACTACATCAACGGGTGCTGGATCGTTGTCTTGGGTGCGATTACATTAGAGGAGTTCTACTTTGGGTTCTCGTCATCCTAACAAGATCAGATCTGAGATCCAAAAGGTATTTCTTGAACTCTCTTGATTTTATAGTTACAAAAGTGTGCATGATTCTGTGATCCTGGTTGAATACGATTTAGATTTCTGTTTCCGCTGCGTTTGTTTTATGTTATCGTATTCCAACAAGTACAACTTCTGCTTGCTCTATTTCTTCATTTTTGTACTTATCGTATAGGTATCCTGGCAGTATATTGACACTTGCTCCCAAATCTAACAAGGTATTCCGAATGACCACATCTCCTACAGTGGTAGTTATCAATGGTGATCCATGATCCTTTTCCTTTTTGGGCAGTGTTCCCAATAACGCCTCACTTGCTTTCACAGTCAACCTCACAGTATTTGGTGTGGGCACTTTACTCTTCCCATTTCTTTCACACATTTCCTGAAGAATTCTGGTATCTTCAGGGGCATCCTTAAGCTCATCCCACAGAGGTTGGTTCATTAAAGGCCCCATTGGTTTGGATGCTTCCTGCTTCTTCTTCCCTTTCCTATCCTTCTTTCTCTATTTGATTCCTGCTATCATCGATTGTTCCTCTTCCTGGACCTTTTTGCATATTTCTGGTTGAGTTTCCTTTTCAACATGAATTCCTTCTTCCTTACCTTCCTCACTTCCTAGAACTTTCTCTTCTTTCTCCAGTTTCACTTCACTTCCTACTTCAAACAAATCTTCCAAAGTGACTTTTCGCCATCCAGATTCGACAGTGTTAACTTGCTCTTTTCCTGGTCGCTGATTATGGGTTGGGTTGACCTCTGTAGCACTTGGCAATTTTCCACTGTCTCTCTTTTGTCGATCCTCAGCCATTTGTCCAATTTGTCGTTCCATGTTTGCAATGGCTTTTGCATTTGCTTGAGACTGTTGCTGCGTAGCAGTGACCATCTCGTACATCTTAGCAATCATTTCTTCTTGAGTTCCTGGGACATTGTTGGTAACATTATTGGGCCCCATGTTGTTGTTATTGCTACTATTTCCATTTGTATTTCCATTGTGGTTGTTGTTATTTGCAGGCTGATGTGTTCTAGGCTGATTGGTCGATTGACTTTGGTAATTGTTCTGCCTAAAATTCTACTGCTGTCCTTGATTATATGGCCTGTAGGATCGTCCATTATTATGCTGGCCTTGACCCTGGCCATAAACTTGATTCACCTCTTGAGTTTTAGGTCCTCCTTGACCTCCTTGTGATGGATTCTGCGGTCCATTCTGCAGCGTTGACATGAGCCTGTCAAACTTCTTATTCAGTTCACTAATTTCCTTCTTTACTTCCTTCTTCCAGTCAGCATTGGCTCCCACTGCTGCTGCCGTACCTACAGTCTTCCTGGTAGAAAAATTTGCCTTGGAACCATTGCTTAATTGTTCCAAGAACTGCCAAGCTTCCTCTGGGTCCTGCCACATAAATGTCCCACTTGATGAGGCATTTATCATGGCCTGATGCGTCTCACTAACTCCTTCGAAGAATAACTTAACTAACTGCCACCTAGGAATTTCGTGATGCAGGCAGGATCGTAACAACTCCTTCAACCAATCAAAGGCTTTGTGGAAAGCTTCTCCTGGTTTTTGCTGGAAGTCCTGAATAACCCTTCTAATTTCAGTTGTCTTACTTGCTAGATAAAATTCCTGTAGGAACTTGGCCTTGAGCTGATCCCATGTGGTAATGCTGTTCGATGGTAAAGATGTAAACCAGTATTTGGCCTTATCTTTGAGGGTGAATGGGAATAGTCTAAGCCTGAAGATGTTCCTATTGGTGTTCCTAGGGTTATTAGCATTGGCAATCGCTAAAAATTCATATAGATGATTATATGGATCGTCTTGCTTATACCCTCTAAACTCTGGCAATATTCCTAACAACTGAGATCTTATTTCTACTTGAGAATCAATGTTATCAGGAATATAAATTGGCGATGAATCATCATATTCCCGTGGTTGGAAATGTGATGTAACCGATTGCCTTCTCGATTGTGCGAAATGTAAAGGTTGAGCAGGATTACCGTAAAGATGATCGTTATATTCCTGCTGACCTGGTGGTTGTTGATACTGTGGTGCTGTTCTGGGAGGTCCCCGACCTCGGTTCCACTGTGGCTGTGGTGCTGGTGGCACCCATCCCTCGTCTTCCTCGTCATATCTCTCCTCTGTCTCTGGATAATGGTATTGTGGCTGAGGAGGTTGTTGATAGTGTATAGGTTGTGTAGGTTGGAATGTGGGTTGAGGTTTAAAAAGAACCAGTTGTGGTTGAGAAAGTGGTTGAGAGGTTGGTGTCTGCTGTCTAGAAACTAGGGTGCCATCACGGGTCGGCTCTCCCCAAGACATTGCAGAGGTAAATGGGTTGGTAGATTGTGGTTGTGAAACGGGTGTAAATGGTGGTACAGATGGCGGAGTGCATGATGGCATGGGTGCAGGGGCTGAAACTGCACCACCAGAAGCACTCGTGCTCCCGAACTGAAACTCTGACAGTGGGGGAATAGAAAACATCCCCGTTGCCTCACCTGATGGTTCATGGGCAACACTTACTGGACTACTACTAATCTGACTAAAACTCATGATGTTTGAACGCCTACGATCACGGATTTTGCGCGCAGTACGCTCAATCTCAGGATCAAAATGCAATGGGGATAATTGCTCACCCCTGCGGGTACGCATGCACTAGTGCAACACGCCCACAAACAAAAATCAAAAACAAAACTAACCAAATGAAATTTCCAAAAACAAGAAACAAGTTCCTACTAATCACCTAATCTAATCTCACAGCTCCCCGGCAAGGGCGCCAAAATTTGACACGCCTAGGTCGTCGTGCGGTCAAAAATAAAGAAAACCTAACACACACTAGTACAGTGGTAGTCAGGGTCGATCCGCAGGAGCTTCGTGGTTAGACTAAATGACAGATTACCAACTAGTAGTGTCACGCTACAGTCGGAGGACCTAGTTTCTAAGTGCTCAACTACCCAAAAGCAATAACTAACCAAAGTCAAGCTAAGCATAAGCTAACCCAACTCAAACTAACCTAGTCACTTTCTGAAATCAGAAGTGCATCTCTGAATCAGAAGCAAACAAAGGTATCCAAACCAAACAAAGCATAACCTAACTAATAACTAGGGTTATGACTGAACAGCTACTAGCTAAAGTCCAATGCCCAAAACTAACCTAATTGGCTACTGATTTCAGCAAAGGAAAGCAGTTCCAAACAAGGCCAAAGCAAGATTCAAACACAATCAAACAATCAAAACCAAACATAAACATCAAAATACCGAAAAACCAAGATTAATTGTAACCAAATGCTTTCATTAACCAAAACCAAATTCCAAACATCCAAACAGTACCCAATGATGCTAAAACAGAAACCTAAAGTGCTCAAAGTCAGTGGTTGTCACTCCCAAAGACTTTAGCTACAAATACTACTTGCTACTAAAAGGAAATTAAATTCAAAAACATAAAATACCAATTGAGATGTTGCTGAAACGAAATCTTGGAGTCAAAGAGCTTCAAGGTCGATTTTACACCCGGTCTTTGCTAGGGTTTTCGGCTGGAATTGCCGCTATTTATAGTTGCAAATTTCCCGCAGCCGCGCCGCGCAAATGAAGAATCCGCGGCGCGCGTACTTTTCAGATCCCGTTTTTTCGTCATTTGAATGTGTTACACCGCCTTAAGCCCGTGTCGCGCGTTTCATAGATCCGCGGCGCGCGTACGTATTTCCTTGATTTTTCATTCTTTTCCAAACTTCTTCCTTTTGCACGCTTTTAGTCCCTGTTTCCATTCTTTTTCTCCAAACAAGTCCTGGCACGAAAAGTGAGAATATCCAGATATATCTGATATAATTTCATCAAGAACAGGGCTCCACAACGCCTAAAATACTTGATATCACTAGGCGTTGTCAATCTTCTATTTCTAAAAAGCTAAAAATAACTCTTTATAATATCACTATGGTCAATCTTTTCTTGAAATCATGGCTAATTAGAATTCCCAACCATTCTACTCAATGAACATTGCTAATAACATATGACGTTATACACACACTCATTTACTAATAGTAGAAGAATATGATAATTAGAGAAACTAGAAAGGGAAATTATTCATAACAAACAAGGAGAATATTGAACCACTGGTGATGGCGCTGCTGCTCACGTTGTTGGTGCAACATGTACTTAACCATAAGGACTACTCATGACTCTAAATATTGAAAAGATAGATAATGACATTGTAGAATTAACTAGAATAATTTATGGTAATGGAAACCTGAATAAAATGACTCTAAATATTGAAAAGATAGATAATGACGTTGTTGGTGCTACATGTAGTTAACTATAAGGACAACTCATGACTTTAAATATTGAAAAGATAGATAATGACACTGTTAAGATGATTCTTCAAGGTAATGGCAACCTGAATAAAATAAGTCTCTCTGAGCTGATTTGTGATTTATAAGCTCAATAGTCAACTATGGAACTTCGAAGTCATGAATTTGGTGGTGGGTCCCTTACATAGGTTTCCAATACACAAAATCCTGTTTCCACTGTTGCGACTCTATAATATTCAGTCTCACCCCATTAGCAAGTATACTCACGAGTTGCTTCTACTTACATTCCAAATACTCCATCTACGGTTTGCCAAATGGATCACTATGTATATAATAATGAAGTCAAGGAAAAATCATTTTAGAAGGAATATGCTCTTATCACTCAAAGATTCAATCAGACACCTTAGTATGGTAACCCACCTTAGCATCATTAATTTTATCAATAGATACCTTATTATCGAAAACCCCCACAATAGTATTAATATCAACCACAATATAGTTTCAATCACATCCTCAACAACAACCTCATTATCTACAAACGTAGCATCATCAATAGCCCCCACAACCCAAATCTTTTGCTCCACAATAGTGATTCAAACTGATTCCTCCACTTGCTCATGTTCAACAACGAAGAATTGCTCTCTGCTCCAAATGATCATAAATGCAAACTTCTAAATCACTATTCCAAATATTACAAATCCATAAAAGTGAAAAATTCATCCTACTACCTTCAAAAGGTAAAGGTTACAGACAAAAATGAATAAGCTTCATTGTCACGGCTGAAAAAAATGTCGACGTGTGGTCCTCAGGTGATGAGGACAAGGAAGAGAGTTTCATAATGCTAGGTAAGCCAATCTTAATAGCAACAGAATACTAGGTAAGCTAATATTAATAGGAACTAGCAATGTCACAACAGAATACACTATAAATTGGTTTTCTAGAGATGATAAAGCGAAAGCTTCTGCAGGAAAAACTACTACTACATGCTTAGTTACAATTCACCTACGTGTAGAAGCATCATCGAGTAGGTAAAATTAATTATTTAATATAACAATTTTAAAATGGAATTACGTGACCTCACTCAAAAAAACTGTCATTTGACATTTCATAAATTCTTGAAGCATACACTATAGTCGTAGAGGACCGAGAGTAAGCCCAGAATAAGCTTTTTTGACTTAGAGACTGTTTTGAGCAAATGAAAAGTAAAATAGATACTTTTGAAAGGAACTTTTGATTTAAAAGGATGCTAGAATCATTGTTGAAAACAATTGTTTAGTTTGTCTTAAACAACATGATGCATGAATGTCTAACAATTTAAGATTGAATCTTAAGATTAACAGTTCTGTACTCATCTATGAATCATATTGAGCATAATGATTATTTAAATAGATGGTCAAATAGGACTGTACTTGGATTAAAAATCCACACTCCACTTGAGGAACTCCTATTGAGTTATGTAAAATCTATAAGAGATGTTCCTATATTTGAATATGACAATAAGAGCATCTCGACAATAGACTTTGAAGGGGTCCTAGTTTTCTTAGAGAATCAATATATCTGTTACGATATAAGGACCTTCACACGTCTTGATCAAATGCTCATGAAATCGATACACCATTAAGTCCTTCTACTAAATTTCACAAAAAATTCAAAATGATTCAAATGATCACAATACCAAAGTCATTAAAGAGAGCTTTGACATAGATTTTAATGAATGATTCACATGAAGATCTACCAAGCATCCGAATACCACTTTTATCCTTGAAAGTGATGATCCTTCCTTTGTGAATCCTGATCAACTAGTTATCAATTTTGATTTTGACATACATTTTGTTCCTCCTAAAATAGCTATTAATGCTGAGATCATTCATGGTCCCAAAGCTCTTGTTATGCAACAAACTCTTACTTTTGGTCAACCTACATCAGCAGCAACCACAACTGTATATGTTCCTTAGGGTGAGTCAACTATCTTCTGCAACCCAAGTACACATGGTTGAGTCAAACTTTGATGAACTATAAGGGGGGCCTTTTGACTTCTAATGCTCATCCATTTTCGTTGCTCCTAGATGGATAGAAAACTTCAACTTCTGTGCCTCATCCATCAGCGTCTGACGAGCCCCATTTGTCATAGGGACCCATATCCGACCATATCGACTCCGCAAATCTCGACTATCCCTGACCATATCTGCCATTTGACCTACGATTCTTTCCTTTTTCTGGTTCTCCATTCTACTCACCTCAACTTGAGTAACGCAAATCATCTTAAGCAAAGGTGTGGCCATGATCATCTTCAAACACAAATCGTAAAGGGGTACACTAACCACCCTCCAGATCAAAGCATCGATGACCACGTTGGCCTTCTCTAGGTGATACAGAATCTCTCAGTCATAATCCTTAATTATGTCTAGCCATCTCCTCTATCGCATCAGATTCGACTTGTCCATTAGATATCTCAAGCTCTTGTGATCCGTGTAGATGGTACATCGAACTCCATATAGATAGTGCCTCCAAATATTAAGGGCTAACACCACTAACCCTAACTCTAAATTATGGGTAGGATAAATAGCCTCATGAGGCTTTAACTGCCTCGAGGCGTAAGGAATCACCCGTCTGCGTTACATCAAAACTGCTTCCAAACTAGAGATAGATGCATCAAATACATGACCATATCCTCAATCCCCTCAAGCGGTGTCAAAACAGAAGCCTCACATAATCTCTACCTCAAGGTCTCGAAGACAGTTTGCCGATCATCGCCCTACTAATAGGTGACATTCTTCATTGTTAGATGTGTCAACGGCACCGCGAGCTTCGAAAAAATCCTGGATAAAGTTCCTATAGTACCCAGCCAAACCTAAGAAGCTCCTAATCTTAGAGGGCGTCTTCGACACCTCCCATTGCATCACGGGCTCAACTTTGGCCGGGTCGACCATAATACCCTCTTGGTTGACAAGATGCCCCAAGAACTTGACCTCCCGTAACCAAAAATCACACTTGGAGAACTTGGCATAAAGCCTCTCCCTCCTTAGAGTCCCTAATACCTCCCCCAGATGGCCCTCGTGCTGCTCTTTGATTCTCGAGTAGACCAATATATCATTAATTAATACAATGACCGACGATCCGACATGGTTCTACACATCCGATTCATGAGCTCCATGAAAGTTGCTAGCACATTAGTGAGCCCGGAAGGCATCATTACGAACTCATAATCATCGTACCTCGTTAGGAATGTCGTCGTATACACATCCTCCTCCCTCACCCTCATCTGGTCGTATCAGGATCGCAAATCGATCAGCTAATTGAACAAATCATCTATCCTTAGTAGCGGGTATCTGTTCCTCGCCGTGAGCTTGTTCGGTTCTCTATAGTCGATACACTATACGACCCATCCTTCTTCTTGACAAACAAAATGGGCGCTCCCTATGGTTAACTGCTAGGGCTGATGAATCCCTTGTTCAACAACTCCTGAAGCTGCGTAGATAACTCTTTCATCTCCAGCGGTGCCAGACGCTAAGGTGCCTTGGTTATCGGAGCCACATCTAGAACCAAGTCAATATGGAACTCCACCTGTCTCTTGGGAGGGATGCCCGGTAAGTCCTCAGGGAATACGTCAGAGAACTCCACCTTCTTCTCCTCCCAAGTATCAACGACATACGCCAGAAATCCAATGCTCCCATGTTTGAGGTATCTCTGAGCTTTTCCAGTCAAACAAAAGATTGCGCTACCTCTCTTCCCCTTGCTCCGAATCACCAGTTCACCCCCACTTGGGGTTCGAACCAATACCTGTTGTCGCTCACAATCAATCAAAAGTTCGAATAGACTCAATCAATCTATGTCTACCACTATACCAATATCGCCTATCGGGATAGAGATGTGGTCTATTGGAAACCTCACCTCGCGGATCTCCAAACTATAGCCATGGTACACCCTAGTCGCTTGCATGGTTCTATTATCCGCTATCTCCACCTCCAACATGTGGTCGAACACTTTTAGGGTAACATCGAGGCCCTTGCTAAAACCAAGCGACATGAAAGAACAACTCACTCCCGAGTCAAATAACACTAAGGTAGGCATAGAGTTGACTAGAAACATACCTAATCAACTTGCATAACAATGAAGACATAAATAGAGAGCAAGGAAAAATGTAAATAGAGGTATACCAGTGACGACGTCCGGTGCGGCGCGCGCCTCATCCGTACTAAGCTGATATGCACAGCCCTTGGCCCTTAGGGCCTCCGCCTTCCCTTGGCGGCCATCTATAATCCTTAGCATCGCAGGCGCCGAGGCCTGCACTGGTCCCCCATATAGTCTAGGATAATCGACCTTCATGTGGCTGATCTGGGCGTAGTGGAAACACACATTCATTGTCTGCTTACATTTACGACTGCAATTCCCCTCCTTGTTATACATGTGGAACGAAGATGATCGGCACGGGCTGTCGTGGCTCTTCCCGCACTAGCCACAACGTTCGTGGCCTCTCTGTCCCTGTGGTCTCGTATCGACAGTGTCGGAGTGGGTGTCTGCCACTTTTGCTTTTGCTGGTAGGGGTGATCATGACGCGGTTTGGTGTGGTTTTAAACCTAAACTCAATCACAAACCAAATTGTGCGTTTTAGTCTTTAGTTTAAATTTGGATTCCCACTAATGGTCATTCAAATCCTTCACACCCATCACTTACAGATTCACACGATTCCTGTGTGGTTCCACCAAACTCAAATATATATCCTGTGATTATGATAGTACGGGCCCATATTATTATAACCACCTATACATATTTGCTTCCAGCTTTACCACCAGGACTCATGTTCCACTGTTTCGGGTTTACCTCCACTTCTACTTACTTTCAACTTCATATTTAAGTATGTACCATACTTAACTCCTGCACAGTTTAAGTCTAGGTTCAAGTACTGACACCTAGTTCGCTTAAACTATGGCTCTGATACCAAAACTGTAACACCCCTTTCTCAAACCATATTTAAGCACAGTTTACATTAAATAAATATTCTACAACTCGTGACTAAGAAAAAGTCACTTAATTTTTTTTTACAAACTTTATTCTGAAGGGGTATTACAGACTCAATACAGAAAACCATAATTTAAACTTACTGTATATACACTGGTCCCAACTTCAACTTCTGCTCCTTTCACCTAAGTACATAGCATTTAAAAACAATAAACGTGAGACATAAAGCCTCGTGAGTAATATGGGTTTAGACCCAAAACTTTTCTGTTCAAAACTTGAAATATTACAAGTAAACTGCTTTAAACTGACTTATGTAATAAATCTCAAAATGCTATTTCTTCTTTACTTTTAAACTCTATAAATACTTTCTTACTCAAAACTGTTTTCGTTTTCAAAAACTACTTTCTTTCTCAAAACAGCTTTCTTTCTCATTTTCTGGTGACCACTGAAACTCATGAATTAGTTTAATTTAATTCATTATGCTAGCTCTCCTCGCGGGACAGAACAGATCCATCCGCTAAGTTAAGCTCTTTCTGACTCCCCTTTGTGACTTGGAACGGATTCAAGCACAAGGGTATGCTATGCTAGACAACTACTTCGCGACGGGAGGTACCATCCCAGTAGTGTCTTCTGATCCCCCGATTATGTGGGTGATCCTAGTCCGGACAACTGGCTCTTACTTCTTTCTTTCTTTAATTCTTATCACATTACATCTCAAATTGGTCAAACTGGGACACAATTTATAAATAACTCATACACTTATAACTCTTTACTAAAAATACTTTCAAAACTGATTCTGACATCTTAGTTCACATAAGGAACTTCTTTCAAAATACTTTGCAAACTATACTTTTTTAAAAACTGAACTTCTTTAAAATCTCTTTTAAACACTTAGCTCTTAGAGCTACTTTCAAAACTGTTTCCAAACTTTAATATTTAAAAATATTTGGAAATCTCATTTTCTAAAAATATCATTTTGCTATGTACTAGAAAAATCCTCATAAAACTCACCTCGACTAGTTAGAGAAGTCTAACTAGAACTATCCCCGTCCTCGTCTCTCCTATTCATTGCCTTTTTACTTCTTAAGTACCTAAGAAGTTTATTCACACTTTATTAATAACATGTTATACTTTAACAACATGTAAGGACTACTTTGTTATGTTCCACTAGGCTCATATCACAATATTTTTGTGATATTCATCCCTTAACACACCTTTTTACTTATTCTTATTATCTTTTAAATGACATTTTATTGACTATTATACCCTTGGAAAGTCACTTACACAATTTAGACTCATTTTTCATGTTTTCATGCTCTATAACACTTATGGGATCAATTGGAGACCAAGGCTACAAGGCTAGGGGCAAAATAGGCTCTTTACCCCTCATCAGAGGGTTACACGGCCGTGTAACTTTACCCATAATAGTTACACGGTCGTGTAACTCTTCCAGACCCTTCAAACTTCGAATTTTGCACTAAAAGTCATGTATCGGGCTCGTTTTAACTCCAAACTTCACCAAATTTTGACCATAGGTTCTATTGACCCTTTATTATGTTAAGAACATGTTTTCACTTCTATTAGGTCTTATTTAGTCCATGACTTAATGATTAAGACCATAGGATGTCACAAGAGCTCTAAGGAGGCTCATATGCACATCAACTCAAATTTTAAAGTTTAGTTTTGTCCATTTTCTATCCATATACTTATATAACCAATGGATGATTTAATTTAAGGTTTTTACAACCCAAAACATACTTTTTTTAATTACCAATTCATGATTTCCATTAATCATTTCCATGGGTTTCATTCATGGAATCACCAATTCCATTCCACCCAACAAATTTCAGTTTTTTGTTCAAACTTTCATTTTATTAATTGAAACTCTTAGGAAACCACTTCTAATGGTTTCTTCATACTTAAACATCATTTATGACTCATTCTAACCAACTCTTTATGTCAAATTAACACTTTGATCTTAAACTCAAATTTCTAGGGTTCAATTGCATATGAAATCACCAAACTTGATTTTAAGTTATCCATATGTTGGATAATGATCAAGATGTGATTAGAAACATAACCCAACTACTTTTACTTGTTTTTAAACCATGGAATCATGGATTCCAAGTTTCTTCCAAAAATTTCCATTTTTTGACATTTTACCCAAAATCTGAAATTACTCAAATTTATCAACTAGGAACAATTTATTATTTCTATTATAACATATTAGACTTATCAAGAACCATTATAACCATCTTGTTCTTACAAACCCGTTAGCTAGGGTTCTTGAGCTCAAATTCTCATTTTCTTGATTTTTTAACACTTTCAATGGTTAAGCTAAGTTTAGATAACGATTAAGACACAAATTAAGGCTAGGAATCATAGGATAATCCTCCTCTAGCCACTGAAATCACGAAGCTACAGTAACCTACCCACGGGAAATGGGTTAAACATTCCTAAAAACAAGTTTACTAACCTTAGAAGGCTTGGAATTCTTCAATTCCAAGTGGGTTTTCTTCCAATTCCTCATAATCTTCATGAAACGATCTCCCTAGCCCTCTCTAGAACTCTCTCGTGGCTGAAATAAGTTTACAGTGAGGAGAGTGCAGATTTTTCTTCCTATTTATACTTCATTACTTTGCTCTATTGACAATCTAGCCCCTCTAGTTCCATTTTTCCCAAAATGGCACAATAACTCATTTTATAACATTATAAGTTTTATTTTCTTTCATTCTTACCCCAAAATTATATTTTCTTTACATAGAAGTCATTTGTATGCCAAATGACCATTTTGCCCTTTTTTACCAATTTCTACTATTACTGCATCGTTCAACCCAAATTTTACATATGTTTATTTTATAGGTTTTACCATTATTTTCGGGTTCTTACATAGTAAGTTCCCCAAAATACCACACAATTCATCACATAAAAACACTTCACAAAATGGCTCTCGGATTGGCTCCGATTTGCCGAGCTCGCGGGTTGTCCCGGTTCTGCTAACATATAAAGAGTCTCGAGCAGTCCCCGATCCATCCGGCTCGTGGGCTAATCTCCGTTCGCATCGCAGGCTGATTACCGTTCCGCCAACATCTAACGGTCATAAGAACAAATCCCGCGACTAACACTCAGCATGAAAGACTACATTAGTCCGACATATAAACCTACCCTAACGGGTCTATGCATGTAACATCACACATAGTATAGTGAGAAGACTCACATGACTTATAGGATATCAGTAACACACACACGAACCCTCGACACACGATCAACGCATTCCTCCTAAACCAACATAAACCATAATTCAATATCCCGAATCACCTAAAGTCGGTCCCCTTAGTCTAAACCCCAATCCATCTAAGTTTAACCTAACATCAACGGTACGTGCGTGTAGCGATCAGGAACTGTTAGCATCGCTATGGAACGCGTCTCGTAAACAGGCTTAACCAGGGATAACGTCACCACCCTTTGACGTTAGCAGCTCTAACCCCGATTATTCCAACTTCCACTTTAAGCACTTAATCCATTAAGTCAGGGTCTAAGGACTTCCAGGATCCATCCAATGGGTCTGTTGATCTATAAAAATGTGAACTTTACGTACATGCATGACACATGCATAACCAACCCCAACCTTAGGTCAAAAGTGTCCAAAAACCAAACTCAAATTCGTGCATGGCTTCACGAGGGCTTAAGCATGCCCTCTTACAAGGTTCATGATTTCCAAAAAGTGATTCAAAACTAACTTAGTGGCTAGGAATTCCTCAAACTCCATAAACATGACTACAATGGACCAAAACCACCTTACACAACCTCTAACTCCTAGATCTAAGTGAAACAAGCAGCAAACAGAATACTATGATTTTCACAATGGTCTAAAAGCTAAAGAACAGCCCGGATCTAAGCTATAGAAGGCTCTTTGGAACCAATAATCTTTTTCTTCTTCCACAAGAAACCTTCAAAACAAGGTAAATGAGGCTAGAACACAAAAGGGAAGGCTATGATCGAACTAATCTCTAAAGGTTGGTGGCTGATAAAATATAACCTCTAGGGTTTAGTGCCCTTTAAATATGGCTCAAGACCCGAAACATAGGATTTTTCACTTGCGGTGCGTCGCGTCGCCAAGTATGGTTGATAGTTTCGTGATTAGCCATCTGCACATGCAGACATAAACCCTCATTCGTATCGCTACCACCATAATGATAATGTCATGAAGTGCCTTCTTGTCCAAAACCATTTAGAATTATATTTTTAAAACCTTTAAATTAAAACTTGGGGCACGGGCCTTTCATATAGTCCATGTACATCGACACTTCACATCCATAATGATAGGCAACATTGATGAATTCACCATATTCCATCTCGTTTGAAATTTACTTTAAACCCTCTGGTAACTCGAACTCATGAAAACAATAATACAACTTCTTGCATTTCTCTTCCGCAAATATTTCCAGAAACACAACACACTCCTGAATCCATCACAATAAAGTCCACGTCTTCAAACAAATGATGCATGCCTTTAGAGTAAGATATCCGTTGTCTGATGAAAATTCAATGGAAGTATACGCCTACTTTGATGTACGATGTCATCGTAATGAAGCAAAATACAACCGGGGAGAAGGGTTTGGGGGAAAGCTTCTAAAGGGGTTTTCGTCTAGAGTTTGAACCGCCTTGACACTCTTCAATTAATATTGAATGAAAAGTCAGCTGAGTAGGGTGACATGCTAGTTGCTATGCATCTTTAACCGGCCGACCCTTTCATGCCTTTAAAAAACCAAAAAATACAATGACCTTTTAAACCAATTTCACAAAACATTATAGGGCTACAATTTCGTTTAAACTTTAGAAACAAATGGTTACTTATTTTCATAATACATTTAAGCATTGAACTTTTAATGTTTATGCATTATAAACGTCTATATGAGTTAAGCATCATAATTCATTCATTATCTATATGAGTTAAGGATCATAATTTTTTCAAGAATTTTGAAATAATCATGCATTTCATAAAGTGTGCTTGTAGTATTCTTTTAATTTTGCAAAACTTCTTTTTATAAAATTTCAAGGAAATTCCTTCATATTTTGATAAATGATGATTTTTTTTCGAAACAACATGATCCTATTTAAATGATTTTGCAAAGTAATTCATATTTTTCAATTATTAAAAGAATGTTACTAATTTTTTTTTATATTTTTTCTAAACGCCATATTTTCCGAAATTCCGCTGTGACAATGCTATTTTGATAAAACTTGGCAAATAAATGTAATTCTATTAGGGGTCGTTTGGTTCGTCGGAATTCGAATCTAATTCATTCGAATTCGTGCGTTTGATTCAAGTTTTGTTTGAAAGAATTGAAATACAATTCCACTGAAATTAAGGGGTCGTTTGGTTCATCAGAATTCGAATCTAATTCCTTCGAATTCATGCGTTTGATTCAAGTTTTGTTTGAAAGAATTGGAATACAATTCCACTGAAATGGAGTGACTGAATTCATTTGGTGATTGGATGGAATCAATTTCCCTAGAACAGGGAATGTGTAAAATTACCATTATAAGATTGTAGTACCTTTCAAATTGAAACCCCTTACTACCACCACTACCGCCACCCACCACCACAACCGTCACCCACCACCACTGCTACCATACACCACCAGCGCCACCAGTCACCATCATCGCCAGCAACCACCACCACCGTCATCCACCACCACCACCGCCGCCACCTCCGTCAACAACCATTACCCACCACTAGCAATAAGTTATAAAACAAAGTAAATTTATGCAAAAAAAAAAAAAAAAAAAAACGACAGATTTGTTATTTACATGGATTTCAATCTCATTTCCTATCAATCAAACACAATATGTAATTGAATCTCAATTCCTTAACAAATTTCAATTTCTTGATAAACTTTTGATGAACCAAACACAAAGTTAGAATCTATTTTGAGAAACGGGTGATCATTTTAGAATAGATATTAAATAGAAGTCTTTTCCTGACACAATGCGTCCAAATCTAGGTATTTTAATGATTAACTAATGTATAAAAAATCACAAATTAAAACGCTAATCACCTTTTTAACAAGACCATAGATTAATGACCAATTAAAAAACACATCCAAGATTTAAAAGATAATTATTTTGCCATTGTTGGTGGGTCAACATCTATTCCTTGTCACTACCTAATACATTGCCACATCAAGATTCTTTTCCATCGATAGAAGTTTCTTCTATCTATGTCTCTCTTCAATATAAATCGATAACCACAATCGATCATCTCTTGTCTCTCTTCAATATAAATCGATAACCACAATCGATCATCTCTTGTATTTGTATTGTATTATAATTATTAAGAACGACAGTAAGTATATTGTCTTTCCATTTTTTTCTATGTATGTAAGATAACGTAAAGTTATCATTCTTGAACAATTTTCATTAGTTTATTTTACTATATTAACAAAATAATATGATATAACTAAATTATTTAATATTATCTTAACCACTTGGGGATTAGGTTACATTGAATGTTCCTAGTTTATGATTTCCTTCCCAGCACTTGGCAATTGTTTAATTTTGAGCCCTAAATCGTAGCATGGTAAGTCCTCATTAGAGAGGAAGAAATTAAGCTTGCTTTATGGAATCACATATAAAATGTAAAAATTATTAAGCTTTGAGAATTTATATATGTAATCTTAAACAAAATTTTGATGATTACAATTTTGATAGTATACAAAAGTTTGATAATTATCAATGCAATTTACACTGTTTTTGATTGATTTATGCAAAATAAATTTACATAAATGCTATATTATGCAATAACAAATACTCTTTGCTATTAAGATCTCAATTTTGGTACTTAATTATTCATTGTTATTATATTTATTACAAACCTTTGGCTGCGGTCACAAGCTCATTCTTATTACAACAAAATGATAAATTTAAACTTCGTTTTATCATTGACATATATAAAACTGCTATATATAAGACTAGGTTATGAGCCCGTGATAATCACGGGTAGTCAACTTAAAATTGTATGCGTAAAAAGATTCATCTAATGTATAATGATGCATTAGAAAAACAAATTTCGAAAAGCTGAAGTAGAAGTTTTATGGAAGTGCGAGTGCAAATGTGAATGGAAGCATGATATATTCTTCATTTCATCAACACTTGATATCAACTCAATTTTATCGGCTTCTGAATGAACTCATTTTAAGTTCGTCGTGCACAATACCAATGACTCATTAAGGCTCCAGTTTAATAAAGATGCATCAAAATGCTCAAAATAACCAAAAACTAAAGCCGATGGATCACAAAAAAAAAAAAAAAAAAAAGCACACTACACCATTTTTCCCTCATAAGAAAATTTAAAAAAATAATAATAATAACACCTACGAAATAAACAATGAATTATTCTTCTTTTACCAATTTACGCGAGTGTAATAAAATAGAGAGGGCAATCACAAGCAATATTCTAATTTCTTGGTTCAAAAATATATAAAACTACTTTGCTATAAAGTTCTTAAGTTTTGGGCTAATTTATAAGTAATGATATATAAAAATGACTATTTTTCAGAAACTGAAATAAATAAAATCATAACAGACAAAACTTTAAACAATTTGAAATACTTAGTTAAGTTTTTTTTATATAAGTACGATCATATTTGTCTAGAAAATGAATAATAATTGAATTGAAGCTAAACATTTATTCAAATATATAAAGCTTGTTGTGAAAGCTTGATTCCCATAAGGCTTGATCAAATCAAAACCTGCACAAATGGCAAAATTGAATCACAGAATTTCTATTATATGAAAGATCAATGGTGGGCTGTGTTTTTTAGCTTCTGATTCACTTTTGGAATCACCAATTCCAATGTAATACTTTGTGAGTAGCACTAATAAACACTTAAAGATAGTTGGAAGTAGGATCTTGACCCTTCCAGATATTTCAATGTATTGGTTGTCAATTTTTTTGGATCAACTCGCGATGAAATTACTTTTCTTTTAGGGTAAATGCAAGAAATAGCAACGTATTTCCATTTATATTCTTATTTAAGTATTCTACTTTCATTTCTTCCTATTATATGTACTTTGAAAAAGCAAGCCAATTAAAGCAATGTAATCAATATACAAAGCAAATTTCATTTCTATATTTGGGTAGATTCTTCAAAGTACAATGTTCTAATAAAGAATAATTAATACTACATTGTTATAACTCAGTACATTTTTTAGGGTACGTCTTAATAAGAAACTAAATTGTAAGTACGATGTTGTAATATAATAAACAAATAAATGAAAGTATGTTTTTTGCATTTAGCTATTTTTACACCTCAATATAAGGAAAATACTCCATATTTACTCATTTGGAATGATTTGATCTTTGGTGGCTTATGGTTGTCAAATAAGGTTATTCAATAAGAGTTTCATTACCACGAGTGTCCACTTAGGTAAGCATCCTGAATTCAAATAATTTTTTTTCATTATTTTCTGATTTAAAGTTTCCTTTTTTCATAAAGCTTTTGTCTCGAAGATACCCATTTTCTATTTAGCATCATTACAAATAAATCAAACTTCTTGATCTTGGGCTATAAGATTTCTTATTTCTTTTCTAATCCTTTTTACGGGTATTATAGATAATTGACAAATTTCATATTTTTTTTCATAAACTTATATAGATTATGAGAGAAACTACCACTCCATGATTTATTAATAGTTGATGCAAAAAATGATTTCATTTTGCTTGTGTTTGCTCAAACCTTTGGCTGCAGAACAGTGGATGAAATCCAGCAGCAATGTGCCTCGAGAGTCTCAACGAATTAAAAAAGGTAGTTAATTATTCATTAAACTTAAATAAATATAATATGTAAATCAAGAGTACCAGTTGGTATTGATGGATTCAAGTTTTCTTGACAACTGCTTTAACTGAACTTCTCAAGATAATTTCTTACCTGCAAACAAACAACCATGAATCAAAAAAATGAATAAAACTCTAGTTAAAAATCGAGAAACCATTAACAATAGAAAAATGTAATAGGCATACATATCTCGATCTTTGATCGTTTCTAATCTCTAACTGATCTGAGTTTTTGTTCCCTTCCAAGAACCAAGCACATCCAAATGTATTTTTGTTCTTTCCAAGATCCATTCAATCCCATGGACATCCTTAATTCACGATATATAATGTTTTAATGACAGAAAATATCATGAAACAATAACAAAAATTCAATCTAAATGCATCATCAAGAGGAATAAACATTAGCACAAAACCAATAAACCATCAGTTATGCCACCAAAGGATAGATAAATTGATAAACTAAAACCTAAAACCTTTCAACAGGAAAAAAAAAGCAAGAAAATCAAAAGCTGTAAAGTAAAGCTTTTAACCAGGAAAATGAAGTAATAAAATCGGAACTTGTAAATTGAAAAGAAATATGATTTGCATACATAGCTTTGGAAAGTACTTTATGAAACTTCATAAACCAACCCTGTGTAAATCGAGAACATGTAAACCTTAGAAACATACATTTGAGAAAGCAACATACATATTTCTCAACGTGTATGTGGGGTTCTGAATTCAAACTGCAGAAGGTGCGTCAAATTCGCAAAATCAAATCACAGTTACCTGAGACTCAAACCGCACCTACCTAGGATTCCAAAATCAAGCAACAAAATGGTAAAAATCGCAAAATTGAAGAAAGAAATTGTCGAATCAAAATAAAAAGATAAAACAATGGGTGAGGGAGTGGATGGCGAACCTTAGCAGTACGAAAACGTGGTGGTGAGGGCAACACTCCGATGAGAAGAACCCTAGGCTTTGAAGCAGAAATTTCTTGCATATTCTTTGGTTGAAATCTGTACAAAGATTACAAATAAACATCTCTAATTGGGTCGTATTAGCAACCTGTGAAGGAATGTTATTAGTCACTCGATTCAACCACGAGTTCCTCGTTTCTTCCGGTGTGTAGTCTGAAACAAAAAACCAAAAAAATAACCATCTAAGAATAGCGATAAAAAAGAATAAGGTATTGCAAAGATCGAATTAAAATCCATAAAGGGGACGTATCGAGTTTTAAAGGAAGCGGAATCAAAATTTGTAAATTGAATTTACATGGGAATGGACAGAGATCTAGTAAATGGCAGTGGTAATGCAAGGGTACGATGGTGAGGAAAATCAATTGCAACATCGGTGGCGAAAAGGAAGAGCACTTTCAGTGGCTTAAAGAGAGATAAAGGTGAAGGATTAGAATCGTGTGCCTGTAAGTTATCGGGATAACCAACTGTGAAACCGTGACCGAGATTTTGGGGTAATTGAATTCGTAACTGAAATTGGGTTTGATGATAGGACAAAATTTCCCTAATTTAGGCTATGGAGGAAGTATTTGAGCGGGAAAACAAATTCTAGGAATACTTAGAACATGACACGTGTTAAATTAAGGTTCTAAATAAATGATACGTGACATTAAAATGGTTGCTTTATTAGTAAGTATAGATTATAAGCTCTGTGATATAGAATAAAAGGTCACAGAAATTCACATATTTGTCCACTAATAGATCTATAAGTTCCTTTTAAATTTTGTTTGTATATAAATATTGTAATTAAATTTATTAAATTAAACATCTAATTGAATATCTGTTATTTCTATTTTTGAAAAATGCTCTCCAAGTGTATTAAAGGTGATGGACAAAATTGTCCGTCCCTCTCTCTCCTTTTCAAGAGACCTATATGAGAAATATTTTATGTTGTTTTCATCAACCACTTTTGGGGTATTTTGACATTTACCCAATTATTCCCTTTTTTTTTTCTAATAAAACCAATGATTGGCCAAGAGAAGTTATTGAACCAAAAGGGCAAACGCAATTATTTCCATGGATTAGGTATGCATCTGTATTTGGTACTTTCATTTCTTATGTTTAGAACATATGCAAATTTAGTTCGAGTAGGCGTCCAAGGATGTGGTTCATCCTTTTAGGACATGTGTAAACTTTTTAGAAGTGGGTTTTTATCAATTTATCATATCATTCACGCATTAGGTGTTTGTACCTTGATTGCTTCTACGTGTCTACAAAATTTTGATTAAATAATGCGTCAAATCTTGTTAAATTTCTTGAGGAGCTTTAACCTTGAATTGAAGAATATTATCTTACATAGGTATTACAAGAGTCAAGATCGTTGAAAATGGAAAATAATAAGATTGAATTATGTTTAGACCTATTGTTTTACGCAACATTATGTAAACCTTAAAAGCAAATTATAATCATAATCATGTAGTCTTACTTTGTTCAATTTATTAGAGTTTGTTCCAAATGAAATACATCTCTATATTGTTTATTATATGTTAGCTTCTCGTGTATATGCATATAAACAACTAAACATATGGTAGAAGTATTATTTTGTGGTTTTCCTCAGCGCGTTAGTGACCGGTCAATCCGGTTACCAGTTGATATGACATGGTGACATATCAGTATTTGATGTTGTGACACTAACATAACCTGATGACATAACAATTAAATAACTTTTTAGGTGTCAAAATTAATATATATATATATATATATATATATATATATATATATATATATATATATATATATATATATATATATATATATATATATATATATATATATATATATATATATATATATATATATATATATATATATATATATATAGACTTAATTGAAAAAAACCAAGTGTCAAAATCAAACTTTTGTGAAAACTTAGTGTGTTTTTTTTTTTTTAATTTGTGATTCTAAAATATATGATTCTAACAATCATGGTTGTAGTTTAATTTTAAAATAACTTTCAAAAAATATTTGAAGTGCTAACTTTAAGTTTCCATATTTTTGGTATAGCATAGTGTGGTAAAAACTTATAAATAATGTCTCTAGTTAATGATAATTTCATATATTTTAAGAAATTAAATTTAACCTTTCAATGTTTAGACATGCGATTGTTGGGGAAAAGCCTAATTTGATATTAACCATAATCGCTAATCCACTAATCCAAGGTATTTTAGTGTTTTTGTCTTAACAAATGCATTAGTTACTTTGTAGAAAACTAAATAGCTTTACCAAATATTTGGTACTAAACAATTGTCTTATATAAACATTTTCTATAAAACATAGACCATTCTAAACATACCAAAAACATGTAAATATTTTCTCAGGTAGAAAAAAGTTTGGTCCTCAAAAGCAAACAAAAAAATTGATTATAAGACTTGTATCTCCAAAAAGATTAAATAAAATACATATATGCATAGCATAATGTTGAATAAAATGGTGGTGATAGTGTTTTTTAAAAAAACTTATCAAGTTAAAGTTGACATTGTAAAAAAAAGAAGTTGATGCTTATTAGGCAACCAAACTCATCTTAATATATTAAATTGTCATGCATATAGTTCAATTACAACATATCAATATTGAGAGCAAATTTCAAAAGACACCAAGTCCTCACAAATGTTCAACTTTGACATTTGTTTTTTTCAATTAAGTCACTACTTTTTTCAACTTTGAAAACTAAAAGTGATGTCATCATAAAATATCACGTCATCATGTCATGTGAGTGCCATATCATCAAATATTGACACATCACAATGTCCCCTCAGCTGGCAACTAAGTTGACCAATCAAATTATCAACACTGAAACAAAATTGAAAACGTAACGACATAATTGAGAAAATTTGAAAACTTAGCGACTTAATTGAAAAAATAACACAGCATCAAAATCAAACTTTTTGAAATTTACCCTAAAATAAATATAATAATGTAAAACATAATTTTTGAGCAATTATATGATCACAAATGAAGTTGAATATATGGGAAATAAGATAGCCATAAACTAGAGTGGAACCAACAGCTTCGAGAACCCTCAAGGTTTTTGATGATGAATAACTAAAGTAACAAAAATAGTCGAAACAAATTACGAACTCCCTTTTCAACAACATTATTTGTTCTTTGGATGGAAGGCATTATTCTATAACTCTGTGAGAAAGTGTTTACTCATCAACTCATAGTCTCTAAAATTTTAATAAGCATAACATCCTATATATACTAAGATGCTTCCTGAAGCAACATACCAAGTAAAGAAAAAACACCCTAAAATCACATAAAACAACCTTTTCATCAAAAATGAAAGCCCAAAACTAGCTATCTTGATAATGCTTGGCCATATTGATTAGTTGATCAAATCGGTCCACGGGGTGACCAGACTGTCTCGGTGACAATATCATACCACTATTATTCGCTAGAGATTAAGCATTGCGATGGTGCGACAATGTTGGGCAAAAATCAAAGAGGTACTATTAAATACCACTTAGTTAAGAAACTAACCAATCCACACACCTAAGTAGATTGGTCTACCTCCTTGCTTTATTACTACATTTATTTTACTAAAATTTGTCCTCTTTTGGTTAATTTGGATTGTCATGCATCATCCTATGGATGACCTTTTTATGTATTGTTGTTGGTATATGGGAGGAGCATAAGACCTTAATTTGTTGCCTATGCTCCTCAATCACCCACTTCAACCTTTTGATTTCTATACTACACGGGTCTCGAGTGTCGACCATACAATACATATATCATTATCATTGATGTTGCAGTAAGTAATTGTTATGTAAGGTCTTCCACTATAGGGTACCATCTCAGTTGGTCCATCAAGTTAGATATTGCAAACTGAATTAAAGGAATCAAAATAGCTAGAAGAAATAAAGAACTCACGACACAAGAATAATATATGGTTTTTTGCATCAAAACACTTAATCATTAATTCTTTTAAAAGGGGTTTATTCATTAACTCATAATCTCCCTGAAAACTTAATAAAATATAGCATCCTATTTATAATTGTAGAAATTCTAATGCACCATGAGAACAAATAAATATCAAATAACTTACAGAAATTATAGAATCCCATAAACACAAAGCATTTTTGTCCAAAAACTTAGCCTAAAAATAGTCTACTTGATAATGCCATAACCAAAATGGCCTGTTGACAAGACCTAACCATGTAACCTAGAGGTTCGATTACTATAGCAGTATGACAAATATGGATAGAACTCTCAAAGGCATAATGAGGCCGCTCCGCTAAGTGATCAGATCAGTCTATCCTTCCAAGTCAACGAGTCTGCCTCCTTACTCTGTCACTCTACCTATTTATTGCTATTTTGGTCTTGGTTGGTTATTGTGGGGTTGTCTACATTGGTTTTTTTTAATAATTTTCAAATTTATAATTACCATTATTTTGGTCTCAGTTGCTCGTCAGATCAAACCGCTTCTTACAATTGGATATTAAAATAGACCGCACCACTTCGGGGTCTTTATGGATCACCACAAGGTGTCCCCCTTCTTCAGTACATGTATAATAAGGGCACCAGAAGGATTGGTTTGTTATCATTAAGTTGGTATGACATAATGGTTGGATGGTTTGCTAGTAAGGTCTAAATGGTCCATCGGGTCCAATTATCAATTTCCCCAATCCCTTGCTTATTGGGTCACTTTGCTTAACATTATTAGGTTTCTTGCATCATAAATGAGAGAGCTTAGCTAATGCAAAAATGCTATTTTCAGATGAACATTAATTATTAGACTTACTTAAGAACATTTGACTAACACATACCTTCTATTGCACAATGTATAGATTAGAATGACAATCTAACCAGAAAAAAAGTTATTTTCGAACAACCAAATGCTTTTCTTATTACAATCTAGCTAGGTGCTAGTTGTATAGAGCAATAAAAGGGATTAAGTTTGATTCTTTTAACCAACCTAAACCAAAATTATTAACCAAACTAACCAATAATAAAAAAAACCCCATAACATAATCAGATATACATTCCGTGTGCATTCCACATTATTTTAATAACCCTCATGTCAATGTATTAAAATTAGCTAGATAGTAGTTGAAACGGCTATGTCAAACCATTGCTTGCCTAAAGTGGATATCTAACAGGATCCAACTAGAATATAATAGCAAACATATCCAGATGAAGCAACTTAGTGATTCCCTCACCAAATTCAAATCCTCAACAATAGACTTTGAGTCCTAGAATAAGAATTAAAAATATGATTGGCTAATTCTACTTTCAAATTGAAAAAACATACGCAAAAGAGAAAACAAATATATATCACACATCTCTAATTTATCTTTAATCATCAAGTGATTCGAAGTCACCCTTCAAGCCAATGACCTTTTCTGGTATAAACTTGTTCTGTTTTGTAACACCATTTAACATTAGGAAACTATTATCCAAAAAAGTGAAGATGCCAAAAATACATGGTTCATATAAATCCTAATACCAATAATCCTCTTAATACGTGAGAGCCAAACCTATAAGAAGATTTGTCATATTTTATAAATTCATCTCTTCACATCCTAAACTTGCAGGTCTTTTTTAGTCAAAACCCATCCCAGAGACTTGTAGGTCTTTTCTAGTCAAAACCCAACAAATGACAAAGTAAAGAGTCAATATCTATCTTTGTATCCTCCTACACATGCAACCTTGGGACCCTAGTGGCTAAATTTGAAGACCCAATCCAACAATCCAATTTTCAGTTTGAAGGGATTAAGTTTGATTCTTTTAACCAAGCTAACCAAAACTGATTAACCAAGCTAACCAATAATCTTTAAACGTATTATAAAGAGAAAAAATCCAATAATAAAAATCTGCATAACATAATCAGATATACATTCCCTGTTCATTCCACATTATTTTATAAGTGTCATCTCAATGCATTAAAATTAGTTAGATGGTAGTTAAAACGATTATGTGAAACCATTACTTGCCTAAAGTGGAAATCTAACAGGATCCAACTATAATATAATAGCAAACATATCCAGATGAAGCAACTTAGTGATTCCCCTACCAAATTCAAATCCTCGACAATAGACTTTGACTCGTAGAATAAGAATTAAAAATGTGATTGGCTAATTCTACTTTCAAATTGCAAAACAGACACAAAAGAGAAAACAAATCTATACCATATATGTCTAATTTATATTTTCTTATCAAGTGACTTGAAGTCACCCTTCAAGCCAATGACTTTGTTTGGTACAAACTTGTTCTGTTTTGTAACACCATTTAACATCGAAAAACTATTACCCAAAAAAAACAAAGTGAAGATACCAAAAATAGCTGGTTAATCTAAACCCTTATACCAATAATCCTCCTAATACATGAGAGCCAAACCTATAAGAAGATTTGTCATATTCTTTAGATTAATCTCTTCACAGCCCAAACTTGCAGGTCATTTTTAGTTAAAACCCATTCCAGACTTGCAGGTCTTTTCTAGTCAAAACCCAACAAATAATAGAGTAAAGAGTCCATATTCATCTTATATCCTCCTACACATCATTTAATTGTAAACTGGAATCCACAAAACCTTCTAAAGTTGGTGATATGCATACCCTTGTCATATATCTAATATACCCTCTATCCAAGATTCTAAAACCTCCATAACTCCTATAATTACTCTCCATAAAGCCCATTTATAAGGAGTATTGTTCATTACGGTTGAGGAAGATCAAATGAATCAATTCGATGAGAAAGATTGTCTTTGAAAAATCAAAAACAAAAATTTTCAAACTTCTCAAGTAATAGTGTTTTTCCATTTCTATTGAAAAATATACTGTTTTAATTATATTAGATAAAATCATCATAACATTAAAACTACATGGTTTTCACAACGCCTATATCCTTGAATAATAAACATGGCTAACATATTTTTCAAATTTAAAAGTATAAAACATATATTTTATTAAATTCTCTTTAAAATATTGTATTCGAGGGTGCAAACTTAGGGCATCATAGTGGTTATCCTTTTAAAGATATATTATTTTTCCCACATCAACTTTTCGCTAATCTTTATCTACATCTCTATCTTATCTTTATAACTCTTATAATCAAGGTCATCCAAATCAGTATGGTTCAAGATAATAATTGCTTATTTAAATGAAATATTGCCTATATAAGAACATTATTTTTATGCTTGGTTACTTGCATTTTGTTTTCTCCTATTTCCATTATTGTTATATAAAGTGTATGAAGATGGACAAGAAGGTACGAGAGATCCATAGCCATATAATATGTAAAAGAAAGAGTTGAATAATGAAATAAATTAGGGGAGAAGTACAGGTGGTTATGATAGTCAATGTTTTAAAATGTGAGAAGCTATTTGGGTTAGTTTCCTAGGTTTAGTTTATACTCATAATTTTTCCTTATACTTTATGGTCGTATATTTAGAGCCTAGAGAAAACATGATTCTCAATCAATTTATTTGTTATAATATGTTGATGATGTATGCTCTTTGTTTTTAATATCTTATACGATTGTTTGATCGTGTTTCGTTGTTATTATGTTGCTTATATAATTAGAAGAGTATAATTATGTCATTGATGAATATTTTACTCAAATATGTATGATCGAAATAATATGACAACAAATGTGTCCAATTTCAATGCAATAAAAAGGAATCACAAAGAAATGAAAATAAATTGTAATTATTAAATCATCATTATTAGTTTGTATTTTTATGTTAAATGCTAAGCATTTGTTGATAATATATGCATATTATACGTTTATACGTTAATGGTAACTAACATGTATATTAGGGAAGATGCGAATTAACTACAATGTCACAAACCATATAATAAAAAAATACAAATAACACAAGCTTAAGCTTAAAAAATAATGTGAAATGATATAACACAATGACTATATATGTACAACTACCTACAATTATTAAATTGGATCAAGTAAAGAAGAATATATATATATATATATATATATATATATATATATATATATATATATATATATATATATATATATATATATATATATATATATATATATATATATATATATATATATATATATATATATATAACACAATGACTTACATCATATTCATTTAAAATCCATATGACTTTTCAACTTCGCAACTAATTAACCACTGCCATTTAAGAGTTTTTTTAATACATATCTAAAATCATAGTAATTCTAATACTTAATTTTATGAAATGTTGATTTTAATAATAAAACTTTTCAACTTTCAACTAATTAATTACTACAACTCAAACGTTTTACTAACTTACACTATTTAATTGATACTTTTGACACTTAATTATTAATATAAGTATACATATAGATCATATATGTAGTTCATGTTGCTAAAAGGAAGAATAATATGAAGAAAAATTTTACTTAAAAACACAAAACTCTACTTTTGGGATGTATTTATTTTTATTGAACGAAAAGATATGCGCGACTTTAGGAAAATGTATTTTTTTAACATATGAAAAAAATTATGTATTTTAAATTGGAAGATGATAGATATAATTAAATAGGGGCGTTTTCATTTTCTTTATTTTCTAAATGTATTATTCTACTTAGTTTATTATTTAAAATATGTTATTATTCTACTTTAAATATGTTGTATATAATATATTATCATTTACTTAGTGTATTAGTTTACATATGTTGTATGTAAGATATTATCATTTTAATGTCACAAGTTACAACTTCTAAATTATTGATATATTATCATTATGATTTATATGTTAAATTAAACCCAACATTAGAGAGAAATCTTAAATAAAAATATTAGCTAAACTTAAAAGAGAAACCAAAAACAATTTTCAAATAGTTAATTTTTAGTGTAGTGTTAAACGTAAAACATAAATAGAAGTACCAAGTTAACTAAAAAGTTATAAAAGACTATTTATTATAATCATGAGTACTTTCCAAAAAATAGTATTAAAATAATTAACAATAAAAACAATTAAAAGTAACATCCACTTAGAAATTATATTGTCATCTTAAGAGTAAAGAAAATGTTTGATATTTGATAATTATAATAATGATCAAAATTAAAAAGCCGAAAAATAAGTTATTATAAAATTAACTAACCATAGTAGTGTGTAAAATAGCAATAAACTAGATATTATATTAATTTTATTCACACGCAACATAAATGACATTGAGTTATTATTATACATGTCTATATAATTTTAGCAATTATATTTGTAGTTAAATATTGCACTAACTTAAGTTATATTCAACCTTTTCACATGTAACTATTGATAGAAATTACCGAGGTTATATAGTTTTATAAGATGTCATCATTATCATATAAGTCAAAATAATTATAATATATTATTGAAACTTAGTATAAAAATTATTTTAAAGTTAATAAGAATGATATAGTTATTCTAATAACATATATTTATAAATATTTAAACGTATTATTAAATTTCGTACAATGTGTGAGCATTCGCCTAATATATATTATAAAATAAGCACAAACACCACATCAATTTGAAACTTCCATGACTTTTCAATTTTCTTCTAATAATGATTACAATTTAGTTAATTAATATGAGATAATTTGTAACACCATATTCCCTTTTGTAAGTGTTTTGTGTTAATCTTAGTGTGATTAAGATTAATCATGTTGTTATAGGTGTTGGGGTGGTTAGAACCCCTTTTGGATGAAGGAATGCCAAAAAGGAGCTACACAGGTAGTGTGGAGTCACATGGATCGTGTAAAAAGGCTTAGAAAACCAGTCCGATACTATTTTGGACTTACACGGGTCGTGTCAGATAACACGGGTCGTGTAGAATGTGAACTGAGCAAGCAGTAGCTTCACACGGGCCGTGTAAAGCAAAACGGGTCGTATTGCTGAAGTTAGCGGCGCTAATGTCGCGTAGACCCACTTTTAAGTGTTGCTATTTGGGTTCATTTGGGGGAAATTAACTCGAAGAAAATGCTCTCAAACCCTATAAAAACACCCCCAAAGCCCAGAAGTCGAATTAGAAGTCTAGGACTCGAGAATTTGAAGTAGGATTCAAATATCATGCTTCTTGACGGTAAGATTCTATGTTCTAGCTTCAATGGAATGGTTGGTTTGCTTGGGAAGGTTAGGTTCCAGGTGATGTTGATAAACCACCTATAACTTTGGAAGTTGTAGCAAGTAATTCCCGATTTAAATGTGTATTTGGGTTGTGATTTAAACCCTAAGTATGACATAAGTTGTAGTCGAGTGAATAGAATTATAGCAAGTGATTATAAGGTATTCACATATATATGGTGTTTATGTGGTATGGTGTAGGTGCTGAAAGTGGTGAGAAGACACTTTGGCCTACCAATTGTACCATCTGGAACGGGGTAAAGCTATTATATCCAGGTGAGTAACTCTACTTACATGTTAGTTGTAACATGTTATATGTGTTAAATGTGCTTAATTGCTGATAATACATGTATTAGATTACGTCTAAACTATATAGAAACATACAAAATCCTTTGTGATTACATGTGTTAGAAGTTTGTGGTTATAGTGTGCAGTAACTGGTAACGATATGAGAATCTCGTGTCCAATGGAAGTAATGTTTACAGATCACATAATGAGTACATTGTGATTATGTATAACTAAGATATTAGTGGTTTGCTTAAAGAGTACTTAGCAACCATGGAGAAGTGTACATAATGAATATATATGGTGAAATATATGCAATATGATATAGTATGTATACGGTACTTGTTATTTTACAGGTATGCAAGGACTGTTGTGTACGAGTACTTTACAGTCATGATGTTGAACCTTTGTGGCCAGGCGATTGGGTTTAATTACCCAATATATGTTGTGAGAACTTGTATGGTTCATGCAGGACTTAGTGGTCGAGGGAGGACCTGTACAGTTCCAAATCATACGGTCTTTGTGGCTAGGATATTGGATTTGATATCCAAATTATACGTCCTTTGTGGCTAGGAGATTGGATTTGATATCCAAAATCATACGACCTTTGTGGCTAGGAGATTGGATTTGATATCTAAATTATACGGCCTTTGTGACTAGGAGATTGTATTTGATATCCAAATTATACGGCCTTTGTGGCTAGAAGGTTGGACTTAATTGTCTGACATATACGACCTTTGTGGCTAAGAGATTGGACTTAATGGCCCAATGTATATATATCGGCTTTCGTGGCTAGGAGGTTGGGCTTAAATGCCCAATATATGTGGTTAGAGCTTTTGTGCTCATACTACAATAAGGGTGGTGGTGAGTCTTAGTGACTCGAAACCATAGAGGTTGAGGAGAAGATAGGTATAAAGTCCTTATGGCTTACAATAAGAGAAGTCGTGGAATGAAGGAGTCCGTGTTGATAGTTAGGTGTATACTTGTGTTACTTGTAATACACCATGCTTGTTCATTTAGTAACATAGGTGTCGTGAGATACATATTTAACTACATAAATAGTGCTTTGTAGTTATCAAGAATGAATTATAGCTGGTCTGATATGTTTATATTAACAAGTATTTATAAGTTGTTGCATGCAATAATTGCACCCACGAGTTGGGTGATGTATTACATTATAAATAAGTTATTCATGCAATTGTATTGTTGCTCACTAAGTTTTGTAGCTTACGTGTGTGTGTGTGTGTGTTATGTTGTGTGCATGTTAGCAGTTGTAGCACCCGGCTCGGATAGTGGGACGATTCTTCGATGATAACTTCTTGTAGCATCCAGAGCACACGAGTATCCAACTATATTATTTGAGTTATAAATGCGAAAATTTTTGGGTATACTCTATGCTGAAAACTGGGTGTTACATAAGTGAAAATAAAATAAACATTCTAAACTTAATTCTTCAACTTTCAACTTAACATACTTAATTTATTGGTTTAAATTAGATGTAAAACATTATATTTTTTAATGCTACAATATTATAATTATTAATCTAACATATTTTATCTAAAAATCATGCTAAATTGAAAACATAAATCAAAATGTTGAATAAACTTGAAGCAATTTTCTGAAGACTATTTTTTCAAATAGTTAAAAAGTTCAAACAGAATGTTAAACGTAAAACCTAAATCAAAATGTCAAACTAAACTTTTTTTTTTACCAAAACTAAATTTTATAGTAATTAAAATCTATAAAAGTGGTAGTGATTTTATTAATCAAAAATAATAATAGTTATAAATAACATAAAACTAAAAGATATATTAAGTTGTCTTGAAAACAATATTGTTATTTGAAATAGTAATAATGATCAAAATAAAAAATGAACATTTATTTAATATTAAAAGTATCTATCTAAGTTGATTAACCAAAATAATGTTGAATGTAAAACCTAAATTAAAATTCTAAATTGACAAAACAATTTAACAGGATATTTTTTATAATTTTTTCAACATATAGTTTTTAATAAATTAAATATAATAATAGTTATCAAGTAAACAAAATTAAAAATATATATATTATGTTTATCTAGAAAAATGATTGCTATTTGATGACTTCGTCAATTACTTTTAAACGATATAGTTCTTTATAAATTATAAACATTTTTATATTATATATTATATCAAATAAATTAACTAATCAGAAAATAATTAAAATTATATATATATATATATATATATATATATATATATATATATATATATATATATATATATATATATATATATATATATATATATATATATATATATATATATATATATATATAAGCATTATTAAATATAATAATCAAAATTGAGAAAATATATAAAATGATTAAAAGGTTATAACAACTCAGTTATTTAAAATAGAAATTATTTATTTATAACAAAGTCCCTTGTTTGTTAAGCCTCTTGGTTAGAAAATTTTGTATTTTAAAATAAACTTTGAACAAATATATATATATATATATATATATATATATATATATATATATATATATATATATATATATATATATATATATATATATATATATACATATATATATATATATATATACATATATATATATATATATATATATATATATATATATATATATATATATATATATATATATATATATATATATATATGTATAGCTGGTGTTGTGTGTACCCGGGACTGGGTTTACCCAGTCAGTTGCCTGCAGGGCGTCCTTACGGGTGGGCGTGTGCTATGCACTAAGGTTTGCCGGTTGCGCGTGTGGGTCTAGTCTCTATGCAGTCTCCTCGGCGAAGGGTTGAAGACGAAGAACCGTAGTTAGTCTGATGTACCTAGTGTAGCTGTAGAATATTACGACTCATGTAATCGGATTCATCCTTAACTTGCAATATATATATATATATATATATATATATATATATATATATATATATATATATATATATATATATATATATATATATATATATATATATATATATATATATATATATATATATATATATATATGAAAAGTCTTAGAAAAACCCAACATATATTCATTAAATTTCTAAAAAAACCACTATCTTATATTTATTAGTGCGTTAAAACTATTATATTTTTTTTAAATTGTTTAATCTAATAAAACATAACCATCATACACTTAAGAGTCGATTACGTAACACTTGTGATTGTCTAGGATTTACCAATTTGAAACCTGAAATTAGAAATTTCAAAAAATATACGGGTTTTAACGTACTAAAAAAATAATATAATGATTTTTTAAAAACTGAATGAAAATATGTTGGGTTTTTATGAGATTTTCCCATATATATATATATATATATATATATATATATATATATATATATATATATATATATATATATATATATATATATATATATATATATATATATATATATATATATATATATATATATATATATATATATATATATATATATATATATATATATATATATATATATATATATATATATATATATATATCTTAAACTGATGATTTCCAATTATGGAAAGAAGAGTATACTTTGGAAAATGTTTGAACATATTAAAATGAAGCCAAAAAAAGGAGATTCACTGGGGAGGATCCTTGTACACAGAAATGGTACATGCAGGGGATCAAGAGTGTCAGCCCCCTCTTGAATAAGTCTTCAAACCAATCAACATAAAAGTTGTTTTGATTTCTCATACATCTTAATTTATTTATTTATTTTGTATATGTTATTTTGATATTTTGTTGATTAAATTTATTTAGCATTGGACTGCTGTATTTATACAATAACTGATGCTCAAAAAACTAATGTAAACATAATTATGTCATCATACCTTATACTAGATGTTATATATTGGAATTTAGTACTTTATCGATTCTTGTTCTACAATACCTAATTAAATATTAGTTTTTTTTGGTCATGGTATCGGAACTTTGACAGCTTGACGGACAGGTGTAGGGTGTCCTAGTCCATTATTGTTAAACAAGAGGTGGCAAACGGGTCGGGATCGAGTCGGGATCGGATCAAGACATTAAATAGGTTGAGAGTGGTTTATCCTGACACGACACGATTATACCGTGTCAACCCGACACGACCCGTAAACCCGTTTAAAATGCAAAAATCGTGTCAACCAATGACCTATGTAACCCGTAAACGCATGTAACTCGTGTAACACGTTTAAATTTTATTTTGGCTCACTACAACTATAAAATCCATAATATTAATATATAATATATATAAAAATATATATAAATAAACGGGTCATTCGGGTCATTTTCGAGTTGAAAGTCTTGACCCTAACCCAATCTGTTTAACTTTCGTGTCGTGTGGTGTCGACCAGTGATCGAAACCTCTTTCCCAAACCTGTTAATTTCGTGCATGGTTGTCGTGTCGTGTCTGATTTTGTCAGATCTAATATTTATTGTGAACACTGTGACCAAGTAAAGGTCTCCTCTAGGGAGATAAATGTTTGAATTTGAGGCTTCCATTGAAGAGTTTGATACTAAAGGAGGAAATTTTTGTTACAACAATAACTCGAACATGAGGTTTCCATTGACGAGAGTGATATCGACATGCTACTTGCTCGTTTGAAATACCCTTTTTTGTGTTACATGATTAGTAACTACTTGGCAAATAACAATTGATCAATTGGATTTTTTTAACTGATTCGATCTCCAATTGTTACTAAAATTGGGCCAAAATCATACATCTGGTCTACATGTCGTTAACCATTAAATGTTGGAAGATGAGTGGTGTTGATAAAGTCATTCACCCTAAGATTTGGTAACAACCCAGTCAAAACTGGAAAAATCTAATCAAAATTCATATGAGGTTGATATCTCTAACGTAATGCATGAATTACTTTGTAACTGCAAATAACTTCTAAGACCGATGGGTGCCGTGATATTGTGGTGTACGGTGTCCACGGCGGAAGAGCAACACCGTACAGGAACACCGCCCCACTTGAGTAGATGCCCGCGGCGAAGTCCCCACCACGTGGTGTTCCAACCCCACGCGTGAAACCATCCGTATTTTTCATTATAGCCCTTAGACTTTGATTATTTTTGTAAATCCCCCCCCCCCCCCCCAACGGCTACATAACGGCTACTTTGTTACAAAAAGAAAAAAAAATATTTTTTTTTAATAATTTACCAACTATAAATACTTTTTTTACTCCATTTAAAAATGACACATTTCTTTCTCAGCTTCCTACAAAATATAAAACAAGTTACAAAGTTTTATAGAAAATGACTTGCAACGGAAATAGAAATATTCGTTGGGTGTAGACTCAACGTGAAGAAGCAGCTTTGGCAACCGCCTACCTCATCATCAATGAAGAGGTCTAAGTAGGAAACATTAGTCAATTCTGGGAACATATGGAGGAATTGTTTTAGAATATATATGACACAATATATTATCGGAGTAGGTATCAGCTTCACAGTAAATTGTGGAATATGTTGGTAACTTGAATACCTTTAACCAAATTTATTTACACCTATCGTATTTAGGTTTTAATTTGTCGTTTCTAGGATTTTAATTATTGTGTTTAGTTTATTTTCCTGTTTCTAATATTTTAATTATCGTGTACGAATTTTAATTTTGTAATGTTTATGCGTTTTTAATTAAATGTTATTTGGTAATTTTAGTTTTATTTTAAATTAATTATATAACTAATAAAAATGAGAAATAGTGAGGGGATATTATTTCCTAGAATTTAAGGGGTGAGGGGTTAGTGAGGAAAAGTGAAATGACGCCTACGTGACACCCAAACCGTTTAGGATGAGTGGTTACCGCACCCATTGGTCTAAAGAGCGTGTTTTTCATCATTCGTATCCATTTTACAAATTTCTCCGAATATAAATAATTGAGATACTCCATATTTTGATACCAAGGAATTAATGAACAATTCAAATATGTATCCATTTTACAAATTTCTCCGAATATATAGACTTAGGATCTTTTGAGAACCAACTTCACCCCGAGAACTCCCAACTCCTTTTAAATCAATCCTATATCTCCCAAACCGATATTTTTTTCAAAAAACCGACCCCATAGGCCTCTTAGACGCTCAAAATGGGGCCGGGTCGCTGAAAAAATTTTCCGAAAAAACGACTTTTTTTTTTGAAAAACTTTGTACATGTGCAAAAAAAAAAACTTTGCACAATATGTACATTTTTTTTCAAGTTTTTTTTATGGATGTCTTTCTAACATATATTTAAGACGTTCTGTAAAAAAAAATTCAAAAAAAGTGTACGTATAAAAAAGTTGCACATGTGCAAAGTTTTTTTTTTTTGCACATGTGCAAAATTTTTTCAAAAAAAAAAAAAAGTCGTTTTTTCGGAAATTTTTTTCAGCGATCCGACACCTATTTGAGAGTTTTAGAGACCTATGTGGTCGGTTTTTTGAAAAAAATATCGGTTTGGGAGTTCTCGGGTTCTCAGGGGACTTGTGGTTCTCAAAATATCCTATATATATATATATATATATATATATATATATATATATATATATATATATATATATATATATATATATATATATATATATATATATATATATATTGAACGGCAAATCTATCATACTCCTACTCCTAAACTACTCATTGTTATGTTAGTGTCAGTGTTTGAACCCATGACCTCCTTGTTAGTATATCACCTTGTTAGCCAAGTGGGCTAGCCCCAACTTGTCGAAAATATTTGTTAATCCCACATATATGGTGCAAATTATTTTTACCGAAAGTTAAAATACAATCTATAACTATCCTAGCAATCTTGTTATTTTTTATTTACAACACACCTTTAATTCTATTCCCCAACATAGAGATTGTTGTAGAAGTGTGAAAACACCATGGAAGAAGAAAATATTTATGAAACGAGGTCATCAAGAGGTACATAGTGAGTAAGTTTGATATGGTTTATATTTAATTTTATGGGTCTAGTTGAATTTGGTTTAGGTTCGAGGAAGATGGAACAGATAAAGATAAAGTTACCATTTAATATCTAACACGTTAAATTAGATTATTCATAGATAAAAATGTTGCAAAAAATAAACATTTTCATATATAGCTTTTTAAAAATTTTAAGGATATTTATATTGCGTCTTTTCCATCTCACAAAATTTTCACTGTCTCACATGAACCTAACCTTATATATATATATATATATATATATATATATATATATATATATATATATATATGTATGTATGTATGTATGTATGTATGTATGTATGTATGTATGTATGTATGTATGTATGTATGTATGTATGTATGTATGTATGTATGTATGTATGTCAAGGTTGTTGACAGTAGCTTGAGAGTCGACAAGGGTTAAGAGATTAATCGAATTAATCGGGGACCCTAAATTATAAAATAATTTATTATATATGAAATAATAACCTATATAGTAAGTTGATATAAGGTATTGAAGTCAATTTAAATTATACGATAACATTGAATCAATTAAAATCACATTGTGTCGAAGTCCTCTACCTACATATTGCATGTATGAATAACAAATCAATTAAAAAATTTTAAAAATATTGGAAATAGTTTTGATGTTGAAAATGGAGCAAAAATTTATTTAGAAAAAATTAACTTTTCTTTACTTATTATTTAATTTTTTCAATATTTTTTTAAATTCATATAAAATTTTAACTAAACTTAGTTATCAAACAACACAGAATCTAAGCACACTGATTCCCGGGATACAGAGCCATTTGCAAACACGTCATTGCACGTGTCAAAAAATATTTATAACTCAATATTCCTAAGTAGATAGGATAAGCGGGGTCGAATCCGCAAAAAATATGTGGTTAGAAATTTTGTGTAAATAGTCTACCAAGAAAGCTAATGGTTTAATTGGAAATATGAAGAATGAGTATAAAAAAATTATAGATTTAATGGCTTAAAAATAGATAGTAAAAATTATTGGAAAAACAGAATTATTTCCGGTTCCGTTATCAATTCATTAGATTCGCATGTTTTCGTTCCTTCGATTCTAATATAATTACGTAAACAAGACTACCCAAATTTGGGCACACAATATGTTAATTCAATTAATTGTATTGGTCTCTAAATATATTGAACTAAACACTAATAATGGTTTTGACAATATTGTGTCTTACAATGAGGATAATATATCATGACTCATTATCGTATCTTGGGCACAATGTACATTAGTCGATTCATCTTAACTCCTAATCTAGTTGAGTTACGAACAAATAATAATTTAGCAATACAATGTCTTACGAATTAAGTAACCGACTTTTAAATAAACACAAAGATGTTCACCACTATATAGAAAGGGTTGATACATTTCAGAACATATTATAGCAAATCAATCGTTTTTAAAATCAAAGTAAAAACATGTTAAACTAAAATCATGATAACCTAACTGGAAGCAATCTTGAATGGATTATCCTTCCATTTATGATGATATTTGCATCTTGACGTCTTGGAACATGGAACTTTGATGACTATTTGAAGGTTTGAAGATGTATGAGACCTAAGAAGGTGTTGCGGAATGTAAAGGTGTTGTGGAATGTAGAGGTGTGAGTGATGACACCACAAAAGGTGTTAATCGTTGAGGTGTGTTGAAGTTGTGATATGAGGGTGTTTATAGTAAAAATTAAGAAAATTAAATACCAAAAAGTATAATATAAATCAATGAGTATTTGAGCTTTTAGGCTGGATAATGAAAAAGAATTTGAAAAAATAGATATTAGAATGATTGGTTGGAAAAAGATGAAAAATTGGTTTAAATGAGAAAAGTTAGGATGTTTTCATATTGTTCTCGGATGGAAGGTTGAAAATAGAATTTGGACACAAAACTACATCGCTTAGAGGGTTTAGCACATTTATTTTGCTACTCAAGGGGATCCACCAAGAGGATACATCGGGTTAGAGCTTGGATCTGTGGGACGCGTGTTATCGATTTTCACAATCCAAGTATTGTTGTGATGTTCTAACTTTGATAACATGTAATGATGTTCAATCTTTCATGACCCAACCACAACTCCAACATGCAACCTTTTAATAAACAACTAGGGATTATCTATGACCTTTAATTCTCTAAAATTAAATTATTTCAATGTAGAATAATGATATATTACCTTATTCCCAAGCTTGAATCATTTGAATCCTTGCTTTTCTCTTTAATTTAATATGTTGGCATTAAAATTCAGCATTGGACTCGAATTTCTGACCTTCCTCTGTTCTTGTAAATTTTGGGAATAATATTAAAGAACATAGGTTGAATATGTGTTTATATTTGTGTTCAATATGAAGTCGGAGATGGGAACAAAGCCATATACACCATTTGCATGGCCGAGTAATTAAACGAAAGGTAGACATTTGTTGCTCTTGTGCGGCTACACAATAAGGAATGAAGGAGTTTACACTGGACATACAAAAAGGAAGTTTGGCTGTTGAATTTTTTTTTCATTTAACTCTTGCAAAGTTGGGGTTGTGCATGGCTATTAGTTAATCGTACAACATGATATCAACCCGTATACTCATCTTATTTTCAAAATGTCTTTAAACATCCAAGCAACCTTTAATGTACTTCGAATTATGTCTTACTACTTTGGAAGCTCATGTATTTCTCATTTCAAGTTTGATTTACTTGATTCTTTTCGGTGTTGCATTCCTTATGAATTTGGCTACCTTTAAACTCAAGAATCACTCTATCTAATACCAAGAAGCATGTCTTCCATATTTATCTTTAAAGGGGTATCCAACATGTACGTACTTCATTTGTTTTATTTTAGCATATGCTTCTATTTCTTTCCAAAACTCAATGCGTATATATTCTAAGTTTACTCTTACTTCATACAACTTTAATAAAAGTATTGACCTAACTTTAGAATGATAAATCTCATTATTCGATGCTTTTCTCACATTTACCAAATTTTGTACCACGTTGGAAATACATAGCGTTATCCCAAGTATTTCATAATATTTCTTTCATACACATAGTTCAAAACATATATTTATCCATCCATAAACATTTTACAACTAGTTTGATCATAAATTCTGTTACAACTTGACCATTGGAGTTAATCTTGGTATTGTTTATAATTTGTCTTGAAATTCAACAAGTTTCGATAAACCTTGATGTACTTGCCATTTTCTATTGGTATCTTATGAATTCACATTCCATTATCATTCAATATTTTGGCTTATCTATTGCATCATGTATCATAGGTTATAGATCACAATAAACTCAAGTGTTTTCCTTGATAGATTTTTCTTTATTATCTTTCCTCTTACTTTAACATCTTAAATTGAAAATTTATGATGTTACCATTAACTTAAAAAAGTTAAATAAATACCTGTTTTTGTCAAAGAAAAATATGCTCCTATTTATGGATATAGTTTATAGAACTTTGGATAAGAGAGAACTAATTATTGAAGAAGAAATTGATTGCTGAAGAAGAAAGCCAAAGCATGATCGCGATTTCTATATAAGATGAGAGAATGCTCGTTTACTTTCTAGATCTAGATGATTGTGAATGACTGGATACTTGTTTAATTAGGGAAATGTTAAAATGAGAATAGTGCTCGTGTATAAAATAGAATAGCTTAGAGTAGAACTTAAAATCCCATTTAACTTCAAGTTTTCCACCTTGTAATATTATCTTAGACAAAAACAAAATGAGTAGTCAAAATGCATTTTCACATTCTCAACCTTTTTTTAATTCTTGTTAGAACTTAATAATAAATATATATATATATATATATATATATATATATATATATATATATATATATATATATATATATATATATATATACATGTATGTATTTATATATGTATATATTTAGGATCATTTGAGAAATCAAAGATCTCGAGAAATCTTTTTCCTAATAACTTTTTTCTTAAAAGTGACATAATAAATGAAGGGTTTTGAACATACTAAAAAGATTAACATGGCAATAGAATCAAATCATATAGAAAACCATATTCTAGTCACATATTCAAAACAATCCACAAGAATCCTAGTTCATACAATTGTTGCAACTACTAGTTAATTAGAAAACATACCTCTTTGTTTGCTAATGACTCTCTTGCTTTTGCTTTGATGGATGCAAAGGATCCAAACCATAATCCCTCTAATGGAATCACACCCAAGAACACCAGAGAGCAAACTTTGACAGCACCTTCTTTAGGGTGGAGACTAAAAATAAAAACCTTAATTAGGGTTTGTAGGTTTTCGCCAAAAAGGGAGGGGGAGGAAGGATTTGGCGGCAGTTTTAGGGGGAGAAAATGAGTGCTAGGCTTTGATCCCTAACTCTCAATTTATAGGGAAGGTTCTGCTTAGCCACAAAGTTACATTCCTTTTCTTATTTATGCCCTGGGATTATTTCAATTAATTAAACATTTTAATTAGTTAACATACATTCCCCCCCCCCCCCCCACCCACTATATTAATCTAATTAGTTCATCATAAATGTCAAATTAATAAACTAGTTTATCTCAGTTCCTTTTTGTCATTAATTTGCTCAACTGGATCTTAAAGGCAACCCAAAAGACCCTGGTATTATTAGAAATATTACTAATAGTTATGACCTTGAAAACTATTTCCAATAGTCTCCCACTTGGACAGTCATCAACTCTATATGGTCTAATACTATCAAATAATCAACAGAGAGTATGACATCGAATACAACGGCCAAACTCTGATTAAAATCAAGAGACGGCCCTTAGATAAGTAATAAAATATTCCTTTGTTCAACAAGATATCTTTATGAACCTGATTCATGGATAAGGTCAATGTTAGTGTTCAAAATTATGTTTCACGATAGAGATTTATGATTACCATATCAAACTACTCAGTAGAACACATCAATTTAGTCAGGGCTCGGCCAAGCACTTAATGTCAACATCAAATCATCGAGGAGCCCATAGATATCGTTTCTCCTATTAGGGAAGAATGAACAAATAAACTTCGAGTACATAGTTTTTTTCTACTCATCATGTCATACATGGACATACCCTTTATTACTGCCCGTTACAGGCAGTGTTGGAGTAAACCAATGCATAGCAGACTTATAGAGCACAAACCTCATGTATCTCTATTTGAATAATAAGAAATAGTATCATCTTAGAATTACTCGTGACTTTATCCATGAAGTAATCTCTAAGTGCGAGTTGTTCCAATACTTAAATCTCTATTAAGTACTCATGAGTGTTAGTCGCATTCTCTATGCTATGTCCAATCAGTATGGACAACCTACTAATACTTCAGGACAGTATTAAATCACTACTTACTTCCAAGAGTATGACTGACTGTGGAGGTTTGAATAGATTAATACTCACGAAGTGGGTTCCAAACATGCAAAACAGAACACAGTAATAAATTAATGAAATGGATAGCAATACAACATATTATCAAGTCACCACAATTTAATCACCAAATCAGATACAATTTATATTGTTATAAGTTTCAAAAAAATCAAACTAACAACTAAAACATGCATGTTATCTCGCTCACAAATCTAATGCCTATGAACCTAGTATGATCATCATTCTTTATCCGTGTCAAGGCCTTCGTGAAAGGATCATCCAGATTGTCCTCTGATGATACTCGACTCATAATGATGTCTCCCTCCTCAACTTGGTTTCGACACAGTGGTACTTTCTGAGTATATGTCTAGACTTCTCATGGTCCTTTAGTCAAAGCGATTGCACATTTGTTATCATATAAGATTTCAACGGGTTCATTGATGCTGGGGACAACACCAAGATCACCTATGATAATTTTCAACCATGTAGTCTCTTTCACAACATCACCAGCTGCTATATACTCAGATTTGCATGTAAAGTCTGTCACTAATTTTTGTTTGGAACTCTTCCAAGTTACTGCTCTTCCATATACTAAGAACACGTCCTCACGTGCTTCTTAGATACTTAAAAATGTTCTTTAACCAATGACTTTCGCCACGGTTATCCTGAAACCGACTCACCATGCTCAAGGCATACGAGACGTCAGGTCAAGTATATAGCATGGCATACATGATCGATCTTATAGTAGAACCATATGGGACTCGACTCATTTTGTCCAGTTCTTCACTAGTACTGGTACGTTGATATTTACACAATTTTATGCCATGTTGCATAGGTAGAAACCCTTTCTTGGAGTTATGCATCTTGAATCTCTTCAAGATCTTATCCAAGTATGTACTTTGGCTAAGTCCTATTAGACATTTTGATCTATCTCTATAGATCCTTATACCAAGTATATATGCTGCATCTCCTAGGTCCTTCATAGCAAAACATTTCACAAGCCATGTCTTTACACTTTGCAACATTGGGATATCATTTCATATAAGTAGTATGTCATCAAAATACAATACTAGGAAGATTACACTCTCACTGGCTTTGAGATAAACACAAGAAGACTACAACACTCTAACTGGCTTTTACATAAACATAGGACTCATCTTGACTTCTTGAAAATTCAAACTCTTTGACCTTTTCATGAAAGCAAAGATTACAGCTGCGAGATGCTTGTTTAAGTCCATATATAGATCTCTCAAGCTTACACACTCTATTCAGATATTTGGCATGTACAAAACCATCCGGTTGTGCTATATACACATCCTTTGTAAGTTTTCTGTTAAGGAAAGCGGTTTTAACATCCATTTGTCATATCTCATAATCATAAAATGTAGCTATGGCAAGCAATATGCTAATAGACTTAATCTTAGCTACTGGTGAGAAGGTTTCCTCATAATCAATCCCTTGAGTTTGAGTGTAACCCTTCGTGACCAGTTTAGCTTTGAACGTGTGTACATTCCCATCTATATCGGTTTTCTTCTTAAAGATCCACTTACACCCAACGGTTTTAAGTCCGGGTGTAGGATCAACGAAATTTCAAACTTGGTTATCGTACATACACCAGATGTCGTTCTCCATGGCCTCTTTCCATTTGGCAGCCTCTGGGTCGCCATCTCTTGTAAAGCCCCAATTTTCAATCAAATATTTTCTTTAAAAATGTAGGTAAAAACATAGATAATCTTATTAACATGCTTAAGCGGTGTTCATCAAAACTATTATCAGAGTGTATACGTCCCATAATTATATAAATCTTATTTAATAATATAACTGCAAATCATAAATGTGCGATGCGCTGCCGTCACGCCGAGCTCACCCCTTTATCAACTGAAGTACCTGAAAATGTTTTAAAATCAACGGGTAAGCATAAAGCTTAGTGAGTTCCACAAATTACCATACATGCCCACACATTAAACAACCCGTCCTCGAGAACGACCCGACCCTACCCGCCATACAACAGCTACGGGCGTCCATCATACAACAGCTATGGACACGGGAAGGTTCTACCCATCATACAACAGCTATGGGTTCCCGGTTATGGCCCAGCCCATCATACAACAGCTATGGGACAAGGCAATAGTCCAACTCGTCATACAACAGCTACGAGGGGACACGCATCAGTACTGAGCCCAACAACAAATAGCCACAGACATAGAGCAAATCATATAACTGTAAATAACATTCAAGATGCCTAACATGCAACATCATATAGTAAGGTGAGGATACTCACCTGAATCACAACCGTCCGGATAATCGCTAATATCCCAAACTAGGCTCGTCTGATCACCTAAATCCCACATATACAACATATTAAGTACTGGCCAAACTCTTATAGACTTGCCTAAAGGTCAGACCCAACGTTTGCCACCAAACCAGGGTCAAAACCAAACCTTTTGGTCAAACAGTCGCTCGCCGCGGCGTGGCTCCTCACCCTACGTGCCGCGGCTACCATCGCATAATTACGGGGGTTCAGCCGAGTCCGCGCCGCTGACATAGCCAGTCCGCGTCGCGGCTCGTAACAATACAAAATGTTATTAGCGCTGAACAGTACATCAATCGGCTAGGGTTCCTTTCTAAACCCTTCCTGGGATCAGAAACTACCCTAAGGTCACTTCCTTATGGACATGCAAGTCCATGCATGTCCTTGGTCCAAACCCTAGTTGTTACAAGTCATCTAAGGCTACAAACCAATGGGTAATACCCCATGACGAGATAAAAAGGAAAGTCAGAAAGGTAAATCTTCTTACCTTACTTCTGAAAAGCGGAGTGATGCCCACGATCCGTCGCAAGCCTTCTCTCGCTTTGGATCTCCCTCTTCTAATCTCCAAAAACCTCTAAAGTCTCGAACCAAAGAGTCTCTGCTGAAACTAGTCGACCCCACTCCAGAGAACTTCCAAAAACACGAACCCTAGGGCTGGGACCCTTTATATAGGCGTTTAAATCCGAATTAGGGTTTTTCACATTAGAGGCGCACCGCGTCGCGGGTTCTTTCGAACCGCGCCGTGCGTACAAATCCTACGCGATTCTAGATTCTTCCTAAAGCCGCGCCGCGGATTCCTCCGGGCCGCGACTCAGCGGAACGGGTCTTACAATTCTCCCCCACTTGAATGGATTCCGTCCCCGAAATCTGTGCCTGAAAACAACTTGGGGTAATACCTCCACATTTTCTTCCTCGGGTTCCCAAGTCCATTCAGACCCCTTACGATGCTGCCACTGCACCTTAACTACCCCTATCGTCTTATTTCGTAAAGTCTTTATTTCCTTTCTTTGATAGCAACCGGTCGCTCCAGATAATTCAAGCGTTCGCCAATTTGGATACCCTCCAAGGGCACAATTGAAATTTCATTGGCAACACACTTCCTGAATCGGGAAACGTGGAACGTGTCATGAATCTAGCCAAGCTGCTCGGGTAGCTTCACCCGGTAGGCTACCTTACCTACTCGCACGATGATTCGGTTTGATTCAAAGTACCTAGGGCCAAGCTTTCCTCGACTCCTGAAACGAATAATTCTCTTCCAAGGCGACACCTTAAGAAGAACAAAACCTCCAACCTAGAACTCGAAATCGGACAGTCGTATCGCAATTTCTCTCCCAATTGCACGCTACCGAACACGTCGCCTTGCACAGCCTTAACTAAGAAATCTAGAAGTTACCATGAGCCTGACTGAACCCTAGATTCTATCTACTGCACTAACAACGATCCGGTATACTCGGGGTCCAACTTTCCAGTACATTGGTACCTTAACGACAAAACTCCGACCGATAAACCCAGGTCCTATCACTGCATATTATCATGATTCTTCTTCCGGCTCAAATCAGTCTACAATCTCTTCTTGAACACATAGGAATCCTGACACCCTCTCCCGTACAACTTCTTGCACAAGAGACCATTTCTCGTGTGCTAACCATTATCATAAAGGACTCTACCAACGTTACATAAGAAACTACAACTCCCACCAAACTAAGAACGTAATCCCGAAGGAACTCCTTCAAGCGTCTACAGTGATCTCCCCATACAGCCATCCTTCTAAGGGTGATGCACAGTACTGAAACAAATTTTAGTGTCGCAACATTACGAACCTTCTCTTACACTTCTGAGTGAGCTGCACCTCCTTACCTGATATCACCATCCAGAGCACCATATCGGGGTACCTTCTCCCGAGCCTTAACATCATCCACCTTTCGTAGACCAGCATACTATAATAGACTTAAAGCGAGCACTCAAACTCCATCAGTCTACGACATCCTCGATTTTATCAACACACTGAGGGGGTTCCTTGGTACTTCCATGATAAACCCATATAGGCATTCCTCCAAATTCTACCTCAGGAACCTTCAGAGACCAAATCAGCTACCTATCTTTTGATGATTGGCCTTGACCTTCCCACCGATCAAACCTCTCTCCTCTTAACCATTCCCCACTTCCTTATCGGCCAGATCAACAATAATCCTCTCCAATTGTTGGATTAGGTGTCTAAGCCATGACTTTACAACTATATTTATCTTGTTAATTGAAGCAAAGTCCATTTGGGTTGCCCTCATAGCTGGAGGTCAGGATAGAGTTCGGTAGAGTAAAAGGTTGATTTATTAATTGCTTAATAAATCAATAGAATTAATTAAATGGTTTATTAATATATTTAAGTGTTAATATATTAATTAGAAACTATAATAATTAATTAAGATTTAATCTAGAATTAATTGGATTTAATTCAGTGATTAAATTAATTAATTAAAAGTGCAGGGACTGGTTTTGTAATTATTCAATAGTTGAATAAAAGGCTGGCCAGTGGACAGGGGCCATAAATGGCGCAAATTGAGGAGGGTTCCTCAAAATGGCGAAACCCTAATTAGGGTTTAGAAAAAGGCTTGGTCCAATTGGTTTGCAGGCTTGCCCACTTGGAGGCTCCTTAGGGTTTCAGCTGTAACCCTTGGAGGCTATAAAAGGAGGCACCTGGCACCCTCATTCTCTGCGCAAATTTGAACAAGAATACTCTGTTGAACTGTCTTCTCCATTGCTTGGGTGTGACTTGCATCTGAGGCAGGACACTTGTGCTGCTAGCTTCAAGAACAAGATTCAAAGGTTGGTAATTCTTGTTTTAATCTTTAGAATTTATTGTTGGCCTTTAGGTTATAGTTTATTATCTTCATAGAAGAAAACATAGATCTTTCTAGGGTTGCATGTGAACCATAGGATTATTTGTGTTCATTGTTTGCAAGAAAACCCTTCAGTGGTATCAGAGCTTAGGCTGTTTTCTTGTGTTTGATATAAACTGCTTAATTTATGTTTGCCTTGAGGTTTTGTGCGAAAAATACCTCTTGGATGAGGCTTTGGTCGAAATCTAGGCTAGGGTTTCCTAACCCTAGCCGCCACCCCTTGTTTCCTCTTTGATTTGCTTGCCTTGTTTAGTTGGTTGTTATTTTTGGTAGTTTACTAAATTGAATAACTGGAACCCTAATTGCCTTGCATGCAAATTTCGACCTACTAGGTTTCTAGATAGAAAATTAATTTGATTAATTTATAATATCTATCTTAGATTTAATTAATTTAATTAATTGTTTAATTAAAAGATAAATTAAATCAGCTTAAAGAATTAATTAAAATTTTCGAAAAATAGAAATAAATTTGCGAAAATTCTCAGAAAATTAATTCTAAAATATTTTAATAAGATTAAAATATATCTTATATATTTATGATTAAAGGTTAATTATTTATATATAAGAAAATTGGTTAGTCTTACCGCTAGTAGGCCTCATTCACAAAACTGTCCTATAAAGAGGGTATAAGGCGACCGACTATAAAATGTTAGTCTAATGGGTATCTACTCTTACCCACCGCTCTCCTGGTCAGTCGAGTGTCGTTAGCCGAACGGGTTTGATAGAACCGCTAAGCCTCTTAAAAGTATAATGCTATAATTGAAAGTACTAGAACTTTGAACAAATCCCAATCTAGTTACTTTAGGATAAAAATGTGAATTTGATGCTAATCCATGAAGTTGCACATTGCACTTTATGAAACGTTGGTGGAGCGTGTGTGGGTTACCGGCACACCAATGGGGGTTCATAAAGAGTGGCAATGGGTTTCTCGGGTGTTATCATTGTTGATGGAGCGTGTGTGGTTAACCGGCACATCAATTTGAGATGATAATGGACCCCGAGAGTACCAAGCTAATTTGCATGGTTATTCACACCCGGTTTGTGATCCTCGGCATCCCAGTCACAAACGGTGGGGCATATCCGAGATTAAACATGCCATTGAATAGTTCAATGAGTCTCAGAGATCTAGGAATTTCATAAGACTGAAATTGATAAAAGTTATCTACCTTAATGACCACTGTGTTGTGACTACGGCATCCCTCTTCACAGCATAGTTGGGGTATTTTGGGTCCTAGCCTTGTTAAATAATATATATTGGGTAATTATTTAAAGGGATTAATTAAACGAATAAATTCAAATTTTATATATGTCTGAAGAAAATGTCATTCTCCTTCTTCTCCTCCTTCACCCATTTCTGAGAGCTTCAGAAAGCACCTATTTAGTATGGTAAGGCTGACTGGCCTGAACTATGTGATACGGTTTTGCAATTAGAGAATAGTTCTTAGTTTTGCTGGGGAACCATATCAAACTGAGTGTCCGCTCCCAAACATGGCATCACACCACAGCTTGTGAGCATGACTCCTTGACTATTGAATCCAAGGAAGTTCGTTGCCTTATGCTATTAATCATTAACCCCGAGTTCCGCAGGGATTTAGAATTCCAGGGGTCTGATAAGTTAGCACAGCTAGTTGAGGAAAGGTTCCGAGAACTGGTTGAAAAAGGAGAACGAACTAGGATCTTCAAAGAGCTTGAAGATGCAAGCTAGAAGGAAGTAGCACCAGTTTGCGTGTTCCCGAGATTGAGGGATACATAGGCGAACAGTATAAAACTGGTTTCCCTTTGGGATCGGGAGTTAAGCATTAGCTCAACTCGCTGATCTGTTCGTCCAGATGAACAGAAAGGGTAACCGGATAAGACAATCGTGGAAGTGCATTCAATGTCGACTCTATATGAATCGTTCATGGAGAAGCATAGTTCCATTAATTCAGCTGCTTCAGGATTGAGTCCAGTATTAAGGTGCATCAAGAAATGATCCAGATCGTCTGGACCGATTGTTCGATGTTTCAAACTGGGAATCCATAAGGTGGGACAAAGTCACAGAAAAATTGGAAAATGCTCCAAAGCCAAACCGTTTGGCAAACTCAGTAATATCTTAAAACTCACAATACCTGATCCTCATTTCCTTGATACAGTATGTGTTTTCTCACATTTGCTCTGTATGCACGGACTCTGTAGGATGCGGGATGTTGTCGCACAGGAGCATATTCGGATTGGATCTGGAGCTCGTGTATTTTTTGAGTTAGGCTAGATATTTGTTCTTGTTATTAGTTTATTGATACATATGACATGGATTCGCATAGAACATTGTCCTGAGGATAATCCTGGTTTAATAAAATATTTTTCTTTTAAAACATGATTGTTTTAATTATCCTCGAAATGTTGTGTGAATGTGTTAATGGCATAAATGGTAATAACTTGAATGTTGATACATCCAATGGGATTGGACTTATAAATTGTGTTCTTTATGATTGTTAAAGTGAATTTTATGAGAATCACTTCAACCAAAGGTCCAGTTGGACAGGACTTTGGAATCATTTGACTTAGAGTCACATGATGAATTGAGTGCTTAATAAAATTAATTGTGACAAGAAAGGAATCACCCAAAGATCCAATGGATAGGATTTTGGAATCAGTTGACTTGGAGTCAGGTGATGATTGCATGTCTTGAACAATATTAACAAAGTCATAAATTTACATAGAGATGTAAAGACATTAAGATTTTGAGCGACAGACACATAAGTTACTGCGTATTGCTCGAATATTCGAACAGAACACGATTAGTTATGCTTCAAAATATTTGCCAAATAGTTTGACAAATATGGCTTCGCTTATCGGAATAAGTGATTCATTGGAACCTTGAAGTGTTCAAGGATTTCAAAGGAAGTATAAGATCAACAGAACCTGAATGACTACATAGACTGAGAAAATGTTTCACAGTTTATCCTCTTCCAAGAACACTAATGGTTATAATGTGTCTTAGGGAAGATAATGGAGCATTGATCGAAATAGTTTTGATCCTCGATGTATAAGATACATTTCCGATTAGTATTTCAATGAATTAAATATTCAACCAGTCAGACCACAGAAGCCATATTCCGACCATATCTTAGACTAAGTAGGTTATGACGACACTGTCTGAAATGTAATGCTGGGATCGTCCCACTGGTACATATAAAGTCCAGGGTCATGTAGCATTCGTTCGAATCTCATGACAAGGCTGAAACTGATCAGCGATGTCGTTTCATTGGCCATCCCAGTTATCCTTGAAAGAAGAGTTCTTTTAGAAAGAGCTCATGTTCTTAGGAAACAGTGGGAGTAAGAATAATTCTGAACGAGTTCAGGAATTAGCCAAGTGAAACAACCTTTAGTCACCACTGGGACTTGACCAGGAATTAGATTCCTGTTAAACCTGACATACCCTCTCTTCGCTTGACCAGTAGTTGTTGTCACCATCATAAGGAGTTATGATCCGGGTGATATACCGAGTAGTGGTAAAACACTAAAGATGGTACGGATAAGTAATCCGACTGCTAGAAGCATTGGTGAGCCCAGTTGCTGCCAAATAAGAGAACCTTACCGCGAGACACAGTCTATGTGACAGTTTGATTGATCTTTACAACTGGTCTAGGAACCAGTGGGAGTAATTGAATCATCAAAAGAAGGGAACATAAAAATGTACTTACAGAACATCTGGTTGAATGAGTCATCACTTGGAGTCAAGCAACTGATTCTGAGAGAAGCACTCTCAATAGAAGATGTAATCCGAGAGGATTCTGCGTGGCATAGTGTGAGTCGTTAGTGGAGCGTGTGTGGTTTACCGGCACACTAATATGGACTCACATAGAGCATGCCATTACGAAAGGTACATGGCCCCGAGATTCGTCCCATGGGCATCTCGCAAGAAAGGATATTCGGATTCTCAAAATAGGCCAAAAGGTTTGGATTTTGTGAATAGCCTGAAAGATTTCCTTTAATATGTCGGAAAGGTTTGGATTTCGGTTTCGCAAAATGTGCCATAAGTTTTGGATTTTGTGAATAGTCCGAAAGAGTCATATAACGGTGTCAAAGCCAGTGGGAGTATCGTTGTTATCTGCTATCATTGTATGAGGGTTACATACTGGTTCTAGGAAACGTCTCTTATCATTACAAAGTGTAATGACTTGGTGTTAAGAAACGGTTCGCTATGAAAGACTTTAAGAGATACAACATACTCAGGTGGTTGTGAACATCTATTAGATAGATCAGAATTCTGCCAATATGATCTTGATGAGATTCAAGATGCATAACCCCAGGAATGGAGTTTCCTGTCATTGCAAAGTGTAATGAATTGGCATGAAGGAAACAAAGAAGGTGCAGCATGCTCACGTAGTTCATAGACATCTATCAGATAGATGAGACTGACAGTATTGACTTAGCCGTTGAGAATATGATCTTGATGGGATTCAAGATGCATAAGAAAGAGTCTCCGAAAGGAAATGGTTTCCGGAAATCATGACACAAGGATTATTGGTAATCTTAGGATTCCGAAAGGGCTTGGAATAAGATTACATCAGGTTCCTCGAGCCTCTTGGACAAATCAGAAGTGTTATGAACATATCCTGATGACTTAATGCTTAGAGCATTGTATGTTGGATTCAGGATATTGCCTGGCTGAAAATACTGAATGGATTTTTGAACAGACGTGAGAAATCATTGGGAAATGATTAGGGTGATTGATTTGAAAGGGTTTTCAAATCGGTAATTGTTTACACCAAAACGTGGTGCTATAGGACTTCATGGTTAAAGAATTTCGTTGGTTTCTGATGGAGGGCGTGTGGTTCACCGGCACATCATGACACCTCGAAATTGTCTTAGGGTGTAGTCATGTAGACTAAAGACCCGAGAACCATGGGCAGTCACAGTACACATCACCGGAATGGAGTTGTGAGAGAAAATGACAGAATGACAAAATGACAAATTGAGATATCATCGGAAGAGTATCCGATAGGATCATCTGCAATAAAGTGTATAAGTGTTAGACACTTGGATACATAGAAAGAGTGAAAAGGTCATAGACATAGATATAAAAGGCTTGAATTGAGAGTTTAAAAGAGAATAAGAAACCGATAATAGTTATGATAAATCCGACTTGGTGATTACCTCGTGGAGACTTGGAAATTAGCAGGAGTAGCTGCCAGTCAGATTTTATGTTTCGCTTTTGCATGTTTACTTCCTGAATAATTGGATTATTCAAACATCCACAGTCGTTCATACTCTTAGGGAGTAAGTATGAAGGAAGACTGTCATGAATTGGTTTGTAGATTGTCTAAGGAGTTAGACATAGCAATAAGATTGCTGCAACGTTCATGAGTACTTGGAAATGGAGATTTGAGTATTGGATAAACCCGCGCTCAATGGATTGCTTCATGGATTATATCACGAGCAATGTTGAGACGATAATATCTTTTGGTCTTAAAGTGGAGAGATATGAGTTATAATTTGCAAGGCGGTTGTTCATTGATAGTACGAAAACGCATCGGTAACTCGATGTTATAAAACGTGCTGTTGTGAGTGATTTGTCGGGTAAAAGATATAACATATTAGTCAAAGCTTATTCGTCCCTTGACCCAGACGGGAAACAGATATCTGTTGGCCACTCGATGATTTTGAAGTTGACTGAAGCGCTGGCCAGCCAGGACTGAATTGATTCGTTCAATTAGAAGTCTAAAAGTCATAAGCAAAATCGGAAATCGGGAAACAGTGTGTCAGACAGAGATTGATCTCAATCCATGTCTCATGTCTGAAAATATCTTGTTGGACGGAGGATCATTTGATCACTTATCTTTGGACGGAACTGACTAGGTCAGAGTTCGGCAGCAGTTTCTAGGAAGCTGCAGGTTGTTTATTAATCAGAAGATAAATTAAAGTCATAGACTTATCCAAGTGGGAGACTGTTGGATTAGGTGTCTAAGCCATGACTTTACAACTATATTTATCTTGTTAATTGAAGCAAAGTCCATTTGGGTTGCCCTCATAGCTGGAGGTCAGGATAGAGTTCGGTAGAGTAAAAGGTTGATTTATTAATTGCTTAATAAATCAATAGAATTAATTAAATGGTTTATTAATATATTTAAGTGTTAATATATTAATTAGAAACTATAATAATTAATTAAGATTTAATCTAGAATTAATTGGATTTAATTCAGTGATTAAATTAATTAATTAAAAGTGCAGGGACTGGTTTTGTAATTATTCAATAGTTGAATAAAAGGCTGGCCAGTGGACAGGGGCCATAAATGGCGCAAATTGAGGAGGGTTCCTCAAAATGGCGAAACCCTAATTAGGGTTTAGAAAAAGGCTTGGTCCAATTGGTTTGCAGGCTTGCCCACTTGGAGGCTCCTTAGGGTTTCAGCTGTAACCCTTGGAGGCTATAAAAGGAGGCACCTGGCACCCTCATTCTCTGCGCAAATTTGAACAAGAATACTCTGTTGAACTGTCTTCTCCATTGCTTGGGTGTGACTTGCATCTGAGGCAGGACACTTGTGCTGCTAGCTTCAAGAACAAGATTCAAAGGTTGGTAATTCTTGTTTTAATCTTTAGAATTTATTGTTGGCCTTTAGGTTATAGTTTATTATCTTCATAGAAGAAAACATAGATCTTTCTAGGGTTGCATGTGAACCATAGGATTATTTGTGTTCATTGTTTGCAAGAAAACCCTTCAGAATATCATACACATCCATGTTGCCCCTCAGGAAAACAAAAAAAAAACTTGACACAAACTCTTCGTTCATTACCGCACAAAAAGTCCCGTCCATATCTGTCATCCAAAGCGACCCTAATGGGTTAGCCACCCTCCGCTAACCCCACCCTACAACCTTCGTTTACCCAAACTATCACACATAAAGGCGTTCCCTTCCACGGTTTCACATCTAAGTCTTTATCTTGAATATGATCCGTCCAGTCTTCATGTCACCCTGATTCGCCCTTGGTTTTCATTCCTACCAGCTAAGCAGCCATTAGCAAAATCAAGGCAGTCTTTACCTCAACTAATCTGGCAAATGCGATCATGGAGGGGTCCATAATCATCTTACATCCTACTAAACAATCTAAGGGTACTAATCTTCAGCACCCAGATAACCATTAACTCATCCTGCACAGAAATTATCTGCCCCACAACCCAATCTGACCAATCAGCCTGCTAAAACCGTATCTCGTACTCGAGGGAACACGACACAGCATTGCTACAATAAAGCATCCGGCACTCCCGATCAGCACGAAGTATTCACCAGAACACAGCACAGTACCACCTCAACATAACACACTCCATCCGACAACACCTTATCTCTCACTGAGGCACGAGGGGGCACAACCTCGAACATGGCACAGTACCCCGGTACCCACGTGAGATACCAATCCTCCAGGACGTAAAATCCTTAATCGATCACTACACCAATACGACCCAATACTCCTGGCCAACGCTTATCCTTGTTCCTAGCATCGCTTAGCATAACCCTCGTCCTGTCTTCATATTATCGTTGCTTAATATGTTGCTTCCGCGCTGACCCTTCCCGATCGATACACAATCTCACCAAAACGTTTCCTTAAAACCTCGCTCCGACCCCTTCCTAACTTCGCCCAGCCTTTCCTGTCTGGGAAGGATTCTCGGCTTGCGATACTTTCATTCCTTGAAACTATTGACTACCGCTCCTGAGATGAGCTGTCACATATGACACATTTCTTATTTCGAAAACGTTTGTCCTACATGCATAACTCTTGCTGAAGCCTGAAGTAGATTCCCGGTATTTGAATAATTTCTCTGCGTCAATCCTTCTGAGTATCAGTCCATGCAAGCAGAACCCCTGGTGTCCAAAGTCACCATAGCTTGCGCAATCTTGCAGTCGAACCAACAGGTCGCGTTGTCTCCTTAGTCCGGCGTCCCAACTTCCATGCTTTGCCCTTTTTATACCAAACTTGAGTCTCTCGCTCCTACTGCCATCCAGGTCCTGAGTTGAAACGAAATACAATCGTCCAACGTTCTCCACGCCTTAATGGAAATAATCAAAACTCCCATGGAAGTGACCACGCATCCCTAGCATAGCCAAGATCCTTGCCTCTTCGCAATGCATACAACCTCCAATTGCTTCCTTGAATTTGCAGAATTCCCTTTACTCAAAGCTATTCCAAACACCTTTACCCTAAGGTGAAAAGCTACTCGATGCACCAATAACCACTTGCTAGCTCCAGCCCGCAATGACACTCCCATCTTCCTCCTCCAAGCTACAACTTTCCCTTTTCGAGGCCTTAGCCCTTGCCGGCGAGCTCCCTGCCTTGTTAGATCGCGGTTATCCATCCCCACGCCGTCTCCCTCATTGCCATGAGACTTCCATCCTCAATGGTCGGTTATGTCACATTGGGAACCCTTCTTCCCTTTCCGCTTCAACCCTCTACTTGTGGCTATCTGTCCAAGGAGCCATCTTCTGTGGGTCTTTATCCCATAAGTCACACACTACTCGTATTTTTCGTCATACCTTGTACGTAGTCTCTAATTACTATAACTTCAGCTGGGTAGCAGGAGTCAAGGTCCATCAGCTTCAGCAGTTGGACGGGCCCTTCCTGCTCTTCGAGTGACACAAGTCGACATAATGTCGGCACTTAAATCAATCTGGATTCTAGTCCATTCCCTAAAGGAGTACCTAGTAATCCTCTGGAACCTATCTGCAGATTCCCAAGTCACGGTTTCCAACAAGCTGTCAATCCCTTCTCTCTCTATCATCATAACCCAAGCTAACGCTTGATAATTCGTAATGCAAGTATTCCCATATTCCAGTAGCTGAGCTATCTGCGTATTAAGCTTCGCTCCTTCTCTTAGAACAACAACTCTCCCCCACTTGGAATCTGTGCCAATACCTAGTGCTGATCGCGATCGATCAGCGCCTCGAACCTTTGTAACAAATCCAATCCTCATACCATGTCGTTAGTCCATTAAACGGGAATAAGGTCTATCGGGATTCACATCCATAGACCTTCGAAACATTGACATGCAAAACCCAAAGGCATCGGCTAGCAACCCGGATGCATCGCCTAACCCATTACTGCCAATCATAACCCTCGTTGATACCTCAACGACGATCAATTTCTGCACCTATGATCCATCCCGATCCATCTCCATTGGTTACACCCGAAACTACTCCCAATCCACTCTTCATTACCGAACATCGCCACGATGAAGACGTGTACTTCCTTTTCGCCACTAACCCATAATGTGAATCATACCTGATTCTCTACCCTACCCGGTTCCTTAGAATTTTGGGTAACTCTTCCTGACTCATGTATGAATCCTGTGCTTTCGGTAGTACGGGCCTTGTACTACCTTCCACACCTATTCGTACTTGTTCCAGAATTTGTCCCCCAATACTCTAATTCACCACTCACTCATCTATTTGACATTGGTATTCATACTGTCTCACACCCAAGTGCCTAACACTTATCCTAGGCTACCTAGGATCTCACACCCCACCCGTGCCTAAAAGAACTTCTGCTAACACCATTGAGTCGCCTCACGGACACATAGTCGTACACAATCGAGAATAAGATAGACATTAAAATAAATGATCCTACCCCAAAGTCACAACCAAACAAGGAACAGCCAGTAAGGCTAGACCAAGAATTCTTAGGCTATCTTATCCTAATTGTATATAACACAATAGCATTCACTAAGCAACCTAATAGTGTTAGCATAGATTCTAAAGCAGCACAAATAACAAACCACAGGCAGAAGGCATCCTAATCCAAGCATTTCTAGCATGCATTTCCTAACTAAATTCCACGCCTATTTTCTGGCATACATATATCATCACATAACACAAACTTGGCATGGGTAATTGAGAATCACAAAAACTTACTTGAGCTCGGTTGACGGTTCGCATCGCATCTCATTCTTTTCGAAACTCATTATCCGTTAAAAATCATAAGTCAGGTGTGCATACCATGTTTCAAACCCCCAAGCAACAATCAAACAAGAACATGCAAGGGAATCTTCCACATGTTATTCAACCCAACTACTTAAAACTTTTATAGAGAAAACATTATTTCATTAACGAAAAGCTCTCAGTCCTAAGTTTGAGTTTGGATTCCCAATACAGTTCATCCAAATCCCTCAAACCAAGGCTCTGATACCAATTTGTAACGCCCCAATTTTCAATCAAATATTTTCTTTAAAAATGTAGGTAAAAACATAGATAATCTTATTAACATGCTTAAGCGGTGTTCATCAAAATTATTATCAGAGTGTATACGTCCCATAATTATATAAATCTTATTTAATAATATAACTGCAAATCATAAATGTGCGATGCGTCGCCGTCACGCCGAGCTCACCCCTTTATCAACTGAAGTACCTGAAAATGTTTTAAAATCAACGGGTAAGCATAAAGCTTAGTGAGTTCCACAAATTACCATACATGCCCACACATTAAACAACCCGTCCTCGAGAACGACCCGACCCTACCCGCCATACAACAGCTACGGGCGTCCATCATACAACAGCTATGGACACGGGAAGGTTCTACCCATCATACAACAGCTATGGGTTCCCGGTTATGGCCCAGCCCATCATACAACAGCTATGGGACAAGGCAATAGTCCAACTCGTCATACAACAGCTACGAGGGGACACGCATCAGTACTGAGCCCAACAACAAATAGCCACAGATATAGAGCAAATCATATAACTGTAAATAACATTCAAGATGCCTAACATGCAACATCATATAGTAAGGTGAGGATACTCACCTGAATCACAACCGTCCGGATAATCGCTAATATCCCAAACTAGGCTCGTCTGATCACCTAAATCCCACATATACAACATATTAAGTACTGGCCAAACTCTTATAGACTTGCCTAAAGGTCAGACCCAACGTTTGCCACCAAACCAGGGTCAAAACCAAACCTTTTGGTCAAACAGTCGCTCGCCGCGGCGTGGCTCCTCACCCTACGCGCCGCGGCTACCATCGCATAATTACGGGGGTTCAGCCGAGTCCGCGCCGCTGACATAGCCAGTCCGCGTCGTGGCTCGTAACAATCCAAAATGTTATTAGCGCTTAACAGTACATCAATCGGCTAGGGTTCCTTTCTAAACCCTTCCTGGGATCAGAAACTACCCTAAGGTCACTTCCTTATGGACATGCAAGTCCATGCATGTCCTTGGTCCAAACCCTAGTTGTTACAAGTCATCTAAGGCTACAAACCAATGGGTAATACCCCATGACGAGATAAAAAGGAAAGTCAGAAAGGTAAATCTTCTTACCTTACTTCTGAAAAGCGGAGTGATGCCCACGATCCGTCGCAAGCCTTCTCTCGCGTTGGATCTCCCTCTTCTAATCTCCAAAAACCTCCAAAGTCTCGAACCAAATAGTCTCTGCTGAAACTAGTTGACCCGACTCCAGAGAACTTCCAAAAACACGAACCCTAGGGCTGGGACCCTTTATATAGGCGTTTAAATCCGAATTAGGGTTTTTCACATTAGAGGCGCACCGCGTCGCGGGTTCTTTCGAACCGCGCCGCGCATACAAATCCTACGCGATTCTAGATTCTTCCTAAAGCCGCGCCGCGGATTCCTCCGGGCCACGACTCGGCGGAACGGGTCTTACATCTCTTCCCTATAGCTGGATGGCTCATCCTCACTAACTAGTGCTTTATCACTAATCAGTGTGTCACCTGGAGTAATATGAAAACCATAAAACTCAAGAGGGTGACTAACTCTATTAGATCTGCGAAGAAGAGGCGGAGATATATCGGTTTCCTCAACAGGTGACTCATCCTCTAGTTGAGTGCGAGTGTCAACTATAGGTTTTTTATTGGTTGATTCTTGAATCTTTTCAAGATCAATCTTGCTCCCACTAGTTTATTTGGATATGATCTCCCTTTCAAGGAAGACTCCCCTTCGATCCACAAACACCTTATTCTCAGAAGGTTTGTAAAATAATAATCCAAAAGACTTTCAGGGATAACCAATGAAGTGACACTTCTCTGATTTGGGTTCTAGCTTGTTGTGGGCCTTGCGACGAACAAAGACTTCACAACCCCATACTTTCACATGTGCTAGCGAGGAACGAACCCCACTCCACATTTGAGAGGGTGTCTTTGCAACCTTTTTAGTTGGTACGGGATTTAAGATATGGGTGGCTATCTCTAGGGTATGACCCCAAAAGCTTAAGATTATCAAAAAAACACATGAATACTTGAAGAGATCATTGAAAAAAATAAAGCAAGTAGATCAATAAATAATTTTTCTTGCGTTTCTAATAAACATATAATTAATAATTTAATTTGATCGAAATGAATGAGTTTACAAAATACTTAGTAAATCATACATATAATCAATACTTAAATTTGATTAAATTGAATAGTTTTTACAAAATACTTAGTTAATCATATATTATAATTATCTTCTAAGAAACGAAGTTTGCTAATATATAAATACATTTTACAATTACCTACATATTATAATTATTAATAGAGGTATTTTTACTTCAATCACATTTATTTAAAACTCTTATGACTTTTCATGTTCTTTTTAATAATAATGTTAACGTTAGTTTATAATCAACATATTATGATAAATTATATATATTTTATATATATTATAATGATATTATCACTTGAATCATGGTGATTCATTTTAAATAAATATTAGTTTTTAATTGTTTAAAATAGATGATGAAACATTATTTTAATTTTTTGTATATGTAATTTTTAGAATTAAATGTACGTAAAAACACGTTTTTAGTATGTTTATTAAATCAATACAAACATTATCATTAGTTTGTAATCATAAATATTATGACAAAGTTATATTATAATGATATTATCACATTAATTAAGGTAGTTTATTTTAGTTAGACATTAGTATTTAGTTGTTTAAGTGTTGACAATAAAAATATGTTAGTTCATTACCAATAAGTCTAAAAAATTTCACAGTATAGATTCCAGCTATACAATGATTTTTTTTAAAACCATTATCCTGAAATTTCTTATTGTTTGTTTATTATGATATTATGTAACTAATTATTTCTTTACTTTTTGATTTTTTAGAACGAATGTCTTGATATAAGATAATTCATTAGTGATGCATCAACTTTTTGTTTCTTATATACAATTGTTAGTACATAGTAGATAACAATGACTTAGATATTTTTTTAACAAAACATATGTATTATTATTCTAACTATATAATTTTGTTCCTGCGCAACGTGCAGGGATTCTTCTTGTGTGTGTGTGTGTGTGTGTGTGTGTGTGTGTGTGTGTATATATATATATATATATATATATATATATATATATATATATATATATATATATATATATATATATATATATATATATATATATATATATATATATATATATATATATATATAGAATTAGGATCGGGTGAGGACTCAAATTTCGGTGAGGACTCGATGACAAATCTGGACCTCTAATCTTGAAAATTTGGTGGTTAATATTCAATGTGAAAAAAACTGATATATGTTAAAAGTTTGGGGGCTAGTAGTCTAAAAATCAAAACTATTGGGTAGATAAGACAAATTAAGAAGGGTAAATTGGTAATCTGAACGAGTACCCCACCCCATTGCGACACTTGTCACCATCTCGTTTGCTGGTTTTTTTATTCCACCAACTTTGTTTTTGGACCATAAATTAGCAAAAAAATAATTTTTTGAAAAAAAGGTTGAAAAATAATTTTTTGAAAAAAAGGTTTTTTAAATGTTTATTTTTTATTTTTAAGTAAAAAACTCAACAAATTAGCAAAAAAAAAAAAAACATACATGATCCAAAAATACTAAGAACCAAAATATGTTTTATGATCCAAAACATATGATCTAAGATTCAAAAAATTTTATGATCCAAGATCTAAAAATATCCAAAACTTGTTATGATCCAAGATCCAAAGATGTTATGATTATTAAGTCTAATAATTCAAAACATGTTAAAAAAACATGCGAGTTTTAAACGGAAAAAGTAATAAAAAAACATAAAAAGAAAAAAAAAACTGAAAAAAATAAAAAAAAAACTGAAAAATATAAAAAATTAAAAAACTGAAAAAAAAATATAAAAAAACTGAAAAAAATCAAAAAATCGAGTTTATTAAAAGCTAAAAAAATATTTAAAAATAAATAAATAAATACGTAAAAATAAAAAATGAAATAAAAATTAAAAAAACCGGCTAAATTGTGTTGTGCGGACGTGCGTAACATGTGATTATATCCTCGAGTCCGTATTACTTTCCATGGACGAGCGCTACATGCGATTATGTCAAATCCAATAATTACGTTTGACGTTATTGTCCTTGACGAAATGAGTGGACGAGAATTGTCATCGCAGTCCTCACCGGATCTGAACCATATATATATATATATATATATATATATATATATATATATATATATATATATATATATATATATATATATATATATATATATATATATATATATATATATATATATATATATATATATATATATATATATATATATATATATATATATATATATATATATATATATATATATATATATATATATATATATATATATATATATAGTTACTGTTGTAACCCATTGGTAGAGTGATTTGTTATATATGGATAACAACAGTTGAGTTTAGTATACATATATGATTTGTAAAAACAGAGTAATTGCTAGTGTGATTGAGTTAAAGAGTCTTTTAGTCTGATTGCTACAGTCGTGAGGGCTGTTGTAATTAAGTATAACTGATTAAGGAGTGAGTATATGCGAGTGTTTATGATTGAGTTTATGAGTGGTACCGGTTGCGGTACCAACTAATGAGTTGTGTTTGATAGTGATTTAGTTGATGTTTATGAAGCTAATGAAATTGCAGATTTCAGATAAAAAGAAGATGTATATCTTTGCTAATGTAATTAGCAAGATTAATGACAAGAATGAGTACGGAGAGATAAGTGGATTGTGTTGCAAGATTGTGGTTAATATCATGTGTTTATAGATACTGACATATTTGATGATCATGTCGAGCACATAGATTATTCACTAAGCTTCTTTAAGCTTACCTGTTGTTTGTATATGTATGTTTTGCATGTATCTGTAGCAGTGAAGGAGAAGACATGTGATTGAAAGATTGACAACTTAGAGTCTGTCATTTAGTAGACAACTTTGTAATTGGTGTTTTGTAATGCCTGGCATAGTCCGTGAGGATTTTTTTATGTAATTAAATGTTGATAACATCATGTTTTCGTGGTTTGAATACTAGTATACCCAATTATGGTGTGATATATGTTTGGAAATTTTGCGTATACTTCGTATTAAAAATCGGGCATTACATATCCACTGGGGCCGATTTCGGATTCGGGTTCAAGGGACCAAAGGATTGCCTTATCCTGTCCATGAACCAATTTTTATATTCGGACATAGCTAGTCCATGTCATTGGTCAACTCGGATACAGTTATAGGCATCCATCATGTATACCCGGTCCCCCCCCCCCCCCCCCCCCCCTTTTTTTTTTCTCTTGAACAGCAAAAAATTTTATATAAAAACACGCAGCCAGCGGGAAACTGGTGCGAAAAATACAACGTACAATAGGAGAGCAATAAAATACACAAGACATAATAAAAGAAAACTAGAATCACCAGAGGACTAACAACTCAAAAAATTCATTTGCGAGGGACTGTATGAACCAAGGCAGGGGTATAATCGTCCGAATATTGAATTACGTTTTCACAAGATTCTCAATGTTGAATAGTGTAACTATGAACTCATAACATGTAAAGACCATCAAACGCAATCGCCACGCTTACATAACTCCATTCTCCAAAGTAGGGGTAAATTCGTCCAAGATTAAACACACCACCATATATCCTTATATAAGAAATTATATAAGCACCACGCAACATGGAATAGAGCCATCACCAAGAGAAAAACCAAAGGAAATCGCCACCGAAAGCATGTGATATAACTATTAAAATATATAGTAATAAGAAAACTATTAAAATATACACAAATAAATCTGCAAGATGTACAAATTATACAAATTACAAAACAATATACATTTAAGAAACGATATCTTCTACTTTTTATATATTTTTATAAAATAAAAGACTAGCACATAACTACAAGTTTAACAAGAATACTCATTTTACAGAATTTAATTAAAAAAAAACTTGACAATAATATTATATTATCACTCATCCGTCGTTGTTACATTTAATCATGACATTTGCTTAAACAAAAGTAAAAGATGCAACTAGCAATTTAAATATATCATTTTTAATTTATATATAAAATTGGTAAGTATATTATATCATAAAAATATAGGTAATAAAATATTGTAAATACAATATTTAGAATTGGACAAAAATACGTCTCGGAGAATTATCTATAGATCTAATATACAGGTAGTTGAGATATAAGGCTACCCCAATACTTCCTATTATATTTTATCTTTGTCAAAACAAATATAATATATAAAGTAAATTATAACAATTTCAGATAATGCTAAAGGTCTAAAAAAAAGGCTTTACCCAATTTCACATATTTTAAAATTTCAGATCTGCAATATTGGATTTCGGTATCAACTAATAATATTAAAGATAAAATACTTAGTATTTCACTATTAATAAGTTGAAAATATATTTAAAAAAAATGAAAGACAAAGATAAACAGCAAGACAAATAGGATTAAGCTAACCAAAGAACAAAACAAACGTCCAAAACAAAAACGGGCTCAACAACTTTATGGCAGGATACAAAATAGCACAACCTATTGTGAGGTGATACGTAAAAGAACTCTTACGCTGTGTTTGATAGTTGTTGACTGAGTTAGATCTGATTGAGTCAGAAGCTCGGACTGAATCAGCCTCTGACTGAAACCATACCGTTTGATTATGCATCTGACTAAATATGCTGAATGATAAAAATGACCATGTTACCCTTCTACTCTATCTTCTGTTGGATATGGCCGAAACAATCTTGTTTCCATGTAACTCTAGTCCTCTTTTGTGTCATGGCTATTATAAATTAAACAACACAAACTTATAAATATATGACATAACATCTAGAAATATTCCAAAAAACATACAAATTTCTGAAATTGGAACACATATATAATTTTTTGATTTTGGACATATATGAGCAAACTCATTTTGGAACTTATATCAGCAATCAAAAAGTCCACATACAAATTTCCGACTTTAGAAATTTAATTTCAGCAAATACACAAGATAAAGCATAATTCCAGCAATATCACATAAAAATTTCAGCAATCTCACATACAAACATTGGAACATCTGATTTTTTGAATAAACATAACATTTTCTGAATGAAAAATAAACATAGCACTAATTTTCTGAAATCGGTTCTCGAATTAACCAAGGGATTATTGCAATAATTTGCTGAATTCGGTTTTGAATGAACAACAAATTCACAATGAAAATAAACACAGCAATAATTTCTGAAATGGGGATGAGGGCAGTTGAAATCAGATTCACAAAGACGAAACATACTTGAACGACGTTAGATGGAGCTGGACGAGGACTGTTGATTAGCGACGATGCTATGGAACATGGCTGATCGTCGGCGACGACGCTGGATGGAATAGCGACAGCCAACTGTGGTCGTAGGTGGGAGAACAGAGTAAGAAATCGGGAACGATAGTCTTCAATCATTGATGGAGACGGAAAAGGCAAGGGCAAAATCGAGAATCATAGCGTGTTTTTTCAAGTAAGCGAGTTTTTAGAGCTGACTGAGTAAGACCAATGGGACCGAGTAAGATGTCATTAATTTGGGGTTTCAAACAGTCTGACTCGGACCGAGCCAGATATTACCTCTTACTGACCTAGTAAGAGGTAAATCAAACAAGCCTTTATATAACTTTTATGTTTAGAAAAACACTATCTTAAGATTTTTTTAACTTTTAAAATAAGGCATTTTACAGGTTTTCACAATAAATGACTGGTAAATTGACTGACATGGACTAAACCAAAACGTTTCTGGGATATGTGGAAAAAGAATGATCTGGCATATCTTTAGGGCCACATATAACCAAACCATAGCATTGCAAGGAACATGGGGTTCCTCTCTGACCACACTCGTCAAGGAACGTGGGGATCTTGTTATCTTAATCATTAAGTTTGGTGCGGTGTATGTTAGTAGGGTCGGTCTATTTTGCCATTTTAAGTCTTGTACTGATTTTGTTAGGGTGTAGGTTCATGTAACATACCGTCTGTTCCAATATAAATATTCAATGGAGTCGTAGGGTTTTGGTACGGCCCTACATAAAAATAGATCTTGTTAATATTAAAAATGTTGGTTACATTTGTTTAACTAGGAGCTCTATCATTTGTATTTTTTCCCTAATCAAAGCATTTAGCACCAAAATTATTCATTTCCTTTTTCGTATTGTTTTTTATTAACTTTTCATTGCTTTTATTCCTTGAATCCATGTCTTTACAATATGGGTATTCTCATATCAAGTTCTCTAAACATAGAAAAACACTCATGAGAATTGCAGCAAACGTCATATAAAGAGCGTAGTCTTGATCTGTGAGTCTGCAAATGCAGGTAATCCACATATTCACATTAGTAAGGTTCATGGGTGAATTCTAAAGTCTCAATGGATGCTGGTACACGACTTCATCTATCTCTTGAGAAGCCTGCAATTGAAGACCTACTAAAGTATGATTGGCTCTCTTCTCTACCTTACTGCAAGCAGGCGAGATATCATGTTCTTTGTGTGCAATTACGCTTCATATCAAGCAAAATCCTCGAGAACCTCACCTCGCAGCAGTCAAGACCATCTTGGGGCTGTACGATAGATCAAAAATTTACTTCCAGTGGATGCCAATTTCTTGAATGCAAGGTCATCAGCTGGCAATCAAAGAAACAAACATATGTTTCCATTTCGACTACTAAAGTTGAATACATCGTTGCTGGTGCCGGTAGTTCTCAAATCATCTGGATTCAAAGTCATCTTCATAATTATGCTATTAACATGCAAATAATTCCTCTTTTTTGTGACCCTCAATTTGTGATCCGAATTTGTCATAACCCTGTCCAGCACTCTAAAACCAAACACATCTCTATTTGTTACCATTTCATCAAAAGTCATGTGGAAGAAGGGAATGGTGAAGTTCATTTCGTCAATACAGAATATCAACTTACTGTTACCGATATATTCACCAAAGCCCTGGATGAACGATCCTTTTCAAAAATGATCCAAGGACTAGGGATGATTGACGCCTCTTCGGTTCCATAAAATGATAAGTATTTTTTTCATATTTCTTTTTCCCTTTATTTTTCTTTTCCTGACTTTAGGTATTTTTTTATTTTAATTTGGTTTTTTATTTCTTTATAATAATCTTTCTTCTTTGAATCTATGTTAAAGGGTGAGTCATATAGCTACAACATTCTATAAACTCTACATTGATCTAAAGTCTCACATACCTTCGGATTCACTTACTTGTTGTGATCTGTTACTCTAAGATCAATATCTTTAGTTCATACTAGAAGAATGACAATTACTATTCACATTTTGAAGCTTCGCATGCCTTCTGTATTTCCTTGAGTCTGGATCCTAAATTTTTAAACATCTAATCAAATAATTGTTTATCACTAAAGCTTCGCATGTCTTCTGATCTTGAATCTTTTTGTTAATTTTTCAAAACTTAGGATTCTTAATAGTTTTTGCACTTCATTCATACACTAATTTTTACTTTTATATAATGCAAAATTGCTCTTCTTGAACTGTTGATCAAAAATGGTTTACAATACACTTCAGTTATAATGCACTCATTTTGAAAATCTCATTTTTTTTGTTATGTGGAGTGTACTATGCATTTCAACAATTTTAATTCCTGATGGTTTAGAAGTTTCATACTAGTTTTTTAGAAGCCCTCTGCATGTCTCTTTGCCTTCTATATTTGAGACATTTAGGGTTCGCATTGCAACATCAGGTAACCCTCGAACATTCAGTATAAGGTCAAGGCTGTTTTACATTGTGTATCTTCTGACATGATGGTGGCTTTGATGATGTTCTATTTTCACTTGACCCAGTGGTTCCTCACTTTGCTTCATCAATTCATTAATCAGAAAGTCTAGTACTTTTCAGGATCCTAGATATCAAAATTTTCCTTGCCTTGTCATAGCCTGATAATTTCTTATACGAAGGTAAGGATATGTTATACAAATGTATCATGGTGAGCTGCACTTTAAAGGTAAGAAGCTTAGACAGTTGCTGCAACAAGTACTCACTACAGAATGAAATGTCCAAGTATAACGGTTGAACCTCAAGAAATGAGTTTATTTATGGCCTTTATAGCTTAAATTAATGGATTAGCTAAGGGTGTTCCATACTCAATCACCTAAGGCCAACCGGCTTCAGATAATTTTTTCGAAAATTCGTTACATGGGCTATAAATGTTAGTCATGAAATTCCCTTGATGGCCTTTGAGACTAGTAGATCAGCAAAGGGTGTTCCACACTCAAGCACCTAAGGCCAACTGGCTTCAGATGATTTTTTTCGAAAGTTGGTTACAAGGGTTCCAACAAAAGTCATGAGTTTCAACAATAATTGAAATGAAATGTGAAAAACTTTGACAAAATGATGTAACACCATAACCTTTAACAAACAACTCTACAAATTGAAAACCTTACAAGTAATCTTCAAATGCAATCTAAAGTTGATCAATCACCAATAAATGTCATTCGGATGCTCGGCTGCAAGCAAAATTCTTTTCTGACATAACATTCAAGGGAACTACTAGAAACATTAAAATGACTCTTCTGATGCTCAATCACTGCGGTATAACATATTCGAATCTTCGATTGGAAATTGCCATTTTGTTCTACTTAAGGAAACTAGTGAAATCACTTTAACACAAATTTTTCAAAAATATGTGAAGTAAGAATGCTTTTCACTGGTACAGTACACTTGGTATGTTTGTAAGTCATTGTCAAGCCAATGTCCCTGAATGAATAACGGACTTCCAAAAAGACCAAATGCTTCTTCTCTTAACAAGTTAAATTAATTCTTTTCATAAAGGGATTCTTCTAAAGTCATTCAGTATGGTCAAATTGGCGAAGTCTGTTGTGATAACCTTCTGAACTCATATGGTCACAATCTTTCAAAAAGGACATGCTTCATATTACTTCGTATCCTCACAATCTCAATCAAAAATCTTTGTGCATTACTTCTGATGTGTCAAATATCTATGCAATTGTTGTTTGCCAAAAATTTAAACTTTCAAATGATCTTGGGAGTAATGGTCACATAGTTTTTCACTTTCGCTTGATATTCTCTCCTTTACATGATCCGAAGTTTGTGAACTTTAATTTAATTTATTTTATTTTTAATCTTTCTATTTTTCCCCTAGGAAGTATCATCAAGCACAACACCCCTCATTCAACTTCATCGTCATTCAAATAACTAAAAATAATATAAAGATTATTAGGCTTAGGAGACTTCTAGCTTGTGCATGTTCCTTTTTTATAGCTGCATTGACTACTCCATCATCATCTTTATGTTCTTCTAATGACTACAATGGCGGTGAGGCCTCCAATGACTTGTATATTTGGATGGAATGACATATAATATGACTATACAAATCCTTCACTAAATTAAAATTTTTATCACATTTTTCACACACATTGCTCGTGATCGATTCTTTTCTTGAGTCATATCGTTTGTATGTAGTAAGAGATTTCGATGAATTTGAATTTATATTAGAAACCCTAAATGATCTCTTTGGATTTTCTCTTAGCATTAGGTTAGTGAAACCAATCACTCTCATAACAAACCATTCAATGTTACTTTCTTTAGTCACCTTCCATAATTCCACCACATGGCGTCCCTTTCTGACTTGAATTCTCCGTTTACTTCTGTTAATTCTTCAACTCCGTTAAAGATTGACCTTTCTTATAACCTTTATTTGGTAAAAACAAACTCGTTTCACAATAGGATTTAATCTTTATTGCTAGTTCTTCATTTTTTTCTAATGTTGCTTCTCCTAAATCCCTAATTCACGATATTTTGTCGATTTACTCTTCTTTTAATCTTACCAAAGTATTCAGTTGTTCTCTGTGTCGGAATTGTTGATAATTTCTAATTGGAGATGAAGATGTATATGCGTTGCAGTTGACAATTTAAAATGGAGTTGAAATTTTTCCTCTTTCGGTTTTCGGTAAAACGGCCACGTGCAATCAATTAAGAAATGAAACTAAAAACAGAAGTGACCTAATTGGAGGTGATTGTTGTTACCGTTATTATTATTATTATTATAATGATAGATTGTATATTCGATGAACAGGTAGCATGAAAATGGATATCTAACGCAGTTGTTTATTGCATACCATTTGCTTATTAATTTTATAATATATTTTTGGAACAAAAGACAAAAAGTAGTTGATATGTCGTATTCCCACGTCCCACGAACTTCAAAGAAAATTAGTTAGGCCGGAGGGAGTAGTCAGCATGCGCTGAACATGCTAAACTATGTCACGTCAGCATTCAGCATGTTTAGCACATGCTGACCAAAATTGGTTGTAGCAGTCAGCATGCGCTGAACTTCATGCTAAAGTATTTTTTTAAATCTATTTTTTAAATTATTTATATTATTAAAAACAAATATAAATTAAAAACTACCATGTAATTAAACTTAAAATGCATTACATTAAAATTAAAAATATAAAAAAAAACTTAAAACAAACTAAATTAAACTTAAAAACCAACTAAACACGACCTCATATATTGTCTTCATCTGAATAGTCACCGTCGTACTCGTTCACCGGATCCACATTTAGATCAATATGGTCTACCGTCCAAAGATGATCGATTAGATGACGACGAAGATCGCCATGAATTTGTCGACTGCGCACTATCTGCACTCGCTCAAGGTATTCAGGACTCGCAACTGGAATTGGTTGTGGAGTGGGAATGACTTCATTTTCGTCATATTGACATATAGCATGTCCTTCGTCTTCTAGAATCATGTTATGTAAAATAATACATGTAAACATGACCTTCATCATAGTAGATTTTTTTGTAAACAGTGAAGGTTTAGCTAGTATGGCAAAACGTTTCTTCAATACACCAAATGCTCTCTCGATGTCCTTTCGAGCTCTTTCTTGAGCTCTTTTAAACTTTCGCCTTTATGGGTCATATGGGTAAGCCAAAGTCTTGACGAAAATAGAATGCTCTGGATAGATTCCATCCACAAGATAATACCCAAATCGATATTGCGTTCCTCGGAGTGTAAACGAAGAATCCGGAGCAGTGCCGTTATGTAACTTTGTGTAAAAATCCGAACTATTGAGTATGTTGAGGTCATTGTGCGACCCGGGAGCACCAAAATATGAATGCCAAATCCACATATCTTGTGAGGCTGCAGCCTGAAGCACGACCGTCGGGTATCCGTACTGACCCTTCGTGTATTGGCCATGCCAAGCAGAAGGACAACCATTCCACCTCCAATGTATACAGTCTAAACTCCCTAACATACAAGGGAAGCCATGCACTTGTGCATGATGGGCATACAATTGTCGGATGTCATTGGAAGTAGGTTCACGCCCATATCGTGGCTTGTACATAATTAGGGCAAGGTCACAAAATAGGTCTAGAGAGTCTCATGCGACACGTGCGGACATCCTTGTTGTCTCGTCTAGTGCATCAGGGTGTGTGTCATATGCTAACATGCGAAGTACAGCAGTACATCTTTGAATAAGGTGGAATCCTAACATACCTGACGCATTCCGTCGTTGCTTAAAGTAATCATGCGCCGCCTCCATGTCGCTAACAATCTTTAAAAACAACGATTTGCGCATGCGAAACCGACGTCGGAATTTATACTCTGGATATGTGGGATTTTCAGCAAAATAATCCCGAAAGAGACGTTGTTCGGCTTCCGCTCTTCCCCGATCAATATACATTCTATATAGACGAGGCATGCTGCTTGCCGATGGATTTTGTAATTCTTCTTGTAAATGAGCCGTAATACGCTCTATTGACTCTCATATTTGTTCTTCCAATTCATCATCAGATGACGACGATGAAATTGACGACTCGGATGACATAATTTTTGAAATTAAAATTGTGGGAAAGGGGATATAAAATGTAGAAGAGGTTTGATATTGAAGTTGTGTGGTAAAAATGATTTGAGAGTTAGGTTTATATAGGAAATTAATTGGATTTTTTTAATTAAAAAAAGTTTTTTTTTATTTGTGACCGTTCAACGGTCACATGACCGTTGCTACTTGTTTAACGAGCTCGCTGGGAATTAGGCGAGGACGATTCAGCGAAGGCGACAGTGAGCGGTGGCGGTGCAGTTGGCGAAGGGTTGAGGAGTCGTTCAGCGAGGGCTATGGCGAACTACACCGCCTAGCCTTATTGTTTGTTTGGACTTGGATTTGTGGAGATCCACAAACAACAATTTTTGTCGATCATATTACGGATGTTGGATTTGTTTATTGTTCATTTCAATGATGGTGAAAACATTTTGGATTTAATGTAACGGGAGGTTTATTTAGTGATTTTGTTTAGTTTATGGATGTTTTAGTTGGATTTTATTAAATAAGGACCACGAAAATTAATCTATTAATCGAACTAATAAAATTGATACTTAGTATCTTTGGTGATCAATATGTTTGTTTGATAATATCACATCAATTAAATAACCATGGTATAATAATGATATAGAATTTGAAATGTCATGGTAGTATTCTACCTATCAGTTCTTTACACACACACACACACGTGCACGCATACATACATACATACATGTTGTCCAATAAATATGTTAGGAATTTGTACCAATCAAATTTGTTGGTACCAAATGTAATTGGTCCGGTACCATTAGCAAAAAAATTGTACAAACTATAGTTGGTATGGTACTCGGTTTGAATAAAAAAAAGAGTCAGCACCGTATCATGTTCATCCTTAATTTGTATGTTAGATATTTGCAATTTAGAGCAAATCGCAAGTTGGAGGCCCAAATCGCAGGTCGGAATATTGCGATTTCCTTGGCTATTATGAAGAATGAAGCTTAATTTGTGCTATTTTGAATAAAGTCCTTATGTGATTAAACTATTTTAATCTTTTCCTCTCTCATAAGGGGTTTCCTCAATAGCACAAATTTAGCCTCATACTTGAAAATAGTCAACCAAATCACAGGTAACCAGTCTCACCTACGATTTCCTTATGCCACATGCGATTTGGTGACCAGCTCTCCCTCTCACCTGCAATTTGCCTCATATGGGCTGCGATTTCCTTCACTGGCCTGCAATTTCATTGTAGGCTTGGCTTATCAGTCCAACATATATAAACCTCCCAAAAAAGCTCATTTTTTCATTCTTGAAGACGAAAAACGCTCTCTAATGGCTGCCAAGAAATTTGCATATTGGAATGTCCTAAGTATCTTAGATCTTATGTTGTTTTTTGTATTAATTGTCCTTAGTTAAAAATTTCATGTAATAAGCCTTAGATTATCGTATATACAAGTTTTTATGTCTATTTTACAACCATTTAATGCAGAAAATTGTAGGGTTTCATGAACTGAAGAGGAAATCGCAGGCGATAGGCCTCACCTATGGTTCCTCCAGAGGATATTGCAGTTGGCCTATGCTACCAGCGAGATGCTCTAGAGGAAATCACAAGTGAGACTTATCACCTACGATTTCATCAGAGTTTTTCAAAATACCTATGAGGAAATCGCAGATGGAAGAGAGGATTTCGCAGGTGAGTGGAAGCCTTTCACATGTGAGTGTGAAAAAAATGAGGGTTAAAACAAAAATTATTGCAATTTAGAACAAATCGCAGGTGGGATGACCAAATCACAAGTGGGAATATCCCACCTGCGATTTTCTTGGCTATTTTGAGGAATCTAGCTTAATTTGTGTTATTTTGAAAAAAGCGGTTATGTGATTGGGGCTATTTTAGTCTATCAAGGTAATATTTTGGGACAACATCATGCACTAATTCAAGTCCAAAAATAACATAATTCTTTCCAACCCTCTATTTCTTCAACTCTTGCCATCCTTTTCTATCAATGAGATTAAGATAACAAAATATTATCATTTTAAGAGACTTTCTACCTTTTTTTACCCATTTAACTTCAAAAGTTTGTGATTTAAGTCTTTACATGAGTATCACTTTTAAGATAAACAAAAGTCAGGTTCCATACATCACGCATCCTTAAAAGCTCAACACAACCTATGAACAATAGATTAATCACAAACAATAATCGATTGTATGCATTGGATTAAAAAGTTCATTTACACCCATTGAACAAAGTCACAAAACCTTGGGATCAATCACATATATCGTTTTCTAGTTCTTTTTTTTCTAATCTTGAAACAAATCTGCAAAATTTTATTCATATACAAACTGAACATCAACATGAATGTATTTTCTCATAAGCTGAACAATGGAAGAAGTAAAACTGGCCAACATATGACACTCTACATGTGTTTTAGACTCTGAAACAACTCCATGAATAATCAACTTCTTAAGTCTCCCACATCTTCTAAGCAAACACGCAACCCAATCCACAAAATTTTCATCCAGAATCATCCATCCAATATTCAAAACTCTCACATTCTCCAATGGCGATTCACCCTGCAAACTGTAATGAAGAACCCCTTCTTTCAAATCGTCTCTCAAATTGTAACTCAATGCAAGATACCTCAAATCGGGAAAACACACAGCAATTGATTCCATGTCTACAAACTCGACTTCATCGTCAAACACCACGTTCCAGAGACGAAGGGTTTTCAATTTTGAAGATTTGGAGATGATTTGGTAGAATTTTGACCAGATTACTGTGAAATTGCTGACGTCAATGATTTCTAGGTCGTCCACAATGTCGAAAATGTGGAGATGGAGAATGCTTACATCGTGCATTTTGAAATGCTTCAAAGTTCCTTTTCCGGTGAGTTCGAAAAGCTCAAACGCGCAATCTTCTATGTGAGTTCGTAGACTTTTTTCAGTGTTTGACTGGTTAATTCGACGGTTACTCGAGCGTCTGTGATTGCGATTTCTGGACTTACGAGCCCTAGAAACTCGATTTTAGGGCAAGCTGTGAGGAGGAGATTCAGATCCGGTGATGAAATACTTACGTAACTTAGAGAAAGCGATTTCAGAAAAGGGAATCTTTGGTAATTTGGTTCGACGCCTGTGATGGAGTTACGAGCAAGAACTAGTAGTTCGAGCTTTTGCCGGCCACAAATGTCGAGAATGTTGACGTTTGGAGTGGTGCGAACGTTGTAAAAGAGGCAACGTAAGGTTTCTCTTGTGTACATAAGCCATGCGATGACTGCAGAAGCTGAAAACACGTCGACGTCGTCCATTAAAATGGAGAGACCTTGTAATCCTTTAGTTTGGAAGATGGTTTGGGTGATTAGTATTTCAAGTCTGCTGGTTGTGAGATCACGGAAAACAGGCCAATCGTCGGAATTGAAGGAGAGCATGTGGAGATGCCGGTGACAAGCTTCTCGCCATTTTTTACAAGTCGTCGAAGCAATTACAACGTCTCTGGCAGCCCCGAGACGGGAGAGTATGTTGCCGATCACTTCAACCGGAACATGATCCATAGAAACGAAGATAAACAGGGTAATAATCTCGGTATGAGCCCTAATTCTATGAATGGGAACAAACTAAGAAAAAGGGCTTTGATTATCGACAACATTCAACAATTCGAGGAACGCCTTCCAAATAATACGAATTGCACATTTTTGGGGGAAAATTGGGGGATTTTAACCAGATTTCTAGATATAAACCGGTATATACAATTCAAAACTAATGGGAAATTGGGGGGAAAAGGATGTACCGGGGAGGATTGATGGAGGGTAAGGTGTCGATAATCAACAGGCGAAGGCGATCGGTGTTTCTGCAAGTTTGGTCGACAGAAAACGAAGGACATCGGAGTTGATTGGCGACGATCAGCGGGGAATATTTGTGGTCGGCGGCGCAGCTATTGGGTTGAGGTGATTGGCGTTGGGCTAAACCTGGAGGTCAATGGCGCGAGCGAGGTGCTGATGGATTGAAGGATCTGTCCAATACTACGGTTGGTAGTTGGTAACGTCAAATACTAGGAAACTGATAATAATGTGTAATTAAGACATTGTATTCATGTAATTATATTAATTTTTATTATTTTATATGTATAGAGCATGTTATACATTTTGATTTTTGAGAGTTTATAATATTTTAGAGTTAGTTTGGTTGTGGAAAGTTTTCAAAAAAAATTAAGAAAAATTAAAAATTAAAAAATATGTTTGGTTAATCAATTTTTTCTTAATTTTTGTAGAAAATGAAAAATTTTTATTTTCCAAAATTATATAAAATTTGGAAAAATGATAATTGTTGTTTCCACTGCTTGTATTTCTAAGAAAATACAAATTAGATACACATATCCACCCTACCACCCTTAGGGTGGATGGAGCAGAGCGGGTTCGATGCACGATGGAGATAACACAGCAGCGGTACTGTTGGCCCCGCTGCCCTGCACACGTGGGATGGAGATAGATTGGGGTAGGATTTGGTGAAGACATGTGATCCCTCAATTATTAAAAAAAAATCTAAATTAAAACTTAACCCCCACCCCTATAAATACTCTCTCTGCTACTTCAAAAATCACATATTTTCTTTCTTTCTTTCTCTCAACATTCACTCTTTTTTACCCCACCCCACCCCCCCCCCCCCCCCCCCAAAAAATACCACACATTTACCTATATTATCCAAATTTCAATTTAATTTTAAGTTGAAATGTGTTCTTCAGATTCTTCTGATTCGTATGTCCGCAGCAAAATACTTGATGAACCTACTGTGTGCTTATCGTCATTGTCTGATTTATCAAACATTGCAGCTATGTTAGTGATCGTTGCTAAAGCTGCACTTGCACTGTACGCAGATACTACAAGTTCTAGCACTCCTTGTTCTAGAACTTATCTGTATAGAAATCAAGAAACTGTAGAGAAGCAGCTAATTGAAGATTACTTTGTTCCCAATTCAAAGTTTGGGGATACTACTTTCAGAAATAGGTTCCGGATGACTAGAAGACTGTTTGTGCGGTTTGTTGAGGACTTGGAAAGGAGCTTTCCATTATTTCACACATCTTATAATGCTAGTGGATTTAAAGGTTTCACCGCATTGTAGAAACGCACATCTGTGATACGCCAATTGGGGGCGGAAGCACCCCCGTTTCACTTGATGAGTACTTAAATATGTCAGAACGAACATCTTGTAAAAGCCTCTACATTTCTGCTATGGTATTTGTTCAGTTATATGGTGCAGAGTACATGAGCAGATCAACATCCAACAACATTCAATTGTTGTATGCTGCACACGAAGCCAAACATGGATTTCCTGGTATGCTGGGTAGCATTGATTGTACACATTAGGATTGGAGGAGTTGTCTCACGTCTTTGGGAGGCCTACACATGAGAGGTGATCACAGATACCCTACAATTATACTTAAAGGAGTAGCGTCACAAGATTTGTGGATATGACATTCATATTTTAGGGTCGCCGGGGGCAACAATTATCTAAATGTTCTGTACCAATCACCACTATTCAATGATACCGTTCTTGGGACAGCACCAAAATGTTCATTTGTTTTGAACGGGGAACAATACAAGCATGGGTACTATCTTGCATATGTGATATACCCTAACTGAGTAACCTTTGTGAAATCATTTTCACACCCAGTTACCCCAAAAAGAAGCGTTCCAATGCGACCCAAGAAGCGGCAAGAAAATACGTTTAACGAGCGTTTGGCGTACTAAAAGCAAGATGGTTATTATCAAACAGCTTGTACGGTCCACCGAACTCGATCGATGTACAGATATCATGTACGCTTGTCTTATATTACACAACATGATCCTCTAAGATGAACGTACTTCTATATATCCAGTACATGATGTCGATATCCCAACCGATGTAGAAGTTCACGATGATATGATTCTAAAGTTACGCAATGAAGGAATTCACCAAAGACTTCTATCAAATCTTGTTGACCACAACGATCATACCTACATAGATACTTTGGATCGCTAATTTATTTAACCTTTTTAATTAAGGTTTTAATTATCGTATTTAGGTTTTAATTTCTCGTATTTGGGATTTAATTTCCAGTATGTAGGGTTTTTAAAATTTTTGTAATGGTGTGCTTTTTTAATTTAATGTTATTTGTCTTTTTTATTTTATTTATTACTTTTTAATATTATTTTAAATATTAAATTAAATTTTATTTTAATATTTTTTATTTAATTATCATTTTAAATATAAAAAGTATGACGTGGCATTGAGGGTTGGGAGGGTTAGGAAATATCTGCTTCCATAATTGAAAGATGGTGAAAGATGAAAGTGAGAGGAGAAAGAAAAGTTGATGTGGCTTGTTGGCTGGGAGGGTTGAGGGACATCTACCTCCTGACTCCCTTCCTTGCCCATTCGGACCCTTAACCCCAATCCCCTGCCCACCCAACCCCTAACCACCATACCTAACCCTTACCCCACCTCGTCCTGACCGGTAACCCCACCCACTCAGCTCGCCCACCCCTCACCTTTACCCCACACCATGCCACTACTCACCCAAACCAAACTCTTACCCCACCCACCACCCACTACCAACCCCAACACTTACCCTATCTACCACTCACTCACCCCAACCTCTACCCCACCAACCACCTCCAACTCCTATCCCACTCACCACCCACCCCAAACCCAACCCCTACCCCACCCCACACCCGTCGCAGACCCTCTTAGGGAACATGGGAGGCCATGCCCCCCTCCCCCCCCCCCCCCCCCCCCCGATTTTGTGGTTTCTTATACTTGTTATATGTTTGTTTATATATATATATATATATATATATATATATATATATATATATATATATATATATATATATATATATATATATATATATATATATATATATATATATATATATATATATATATATATATATATATATATATATATATATATATATATATTACTGATTCATAAAAGATTTACCTGAAACGCCATATTAGGCCCCCCAGTTTCTAGATCACAGGATATACATGTAATTTAATTATTAACTAAAACACTCTTATAACAAAATTTTCAAAAAATCAGCGAATAAATCAAAACTAACCTCATGTTTTTAGGATATCGTAAACAAGTAAACTTTGTACTATCAAAATCTATATATATATATATATATATATATATATATATATATATATATATATATATATATATATATATATATATATATATATATAAACGTCTACTTCAATTATATATATATATATATATATATATATATATATATATATATATATATATATATATATATATATATATATATATATATATATATATATATATATATATATATATATATATATATATATATAAACGTCTACTTCAATTTACAACTTTGAAAGTGGGTTTAAGAATACTTTTAACCCCGAATCATATTCCGGCACCAAAAATAGACTTATCGAAACTGACAGGAAGTACAACTTCGTCCACTCAAACCGTTGCCCGCCTTCATACGTTGTTTTGGTCACTGGGTTTTTTGCCGCTTTTGAACGTTGTCTACTCTCCGTCTATCACCGGAGATCAGACTGTCCATTTTGACCTTCGTGTAGCAATCAACCCGTTGTCGGCGTGCCGCTATCTCTCTCAAGACTTCTATGACTCTTCGTCGTTGGTTGAAGCCTTAGAGGTTTCAGGCTTGGTCCGTTGGTCGCTTATATTCTTGGAATGGAACGGTATGTATTCTACCTTTTTTATTTCCCTTATTTTGAAATAGAAATTGTATTTCTTCATACCTATTATTCATATACATCCTCCTACTCATGTTAATTGTAACAAGTGTATTAAAATATTGTTAATTTTATTAAGTGTGACATTTGTCACCACTTAACATGGGTAAGAGGATGGTTAAGAATAAAATATAGGAAGAAATACAATTTCTGATTTTGAAAAGATGGTGATATATTAGGCAGTAAATTGTGAATCCTTATAATTGATGGGCTTGAAGCTACGGGTCCTATTTTTATTAAACTAAAATATTTAATTTTCGTTTGTAAGTTTATTATTTATTTGTATTAATATTTAGTATGTGAAATATTTAGTTGCTTGATGCTTATTACTTGTATATGTTAGTTTATTATTTGTAAAATGTAAATAAAAATCTAAAAATCCTAAAATTATTTTTAGACTTAAAAAATGCATAAAAATCCAACAATTTCACTTTGACGAGTAATATAATCTTTTATATTAGTTTTTTTTTACACTTTTGACATGTGATAATTTTGAACCAAATAAAACTTGTTAATATAATTTTTGATTTCGGCCCCTTCAAATATAATAGTCGTGTTCCGCCTCTGCCCCACACCATACCCACCGACCACCCACCCCTAACCCTAACCCTTACCCCACCCACCACCCACCCCCAACCCTTTTGTGAAAACTTCAGTTTCATATTCTTCGTGAAAATGTTCGTAAAAATGTATTTGTTTGAATATTTAAAATACTGCCAAAATTAAACAATTTTAAATGAAATAAAATTCAGCGGTATTTGTTTACCTATAATAGCAACAACGACCAAGTATTAACAAGAACACTTCTCAAAAGAAAATAATTGTTGCTAATATTAAAACTTAAGAATTTTTCATCATTTTCTCGTTCCATACCTTGGCTTGATAAAACTTTTGAACACTTGGATTACCATATTGTTATGTCATTTTCTATATCAACTCAAGATTAAAAAAAGTTAAACTAGCCAATAAGTTTAAATTAAAAAACCTCAAGACACAACACATTTTGTTTCAAGGTGATATACTACTTGGCATTAAATATCAAGGGTTTGAGTTTTATATTTAGAAGTTTAGTTACAAGTTACAACATTCAATGTAAGACACCAAATCAGCCGTTATATGCCAAATCATTAAAAAACTGAAATAACAGTATCATCTACATACCTATTATAATACATGCCATTTTCTTTGAACTCTTTAAACTCCCACTAACTTTTCAAATTTTCTTTCAACTATTGCAACTCAAAATCCTTTTTAAATAGTGATTCTCAGTTTGTTCATTAGTGCGACATAAGTGCCAAGAAAATGAAACTTTCTAAATCACACATATATAAGTTTAAAATGATTCTGTTTAACTTATGTTATTTAGAGGAAGAAAGTGGTTGAAGCCAATTTGGGAATGCGAGCCTTCATTTCACGCACGATTAGGTTACTAACTTCCTAATAAATTCTCTTATGTGTTATACTTTCTTTAATCAATTTCTATCTTAAAACTGATACGATTTTAATTGGGTTTCTCACATCACAAAACGAGCATCTACTTGAGATAAAGTTAAAACTGGTGCACAAACCAGATTTTTTTTCGAAACCAGATCGGATTCAAAACCAGTTCGGTTTGAAACCAGTTTCTACCAAAAATTAAACTCAAAACCGGTTTGGATTAACGTGGTCAAAACCGGTTTTACATACCGGTTTAACAAACCGGTTTTAAATCTTATATATTCAAACCGGTTCGAACCAGATCGGTTTGAGAGAAACCGCTTTCAAAATCGAATCAGATCGGTTTGAAAACCGGTTTCGGATCATAAACCGCTTTTTTTTTTCTTCACCTCTAATCTCAAGTAGCCCAAGATCAACAATTAAATCAGAAATATGCAGCCCAATTAGTGCTTTTCACAGCCCATAATCAGTCCATTTTTTTATTCCAATTTAGAAGCAGATTTTGGACTTTGAGGTTGAATTATAAACATATAATTGCGGATGTTGGGTTTCTAAAATAAATATTAATTGGAATCGTTATCTTGTTATAAACTTGTAGCACCGAATTTTAACCTAAATTTTGAAACCACATTTCCTACAACCAAAATTAATCAAAATTACAACCCTTTCTGGTAGAATTAAATGGTGAAAACTGAAAACTGCAACAAGAGTTCTATAAATTAATCAGACCAAAATTTAAACAATAACGAGAACTTCCTTCTCTTCAAAGTTGAAACATCTAGTTCTGGTAATGCCACAACCAGTTTGTTCCCAAAAAAATAACACTTATTAGCAAGATTCACATATTTTATCCTTTCAAATATCCCAAAAAAGATTTTTAAAAGAAAACAATCACATACGATGAATGATCAAAACATGCCCACTTCATTCCGTTGGCCTCTGTCCCAAAACAGGAATGTCCTCATACCGTTTCTGCATAAATATAAACCATATGTTACAGAAATTTCTATAAATTATCAGATTGAAAAAAAAAAAAAAAAAAAAAAACAAAAGAAATCACATGTATCATACAGATAGAAAATGGACATTACCCCAACATTGTTATTCTCCCAGAGTTTATGAACTCCATAGTCAACTGCCTGAAATGCATAAATCAGAATAACTCTATCAATCAATCACATCCGATAGTGCATTTGCTCATATAAAGAATCTCCATTAACACCATGGTCGTAATTATTAGTAACGAATTATTAAGAACACATAAGGAAGCTTGCAATTCATACCACAATCATGGGGAACCGTATGTCAAAACCCTAACTACACTTTTTCATCTAAATGTTCCTAATTTGTGATCATTAAGGCAATCAAATCTGGGTCCGCTCAAAGTTGTTCGTTTCCTTGACCCAAATCATAAATTGATCGCGAGTGTTAAGATGTTGGTAACCTAAACGGCAAAGCTGTAAATACTTCCTAAAGTTTTATGTTTTAAGCACAAACTGAATTAGGATCGAGAAGGTGATTTCATATATGGATGTTAGTAATCTACAAGAAAATCAGATCTACGGTGACAATATGAAGGATAATCGACTCTACGGATATCAAAAACACAAACCCAGTAACCTGATTAATCAACGGAAAAACAGAATCGAGGGATACATATGTTTTATATAACCGAAAAGATAAAAGATTATGATGGATCGGAACCCTAACCCGTTCACCGACGAAAGCACCGGCGATGACGAAAGTGACGTAGACAGAATTACGTCGCATAAGGACTCTGTATAATCCTTCGAACAATCCTCCGGTTCTCCGAGCTGCCGAACTCATGGTGATGGGGTAATCTCTTCCTCTTGTTGACGGGATCGTGGGAGAAATGGTGTTGGGTGTTTCGGCCGGTCTAGGTTACTCACGCTGCCTTATGTTCGTGGCGATTCGGTATGAAACCGAACCGGATCCGTTCCGGATCTTTAGCTTACCCGGTTGAATCCGACAATTTGCATTTATGGATGTAGACATTTTTTATTTTTGATGTATGTAAGATTGGAAGTCTATGGGTAAATTTAAAGACTCGTGAAATTGATGACAATATTCAAGAACGTTGAGATAACGAGTTATGAGTCTACTCAACTATAATTTTCGATTGGTAGCCTTTGCAAAAATCTAAGGATTTCTATTTGTTAACATATTTTAATTTATTTTAATCTAAGATATGTAAGTTTATATCCCGAAACTTAAATTTTGTAGTTTTGATAAGATAAAGAGTATATTGTATACAAAATAAATTGGTTTAACATACAAGAAGGGTAATGAAAATTGCAATAAGATTTAGGAGGTCGTCTAACAATAAAAATATCAAAGAATGGTTATCGGAATTTCAAATATGAAATATGTCAATTGTACAAAATTTGGTATATAAATGATTATTGTAGGTGCGTGTTTGACAAAACTAGCTTGTAATTGAAAGCTTGTAGTTGGTAGTTGTAGGTTTTTTTTTGACAAAAGTGTTCGCCAAAAGTAACTGTTAAATTTTAAAAGTGTAAAATAATAGGAAAAATCAAAAGATAAAACATCTAAAAATAGCTTTTGGATTATGAGTTTTTTCTTTAAAATAAAATATAAAAGTTCTTGCTGTCGGACGAAACTTTTTCTTTTTTTTTTTTCAAATTTTTTCTTAAAAACTAAAACCTAAAAACTGGTAAAAAAAACTTTCAAAAGTTATGTGTCATATAATTGGATTCAATTCTAAATCATAAAATTTTCATAAAAAGTAATACAAACTTTAGGGTTCCTTTTACAATATTAAATACAAAGCATCCATAATAGTTTATGCTACTTAAGTTTTTTTTACGTCAAATCAAGAAAAATGTTATCTTTAAAAACCATCTTCGGTACATAAATTTCTTTTGAAAGTTTCTATTGTCTCACTGCCAAACACTTGGTGCCGTATGGATATTTTAAACCGACTTCAAACGGGCCCACTACAAGAATATTAAGTTTTAGCGACAAGCATTTTCGTAGGTAATTGGTTGGAAACTGTCTTTACCGACAAATTTCCGACAAAACTGGTTTGTAGAAAAAAGGGCCGTTGGAAACAGAGTTCCTACAAATTTCCTACGAAATGGCTGACAAGTTTGCGACGAAAACTTTTGTAGGAAATTTCCTACAAATTTCCGACCAACTTCACCAACCAAAGTTTACTACGAAATTCCTACAGAATTGCACCAAAATTTCCTACGAAATTCCTACAGAATTCTACCAAATTTTCCTACCAAATTCCTACAGAATTGCAACAGCTTCTTTTCCTAACATTTTTATAATTTGGTGAATAACAAATGCATTTTTTTTAATTTTAATTTTTATAAAATATAAAATATTCCAGAATTTTTTTACAAAAATTTTACAATAAATAAAAATCAACTACAAATTCATCTAATATGCAATTTCAACCACTACAATCAATAAATATATATAAAAACAAGTCAATACAAATTCATCCAAAAGGGTAGTTACAATATTTCACCAAAATGATAGTTACTCTCCAATGTTTCACCAAAAATGATGGGTACTATCAAATACTTCACCAAAACAATTAGGTTTTTCAACTTCACCACAAAAAATTTACAACAAAACTAAACTGGATTTCCGGTGAGGATACCAACTTGTGTCATTAGTTGGGCCAATTGTTGTTGCATTTTTTCTTGGTTTTGTCGCAGCAAAGTTGTTTCCATGTTTGCATTTTCAAGTTGTATTCGTAACTCCTTAACCTAATAACAAACAATATATGTCAATAATTTTCATCCATTATAGCAACATACAAAAAAAATGCATAACAGCAACGTACTTTACTTTTCTACCAATATTTATACTTTAATTTTCATCCATTATAATCTATTTATTAAATAAATATACCTCATGTTGAGACCCGCAAAAGGATGATGAACACCCCGCAGCAGCAGATAACTTCCCAGTGACCACAAACCCTAAATCCGAGGATCCAACCCCATAAATATAATTATTTTTCGATGCTCCACGTATCTCCTTTTGGGTTTTCGCCCACAGTTCAGCATCATCGATCTGATCATTCAAATCATCCCCATACTTCTCAAGCAAGGCTCGAGAGTACGCTTCCTATAAGAAAATAAAACAATATAATTGTTATTATACTAAAAGTTGGGACAAAAAATCTAATAACGATAAAGATAGCTTACATATAATTCCCTTGCTATCTCGGTACAAAACTTCTTTCCTGTATCGTCTCCATCAAGATATTTCATCTTTGAAGCTTTATCTAGATGAGTCTGAAAGAACAACTCCAAAAACCTAGGTGGCCGGCCAAGCTGTGCTGTCTACAAATATAAATAATGTAATTTTTGTTAAACTAAAAACATATTACTAAAACTTATATAATATGAATACTTACTAGTCTGATACGGTGAAAAAGCAATAAAAAACTTATATAATATGAATACTTACTAGCTAGTTATTTTACTAACGTTACAAAAATATCTAAATACTCGAGAGCACCCATAGTTTGAGTTTTTAAGCTTTTCATTTTGAAAAAGCAATAAAAAACCTCCTTATTGTATAATCTTTTTGTATCAACCAAGCTTGTAAATTTACAAGTTCTTGGTAGGAGTTTTTCAATTATTTTATGATAACTATAAATTATAGTCTCTAACGTTTACCACATGGTAGTATGTTGTACATAAGAGCACATCAAGCTACAATATAAGAACAATGTGCTTGAAAAGGCTTTTATCACATTGAGCTTCTTTATCAACATGTCTCATTTAGGTTTCAAAAAATTCTCTCTCAGCATTATCAGTCACAACCTCAAACCACTTATCACCATCCTCGGCTAGCACCCGATGACCACTTCCACACCTTCACCACCATGGTTACCACTGTTCTACCATCAACGTCATTGTCGTTTAAAGTCGTCATCATCAACATCTCCCTTCGCTCCCATAAAATCCTATTTGACGTGTCTTAGATTTCTAGTTTGTGATAACAGACACGTACAAATATAGTTTGGCATATAGGTTTCAACGCAAGAAGATGGATTCAAGCTCAAGGTTCTACATTTTTCATGATACTTTTTGTTTTGAATGGTGTCATCTTTTATATGCCTTTTTATATTAGGATTTTTAATGATTGCAATAGTACTCATTAATAATAATAATAATCATTTCCACCAGGTATTCTTTTTTCAACGATCTTCTGTAGACCAACGAGGAATCAATATCATATCGTATAGTCTCACCCCTGCTGTAAATGTTAAGATTTTTGCTCAAAATCTTTTTCTTGAGGATATATTTTCTGGTTAAAATGTATGAGAAATCAATGTCAGTTTTCTTGACTTCCGCATATCAAAATCATTGATTACTTTACACAGACATCAACAAGATTTTAAGAATGAAGAACTATTTTCTGTGTTTTAAGTGGATCTTTCATATGCATTATCTCCTTTGCGATCCCAGGTACTTACACTTTGGTTCTCGGGCGATTGGAATCTAGGGATTGTAATATGTGTCTGCTTTTATATTTTTATTTTTGTGAGGTGCATTTATCTTATTATAACACAAACAAACATATCTAACCAGGTTCTTTCTTCTCTTGGTTACAACTCTACTTTCAAGGTTACAATTATGTTTATTCGTCATATGGGTGTTTGTGATAGTTTTGACATTGTTAAGAGGTTTATCTACATAATATGTTTCCTTTTTATTTTTCATTTAGAAGCTTGATGATGACTGGATGTTGGTTGTATAATGGTGTTTGGTTTGCTCGATATCTTAAAGATAAGTCACTGTTAGTGCTTTGAACAAGTACTCCAAGATGTATTCTACCTTCTTATTACTAATGTAGATCCATTCTTTCAAACTCAAGCACCATAAGTTCATTTGCAATAATATATTATTAATGATAGTTTTTTGCTTCCTTTGTGCAACTTTTGATACGCTTAAGATACTCTTTATTCATTAACATTCATAATGTTTCACACAATATGCTCAAGATTATATTTGTGGTAGAATGCAAAGACACCAGGATTATAAATCATGAAAGGTAAGTTGGCTTTTGACACTTTGGTTTGAATTCACTACGAGTTTTATGATTAAAATTACTTTTTAACGTTCGAATTTTTTGTGATTCCCTTTTGATATGATCCAACCCAAATATATTGATAGAGAAGATTTCAAGAGATGGACCAAATTACTCTTAAAGCTAAAAGATCATAAAACAACAAATAATCCAAAAGTTTGGGACATCAATGATTGAATACGAGTCTTATAAAGCCTATTTCGTTTTTATGGCCCATGTTGGTGACTACTCGATCCTTTACACGAATGAAGACATACTAGTGGTCTAGATTCATGGAATAAAGAAGAAGCATGTTTAATGTCACAAATTAAAGATACTTCTTTAATTTTACATTAAGATTTATTAGTATTTATCATGTCATTAAGTTAAGTTTTTACATTTTCACTTTGAAGCCTATAAATAGCCCATCTTTGTAGTATTTGAATAGAAACAATATGAGTTTTATAATCTTTTTAGTTATTTTTGAAACTTTGAAACTTATTAAGTTATCTAACATGTGGCATTCAAATCCTTATTAATCGACTTTGCTATTTTGATTGTGGTGTTTATATATACCAAGGTTATTGTCTCCTTTAGACTAACAGGTATGGTAACCCCTTGCTGTGAGGGGTTGGAGTGCCACGTAGGCGTCACCTCACCTTCCCCTCACCCTTTAAATTTTAGGAAATGGTATTCCTTCACTACCCATCACTTATATATATATATATATATATATATATATATATATATATATATATATATATATATATATATATATATATATATATATATATATATATATATATATATATATATATATATATATATATATATATATATATATATATATATATATATATATATATATATATATGAGTAAGAAAGAAAAGAGAGAGAGAGAGTTCTCCTCCCGGTGTTCCAACCCCTCACTTTTCAACCCCTCACCTTCCCCACACCAAGTGGGATGGTGTTCCCGTGCGGTGTGGGGTTGACACGCTGGACATCGCATCCTTGCCGCCCTCCATGGTCTTATAGACAACGTGTCGTTGTTTCCACTAAAAACTAGCAATCAATAGATCGATCGGGAAAAACATGTTCTTACCTACTTTTCATGTGATATAACTTATCACATCATCTGGTATCAAAGTCGGCATTGTTGGTTTGTATATCCTTTTCTTTATATTTTTCCTCTTCTTATTCTCGATACTTAGGATCTAAGTTACACATATTGACAATGGGTCTTGTCACTGGTTGACATGGTTCTTACTAGTATTTATTGAATTTTTAAGTCATCATCTTCTCACTTACATTTCTTTTTACTGAATTGATATTCAAGTATTAATAGCGGGTCTCATCACAAGTTGGTTTGGTTCCTATTATTAGGTTCTTGTTCATACTTTCACATCTTATTTTAATATATTTGTTTCTTGAAAAAAAAAGTAAAAAGGAAATGAAAAGAAAAAAATATATACAAAAAGGAAAGAACAAAAGAAATAAAAAGAAGATAAAAAATAAGTGAAAAAAAAAGAATGAAAAAAAGTTAAAAGAGATGGCATCCTTTTATGCAGATTTTGAGTCAATGGTGAATCACTCTCAAGAAAGGAGTAATGATGTGAGGCGGTTCGTGTACAGTTATAAAAAATGTTTAACATTAGTTTGATTCGAGGATGAATCATTTTCAAGAGAAGTGGAATGATATGATCTTACCTAAGTATATTGGACTAAGACCTTTCAAAAAAGGAATGCGATGAGTCACGGTTGGACGGAGATACGCAGGAGAAAAGCGTCGGAGTTCCGGAAACAGGCACCGGAGAATGGAAGAAAGGATCGAGTCACAACGTATTTCGTCACCAATGTTCTGGATGAAGCTTGAAAAGGGGAGATTTGGAAAAAGTATGAAAGATTTGGAACGATAGCAGACGTGTATATGGGATCAAAGAAAGGAAGGAACGGGTAGAACTATGTATTCATCAGATTTAAAGAAGTAGCAGACGAAGCAGAGATAGAAAAGAAGATATCAGGTGTAAACCTATACGGGAGAACTCTGGTGGCGAATTTAGCAAAATACGGAAGAAACCGGAATAAGAGCGACCATGTACCCATAAGAAGACGCCCAGAGGCCCAAAAGTCACAGTCGGTAAAGGCCTAAGGGATCACCGGTCCTTTGCTGAAGCGTTAAGACCTGACAGGAAGGCTAAGGAGGTAATCGTCGATTCACCTCCCATTATTTTACAGAAAGATAGAGGTATGTTCAACTGGGTAGCACACACCACGCTAGTAGGGGAGGCAATATCTGTTAATCATATGGGTCATTTAACCAAGCTACTTCAATATAAAGATGAAACTGTCGAGGAGATAAAATACCTAGGGGTTGAAGGTACTGCTAATCTTTAGAAGTTCAAAGAAGGCCCAAGAGTTCATGGAAGATGAAAAAAGATGGAACGAGAGTCTGAAGAAAGTTGGTTGGGGGGATCAGTTAGAACAAAAGATTCGAGAGGGTAGCATGGATAAGGATTATTGGACTTCCAATAAGCTGGTGGTGCAACGAAAACTTCAACGGAATTACAACCAGGTTCGGAACGATCATTGTTCCATTTGATGAAGTATACCATCGAGTGGACCTATCCATGATCAAAATTGGGATACTAACGGCGAGACGGAGCCGTATAAATGAAGAACTGACATGCTCTTTTGAAGGAAAAAATTCAAAAATTGGTGTAAGTGAATTTGACGATCCTCAATGGGTCCCGTTCCGTCTCGAACCGCATGAAGAAGAAAACTTTTATGGCCCCACAGATGACGATGAAGAAGACGAGGACGGTATCTCCGATACTTGGGAGGATATTAACGGTGGAGACAGGGAAGAAGGGGAGATTGGGTCTGAAAACGAAAACAATGACGTGGGAATCATGGATGAAGACGGCGAGCCAACATTCGATAACGACCACCGGCCATCGGACGGGCAAAGAGGAACGGCGCCGGAGATGTCGAACGGTCACAATGCCTCGCCAGATGAACAAGAATTAGGCTCAAGAATCGGAGAGACGGTCGTAGTACCATATAATGCGAACCCGGTAGAGGAAAATCCAACCGTGAGGGACCCGGATTGTAGTCAGACATGCCCAAACAGGAACCCAGTAAAGTGCACCGCTCAAAACTTTGTTAGGGCTATTAACGGGCTTGTTTCAGCCGGCTGTTTTGGCCCATTTACATCCCCAATCAATCACGTATTACCTAGCAATGCTGATCCAATATTCGAGTGTGGGGAATCAGTGGGAAAAAGACGAAGGATAGAAAAGTCAACGCGATTGGGACTTTCTAACAATGATGTCCCACGCATCGATCTTAACAGAAGTTTTAACGAGCAATGTTCGAGCAGTAGCGCTAATGAAGAAAGTTCGATGAGCATGGAAGCAAGAAGGATTGAAGTCGGAAAGCAATTGGGATTCCAAATCGAGGTAGGGAATCATATCCTACTCGATGTATTGGGTGAAAAAGGAGAAAATCAAGTGCCACAATGAAGTGCATCAGCTTAAACGTTAGAGGGCTAAGGGAGGATAACAAAGTCTCGTGGGTTAGAAGGTTAAAGGAGAAGCACAAAGTAATGTATCTGGGTCTGCAGGAAACACAAATTTCAGATTCTCAAAATATTAACATAAGAGGATGCTGGGGTCGGGGAGAATTTGACTTCGCAACAATTCATTCCACTGGTAGATCAGGTGGACTGTTAAATATTTGGGATGCGACGATTTACAAGGTAAAGGAAATCATTAAATCGAGGCACTTCCTGATTACTATTGGAGAATGGATGGGCATAAGGGGGACACAATTTTAGCGAATATATACGGGCCTCAAGCACAATCCGAAAAGAGGAAGGTTTGGGAAGATTTGATGAACATAAAGAGTAGTAAAGCAGGTATATGGTTAATTTTCGGCGACTTCAATGCAGTTCGTTCTCCTGAGGAAAGGTACAATTCTCAATTTTGTCAAAGTACGGCAATATATTTCAATCGGTTTATCAATATGGCTGGTTTATATGACCTTCGAATGGGGGGTCATCATTTTACTTATTTTTGTCAAAAGGAGTGCAAATTAAGCAAGCTTGACCGATTTCTAGTTGACCACAATTTAATAAACTTATTTCCATCCATATCTGTTATTGCCCTCCCAAGAGAACTCTCGGATCATTGCCCTATCTTGCTCCAATCTGAAACAACTGACTTTGGAAAAACTCCATTCCGTTTCTTCAATTCTTGGATTTGTCGGGAAGACTTTAATACGGCAGTAAGGAATGTATGGTCGAAATTCAGGGGGTTCGGTACTCCTGATAGATACTTATCAGCGAAACTGAAATATCTTAAAAATGAACTAAAAAGTGGCGATTACATGAATATCCAAAGGAGAAAGGTGTGATGCTAAAGACGAAACAAAGAATGCACGAACTTGATATAATGGCAGAAAGTCGGGAGTTATCTGGTACAGAACTTGCTGAGAGGCGACAATGTTTTCAAAAAATTTCAGAACTTGAGAAAATATCTACACTGGATACCAAACAAAGGGCACGGATTAAATGGACTATAGAAGGGGATGAGAATACAAGTTTTTTCCATGGATTTGTAAATAACAAGAAGCAGAGAAACAGAATCCATGGGCTGGTGATCAATGGGGCATGGAACACTGATGCTGAATCAATTAAAAAAGAGGTGTTCGATTTTTATAACAGAAAATTCAAAGAAAATTGCAAGTCGAGGCCCAAACTAATCAACTCACATTTCCGATTACTCAATCCTGAAGATAGCTCGAACCTTGAGACGCCATTCTCCTTGGAAGAAATTAAAAACACCGTTTAGGACTGTGGGGCTGAAAAGGCTCTCGGGCCAGACGGATTCACTTTCAAGTTTGTTAAGAACTATTGGGACATGTTAAAAAACGACATTCATAGAATGGTGAAATACTTTGAAGAAGTTGGGTATTTGGAATTGGGTTGTAATTCATCGTTCATAACCCTGGTTCCAAAAACAAAAGACCCGATTCACCCCGGGGATTACCGGCCTATCAGCTTAATAGGATGTCTATACAAGATCATGAAGGGTTTTCTAGCAATCAATGAACAAATAATTTCTTATGGTTCACATACAACCCTAGAAAGATCTATGTTTTCTTCTATGAAGATAATAAACTAAAACCTAAGGCCAACAATTATTTCTAAAGTATAAATCAGAAGAACCAACCTTTGATTCTTGATCCAGAAGCTAGCAGCACAATTGTCCTGCCTCAAATGGAATCACACCCAAGCAATGGAGGAAAGAAGACAGCAGAGTATCCACAGAGAGATAGAATTGGCGCAGACTTTAGGGTTCCCAGGGGGTTCCTTATATAGCCTCCAGAAGGCTACAGTCAAAACCCTAGAGGAGCCCAACTTTGACAAGCCTGTTATCAAATGGACAAGCCTCCTCTATGTAACACCCATTTCTCAAACCATATTTTAATATAGTTTATATTACAAAAACATTACACAACTGGTGACTATGAAAGAGTCACTTAAATAATTTTTTTTACAAACTTTATTCTTAAGGGGATATTACAGACTCAATACAGAAAACCATAATTTAAACTTACTGTATTTACACTGGTCCCAACTTCAACTCCCGCTTCTTTCACCTAAGTACATAGCATTTAAAAATATAATACGTGAGACATAAAGCCTCGTGAGTAATATGGGTTTTAGACCCAAAACTTTTCTGCTCAAAACTTGAATTAATAACAAGTAAACTGATAAACTGCTGAAAACTTATTTTCAAAATAAGTCTCAAATCTCTTTGCTTTTCTATAATTAAAACTCAAAAACATTTTCTTTCTTAAAAACTGCTTCCTTTCTCATATACTTGTGACCAACTGAAACTCATGAATTATTTTAATTTAATTCATTCAACTAGCTCCCCTCGCGGGACAGAACAGATCCGCCCACTCGGTTATGCTCATTCTGTCTCCCCTTTGTGACTTGGAACGGATTCAAGCACAAGGGTATACTAAGCTAGACAACTACTTCGCGACGGGAGGTACCATCCCAGTAATGTCTTTTGATCCCCCGATTATGTGGGTGATCCTAGTCCGGACAACTGGCTCTTACTTCTTTCTTTCTTTAGTTCTTATTTCATTACATCTCAAATTGGTCAAAATGGGACACAATTTATAAATAACTCTTGCTCATACACTTTATAACTCTTTACTGAAAATACTTTCAAAACTGATTTTGACATCTTAGTTCACACAAGGAAGTTCTTTAAAAATACTTTATAAACTACACTGCTTTAAAAATCTGCTTTAAAACACTTAGCCCTTATATAGAGCTACTTTAAAACTGTTTCCAACTTTAGTATATAAAAGTATTTGGAAATCTCATTTTCTGAAAATATCATTTTGCTATGTACTAGGAAAATCCTCATAAAACTCACCTTGATTCTGCTACGGTTCACTAAGCTTCACGTACGTCTTTTCCTTTCCCGTTGTCAACAGTATTCGAAGCACCACCTATACAAGTAGTATATATATATATTTAATAAATGCATGCTACAACTAACTCTATGGCTTAAGAGTCTCATATAACATAACTACAGGCCATACAAATGTATAATCATTAATAAACTCATTTTATAGTTTTCTCCGAAATACACGTATTTTGCTACAGTACCCCCGAGAGGTCGTATTTCAGTTCTGACACTTTTCCATGAAGTCTTAGGTCATATTAGACTTGTGTTTCCAATTTGGAGTTAATTGGACAAGTCTAGCTCAAGTTCCAAAAATCAAATTTTAACAATATCTTGATGTTTGGCCACTGCCGCTACAGTGGTTTTTCCGCAAGGTCGGATTACAAATTTGACAATTTCCTACATGTTTTCATACCATTTTAAGGCTATGGTATGAATTACAGACCAAACGGAATAGCCTAGCATCAATTTTAAAACTCAAAAATTGGACAGAAGGCTGCCCAGTAAGAGCACGACTCGTGCACAATACTTATCTTAATCGTTTTACTATCATTCCATGACTAAAACCCTTGCTTTACATCAGGTTTTAAGCCATGGAATCACTGATTCCAATTCCAATTTCACAAAAACCCGTTTTTGATGATTTTCACTAAAAATCCAACTTTTTGAAATTAATCACTTAGGAGTGTCTTAATACATTCTAAGTGATCATTTAGACTTAGAAAAACCATAAAAACTGATCTTGATCTTGCAAACCCGTGAATTAGGGTTCTTGAGCAAAATCCCCATTTCTTGATTTTTAACACATTCTATGGCTAGAACATGTTTTAGTGGTGATTTTGAGCAAGATAAACTAGATGATAACTTTGGAACTATGATTTCTGGAAAATCAGAAATCAAAAACATAGCTCCCGTTACAGATTTTTAGATTTAGAGCTTGATAATCTTACCTCTTCAAGCTTGGAATCACTAATTCCAAGGTTGTTTCTTGATTTCTTGGCAACTTTGATCTTCCCGTGTTCTTCCCTCTCTAGCTCTCTCTCGTTCTCTCCCGAGTCTTCTGAAATGTTCTACTGGCTTCTGGAGAAAAGGAGAGTAATAACTCTCTTATTTATCTTTTAGTTTTATAAAATAATTACATTTTGGTCCCTTAGCTTCTCTCTTTTCTACAAAAATGGTCCTAAGACCCATAACTTTACAACCAAAGTTCCATTAACTTCTAACTTGACATTTTCTTGACAATTTGGTCATTTTCATGTCAAATGACCATTTTGCCCTTTTTGGTCGAATTTCACTATTCATGCAGTAAAACTTCAAATTTCACATAATCTCTTATTTCTTATATTATAATTTCACAAATACATATTATTTTACATATTAGTCTTATAACGTGTCAAAAGACCGTTTTACCCTTTTACAACTTTTTCGCGGGTTCTTACAGTCACCCCTCCTTATGCGGATTCCGTCCTCGGAATCTTTTCGTAATCTGTGAAGTTTGGATATCTTCTCTTCATTTCTTCTAGCGTCTCCCAGGTTAAGTTTGACCCTAAGGGATGCTTCCATTTGACTAGTACCAAGTCAATCTCCTTGTTCCTTAGCTTCTTAGTCTGCATCTCTAGAATCGCTTCAGGTTCTTCAATCAATTTACTAGGAGTCTCCACCCTCAAGTCAGTATACGGTATTACTAACTCTTCTTTACCAAAGTACTTTTTCAAGTAGCATACATGAAAAGTATCATGTATTCCACTGAGTTCGGGTGGTAACTCTAGCTTAAATGCTTGTAACCCCACTCTCTTCAGGATTTTAAAAGGTCCAATGTACCTTGGACTCAGCTTTCCTCTCTTTTGCCAAATCTGACCACTCCTTTCCATGGCGACACTTTTATCATCACCAAATCTCCTTCTTGTAAGTCATACGGTCTCTTCTTTAGATTTGAGTAACTCCTTTGCCGATCTTGTGCTGCTTTCATGTTGGCTTGAATTACTCCAATTTTTTCATTAGTTACTCTAACAATCTCTGGCCCTGTAAGCTTAGTCTCACCCGCCTCCAACCAGCATAAAGGAGTTCTACACTTTCTACCATACAATGCCTCAAAGGGTGGCATTTTAATGCTAGAATGGTAGCTGTTGTTGTATGCAAACTCCACTAATGGCAGGTGTTCATCCCAACTACCTCCAAAATCCATCACGCATGATCGTAGCATGTCTTCTAATGTTTGGATTGTTCGTTCACTCTGACCATCTGTTTGTGGATGATACGCTGTACTTAGCTGAATTCTTGTCCCCATTTTATCTTGTAAAGCTCTCCAAAAGTTAGAGGTAAATCTGGGGTCTCTGTCTGACACGATAGACAACGGTGCACCATATCTTCTAAATACTTCATCTATATACAACTGGGCTAACTGCTCCAATGGAGTAGTTTCTTTTATGGCTAGAAATAGTGCACTCTTGGTCAACCGGTCAACTATGACCCATATACTATCATAACCTCTTCTTGTTCTCGGTAACCCGACAATCAAGTCCATGGTTACATCTTCCCACTTTCCGGCTGGAATGTGCAATGACTAAGCATCCCCATGCGGGACCTGATGTTCCGCCTTGACTTGTGCACAAATGACACACTTGGAGATGTACTTAGCTATCCTCTTCTTCATTCCAGGCCACCAGTACTGTCTTTTCAAATCTTGATAAGTCTTGGTACTCCCTGGATGTATGGAATACTTTGACTTATGCGACTCTTCTAGAATCAGCTTTCTCAAACCTCCTGCTTTCGGCACCCAAATACGGTTTCTAAAAGTCTTTAATCCTTGACTGTTGGTTTCAGACTGCATATCTTTTTTGAGTTTTTCATCTTTCAAGTCTCCACTTTCTTCAACTTTCTGCTGAGCTGCTTTAATCTGTTCTATAATACTGGACACTAGCTCTATACGCATCGATCTTGCCTTGATTCTTTTCTCAGGAGCTTTTCTACTTAATGCATCTGCTACAACATTTGCTTTACCCGGATGGTATATAATGTCGCAATCATAGTCACTGATCAGCTCTAGCCATCTGCTCTGTCTCATGTTCAACTCTTTTTGAGTGAATACATACTGTAAACTTTTGTGATCGGTGAATAACTTGCACTTTGTACCATACAAGTAATGTCTCCAAATCTTCAAGGCAAACACGATCGCTGCAAGCTCTAAATCATGGGTTGTGTACTTTTTCTCTAGATCTTTCAATTGTCTGGAAGCGTATGCTATAACCTTCCCTCTTTGCATCAATACACAGCCAAGCCCTCGATGTGAGGCATCACTGTACACTTCAAAGTCTTCTGTCCCATCTAGTAATGTAAGGACAGGCGCGTTACACAACTTTTCTTTCAATGTAGCAAAAGCTCTTTCTTGTTCTTCTTGCCATCTGAATTTCTCTTCTTTCCGGGTTAGTCGTGTAAGGGGCACTGCTATTCGGGAGAAATCTTGAATAAATCTCCGGTAATACCCGGCAAGACCGAGAAAACTTCTAACTTCTGTTGGCGTCTTGGGTGGCTCCCATTTCATCACTGCTTCAACTTTTGCTGGATCAACTTTTATACCTTGGATAGAAACTACATGTCCAAGGAACTGCACTTCTCGCATCCAAAACTCACACTTGGAGAACTTTGCATATAGTTGTTCTCGCTTCAAAGTCTCAAGCACTGCTCGCAAGTGATTCGCATGCTCTTCTTTGCTCTTTGAGTATATCAGTATGTCATCTATGAACACTATAACAAACCGGTCTAAAAATGGTTTACAGACTCGATTCATTAAGTCCATAAAAACCGCTGGTGCATTCGTAAGACCGAATGGCATTACTAGGAACTCGTAATGCCTGTATCGTGTACGGAACGCTGTCTTCTCTACATCACTTTCTTTTACCCTGACTTGGTGATACCCAGATCTCAGATCAATTTTTGAGAAGTAATCTGCTCCTTGCAACTGGTCGAACAAATCATCTATTCTGGGCAACGGGTAACGGTTCTTGATAGTAATCTTGTTCAATTCTCTGTAATCAATGCACATTCGCATTGACCCATCTTTCTTCTTTACAAAAAGAACTGGAGCACCCCACGGAGAAGAACTAGGCCTGATGAAGCCTTTATCTAGTAACTCCTGCAACTGGGACATTAATTCCCGCATCTCGGTTGGTGCTAACCGGTACGGTGCCCGTGCTATTGGGGAGGCTCCTGGAACAAGATCTATCCGAAACTCAACTTGCCTTTCTGGTGGCAAGCCTGGTAACTCATCTGGGAAAAACTTCTGGGAATTCTTTTACTACTTCTATGTCTTTATACGTCTGTTTTACTTTGTCTTCAGTCATCACATAAGCCAGGAAAGATACACACCCTTTCCTGATACACCTTCGGGCTTTTGCCACACTAATGAGATTTGGCACATGCTTGCTTCTTTCTCCATATACGTATACTTTAGCTCCTAGGGTTTTAACAGACACCCTCTTCTGCCCACAGGCTATCTTCGCGTCATTGGCACCAAGCCAATCCATCCCAATTATCACATCAAAGGACTTAATTCCAATGGGAAGAAGATTAAGTCGGAACTTCTTGCCATTGATATCAAGTTCACAATCTCGGTACATATGCTGAACTTCGACAAACTTTCCATCCGCTACTTCCACTTCAAAAACCATATCTAACAATTCTAACGGGACTCTCAATCGGGCTCCAAATCCATGGGACACGAATGAATATGTAGAACCAGAATCAAACAACACATATGCAGGTGTCGAGTTGATCAGTAGTATACCTGAGACCACATCGTGCGTCTCCCTTGCTTCTTCCCTGGTGATCTGAAAAGCTCTAGTCTTCACCTTCTGGGGTTCTGTCTTCTTCTGAGCTGTTGACACCACAGTTTCTCCTCCCTTGTTTGGGCAGTTGAAACTATAGTGCCCCATCTGATGGCATGAAAAGCACTCCACTTCACTAGCTTTCTTTGCTCTGCAGTCTTTCATTTTGTGACCGAGTCCGCCACAATTAAAACAGGCGTTTGATCCCGCACGACATTCGCCACTATGTTCTTTTCCACACTTCTCACACCTCTTTACATTTCCCAGTCGAGTCTGACTCATGCTTGATTTCCCCTTTTTCTTTGAATTTCCACTGCTGCTCACTGTCTTTCTCTTGTCACTAAAACTTGGTCTTTCGTCATTTCGTCGTTTCCCAATATCATCCACGTTTCGGGCAGCATTGATCGCTCCGTCTAATGTTTCAGCTCTCTTTACTTCTAGCTCATAATTCCATGGCAAACCCCGGACATAGCGGTTAATTCGGGACCGCTCAGAGGGATAGGATTCCCCCACAAAAGGCAGCATGTCACAAAACTTCTTCGTATATTCGTCAACCGTTAAGTCTCCTTTCTTTATCGTCAAGAAATCTTCGTTCATCTTCTCTAGATCTCTCGTGGGACAGAATTTATCTTTAAGACACGAAACAAACTCCGCCCATGACCAGCCATACACAACATCTTTCCCCAAACTATCGTATTTGGTATTCCACCACACCAACGCATCATATTTCAACTGCCGAGAGGCATAGTTGACTTGGTCTTTTTCGTCACATTTGCTTGCTTGCATCACTTGTTCGATTTCTCAGACCCATCTCATTGTCACCTTTGGCTCAAAACTGCCATGGTACTCGGGCGGTTTACAAGCCATGAAGGACTTAAACGAATAGCCCTTTTCCTTCCTTCTGTTTTCTCTGCTAGCTTCTTCCTCGGTCGTCTTTTTAGAGACTTCTTGTGAAGAATGGGCACTAGGTTCACCCATTCGGCTGTCGATTATGTTATTCACATCTTGTTTCAGCTCATTTCGTAAGTTATTGATTAGATACTGAATTGCTTCCATAGTGACAGGTTGTGGTGGTCGGTTTGGCTCGGCCCCATCATTTCGAATAACATGTCCAGGTCCACTTCCTCTCGAAGAAGTGTGACTGCCCTCACCCCTGTCAGCTTGTCTTTCGCCTTCCATTACTATATAGATGAATAAAATATCTGTTTAATACGCAATTCTATATAGTATTTTGAAAGCGGTAGCATATTATCTCCCTATCTTGACTGCATTTTAGTAGCAATCATACTCACTTTATAACTTCTATAAGTCTAAGTGTACCTCTATATTACTAAGGCACCTTACTACTACTCTTGCTAGTTTAAGCCTAGGATGGTGTTCCAACCTAATTCGCTTAAACTATGGCTCTGATACCAAAACTGTAACACCCCTTTCTCAAACCATATTTTAATATAGTTTATATTACAAAAACATTACACAACTGGTGACTATGAAAGAGTCACTTAAATAATTTTTTTTACAAACTTTATTCTTAAGGGGATATTACAGACTCAATACAGAAAACCATAATTTAAACTTACTGTATTTACACTGGTCCCAACTTCAACTCCCGCTTCTTTCACCTAAGTACATAGCATTTAAAAATATAATACGTGAGACATAAAGCCTCGTGAGTAATATGGGTTTTAGACCCAAAACTTTTTTGCTCAAAACTTGAATTAATAACAAGTAAACTGATAAACTGCTGAAAACTTATTTTCAAAATAAGTCTCAAATCTCTTTGCTTTTCTATAATTAAAACTCAAAAACATTTTCTTTCTTAAAAACTGCTTCCTTTCTCATATACTTATGACCAACTGAAACTCATGAATTATTTTAATTTAATTCATTCAACTAGCTCCCCTCGCGGGACAGAACAGATCCGCCCACTCGGTTATGCTCATTCTGTCTCCCCTTTGTGACTTGGAACGGATTCAAGCACAAGGGTATACTAAGCTAGACAACTACTTCGCGACGGGAGGTACCATCCCAGTAGTGTCTTCTGATCCCCCGATTATGTGGGTGATCCTAGTCCGGACAACTGGCTCTTACTTCTTTCTTTCTTTAGTTCTTATTTCATTACATCTCAAATTGGTCAAAATGGGACACAATTTATAAATAACTCTTGCTCATATACTTTATAACTCTTTACTGAAAATACTTTCAAAACTGATTTTGACATCTTAGTTCACACAAGGAAGTTCTTTAAAAATACTTTATAAACTACACTGCTTTAAAAATCTGCTTTAAAACACTTAGCCCATATATAGAGCTACTTTAAAACTGTTTCCAACTTTAGTATATAAAAGTATTTGGAAATCTCATTTTCTGAAAATATCATTTTGCTATGTACTAGGAAAATCCTCATAAAACTCACCTTGATTCTGCTACGGTTCACTAAGCTTCACGTACGTCTTTTCCTTTCCCGTGGTCAACAGTATTCGAAGCACCACCTATACAAGTAGTATATATATATATATATTTAATAAATGCATGCTACAACTAACTCTATGGCTTAAGCGTCTCATATAACATAACTACAGGCCATACTAATGTATAACCATTAATAAACTCATTTTATAGTTTTCTCCGAAATACACGTATTTTGCTACGGTACCCCCGAGAGGTCGTATTTCAGTTCTGACACTTTTCCATGAAGTCTTAGGTCATATTAGAATTGTGTTTCCAATTTGGAGTTAATTAGACAAGTCTAGCTCAAGTTCCAAAAAATCAAATTTTAACAATATCTTGATGTTTGGCCACTGCCGCTACAGTGGTTTTTCCGCAAGGTCGGATTACAAATTTGACAATTTCCTACATGTTTTCATACCATTTTAAGGCTATGGTATGAATTACAGACCAAACGGAATAGCCTAGCATCAATTTCAAAACTCAAAAATTGGACAGAAGGCTGCCCAGTAAGAGCACGACTCGTGCTCTTTTCCTTCTTGAGGTTGCACGACTCGTGCACAAAGTAGGTTGCTATTTCTTGGCTTTTCCAAGGAGCACGACTCGTGCACTTCTAGTGTTAAAAAGGCACGACTCGTGCATAGTCTGCAGACTGTGTTTTCAGTCCGATTTTTGAGCTGCAGACCTCTATTTTGACCTATTAAGTGCTTAATACTTATCTTAATCGTTTTAATATCATTCCATGACTAAAACCCTTGCTTTACATCAGGTTTTAAGCCATGGAATCACTGATTCCAATTCCAATTTCACAAAAACCTGTTTTTGATGATTTTCACTAAAAATCCAACTTTTTGAAATTAATCACTTAGGAGTGTCTTAATACATTCTAAGTGATCATTTGGACTTAGAAAAACCATAAAAACTGATCTTGATCTTGCAAACCCGTGAATTAGGGTTCTTGAGCAAAATCCCCATTTCTTGATTTTCAACACATTCTATGGCTAGAACATGTTTTAGTGGTGATTTTGAGCAAGATGAACTAGATGATAACTTTGGAACTATGATTTCTGGAAAATCAGAAATCAAAAACATAGCTCCTGTTACAGATTTTTAGATTTAGAGCTTGATAATCTTACCTCTTCAAGCTTGGAATCACTAATTCCAAGGTTGTTTCTTGATTTCTTGGCAACTTTGATCTTCCCGTGTTCTTCCCTCTCTAGCTCTCTCTCGTTCTCTCCCGAGTCTTCTGAAATGTTCTACTGGCTTCTGGAGAAAAGGAGAGTAATAACTCTCTTATTTATCTTTTAGTTTTATAAAATAATTACATTTTGGTCCCTTAGCTTCTCTCTTTTCTACAAAAATGGTCCTAAGACCCATAACTTTACAACCAAAGTTCCATTAACTTCTAACTTGACATTTTCTTGACAATTTGGTCATTTTCATGTCAAATGACCATTTTGCCCTTTTTGGTCGAATTTCACTATTCATGCGGTAAAACTTCAAATTTCACATAATCTCTTATTTCTTATATTATAATTTCACAAATACATATTATTTTACATATTAGTCTTAGAACGTGTCAAAAGACCGTTTTACCCTTTTACAACTTTTTCGCGGGTTCTTACACTCTAAACCCTAATTAGGGTTTCGAAAATATGAGTGTGCCCACTCATAATTTCGTCAAACCCTAGCTCCACTAGCCAGTCAATTATTCAACTATTGAATAATTACAGAACCAGTCCCTGTACTTTTAATTAATTAAATTAATCACTAAATTAAATCCAATTAATTCTAGATTAATTTCTAATTAATTATTATAGTTTCTAATTAATATATTAACACTTAAATATATTAATAAACTATTTATTTATTTCTATTGATTTATTAAACACTTAATAAATCAACCTTTCTCTCTACTGACTTCTACATCAATCCTCCTGCTATGAGGGCAACCCAAATAGACTTTGCTTCTATTAATAAGATAAATACAAATATAAAGTCATGGCTTAGACACCTAATCCAACAGTCTCCCACTTGGATAAGTCTATGACTTTAATTTATCTTTTGATTAATAAACAACCTGCAGCTTCCTAGAAACTGCTGCCGAACTCTGACCCAGTCAGTTCTGTCCATAGATAAGTGATCATATGATCCTTCATCCAACAAGATATTTTCAGACACGATACATGGATTGAGATCAATCTCTGTCCGAGTGTAACATCCCATTCTTCGGGTATGTGTTTTATGTTTTAACATTTTCTATAAGTAAAATGTGTTTTGTTCATTTATAACATGTTGATGGTGTTAGTGCGGTGATTATTGCGGGAAAGGACCAAATTGTGATAATTTTGGTAAAAAAGGGCAAATTTTGCCAAATGGTCAAAGTATGTGTCGGGTTTGTTTGATTTGGTACATATATGTTAGACCATCTTGTTAACAATTATGTTGTGAACTTAAAGGGGTTTTAAGTGTAAAAACCCAAATATTATTATATATATAGGGTGGTATGGTAAATTTTGCAATTTGAGAGGCCAAAAGTGTCAAAATGGAAAAGTTGTACCTATAAATAGTTTAAAACCGGGATTTCCTCCCAAAATGACCTTCTTGAGTGTGAGAGAAGCTTCTAGGTCTTAGGAATCAAAAACAATTCCCGTATTTTCATACCTTGCTACGGTGTTAGAATGATCCCCGGATATTGAACCGTTGGATCGTTGTGAAATTTGGACATAAGCTTCAGGAGGGTGATACGCAGGATTTGACCGTAGGAAGTTAAATTCTGATATCTGGAAGTCGAGATATAGGCTTGCGATCAGAATTGCAGAGTTGAGGTAAAAACACTGTTTTTAACATTGTGTTGTAAAAATCGTTATAAATTCTAGAATTATCGGTTTGATGTGAAACCAGTGCCATATTCTCATAAACTGAGTCTAGTAGTTTTATCCAGAATGGTGCAAAATATGATTCGGCTTCTTACATAGGTCAAATCGGAGTTTTTCACAGATTAGTCCAATGCTGACAGATTTGAGACAACCTTGATATGCAATATTTCAAAAATCATAGTAAATTGTAGAAATATCCGTTGGGGTTGATATTGGTGTCCCTGGAAAGGTAAAAAGGAGTAGTTTTCTGTAAAATTGAAATCGTTATATATAAATTTTTCTAGGTTGAGTGAAACATATCAATAACAGGGGACAAATTCTTGGGTAAAACGGGGTTAATTTCTAAGAAAGTTGATGATAAAGTTATCGCTTTCAAGTGTACGAATTAGGTTTTCAAGAGGGTGTATACATATGATTTATAAATGTGGTTGAAAACCTAATGTAGGTTTATATTTGTCAAGGAGTCGGGACGACACCGTGTTGTACGAGCAACAGAGCTACTTGACCCGGTTTATATCGAGGTGAGTAACTTAACTCAGTTTAGACCGGTGTTTGTTTTGTTGTTATGTTTTGGTGCTCATACATGTATTGAGTTGATATTAGATAAATATTGCCTTAATACACAATAGCATGGTTGATATTGAAAGGTGAAACAGGTGTATAACTAGGAGTAGATAACTCTAGTTATTAGTGATAAAGTCTTGAATGACTATAATACATTGGTGTTTTTCCATATGGTGTTCTATTAGTTGCGTGAGGATTTCATTGCAACTAATGGTGAAACTAGAAACTGGTGACAATTTGGTGTATCTAAATATTGGTGATAGGTCTTCGGGTTGGTGAAAAGCCCAAGATCATTTGGTGAATGTTTACATTATCGGTGACAGTTTATTATTGATTGTGATTACACTAATGACGACCTTGGTGTTATGTTATATTTCATTGGTGTTGTTCTTCAGGTGACAAGAGAATGGTGATATCATATAGATGTGGTTTGGCTTGATAAGTTTTTCTTGCAGATTTACATTTAGTTGTAGTAGAGTTATTCACAAAGCGTTTTCGCTTACGTCGTTTTTATTATGGTGTTTTGCAGGAAATAGGTGTAGTAACGCCCGGCTGGATCGTGGAACGATTTGAAGGTATCCACTTGTCACTTCCCAGACATCGAGTATTGTATTTGTAGAACAAGTTTTGTACATTTTTATCAAATGTTTGTAAATACTCGATGTTGGTTTTTGGGGCGTTACAACGAGACTCTGTTTCCCGATTTCCGATTCTGCTTATGACTTTCGGACTTCTAATTGAACACATCAATTTAGTCCAGGCTGTCCAGCACTTTAGTCAACTTCAAAATCATCGAGCGGCCTACAGATATCTGTTTCCTACCAGGGTCACGGAACGAATAAGCTTCGACTCATATGATTGTGTCTTTTACTTATCAAATCGTACACAACAATATGTCCGTTGGGGTTGATATTGGTGTCCCTGGAAAGGTAAAAAGGAGTAGTTTTCTGTAAAATTGAAATCGTTATATATAAATTTTTCTAGGTTGAGTGAAACATATCAATAACAGGGGACAAATTCTTGGGTAAAACGGGGTTAATTTCTAAGAAAGTTGATGATAAAGTTATCGCTTTCAAGTGTACGAATTAGGTTTTCAAGAGGGTGTATACATATGATTTATAAATGTGGTTGAAAACCTAATGTAGGTTTATATTTGTCAAGGAGTCGGGACGACACCGTGTTGTACGAGCAACAGAGCTACTTGACCCGGTTTATATCGAGGTGAGTAACTTAACTCAGTTTAGACCGGTGTTTGTTTTGTTGTTATGTTTTGGTGCTCATACATGTATTGAGTTGATATTAGATAAATATTGCCTTAATACACAATAGCATGGTTGATATTGAAAGGTGAAACAGGTGTATAACTAGGAGTAGATAACTCTAGTTATTAGTGATAAAGTCTTGAATGACTATAATACATTGGTGTTTTTCCATATGGTGTTCTATTAGTTGCGTGAGGATTTCATTGCAACTAATGGTGAAACTAGAAACTGGTGACAATTTGGTGTATCTAAATATTGGTGATAGGTCTTCGGGTTGGTGAAAAGCCCAAGATCATTTGGTGAATGTTTACATTATCGGTGACAGTTTATTATTGATTGTGATTACACTAATGACGACCTTGGTGTTATGTTATATTTCATTGGTGTTGTTCTTCAGGTGACAAGAGAATGGTGATATCATATAGATGTGGTTTGGCTTGATAAGTTTTTCTTGCAGATTTACATTTAGTTGTAGTAGAGTTATTCACAAAGCGTTTTCGCTTACGTCGTTTTTATTATGGTGTTTTGCAGGAAATAGGTGTAGTAACGCCCGGCTGGATCGTGGAACGATTTGAAGGTATCCACTTGTCACTTCCCAGACATCGAGTATTGTATTTGTAGAACAAGTTTTGTACATTTTTATCAAATGTTTGTAAATACTCGATGTTGGTTTTTGGGGCGTTACAACGAGACTCTGTTTCCCGATTTCCGATTCTGCTTATGACTTTCGGACTTCTAATTGAACACATCAATTTAGTCCAGGCTGTCCAGCACTTTAGTCAACTTCAAAATCATCGAGCGGCCTACAGATATCTGTTTCCTACCAGGGTCACGGAACGAATAAGCTTCGACTCATATGATTGTGTCTTTTACTTATCAAATCGTACACAACAATGCGTTTTGTAACATCGGGTTACCGATGCGTTTACGTATTATCAATGCACAATCGACTTGTAAATTTCAACTCATATGTCTCTGCTTCAGGATCATACGATATTATCGTCTCAACATTGCTCGTGATGTAATCCATGAAGCAATCTATTGAGCGCGGGTTTATCCAATACTCAAATCTCTATTTCTAAGCATTCATGAATGTTGTAGCAGTCTTACTGCAATGTCTAACTCCTTAGACAATCTACAAACCAATTCACGACAGTCTTCGTTCATACTTACTCCCGAAAAGTATGAGCGACTGTGGACTTTTGAATAATCAAATTATTCGGGAAGTGAATCATGCAAAGACGAAACTTAAAATCTGACTGGTAGCAACTCTTGCTAATTACCAAGTTTCCACGAGGTAATCACCAAGTCGGATTTTACATAAAACTATTATCGGTTTCTAGATTCCTATTAAACTTTTTTATTCGAGTTATGTATCTATGTCTACTTGACCTTTCACTCTTTTTGTGTATCCAAATGTTATACATTTATACACTTCATCCGATCAGATATCCTTCCGATGATATTTCAATTTGGTCATACTGTCATTCTCACTAACAACTCCATTCTATGTACTGTGACTTTCCATGGTTCTCGGGATCTTTAGTCCACATGACTGCACCCTAAGACTATTTCGAGGTGTTACGATGTGCCGGTGAGCCACACGCGCTCCATCGGAATGCCAACGAAATTCTTTAACCATTAAGTCCTTATTTTAAAAACCTTTTCAAATTGTTACCAACATTCACCCCTAATCATTTTCTAATGATTTCTCATGTATGTACAAAATCCATTAAGTATTCCCAGCCAGGTAATATCCTGAATCTGACTCGCTATGCTCTAAGCATTAAGTCATCAAGACATGTTCATGACACTTCTGATCGATCCAAGAAACTTGTTGGATTCGATCCAGTCCTATTCCAAAATCTTTTGGAATCTTAGGATTACTTATAATCCTTGTGTCACGACTTTTAATAACTATATCCTTTCGGAGACTTTTTCTCATGCATCTTCAATCTTATCAAGATCATGCTTACTATGGCCAGTTCAATACTGATGACAACATTTATCTGATATATGTCAATGGATTATGTGATTACGTTGCACCTTATATATCTCTCATGCCAAATCATCACACTTTGCAATGACAGGAAACTCCTTTCCTGAGCTATGCATCTTGAGTCTCATCAAGATCATCTTGGCAGAGTTTCGATCTATCTCATAGACGTTTGTAACCACCTGAGCAGGTCGTACCTCTATTAAGTCTTTCACAGCGATCCGTCTCTTAACACCAAGTCATTACACTTTGTAATGAAAAGAGACGTTTCCTAGAAACATTATGCAACACACATATGGAGATAGTAGATAACAGCGACACTCCCACTGGCTTTGACACGGTTATGGACTATTCACAAAATCCAGAACTTTTGGCACATTTTGAGAATCCAAACCTTTCTGACATCTTAACGGATATCTTTCAGCCCTTTCTCAAAATCCAATCCTTTGGCATATTTTGAGAATCTGAATATCCTTTCTTGCGAGATGCCCGCGGGGAAATCCCGGGCCCAAGTACCTTTATACTGGCATATTCTTTATGAGTCCCTATTAGTGTGCCGGTGATCCACACGCGCTCCCTAACGACTTACAATATGCAGTATCCTTTCGGATTTCATCTTCTATTGAGAGTGCTTCTCTCGGAGTCAATTACTTAAACAATGTATTATATGATAGACAATGTCATACGCATCTAATAAGCTAATAACATGATTGATAATTTTATTAAAACAAATCCTTGAACAATGTATTATATGATAGACAATGTCATACGCATCTAATAAGCTAATAACATGATTTCAATATCTAACTAAACTCTAAAACTGCATGAGCTTCAGATCCAATCTGAATATGCTCCTATGCAATAACATCCCACATCCTACAGAGTCCATGTATACAGAGCAATTGTAAGAAACACATCCTGTATCAAGGAATTAAGGATGAGGGGTTCTGAGTTTTAAGATATTCCTGAGTTGCCAAACTGTTCGGCTTTGGAGCATTTTCCAATCTTTCCGTGACTGTGTCCCACCCTGTGGATTCCCAGTTTGAAACATCGAGGAACTGGTCCAGACGATCTGGATCATTTCTTGATGTGTCCTATTATTGGACTCAATCCTAAAGCAGCTGAATCAATGGAACTATGCTTCTCTATGAACGACTCATACAGAGTCAACATTGAATACACATCCACGATTGTCTTATCTGGTTTCCCTTCATGTACATCAGGATGAACGGATCAGCGGGTCGAGTTAATGCTTTAACTCCCGATCAAAAGGGGACCAAATTTATACAGTTCACATATGTGTCTCTCAGTCTTGAGAACATGTGAACTGGTGCTACTTCCTGCACACTTCAAACTCTTTGAAGATCTTAGCTCGTCCTTTCTCAACCAGTTCATGGAACTTTTCCACAACTAGCTGTGTTAACTTATCTGACCCCAGGAATTCTAAATTCCTGCGGAAATCGGGGTCAATGATCAATAGTATTAGGTAACGAACTTTCCTTGACTTAACAATCAAGGAGTCATGCTCATCTCAATCTACTGTATGACGTCATGCTCTGGGGAGCGGATACTCAGTCAGATATGGCTTGCTAGCAAAACAGAGAACTATTCTCTATTTATGAAGCCATACCATATAGTTCAGGCCAGTCAGCCTTACCATATGTAGCAGGTGCATTCTAAAGCTCTCAGAAATGGGTGAAGGAGGATAAGGAGGAGAATAGACACTTGTTTCAGACATCTATAACAAACAGAATTTATTAGTTTAATTAATCCTTTTTAAATAATTACCTAATATATTATTTATTAAGGCTAGGATCCAAAATGCCCCAACTATGGTGTGAAGAGGGATGCTGTAATCACAATATAATGGTCATTAAGGTAGATAATACACTTATCAATTTCATCTTATGAAATTCCTAGATCTGTTGAGACACACTGAACTATTCAATGGCATGTTTAGTCTCGGATGTGCCCCACTGTTTGTGACTGGGATGCCGAGGATCACAAACCGGGTGTGAATAACCATGCAAATTAGCTTGGTACTCTCGAAGTCGATTGCCATCTCTAATTAACGTGCCGGTTAACCACACACGCTCCGTTAATAATGACAAAATCGAGAAACCCATTGCAAGTCTTTGCGGACCCCAGTTGGCGTGCCGGTAAACCACACACGCTCCACCAACGTTCCACAAAGTGCAATGTGCAATTTCATGGATTAGCACCAATTCACATTTTTAACCTAAAGTAACTAGATTGGGTTTTGATTAAGGTTCTAGTACTTTCAATTATAGCATTATACTTTTAAGAGGCTTAGCGGTTCTATCAAACCCGTTCGGCTAACGACACTCGACTGACCAGGAGAGCGGTGGGTAAGAGTAGATACCCATTAGACAGCCATTTTATAGACAGTCGCCTTATACCCTCTTTATAGGACAGTTTTGTGAATGAGGCCTACTAGCGGTAAGACTAACCAATTTTCTTATATATAAATTATTAACTTTTAATCATAAATATATAAGATATATTTTAATCTCATTAAAATATTTTAGAATTAATTTTCTAAGAATTTTCGCAAATTTATTTCTATTTTTTGAAAATTTAAATTAATTCTTTAAGCTGATTTAATTGATCTTTTAATTAATAATTAATTAAACTAATTAAATCAAATATAGGCATCACAAAATTAATCAAATTAATTACCTATATTTATCCCTAGATTTCAAAATTTACAAGATATGGATAAAGGATTCTAGTTATTTAATTAAACAGCAATTACCAAAAATAACAATCTTAATCTGGGCAGCAAATCAAGCAAATCAAGGGGGGATCCAAGGGGTGGCGGCTAGGGTTAGGAAACCCTAGCCTAGGCCACGAAATTTAGGCCATTCCAAGAGAGTTTTTCGCAAAAACACTCAAGGCAAAAAACATTCAAGCAGTTTATATCAATTTCACAAGAAAACAGCCTAAGCTCTGATACCACTGAAGGGTTTTCTTGCAATCAATGAACAAATAATTTCTTATGGTTCACATGCAACCCTAGAAAGATCTATGTTTTCTTCTATGAAGATAATAAACTAAAACCTAAGGCCAACAATTATTTCTAAAGTATAAATCAGAAGAACCAACCTTTGATTCTTGATCCAGAAGCTAGCAGCACAATTGTCCTGCCTCAAATGGAATCACACCCAAGCAATGGAGGAGAGAAGACAGCAGAGTATCCACAGAGAGATAGAATTGGCGTAGACTTTAGGGTTCCCAGGGGGTTCCTTATATAGCCTCCAGAAGGCTACAGTCAAAACCCTAGAGGAGCCCAACTTTGACAAGCCTGTTATCAAATGGACAAGCCTCCTCTAAACCCTAATTAGGGTTTCGAAAATATGAGTGTGCCCACTCATAATTTCACCAAACCCTAGCTCCACTGGCTAGTCAATTATTCAACTATTGAATAATTACAGAACCAGTCCCTGCACTTTTAATTAATTAAATTAATCACTAAATTAAATCCAATTAATTCTAGATTAATTTCTAATTAATTATTATAGTTTCTAATTAATATATTAACACTTAAATATATTAATAAACTATTTATTTATTTCTATTGATTTATTAAACACTTAATAAATCAACCTTTCTCTCTACTGACTTCTACATCAATCCTCCTGCTATGAGGGCAACCCAAATGGACTTTGCTTCTATTAATAAGATAAATACAAATATAAAGTCATGGCTTAGACACCTAATCCAACACCTTACTAATGCGAATATGTGGATTACCTGCGTTTGCAGACTCATAGATCAAGACTACGCTCTTTATATGATGTTTGCTGCTCCTCATTCTCATGAGTTTTTTTTCTATGTTTAGAGAACTTGATATGAGAATACCCATATTGTAAAGACATGGATTCAAGGAACAAAAGCAACGAAAAGTTAATAAAAAAAACAATACGAAAAAGGAAATGAATAATTTTGGTGCTAAATGCTTTGATTAGGGAAACGATACAAATGATAGAGCTCCTAGTTAAACAGATGTAACCAACATTTTTAATATGCACAAGATCCATTTTTGTGTAGGTCTGTACCAAAACCCTACGACACCACTAAATATTTATATTGGAACAGACAGTATGTTACATGGACCTACACCTTAACAAAATCAGTACATGACTTAAAATGGCAAAATAGACTGACCCTACTAGCATACACCACACCAAACTTAATGATTAAGATAACAAGATCTCCACGTTCCTTGACGAGTATGGTCAGAGAGGAACCCCATGTTCCTTGCAATGCCATGGTTTGGTTATATGTGGCCTTAAAGATATGCCAGATCATTCTTTTTCCACATATCCCAAAAACATTCTGGTTTAGTCCATGTAAGTCAATTTGCCAGTCATTTATTGTGAAAACCTGTAAAATGCTTTATTTTAAAAGTTCAAAAAAATATTAAGTTAGTGTTTTTCTGAACATAAAAGTTAGCTAAGGGCTTGTTTGATTTACCTCTTATTGGGTCCAGTAAGAGGTAATATCTGGCTCGGTCCGAGTCAGAATGTTTGAAACCCCCAAATTAATGACATCTTACTCTGTCCTATTGGTCTTACTCAGTCAACTTTGAAAACTCGCTTACTTGAAAAAACACGTTATGGTTCTCGATTTTGCCCTAGCCTTTTCCGTCTCCATCAACAATTGAAGACTATCGTTCCCGATTTCTTACTCTGTTCTCCCACCTACGACAACAGTCGGCCGTCCCTGTTCCATCCAACGTCGTCGCCGACGATCAGCCATGTTCCACAACCTCGTCGCCGATCAACAGTTCTCGTCCAGCTCCATCTAACGCCGTTCAGGTATGTTCCGTCTTTGTGAATTTGATTTCTGAAACTGATTTCAACAGCCCTCATCCCGATTTCAAAAATTTTATTGTTGTGTTTATTGTTCTTTGTGAATCTGTTGTTCATTCAAAACCGAATTCAGCAAATTATTGCAATAATTCCTTGGTTAATTCAAAAACTGATTTCAGAAAATTAGTGCTATGTTTATTCTTCATTCAGAAAATCTGATGTTCATTCAAAAAATCAGATGTTCCAATGTTTGTATGTGAGATTGCTGAAATTTTTATGTGATATTGCTGAAATTATGTTTTGTCTTGTGTATTTGTTGAAATTAAATTTCTGAAGTCAGAAATTTGTATGTGGACTTTTTGATTGTTGATATAAGTTCCAAAATGAGTTTGATCATATATGTCTAAAATCATAAAATTATATATGTGTTCCAATTTCAGAAATTTGTATGTGAAGTTTTTGGAATATTTCTAGATGTTATGTTATATATTTATAAGCTTGTGTCGTTTAATTTATACTAGTCATGACACAAAAGAGGACTAGAGTTACATGGAAACAAGATTGTTTCAGTCATATCCAACAAAAGATAGAATAAAAGGGTAACATGGTCATCAAATGGTATGGTTTCAGTCAGAGGCTGACTCAGTCCGAGCTTCTGACTCAATCAGATTTAACTCAGTCATCAACTATTAAACGCAGCCTAAGAGTTCTTTTACGTATCACCTCACAATAGGTTGTGCTATTTTGTATCCTGCCATAAAGTTGTTGAGCCCTTTTTTTGTTTTGGACGTTTGTTTTGTTCTTTGATTAGCTTAATCCTATTTGTTTTGCTGTTTATCTTTATCTTTCAGTTTTTTAAATATATTTTCAAGTTAATAATGAAATACTAACTATTTTATCTTTAGAATTATTAGTTGATACCGAAATCCAATATTGCAGATCTGAAAATTTCAAAATATGTGAAATTGGATAAAGCCTTTTTTTAGACCTTTAGCATTATCTGAAATTGTTATAATTTACTTTATATATTTATATTTGTTTTGACAAAGATAAAATATAATAGGAAGTATTGGGGTAGCCTAATATCTCAACTACCTGTATATTAGATATATAGATAATTCTCCGAGACGTATTTTTGTCCAATTCTAAATTTTGTATTTACAATATTTTATTACCTATATTTTTATGATATAATATACTTACCAATTTTATTATATAAATTAAAAATGATATATTTAAATTGCTAGTTGCATCTTTTACTTTTGTTTAAGCAAGTGTCATGATTAAATGTAACAACGACGGATGACGGGATGAGTGATAATATAAAATTATTGTCAAGTTTTTTTATTAAATTCTGTAAAATGAATATTCTTGTTAAACTTGTAGTTATGTGCTAGTCTTTTATTTTATAAAAATATATAAATAGTAGAAGATATCGTTTTTTAAATGTATATTGTTTTGTAATTTGTATAGTTTGTACATCTTGCAGATTTATTTGTATATATTTTAATAGTTTTCTTATATATATATATATATATATATATATATATATATATATATATATATATATATATATATATATATATATCTACTATACCTAATAAATAAAAATAAATTTTGCCACGTGTCATCTTCTAAGGCCTTTTGTACACTTGTCTTTTTTATAGAATTTCTGATTTTCTTGTTTTACATTTATCTCATTCAGCAGCTAAATCAGAGAAGAGTTCCTAGATTCAAGCTGAAGTTTGAATCAGTAAATAGATTTCCTTAATGCCACACTAATCTCGCCCCTAATCTCTCCCCCATAAATTCGTAACTGAAATTTAATTTAAAGAGAATCGCCACACCGTTTCATCCTTGCACCAACAAATTTTTTCTAATTCACCGTGACTAAATTCAATCAGAGTACAAACTTTTAGGCGTAGCGATTTTGATGGTTTTCTAAAGCGAACGGCCTCAGGTGAAGTTTGGAGAGATGCTTGGCGTAGCACTAATAATTGTTTTGAGCAGCTCCTCTATCAGACTAAAAAGACCGCCGAGCGCATCGACCGCCAGTATTCCATTGGTCGCCGACTTTCCTCTGTCGCACAATCCGCATCTGATGCTAGGGAGCTCGACCGTGATTATTTGATAACGCGCGGTGGCACACATTTACTCTCGATTTCAGTCAAAAATGGCCCATAGTTTGTCTCTATCACTCTCTATTACTTCTAATTCATCATTTATAGTCATGTTTTCGCCTTCCTTTGCTACATTTCATTCCATCTATTGAAAACATGCAATTCCCCCCTTTTAGTACAGGAGGCGAATCGGCGATTTTATGGATACTCCATTAGGAAGAAGTTTTGGGGTTAGTGTTCGTTTACTTCGTGCATTCTTATAAACCATTCTTCCTTCCTGCAAAAGGCATGTGGTCATTCATATATCATTAATTGTTTTTCAGCCAAAATCCACTGAAAGAGGTAAATAATGTTTTTTTCCCAATATAACTATGTTTAATGGAGTTAAGAATGCTTTAATTTTTATGAAAAATTCCAAAAATAGTTTGACCCTAAGTTATTTGGCTGAGATGACTTTGGAGCTGTTCTAAATCATATACGATTAGTAAAAACCTAAGCAAGACTGTTATTACGGTATATCATACTAACTATCTTTATTTTTCTTAAATTTGTGTATACAACCTCTGGATGACTAAGCTTGTACTTGTAGACACCGTTTTGTTCATCACTAATGAGCTTGGATACAACCTATGGATGACATTATTGACAACGTTCTCTCTCAATTTTTTGCAGTATTCATGAAATGCCAGTGTATGTTCATTTGTATAGACCACGTATTATGTTTTCATTTTATAATATATTTTTGTTTTTTTACCCATACTAGAAACACACTTTGATCTTTTTGAGTTTTGGAGCATTTCAACTACTATGTGACGGAAGGAGCTGGTAATGTAAAGTCGATTAAGGTATTGGCTTATTCTCAAGTATTTATTTCTCTAATGTAGTCCTACCCTGTTGTGGTTCATGTAAAGTCAGTTAAGTTGTTATCCATCTAATAGGTTACCGTTTTATCTGCTCAAGTACCTGCAAAAAACACCAAAGAGAGCTCTAGAGCATAAGTTTTCGTACTATAAACAGTACGTGTTGGGGGGATTTCTGCTACAAATGAAAAGAGGTAAAGTTTTGGTAAGTTTGACTTTTGGATACCCTGGTCTTTAGGTTACTTACTTTTACGGTCTTCCAGGACTTAGATGCTAATTTCCAGGAAAAATCAAACCAATTTGGCATGTGAAGTCTCTCTTTCTCGACTCTTTTGGAAAGGTAAATTGGGTGTCAATTGACATGCTAATTAATGATGTCTCATAAGATCACATTACTCTGTATATTTCACACTGTATATTCATTCATAGTGTCATATCATGTGATTTACCCTTAACTTGGTCACAATGCAATAAAAATTATGGCCTAAAACCTTTTAACTTCATTCAGTTACTTGAAAATGCTTGATCCAATGGTCTGTTGACTAAATTTTTATTAGATATATATATAATAGATAAATACCTACCGATATGGAAAGAAGGATTCCATGTCACTTCCATGACAACTGCTGGAACCGTTGGGGTGTGGAGCTTGATTCTATACCCAAGTGAAGGAATACATCGTAGATGGGAAAGTGGGTACATGATAACATCTATGGCTGCCACACTTGATCAGGCAGTTTTTATTTTAAGTATTCCAAAGAGAAAAATGATGGATGAAACACAAGAAACTTTGAGAACACCTGCTCTTCCTAGCACTCATGTCAGCGTAAAAAAAAGTTAAATCTTTTTTAATTTAAGATAAAGAAAAATATTATTTTTTGTTATAGACTAATTTGGGGTTTTATGTATTTTATTTTTACTCAAAATGAAAACAATATATCAAATAGAGTTAAAGACATACTGTATTTATTTAAAATGGTTTGTTCATTTTGCAAGAAAAATGGTCAAAGAATCTTTATATTGCATCCATATGTTATGGTCGAACCTTTTGCTGACTGAAAATCTGACGGAATCTACTTTTAAAAGTGAGTTTATGTTCGATTAAGGAAAGTTACAAGTATGTAAAGATGTTGGTGTTATGTTTCTGTAAAATCAAATATAAACTGAAAATATTGGAAAAAAAGAAGGGAGTTTGAAAAAGATAGAAGAAACAAAGAGAAATAGGTGTCAAAATATGAGGGCGGTGATGTATGAGAATTATTTGTTTTCTATATTTATTGTTATTGATTAATTGTTTTCTAAAACATTTATATTAAGTATTTAAAAATGAGATGGATAAAAAAGCATGTTAAGCTTCTAATATATGCACAACGATTTTTACTATTTGAAAATTTTTAATGGCATTCTTTTAAATAAGAAAAATGTAACACATTATTTAAACAAAAAAAAAAGATCGACATAATAAAATGATTAATATAATTTGTGAAATTAATCTAATTTTGTGTTTGAGAAAAAAACTATAAAGCATAGATAATCATTAAGTCATCGTTGATTTTTATATTGATTTTTTACTATATATTTTGTAAGAATCTATCTATTATAATAAAATAAACTATTAACCGTCACATGACATGTGAAAATGACAATGGTGAGGGCCCTAATGCCGGGGGTGAAGCTTTTGACATGTGAAAACGATAATATTTTTATATATAACTCAAAATTACAACAAATATATTTTTTTACTCCAAAATTAGCAACGTACTTTTATTTTTAACCGAAACGTTTTGTTGAAAGAAAACCTATCGTAATCGGAAACTATTTGCCGCCACTCCACACAGGTTTTTAACTTATAACGACAACGTAATTTTATATTTAATTCAAAATAAAAATAAATTGTTATACGAGTTTTTTTTAATTATCAACCGTGTAACACACGGGTTTGTAATCAATGTTTTCTTTTTTCAAAAAATTTTGTGTTATTTAACAAACGGAACTGCTGTTCAGGATGCAACTATTATTCTGTTATTCAATTATATGGCTCCCAAGTAATGTTTTTTTCTAAAGGAAGTGAAATAGATATATAAATTAATTAAACTAATATAACTATTTAGAATTTACTTGTGTCTTTTTATATGACATTTGAAATATAGAGAATGTCCGATGACAATATATTAAAATTTCTACATACTATGAGATGATGTCTCAATGAAATATATATTGATATATGTTTGTATTTAGTTGTTTATTTGTGCTATTTTAATTTGCAATATTGATATTTTTGATATTATTTTATATATTTTTTAATCATCCCGTGTATTATACGGGTTTTTAACCTAGTATGTATATATATATATATATATATATATATATATATATATATATATATATATATATATATATATATATATATATATATATATATATATATATATATATATATATATATATAATAATTTGCAACTTCCGTCTCTGAAGAGAAATTATGTTCAATTTGTTTTGCTTATTCCAGAGTCTAAACAACTAAATCCAGATCATGATACATTTGCTAAATCATTTTATACAAATTTCAAATAAGTTTTTCTTTGAAAATAGCAATTTTAATTCGTCTTATAGCAAACTTATATATTTACGTTTTTTCCTCTCAACTAATTTCGAATTAATTGTTTTCATCCATATTTATTATAAAGTTATATTATTGGTATTTTGTAAGTTACGATTCCGGTCCCTTATTATATTTTAAAGTTACATTTTTCGTCCCTTACATAATTTGTTTTTTTGTCAAGCTGCGTTTTTCAATATACCGGGTTTCCGCAGCATCGCGCGGACAATCCAAACCCTAGTTACTATATATTTTAATAGTTATATCACATGCTTTCGATGGCGATTTCCTTTGGTTTTCCTCTTGGTGATGGCTCTATTCCATGTTGCGTGGTGCTTATATAATTTCTTATATAAGGATATATGGTGGTGTGTTTAATCTTGGATAAATTTACCCCTACTTTGGAGAATGGAGTTATGTGAGCGTGGCGATTGCGTTTGATGGTCTCTACATGTTATGAGTTCATACTTACACTATTGAACATTGAGAATCTTGTGAAAACGTAATTCAATATTCGGACGATTATACCCCTGCCTTGGTTCATACAGTCCCTCGCAAATGAATTTTTTGAGTTGTTAGTCCTCTGGTGATTCTAGTTTTCTTTGATTATGTCTTGTGTATTTTATTGCTCTCCTATTGTACGTTGTATTTTTCGCACCAGTTTCCCGATGGCTGCGTGTTTTTATATAAAATTTTTTGCTATTCAAGATAAAAAAGGGGACCGGGTATACATGATGGATGCCTATAACTGTATCCGAGTTGACTAGTGACATGTACTAGCTATGTCCGAATATAAAAATTGGTTCGTGGACAGGATAAGGCAATCCTTTGGTCCCTTGAACCCGAATCTGAAATCGACCCCAGTGGATATATAATGCCCGGTTTTCCATACAAAGTATACGCAAAATTTTCAAACATATATCACACCATAATTGGGTATACTAGTACTCAAACCATGAAAACATGATGTTATCAACATTTACTTACATAAAAAAATCCTCACGGACTATGCCTAGTATTACAAAACATCAATTACAAAGTTGTCTACTAAATGACAGGCTTTAAGTTGTCAATCTCACAATCACATGTCTTCCCCTATCACTGCTACAGATACCTGCAAAACATACATACACAAACATCGGGTAAACTTATAAAAGCTTAGTGAATAATCTATCTGCTCGACATGATCATCAAATATGTCAATATCTATAAAGACATGATATTAACCACAATCTTGCAACACAATCCACTTATCTCTCAGTACTCATTCTCGTCATTAATCTTGCTACTTACATTAGCAAAGATATACATCATCTTTTTATCTGAAATCTGCAATTTCATTAGCTTCATAAACATCAACTAATCACTATCAAACACCAACTCATTAGTAGGTACCACGACCGGTACCGCTCATAAACTCAATCATAAACACTCGCATATGCTCATTCCTCAATCAGCTATACTCAATTACAACAGCCCTCACGGGTGTAGCAATCCGACTAAAAGACTCTTTAACTCAATCACACTAGCAATTACTCTGCTTTTACAAATCATATATGTATACTAAACTCAACTATTGTTATCCATATATAACAAATCACTCCACCAATAGGTTACAATAGTAACCACACACACACATACATACATACATACATACATACATACATACATACATACATACATACATACACACATACATACATACATACACACATACATACACACATATATATATATATATATATATATATATATATATATATATATATATATATATATATATATATATATATATATATATATATAGTAAATTACAAAAATGGTCCCTGAGGTTGGCAAGAAATAACAATAATGGTCCTATTGTTGAAAAAACACGAAAATGGTCCTCAAACTTAATATTTACTTTCAAAAATGGTCCAAAGACCAAGTTAAATGACTATTTTACCCTTTTTAATTTCTTTTTTATTTTCTTTTAATATATAATTTATTAAAATAATTAAAAAAACTTACCACCCCCCACCCCCTTCCTTAATCCGTCGGCCCTTCCCCCGTTGACATTCTTCCCCATCAAAACCTACGACTCCTCTCCCTTACTCCTTCAATCGCCGACAACCTTTCATTACCGCCACCGTCCTTCCGCCGTCGGAACCACTGGACCGGTATTGCCTAATCTCCGTTGCTTCCCTTCTCTGTTAAACCTCCGTCGTGGTTGTCGCCACCCCCAATCTGGAACGCATGTGAAGTCGTTTGAAGAGATGGGTTTGGTGGAAGCCTCGCCATCTTCGCCAGTTCCCCTCTCTGATCTGGATCATCTTTGCCGGTAGTTTCAAACCCATCGGTTTCGCTAAGAAATTCAATTTGGATATGAGGTTTTGATTACGATTTGGATTTGAGGTTTGATTACGATTTGGATTTTTCGATTTGGATTTGAGGTTACTCTCCCTCTCTCTCTCTCTCTCTCTCTTGATGAAGACGATAAAGGTTTTGATTTTTCGATTTGGATTTGAGGTTTGATTACGATTTGGATTTAAGGTTCGATTAAGGTTGATAAAATTTGAAAGTTATGGTTTTGGGGTTTGATTTTCCAGTTGTTGTAATAACAGAAACGAGTATGATACTGAAGTTCTGGTTCCTCACGATTCCAAGCAAGCTTGCAAAAACGTTTGATTTTGGTTACAGTTTCTGAAATCTGTATTTTAAAAATTGATTCTGAAATCGATTTGATTTTTGTTTTGTATCGGGTTTGATGTTGATTTTGGAGCTGTTCTATGAAATCGGTTTTGATTATAGGTTTTTGTTTGGTTTTTTATCACTGGTCAGATACAATTTTTGGTTACCGCGTGTTTGATTTGGTGCCGGTGGTGGCTAATGGTGGTTGATGGTGGTTGCTAATGGTGGTTGTCGAAGGTTACGAATAGTGGTTGCTGGAGTCAAATATCTGTTAACATGGACGGGAGGAGAGAGAGAGAGAGAGAGAGAGAGAGAGAGAGAGAGAAAGAGAGACGGGTGGGGATGGAGGTGGAGGGGGGATGTGTGGTTCTTTTTTAATTATTTTAATAAATTATATATTAAAAGAAAATTAAAAAGAAATTAAAAAGGGTAAAACAGTCATTTAACTTGGTATTTGGACCATTTTTGAAAGTAAATATTAAGTTTGAGGACCATTTTCGTGTTTTTTTTCAACAGTAGGACCATTATTGTTATTTCTTGCCAACCTCAGGGACCATTTTTGTAATTTACTCATATATATATATATATATATATATATATATATATATATATATATATATATATATATATATATATATATATATATATATATATATATATATATATATATATATATATATATATATATATATATATATATATATATATATATATATATATATATATATATATATATATATATATATATATATACTAGACGAATCACCGCGCGTTGCGTAGGAACAAAATTATTTAGTTAGAATAATAATAATATGTTTTGTTAAAAAATATCTAAGTCATTGTTATCTACTATGTACTAACAATTGTATATAAAAAAACAAAAAGTTGATGTATCACTAATAAATATCTTATATCAAAAGATTTGTTCTAACAAATCAAAAAGTAAAAAAATAATTAGTTAAATAATATCATAACAAATATACAATAAGAAATTTCAGGATAATGGTTTTAAAAAAAAAAAAGAAATCATAGTATAGATGGAATCTATACTGTGAAATTTTTTTAGACTTATTGGTAATGAACTAACTTATTTCTATTGTCAACACTTCAACAACTAAATACTAATGTTTAACTAAAATAAACTACCTTAATTAATTTGATAATATCGTTATAATATAATTTTGTCATAATATTTACGATTAAAAACTAATTATAATGTTAGTATTGATTTAATAAACATACTAAAATCGTGTTTTTACTTATATTTAGTTCTAAAAATTACATATACAATAAAATTAAAATAATGTTTCATCATCTATTTTAAACAATTAAAAACTAATATTTATTTAAAATGAATCACAATGATTCAAGTGATTATATGATTATAATATATAATTTATTGTAATATGTTGATTATAAACTAATGTTAACATTATTATTTAAAAGAACATGAAAAGTCATAAGAGTTTTAAATAAATATGATTGAAGTAAAAATACATCTATTAATAATTATAATATGTAGGTAATTGTAAAATGTATTTATATATTCGCAAACTTCATTTCTTAGAAGATAATTATAATAAATGATGAACTAAGTATTTTGTAAAAAGTATTCAATTTCATCAAATTTAAGTATTGATTATACGTATGATTTACTGAGTATTTTATAAAATCATTCATTTCGATCAAATTAAATTATTAATTATATGTTTATTAGAAATGCATGAACAATAATTTATTGATCGACTTGCTTTATTTTTTCAATAATCTCTTCAAGTATTCATGTGTTTTTTTTATAATCTTAAGCTTTTGGGGTCATACCCTAGAGACAGCCACCCATATCTTAAATCTCGTACCAACTAAGAAGGTTGCAAAGACACCCTCTCAAATGTGGAGTGGGGTTTGTTCCTCACTAGCACATGTGAAATTATGGGGTTGTGAAGTCTTTGTTCGTCACGAGGCCCACAACAAGCTAGAACCTAGATCAGAGAAGTGTCACTTCATTGGTTATCCCTGAAAGTCTTTTGAATTATTGTTTTACAAACCTTCTGAGAACAAGGTGTTTGTGGATCGAAGGGGAGTCTTCCTTGAAAGGGAGATCATATCCAAAGAGCTAGTGGGAGCAAGATTCAACCAATGAAAAACCTATAGTTGACACTGGCACTCAACTAGAGGATGAGTCACCTGTTGAGGAAACCAAGATATCTCTGCCTCTTCTTCGCAGATCTAATAGAGTTAGTCACCCTCTTGAGTTTTATGGCTTTCGTATTACTGAAGGTGGCACACTGATTAGTGATAAAGCACTAGTTAATAAGGATGAGCTATCCAATTATAGGGAAGATATGGCGACCCAGAGGTTGTCAAACGAAAGAGGCCATGGAGAACGACATCTAGTGTTTGTATGATAACCAAGTTTGGAAATTGGTTGATCCTACACCCAGACTTAAAACCGTTGGGTGTAAGTGGATCTTTAAGAAGAAAACCGACATAGATGGGAATGTACACACGTTCAAAACTAGACTGGTTGCGAAGGGTTACACTCAAACTCAAGGGATTGATTATGAGGAAACCTTATCACCGGTAGCTAAGATTAATTCTATTAGCATATTGCTTGTCATAGCTACATTTTATGGCTATGAGATACGTCAAATGGATGTTAAAACCGCTTTCCTTACCAGAAAACTTACAGAGGATGTGTATATGGCACAACCAGATGGTTTTGTACATGCCAAATATTTGAATAGAGCCTGTAAGCTTGAGAGATCCATCTATGGACTTAAACAAGCATCTCACACCTGGAATCTTTGCTTTCATGAAAAGGAGAGTTTGGATTTTCAAGAAGTCAAGATAAGCCCTATGCTTATGTAAAAGCCAGTTAGAGTGTTGTAGTCTTCCTGTGTTTATCTCAAAGCCAGTGAGAGTGTTGTAGTCTTCCTAGTATTGTATGTTGATGACATACTACTTATATGAAACGATATCCCAATGTTGCAAAGTGTAAAGACTTGGCTTGTGAAATGTTTTGCTATGAAGGACCTAGGAGATACTGCATATATACTCGGTATAAGGATCTATAAAGATAGATCAAAATGTCTAATAGGACTTAGCTAAAGTACATACTTGGATAAGATCTTGAAGAGATTCAAGATGCATGACTCTAAGAAAGGGTTTCTACCTATGCAACATGGCATAAAGTTGTGTAAATATCAACGTACCAGTACTAGTGAAGAACTGGACAAAATGAGTCGAGTCCCATATGGTTCTACTATAAGATTGATCATATATGCCATGATATGTACTTGGCCTAACGTCTCGTATGCCTTGATCATGGTGAGTCGAACCTTGAGACGCCATTCTCCTTGGAAGAAATTAAAAACACCGTTTGGGACTGTGGGGCTGAAAAGGCTCCCGGGCCAGACGGATTCACTTTCAAGTTTATTAAGAACTATTGGGACATGTTAAAAAACGACATTCATAGAATGGTGAAATACTTTGAAGAAGTTGGGTATTTGGAATTGGGTTGTAATTCATCGTTCATAACCCTGGTTCCAAAAACAAAAGACCCGATTCACCTCGGGGATTACCGGCCTATCAGCTTAATAGGATGTCTATACAAGATCATGAAGGGTTTTCTAGCAATCAATGAACAAATAATTTCTTATGGTTCACATGCAACCCTAGAAAGATCTATGTTTTCTTCTATGAAGATAATAAACTAAAACCTAAGGCCAACAATTATTTCTAAAGTATAAATCAGAAGAACCAACCTTTGATTCTTGATCCAGAAGCTAGCAGCACAATTGTCCTGCCTCAAATGGAATCACACCCAAGCAATGGAGGAGAGAAGACAGCAGAGTATCCACAGAGAGATAGAATTGGCGTAGACTTTAGGGCTCCCAGGGGGTTCCTTAAATAGCCTCCAGAAGGCTACAGTCAAAACCCTAGAGGAGCCCAACTTTGACAAGCCTGTTATCAAATGGACAAGCCTCCTCTAAACCCTAATTAGGGTTTTGAAAATATGAGTGTGCCCACTCATAATTTCGCCAAACCCTAGCTCCACTGGCCAGTCAATTATTCAACTATTGAATAATTACAGAACCAGTCCCTGCACTTTTAATTAATTAAATTAATCACTAAATTAAATCCAATTAATTCTAGATTAATTTCTAATTAATTATTATAGTTTCTAATTAATATATTAACACTTAAATATATTAATAAACTATTTATTTATTTCTATTGATTTATTAAACACTTAATAAATCAACCTTTCTCTCTACTGACTTCTACATCAATCCTCTTGCTATGAGGGCAACCCAAATGGACTTTGCTTCTATTAATAAAATAAATACAAATATAAAGTCATGGCTTAGACACCTAATCCAACAGATCATAGCTAAAGTGCTTGCAAATCGGCTGAAAAAAGTAATCGGAGAAACTATAGGAGATGTACAAACGGCGTTTATTGAAGGAAGGAATATCCTTGAGGGGCCGCTAGTGGTGAACGAACTCTGTTCATGGGCAAAAAAAAGAAAAAAGAAAATGTTGTTATTTAAAGCTGATTTTGATAAAGCCTTCGACTCGGTCAATTGGGAATTTCTTGACAGTATCATGGCACAGATGGGATATGGTGAAAGATGGAGGATGTGGATTAAAGGATGCCTTCGGTCCGCTAGAGCCTCCGTTCTAGTAAACGGTTCTCCGACGAAGGAATTTAGTATGGAAAAAGGAGTACGACAGGGAGACCCTTTATCACCATTCTTGTTTATAATGGTAATGGAAGGCCTTAATGTGGTAATGAAATCGGCGTGCTAGTTAGGTCTTTTCCGCGGGATTAAGGTTCCACATGAAAATATGTCGATTTCTCACCTGTTCTATGTAGACGACGCGCTCTTCGTGGGAGATTGGTGCAAATCAAACATTAAGAATCTCGCTAGGATTCTTAGATGTTTTTACGTTTCATCTAGTTTAAAAGTCATCTTTCAAAAGTCCAAGGTATTTGGCATTGGGGTCAATCCGAACGAAGTTTCTCAATGGCTGAGCCTCTTGGGTGTGCACCAACCACACTCCCATTCTCCTATCTCGGGGTCCCGGTTGGGGCCAACATGCGACTTAAAAAATTCTGGAAGCCAGTCATAGATCGATTCCAATCCAAACTCTCGATTTGGAAGGCTAAAACACTATCTTTTGGTGGGAGGTTAACTTTGATAAAAGCGGTACTCGGGAACCTTCCCACGTACTACTTTTCTTTGTTCGTTGCACCTTCCGGGGTATTAAATACCCTTGAAAAAATACGAAGACGGTTTTTATGGGGAGGAAATGAAGAGAAAAGAAAATTTCACTGGGTATCATGGGATCGAGTTACCAAAGAAAAAAGTGCAGGTGGACTTGGTGTCGGGTCGCTGAAAGCATTAAACTGAGCATTGATCGTTAAATGGTGGTGGAGATATAGAGTGGAAAAGCCGACAACCTGGAATAGAGTCATCAGGGGCTTGCACAATCTGATCCACAAGCCAGCTAATTGTTTGTCAAAAAAGTCCTTGCCTGGCAGGTATCGCAGGTATCGCAGATGACATATTACAAGGTTCAGGTACTAACATAGATGATATAATTGTGAAACAGGTGGGAGACGGAACAGCTACTCTGTTTTGGCTTGACAAATGGATAGGCGACTCCACATTGAAGTCCAAATTCCCATTACTGTACAACCTGGAGGCGCGGAAAAGATGTTTGCTATTAGATCGAGTCTTGAAGGATGGCCTTCTTTGGGAATGGAGGGCAGCCGAGCAAACACAGGAGCAACAGCAGGAGATGCACAATCTAATCGGATTAATAGGTGTCCGATGTAACGAGAGGGCAGACCAATGGCGGTGTTCGCTTTCCCCTGATGGAGTGTTTCATGTGGACGTGATGAGGAAACAACTGGAAGGACTCCATCGAACCACAAACGAACCAGTTATCGATTGGATTCCTGAAATCCCAATTAAAGTATCTTGTTGCATTTGGAGAGAAGGTCTTGGGCGATTACCAACAAATCAGGAATTAGCTAAGAGGAATATGCCAGTAGACTCTAACTTATGTGGAAATTGCATCGATGGTGAAGAAGAAATAAACCATGTACTAGTAGGTTGCCCTTTTGCGAAATCAGTGTGGCAACAGATATTTCGGTGGTGCAATATTGAAGTTAGCCCATTCACAAAGGTTGTAGAGATGATCAATTTTGCCTCAAAGTGGGGAAACTGCCCAAAACAAAGGAGACGGATGATAAGTATTATGTATGGAACAATGTGGTGGCTATGGAAATCAAGATGTGAGAGAGTTTTTAATGCATCCTTCTCTTCTCCGGCGAAATTGACAGAATGCGTGAAATCGGTGGTCTTCAATTGGATTAAATTTAGAGGTGGTAAATGTTTCATTAATTGGTCCGATTGGATTGTTTGTCCGTTTCTTGTTTAAACTTGTTTTCTTTTCCTGAACACTTCCACTTCTAGCTTCTTGTTAGTTGTGGTTTTTTGTTTGAGTTTTTCTAATGAATTTGCCGGTTCCAAAAAAAAAAAAAAAACAACCTAAGTATATTGATGGATAATATTTCATGAGATGGAAGCTAATAGATCAAAAATCATAAAATAATCGAAAATATTGGGACATTAATGATCCAATAAGAGTCTAACAAAGCCCATTTCGTTTTTATGGCTATGTTGGTGATTACGCGATCCTTTACACAAATGAAGACTTCTTGGTGGTCTAGATTCATGGAATAAATAAGAAGTATGTCTAAAGTCACAAATAAAAGATACTTCTTTGATATTACATTAAATTTATTGGTATTTACGTCATGCAATTAAGTTAAGTCTTTGCATTTTCACTTTGAAGTCTATAAATAGTCCATCCCTTGTACTTGTCACAATGGAGTATTGGAATAGAAGAATTGTGAGTTTTATACTTTTTTTAGTTCTTTTTGGAACTTATCAAGTTATCTAACTTGTGGCGTTCAAAGACTTATCAATCGACTTAGTGGGTTGATTTGGAGTCTATCTATACCAATGTTATTATCTTCTTTATGGACAATGGGTCGCAGTTTCTACAAAAACAACACAACGACCAGTAGAACGATCAGAAAAAATGTGTTCAAACGTACTTTTCAAGTGAAATCACATCACCTTTAACTATGGGGCTGTTTAATACTTGTTGATTGAGTAAGAGCTAACTGGGTCAGTGTCTGACCTAGTCAGACTTATCCTGAAGCTGACCAGGTAAGAGGTAAATTTAAGGGCTTAGGACTGAGTCAGAGGTAAATTTTAAGGTTATCAAAACGGTCTTACTCAGACCGAGTTAGACGTAACGTTTTACTGGACCAGTAAGAGGCAAATCAAACAAATCAAACAGCCCCTATGTATTTTCTATGTTATGTTTCCTATAAAATGTTCATTTGTTGAAAAATAATAATAATAACAACAACTACTACTACTACAACAACAAAATTTGGTTCTATGTACGTCTGAATTAATTAAATTGAGTTAATATTACCAATAATAGTCTAGATGTTTGATTATTCTTCTTAATTAATGACTTAGCAGGTGATTAAAAATTTACATGGATCTAATTTAATCGAGTGGAGTTGAGCTGAAGTTTGTTGCATATGTTATTATTAATAGCCAAGTTGTGTTCCAAGCTCTATGAGTGGTTACCAAATATTTATCAAAAGATAAAAAATATTAAAACATTGAAAAGTTCATATAGGATATAAAGTTGTTTCAGTTCATAGCTAAAAATCGAATACTATTTTTTGAGTACTTCCTATGTGATTTGAATTTGTTTAGGTCATATGCACCAAAATGCAAAATCTTTTGTACCCTCCGACATGGTAATAAAATGGTTATTGATTTGTTTAAATTTTATATTAAGTGTTTGATTATTAATTTGTTTATGTTTTGGTGGAATTCAGAACCTGGTGAATGCAAAATAATGAGTCTAGGTAATTGCTTAAATTTGGTTAAAAATGAATCCAAAAATCAGTGTAGCTATTTGCTTAAATTTAATTTCAAGGGATAGACAAGTCCATATATTTGCTTGAATTTTATTTTAAAGGTTAGATGAGTCCATATTTTTTCTTAAATTTGGTTTAATTCAAAAAAACGAGTATATGCAAGAATTTTTGTGATATACGATGCTAAAATGGTGACAATGCTTTCAAAAGAAAAGGCAATACTTTAATAAGAAAAGAAAACTAAAATATATGTTGTGATGTAAAAAAAAAACAGGATGTTATAAAAATGGAAGTAAATAAAACTATTTTACTATTTATGGTATTTAGACACACAGGTACACACGCAACACAACAACATAGCAATCCACATTCATTCCCAACATGTATCGTTACATATATACATACATAGCAGCATATATAGTCATATACTCATATACATGCAGTGTGTTTGGTTATGAATGTGTGTGGTTATATGGATGTGTGGATGTGTATGTTATTGTTATGTGTGTGTACGTCTAAATGTAATATATAGCAAAATACTTTTATTTACTTTAATTTCATATATTGAGATCTAAAGATTTAAAAGAAAAAGAATTAGGCAAAAAAATATAAGTTGGTTGCTAATATGGGTAAAAGAACACATTAACGTGAAAAAAAAAAATTTAAGTTGGTTGTTATTGTTGGTTTATAGTGATGCACCTTCAATTAATGGGAGTTTCCCTATTTATGGCAATGTACTTTCAGTTTACATACATAAAATCATTAACATTATCATATATAGACCATTTTGGCAAATTTAGCATTGTACTCTCATTTCATTTTAATAAAATCATTAAAGGACCATATAGAGGCTATTTTGCCATTTGTAGTGGTATATTTTCATTTTCATTAATATATCCATTAAAGGGATTGTTTGTCCATTATGACCAGAGCCGTCCCTGAGATTTCAGAGGCCCTGTGCAAAATTGAAAATAGAGGCCCTAAAACATAACATTTCATAAACATAATTATAAAAGCAAAACAATTCTAATATTTTTTTATAAATAAGTTCAAACTTGCATTCAAATAACATACAAAAAAAAAAACTAGCTTCTATTTGAAAATAGTCATCCTTCTAATATTCACTGAAATAAACTTTTCAATTATGTCTTCATAAGCAAGTTTATCCAAAACTATGCTCTCAATCGTCATCAAAGCCAACCCATTAAGTCGTTCTTGTGTCATTGTAGATCGCAAGTAGGACTTCAATAGCTTCAACTTGGAAAAACTTCATTCTGCAGATGCAACAGTAACGGGAATAGTCAATAAAATTCTATATGCAATAGATAAGTTAGGAAAACAATCAACACGTTTTAAAAAATTTAGAATATCAATCGCATTCATTTTTTCCTTGGGCAAAAGATGTAACAATAATTTCATCTCAACCTTTCTTAAGTGAATTTTCAAGAGACATACAACAAGACTTTAAGTTCTCATCATCTAATGAACACAATTTTTCAAAATTAAACAAAAAACCAAAAATCTTTTCATATTGTTGATATTGTTCAAACCTTGTAGTTAAAGAAGTTTTTGCTTGATCAACAATGAATAAGAAATATTTAACTCTAAAAGACTCTTGTGCAGATTGTGGAACACTAGAACATGTATCATTTGAAATCTCATCAAAATATTTTTTTCTTTTAGGTTCACGTTTTTGGGGAAATATTGGATCAATGTTTATTTCTTTTGCAATTTCAAAAGCATTTTCAAAACCAATTTCTCGATATTCATCAAAAAAAGAAATCAACACCTTTATTTTTTCCATAGCAACATCAATAAGCATATCTTTCGATTGCAATTGTTTGCTAACTATATTAATAGTATTTAAGACGTCATACCAAATTACAAGAGACATTATAAACTTAAAGCTACCAAGTTCATTTTTTGCTAACGATTTAGCTTCACTTGTTATTTTTGGATAATTATCATTTTTAGCTACTTGAAGTAAAGCTTTTTGTATGTCTAGAATTTGAAATCTTATAGCTTTAACACTATCAACACGACTTTCCCAACGAGTAGATGACAAAGATTTAGGAGTTAAACCTTTAATATTATCTTTTAAAATTTGCCATCTTTTAGTAGAGTTTGCGAATATTGTATAAATGTGTTGTATAATTCCAAAAAAATCTTTAGCTTTACCACAAGTATTAGCCATATCACACAAAGTTAAATTCAAACTATGACAACCACAAGGAGTATAAAAAGCTCTAGAATTTTTATCTAAAAGTTTTTTTTGCACTCCATGATGTTTCCCTTTCATATTAGATCCATTGTCATAACCTTATCCTCAAATATTATCAATATTAAGATCAAGCAAATTCAATTCATTATTTAAGACATCAAAAAGTCCTTGACCGGTTGTATCATTTACATCTAAAAACCCTAAAAAAGTTTCTTCTATGCAAACACAACTTGATGAAACATCCACATATCTTAAAATTAAGGTCTTTTGTTCTTGGTGACTTATGTCGGGAGTACAATCAAGTATTATAGAAAAATATTTCGCTTCCTTAATTTTTAATATAATTTTAGATTTTATTTCAGAAGAAAGCAAAAGTATTAACTCATTTTGTATCCTATGCCCAAGATAATGATTACGAATACCAATTTCATTTGTAATGCGTTCAACATGCTCATGAGTAACCATGCCAAACTCAGCCAACATTTCAATTAAACCTAAAAAATTCCCATTGTTGTTTTCATACAATTTTTCATTAGTACCACGAAAAGCAAGGTTATATTTACCAAGGAATTTCACAACACATACAATTCTCAACAAAACTTTTCTCCAATGCTCTTTTTCTTTATCTAATTGTTTTTGAAATGCATTGTCAATAGTTTTATTATTTTGTAATCTTAGACGTAAATCATACCAATTACGAATGTTTTTAACATGTTATATACTAATTTCATGCTCTTTAACTTTAGTGCTAAGATGTATCCAATCCCCAAAACCCTCATTTGCTAGTTGATTTTTACCACAACCTTGTCTAAAAATTTTACAACAAAAACAAAATATTTTATCAAGTTCTTTAGAGTAAACAAGCCAATCTCTATCACGTTTTTATCCATTTGGTAATCCTTTAGAATAATATTTTACAGAAAATCTTCTTAAATATCTATCTTTGGGACCTTTTTGAATGGATAAATCTCTCTTGGGACCTTTTAGTGCTAAAATATTTGCCATGTTAGAGTCAAGCCTATCCCAATTTCTTGGATCAAATATATCAAATGGATGGAAAGCATTAGCATCATCAACATTATCATCATTTAAATTAAAGTTAACATCATCAACATTAGCATCATCAACACTAGCATCATTAATATTAGCATCATCAAAATCAACATTTGCATCATCAAAATCAACATTAGCATTTGAACACATATTATCATCATCATTTGAACACAAATTATCATCATTAACAATTTCATTCTCATTTTCCAGATTGTTTGATGTTTGTTTTATTATAAACTTATGCATAGATCCTGTTTGAGCTTTAGTAGATTCTTCTATTCTTTGTTTTTTTTTTCCGTTTTGCATATCCAGATTCATGTTTTCTTATTCTAGGAGGCATACTAAAGTGTAGAAAAAGAAAGAAAACACCTGATTTGTAGTGTTCCTTCAATCCTTTTGACCCTTTCCTTTTCTTTGGTGGTTTACTTTGTTTCCTTTTCCTGTAAAAGTGAATAATCAGTCATTCAGTCTTTCAACAAATAAAAACACTATAAACTTAAACAGATAATTAGATTGTAGAATAGATTACCTGAAAAGTGGAAACTTGAGGTGTTGAAGAACACTAGAACAGATGGAACACAGCCATCAATGATCAACAATTCTGATTTCTGAATTTCTAATCTCGATCTCTACACAATCATTTACTAATCTCAATCTCTACACAAACAAACACAATCAAGAGCCAAGAGGACAAAGTCTAATTTCGAGTTTAATGTATCAGAAGTGAGAAATCAGATACAAAATGAGAGGAGAGAAATCGAGATTAAGGGATTGAACATTTGAACTCGAGAAGATGAGAGGAGAGAAATCTGATTTCGAGTTTAAGATTAAGAAGAACAATCGATTTAAACTTAAAGGGATGAAATTCTTTACCGTTGCAGGAAACCAATCGACGCCTTGATCTTCGGCTTCGCTATCGCTAATTAGGAAATGCCTTGATCTTCGGCTTCACTATCGCTAATCAGAGCATTCATTGCTTTCCCGCTATAAAACCCTCGCAGGCCTACTACTTTAATGGGTAATTGGGTATACATATTATAAAACTGGGCCTAGTACTACTAATAGGTATGCATATTTTGGAGGCCCTGTTCACATGCACCATGTGAACATGTATAAGGCCGGCCCTGATTATGACAGTATACTTTATTTTGTTTGACATAAAAATAGTAAAATAACTATATTGGGTTTTTTCATTTATGCCAATGTATTATCATTAAATTTTCATAAAATAATTAATAAGTCCATATCTTAGGAGTGTTGCCATTTATATTGATGTACTTGTAGTTTATAACAATTTAGTTTTATTTTTCCAAATTCTTGCATTGTACATGCAAAGTACAGTGGGTTAAAAATGAATTGAGTTCATGAAGAAAGATTTACTAACTCCCTAATAAATGTCATAAACTTTAAATAAGCAATCCACGAACTGTAACCCATAACAAGAAATATGTGAACGACCATTTGAGTTTTTCTTTGTGGCATTAGGATGCGTGGTAAGATACATTTATAATATAAAAATTGTTTTATTGCAATTACAATATTATTAATATTGTTATGATTGATGATTTAGTAAATTAGGGATCTGAACATTTTTTAGTTGCTTGCTTTGACTGATCTTTATTGGCAGTGTCCCTGTAGAATGGAACTACTTACACCAAATGATTGTTGTGGACGGAAACCATCCTACCCCACCCATATTGTTTGGTTTTGTCATGACTTAGAGTGTTTCATATTGGATATGGTTTCTAACGAGGCTAAAAGAATGTCCAAGGGACGTTAGGGAAGTAGCCTTTATAACCAATATGGTTCGTTTTACTGATAGGTCCATTAGTGAAGTCTTCCTAGATTCACATCATGGGATAGTTGCCAAATGTAACGCCCAATTTACCGCATAGAGTAGACCCAAAAAATTCTTATTTATAATTCATACATATAGTAATGTAGTCATGTGCACTGGAAACTAGAAGGAGTTATCTTCAGAGATTGCCTCAACGATCCGAGCTAGGAGCTACGCCTCATAATCTTGCAACGACAACAACAACAATGGTGAGCGAAAAAAGTTGAGTGGGTAACTTTAATTGTAGCGTTTTGGTTTAACTTACGAAAATGAGAAGTATTGTCATTCATGGAAACCATAACAAGTTACATATTACTGCTTTAAACCACATTACATTTTCTTTATATATAATACCCACATATACTTAGGACTTGCATAATGTGCAACTGTGAAACACCCTCGCTTAAGGCTTTTCATAAAACATCATTTTAACCCATGGTTTATCGTCGTTATTTCATAAAAACATCATTTAGTGAAAACTTTAGTTTCAACATCTTCAAATAAGTCATTTTCCTTCAAAACCATTTTAAAACAAATGGGGTTTAATGAGAAATAATTTAAGTTTAAGTTGCGGAAAACATCGTTTGGTCCCATTTTAGATAAAACATTTTAGTTTATAAAATAGCGAGGTTGTAACAATTCAAATACCATTACATAGCTCAAATGATACCATACAAATCATGGTCTTCTAAACATCCAGCTCTTTTAAGGTCATCTAAACTCCTCAACCTGAGTATACATCAAAATAAGTTAGGCAATTGAAATGCCTAGTGAGCTTACCCGAGGTTGACCCATTTCGAGTGGGCAGTGAACTACCACACTCGGGACAAACCCCCAAAATAGTTTTGACACAAACTTCAAAAGTTATTTAAAACATCATAAAGAGTTACTCAAAATAGATAGTTATGATATGCAAATGTAATGCATGATGCAACTATCCCAAACCCATGTCCATCTCATAAAAGTCCAACTCACCACAATGGCACCTACCTAAGTTCACAAATGACACGCACGAAGCATGTCACTCGATCCCCGTATAGGTTAAACTAGAATTAGTGGCCATCACACTAGCCCCATGAGGGTTAGCAACTCCTTCATGCGTCTCCTTACCCTCTTTATTTTAGAGAAGGGTAAAACTCAAACATCATAAAGGTGGCTACTTCAGCCAAACATCATTAAACATCTTTAAGGTCATCATAAGGTTCACTCGGTCAATCCTATCCTATATGCAATGCAATGCACAAATAGGATTCTCAAAACGTCTTTCAAAACATCATCATCATCTTTATTTGAAAACATCTTTAGGAAACTCATTTTCATGCTATGCACAAATAGTAATTATATAACACATTGCACATAATATCATGCACGAAAAGTATTTGATGACACACACAAAAGATAATAGTTGGGATGTGTACTCCCGGTAAACTCACCTGAAGGTCAACTGAAAAGTCAACACTAACTCCACACAAGGTTTGATGCATTTGGAGGCGCTCCTAGACATCATCCCATACATCAAATCTTCTTAGTTGAGTGCTAGCTCAAGTCCTTAGTCTCACCTCCAAGTCACTACAACATATCCCCTTCCTACAATACAAGAACGGAAGATATCATACTCAATTCATCTAAAAGTCACACTATAATTACTTCTTTAGAACTAAGAAGGAACAATCATCCATCATCTAAAATGAGGTCCTTGACTCTCTAGTATAAGGAAAATCTTATTTAAAACATCCCCAAAGATTTGCATTAAAACAATGACCCAAGGCCCAAACTATAAGGCTCAAAACGTAAAAACTGCAAATTCTGGCCAGACCCAGCTGCACGGGGTCGTGTAGAATTGACACGGGGCGTGTAGAATTGACCAGTAAGTCCAAAAACTTCACACGGGTCGTGCAGAACTGGCACGGGTCGTGTACAGCCTGTTGTAGCTCCGATTTTTGGTCCTTTTCACCCCTTTTTGACCCGAATCAAGCTTTAACACTTTCCCAACCTTATGGACATCAAAAGGACATTATTCCAACTCAAATTATACATCATTAGACTCAATTAAAATATCCAATATCATTTCAAATAAGTCCATTACATGCCATGATCACAACTTCACTCTATAAGCTTAAATCATGGAATACCCAATTCCATTCCTACAATTGGTGATTACAAGTGGAGATTCCATCTTCCATTCCATGGAATCATTAGGAAATAATCCTCACTCCACTTATACATCCAAATTGATGCAACAAATTCCTTCATCCATTAAACAAGAGATCCAATCATCAAATCTATGAATAAAACCCATTTCAACACCAAATTCTCATTTTCTAGTGATTCAAGGTTTGAGACTACAAATCAAAGGTTGGAATCTTTAAGGAATCATTAGAAATGAATCCCCTCATCCAAAACCACCATAATTATCCATCAGTTTCAATATTCCTCCTCTATTCATCAAATCCCCAAATTCTAGGGTTCATAACACCCAAATCAATCAAATAATTAGATCTAGAGCATCCATGGATTGGATGTTGATCAAAACATGAACTAGAATCATAAATTAACACTTGGGATCCTAGGATTTCCTCCCCAAGCTACCATTTCAGACTTGACATAGAACCCACCCCAAAAACATGTTTGCAAGCTAGGAGAGGAAGGGTTTATACCTTTGATTGACTAGGAACTTCAAGTATATGATCAATCTTCAAGAACAAGCTTCTAATCCTCTTGGAATCTGATCACGGTCGTTGATGCAATCAAAAATAACCTTAAAAGCACTAATAGCTAGGGCAAGTAAGGGTCGAATCCACGAGGAGCTTATGGTTAACAATTTAGTTCTAACAGATTTAAAAGTAAACAAAATCAGAAAAACAATGCTTGCAAGGGTTTAATTCAATCAGAGAAAGAGGTGATCACTCCCGGTTTCAGTTTTGATTCCTAACAATGTATTATATCAGATTTTACTAATTTTGCGTTCATTCAGATTACATAGACATAACCGTACTGTTACTGACTAAATCTGGGATCAAACTATGTAAAATCCTCACCCTCCGTCCTATACACCACTATGGATGATTTGGCATGGTGGGGAAGATCACAATAGAATTGTCTTACACTCAATCAAGCAACAATTTAAGAACAAGTATTGGAAATCTAGTCATATGATTGAAAAACAAACAAACCAAATATTGTGTTCATGAATCTAAAAGGTTCAAATCTAATACAATACTGGAAAAAAAATCAAAACCTACTCCCGGTTGTGATCACGGGATGATTTAGCTACTCATAACTTGAACTGATGCAAACTCTGTGTTGGAGATGTTGAACATGACTGGATCTTCAGAAGTTCAGGAACTGTGGCTTGATCTTGATGCAAAAGAGGTTGATTTTGGGATTGGGAATTGTTTGGAGATGATTTGGGGATGTTTTTGGCCTTGAAAAACTGTCAAAACCCTAGGAAAATCGTCTGGAGGCTGCCTTGGGTCGATAGGATAAAGTTCCATTAAAAATAGTGGCTTAAATAAGGAAATTTAGGGCATTCTAGGCGGCAGCGTCCTAGACCAGCGTCCCAGATGCCCCTGGGACGCTGTGTGTATTTCTTCAGCAGTTACGACGAGCAGCATTCCACGACGAGACGTCCCAAAAACGCCCGGCGTCCTAGGCCAGCGTCCTAGACGCCACCTAGGACGTTGACGAGGCTTCCTGGCATTTTTGGCTTGCTTTTTCCTTGAAAATTGGCCCAGAGTTCCAGGCCAGCGTCTGGGACGCTGCCTGGGACGCTGCTAGCACACTGACATTTTTCTTCAGCTTCCGGTGTCCGTTTAATGCACAATTTTCACCCAAAATACCCGTTTTTCAATCCCTGCATGTAATTCACTCAATTCCATCAAAAGTAGGGCCATTCTTGGTTCAATAAAGCTTAATTTATCATGTTAATCACGTATTACGTTAAACCAAAATGGCCCGATCAGAATCCATGGGAATCGCCATCCTCCTCTCTTCCTCTCTCTAGTTTCGTGAATATGAGCTAAAATGGGGAAGACCCTCATTAAAACCTTACATACTTCAAGACTTGGCAAGAAGGGTCCCTAGAGTTTGGTCTTCCTTCACCAAACACCCATAAAGTCTGTTATTCTAGCTAGAAGTCTCTAAATTCACACTTATGCCCCAAATACAATTATTTATTTCGCTTGAGTCATAGTCTAGGTCAATACTAGCCCTTAGTTTCCCAATTTGACACAAATGGTCCCTTACACTAAAATTATTCATAATTTAGGTCCTTAATATTAATTCAAGAAATTATTTGACCTAATTTAAACTCCACATCAATTCCTTCATAATATCTTCTACATTTCCAAATCCATGACTAGTCAACTCTACTTAGGGTAAGTTTGGCCAAATTGACACTTTTAGTCCTTATGACAAAATTTCTCACATTTGGTTACAATTTGATTTTAAAACTATATTTGGCTCTTTTATTCGCAATATAAAATATAACGGAGTATTAAATTTATTTATTCATTTGTTTTCTTTATTTACAAAATAAGTTTTATTTGTCGGTTTAAGCCCAAAACTCCTAGGCCCAAAACACGGATGTTACAAACTGAGTAGTGCCCAAGTGAATTTTAAGTAATTGCATGTAGCTTTTAATTAAGTTCACCACAATATTCGCCATTTCAACTCGCTCCTCAAGTGTTGTACTCACCACACGTTCTTCTTGGAGTATTTCAATGATTTGATAAACTCTTGTATATCCTCAAACATTGTAATCACGAGAATTTGTATATTATAAAGCTCTAACTTTCTATGCTTCTTGGCTTTCGAAGGCCGTAATGAGATCTCCAATTCTAGTCCTATATGAGCAGAGGTGGCATAATAATTCATTATCTAACCTAACGCACATCACTTCATATATGAGCAGAGGTGGCACAAAAGTGGATGTTGAAGATTGTGACAATTCTTTAAAACAATGATAACTAAACATTATAAAATATGACTATAACTTGTCGTGGAGTTATCTACACCAAAAAACAAGTTACATTAATCTAAAATAATAGTCTTCTCAATGGTTGACTCGCTCTCATCTTTTAGAATGTTATCTACTTTCAGTTTTAATTTTAACATCCGTTCTCATTTCATTTTTATTTTTCATAGTTGACTTTGGTGGGTGTTTTTTTTTTTTTTGTATTTCCATGTACGGTGTTTGTCTCTCTATATAAAAATAGATATCCATTTTCAATACTATAAATTATGATTATAATATATGTAATAAAAATTCATCCTTACTTTGAGCGACTCTAATTCAGAAAGATCCTAGAGGTGCACCTCTATCTCCTCGTTATTAAAACCCACTATTTTGGTGAAACACCTACGCAAATTGATATGATGCACATTATTTGAAACATTGCTTCGAATTTGGGAATGATTTGACACATTTGGTGTAACACCCACACAAATTGATATGGTGCACATTATTTGAAACATTGCTTCGAATTTGAGAATGGTTTGACACATTTGGTTGTATGAAAATCACTATTACTTATATATATATATATATATATATATATATATATATATATATATATATATATATATATATATATATATATATATATATATATATACATATATATAGACACACACGCACACACACATAAACTGTTTTAGACAATTCTTTAGATTACAGATACATATAATATTCTAGATATAGTTTTGCCATGTTACATAAGGTTGTTTACACTACGTACAGATTGCCATGAGGCCTACCGAAGATTTTAACAATGAAATTACAAATTAATAATAAAGGAATTCTGACCTTCAAACATTCCCAAGTCTATCTTTGTATTCTGAAACGTTTTTAGCATTTTGGATAACAATTATAGTACTTTCTTCTCAAATCGTAGTAAAAAAGGACGTGAAAACTAACCCTATTTATCGAATCGATGCCTTTCTTCAAAACGAAATTCAAATGTAGAGTTCAAAAAAATTTCATAAATTTTTGGAAGACGTTTCAATAGAAGGTGAGTCTTGTATATACGGGAGGAGACAACACATATCAATTTTGACTTTTGACCTGCGTTATTTGGGCAACCCAATCAGACTTAGGTCCGGGAATACAATTTCGAAACAATTGATTCTTGATCCTTTCATTATTTTCTTAAATAATTAGTATAAAATTATTAGTTTTATTACTTTATAAATATCACTCAAATATATTTTAAGAGTAATTACAATTTTGGTCCCTGTGGTTTGCCCAGTTTTCATATTGGTCCAACCTTGGGAAATCCCACATATTCGACCCTGTGGTTTGTATTTATTGACACCTTTGGTCATTGTGGTTGTTACCATTTGGTTGTTGGTCAACACCGCTTGACTTTCGAAATAGACATACACCACCGACTTAGCTTCACACGCGTCGAGCCCTGATATGATACATTTTGAGTTGGGCCCACCTCTTTTGATTGTTTTATTAGCAGGAGGAAGTAATGGTCCAACGGCGAACACAAAATCATGGTCGATTTCTTCCTTTAGGTAATCAATGTAAACTCGTTCCAACTGGGTAGCTTGCAAATTGGCCAATAGCCCATCTTTGATAAATTCGAAGTTGGATCTCCTTCTACATAGCTTCGATAAACAGGGGACAGCTGCCACCAAGGGTATTCCAAGGAATTCGGGATTTTTAGGAACCTTATCATCTCGTTTTCGTTTCATGGATCAGCCCTTTTGGCTGGATAACGCCACAAGAAAAATATGACGGAAAGAGCCAACGCACCCGGCGATGAGAAAGCGTATCGGGGGATGCCGAGTTGGCAAGCGAGGTGATGGGTCCACCCAAGAAACATGTCGGAAACGATGGCTACCGACGGGGTAGGGTGGTTGCGGAACCAATCGAGGAGAGGATTGTGTAAATTGCCTAGGGCTACCATCAAAGACTTGAAGCCACTTGCTGGTAGGTCTTTGTTATTCTCGATGCCAGGAGGAATGGAGGGGTGAGGTGGTAGAGGGAGGACAAGGGTGGCAATGGTTGTCAGATGGACGGAGAAAAGGGGTGGAAATCCCACATATGTGCCGTTGTTTCTTTGCATACCTTCCGCTGAAGAGCGATAAAGATAAAGAGAGAAAAAGTTTTTTTTGTTCAATAAACAAATTAAAAAAATAAATCAATGGTAAAATAGTCATTTTACCAGCATTTAATAGAATTCATTAGATGGTAATAGCCACAATGAGCAAAGGTGTTAGTAAATACAAACTACAGGGACCAATATGTGGAATTTCTCAAGATTAGACCAATATGTGAACTGGCATAAACCATAGAGACTAAAACTGTAATCTACTATATTTTTTATGAGAAATCTTATATTCTTCTAATTTTTCTTCCTACTCATCCTCCTAACCATTTGAAATGATGACAAGTGTCATGTTCAATAAAATTAATAATATTTTAATCCATTTGTCACTATTTTCACATCGTTAGAATGATAGTTAGAAGAAAAAATTAAAAGAATATAAGATTTCTCATTGTTTATTACTATTTACATTTGTTTAGGAGACCCAAACTCTAGATTCCTCTCTCCACATATACAAAACTCCATCGCCCACTATAAAATTTCCGTCAATTTGCTTAAACCCTTGCCTCCTTCATATGCTTCGCTACAACTCTTTGAAATCATCTGTAAGGTTATTCTCTAACGCTTTTCTTTCTTCTACTTTTCCCATTTATCTTCATCTACATGGTTTATGGATGTAATTACACTACTCCTCTCCAATCGATCTCTTTTGATATTTGTACTTCTCTTTATATTTGTGTGTCGGATTTACGTGATTTAGTTAGGTGTGAGTATGTAAATGATGGTTTGCATGTTCAAAATTCAAATGGAATTTTGACAAATTTTTTCAATAAAAGTTGAATTTGTTTGTTTTCTAGATGGATCTGCTTGTCACTTTTCGAATCATCTAAAAATTCTCGCTTTCACGGAATATCCCTTCACGCGAATGTCCTGAAAAGCGATGATAAATGCAGTTATGCGGCATTTTTTTACAGTTTATTTCTCGTGATTCACATGGATAAAACACTGATTTTGAAGCTTCAATTCATTATAATCCCATCGTTTTCTTGTAAATCTGTGTTACTTTCCTCAATTTCCAGAAAGGAATTACAAAAGTTTACAGCACCTTAAACCCTAACTCATCCGACCCCTTTATCCTTTATCAAATTAACTTTATCCATTTGACGGATTGAAAAGATAGTTTCTGTCAATTTCGTCATGAACATCTTCCTTTTACTTTTCCATTTTGTCTTCAACATCTGATTTTGGATTTTTGGGTTCTATCTGATTCTAGATCTGGTTTATTCAGGTAGCCATGTCGTCCATAATTCTTTCTACACCATCCGTCATCAGAACAGCACCTAAAAGCTACACCCGTCCTGTTGCTACATTACTTCCAAATCGCCGATCATCTCTTCGATCAGTAACCAGCATCGCAAAATCCTTTGGGTTGAAATCCCGCCATTTTTTCAGAACAACCGCCATGGCTACATACAAGGTCAAGCTCATCGGACATGATGGTGATGAAAACGAGTTTGAAGCACCTGACGATTGCTACATTCTTGATTGAGCCGAAAGTGCAGGTGTTGAGCTTCCATATTCTTGCAGGGCCGGTGCTTGCTCCACCTGTGCCGGAAAAATGGTGGAAGGTTCTGTTGACCAGTCGGATGGATCTTTTCTTGATGATAATCAGATGAAGGAAGGTTACTTGTTGACTTGTATTGCTTACCCGACTTCCGATTGTGTGATTCATACTCACAAAGAAGCCGATCTTTATTGAGTTCTGTGTGTCTGTTGTCTACAATCGAATATTTCTTTGCATTTTAATTATGAAATGATAGTTTGTGGAGGTTTCTTATACAAGAAAACCAAAGAAAAAAAAATATTGATAAAATATGGATTTATGGTTTTTGACTTGATATTTAACAAGAGAACTTATATTTACTCCTACTTTTCTTTCTACTTATTTTTAGGGTTTTGCACCCCTGTATTGCAGCCCATACATTCGTTTGAAAAATACAATCTATCAAACATGATAAATTATATTTACTCCTACTTTTCTTTCTACTTATTTTTCTAATCATAAAATTATAAATAAAAGAAGTTATATAATAAAAATGAAATACTTATAAAGTTAAAAAGTTAAAACAAAATTTTAATTAAACAGCAGATAAAATCAAACTTTGCTATTCGTATGATATTATATAGTTCGGTGTTGGGCCAATATTATGTACAAATTTCAAAAATAAATTATTTTGTTGGGCAATCATGTAAAATATTGTCATGTCCTTTGACTCTTTGAGTAGTTGCTACTTGCTAGAGGTAGACTAGAGGTGCAAAAAGGCCCAGTTATGGAGTTTGGACCTGGGCCCGGTTCTGGCTCATAAAGCCGGTAAAAGAGCCCGATTATGATAAGGAAAACTCGATCGGTTAAGAGATGTGTTATGAATATTCAGTTAAAAATGTATTTTTATTTGAAATTTTGATACCTTTTTACAATTGGACTAAAAGACACAATTATATGAAAAAACATGGCCCGTATCAGATCTTTTAATAAAGTTTTGCTTTTGGAGTCGTTCATTAAAATGATTATATGTTGAACAACGTTTTGGGTTTAGAAAAATAATTAATCATCATCACAAATGGGCTGACGAATTAGCGAGTAGGCCCGACTAAAACAACCCATTTACTTTTATAAACCCAATATCCTGTGAAAACTATTTACCATATTTTTGGGGGAATTTTGTTTACGTTTTTACAAATTTCTATAATTATTTATATATGACAAAATTACAGTTTTGGTCCCTGAAGTTTGTCAAATATTTCACTTTAGGACTAATTATCAAAAAGTCACGGTTTTGGTTACTAAGGTTTGTGAAGACTACAAATCGGTCCGTGAGTCAGGTAAAAAGACTAAGTTGCCATTTTTAATTTATTTTTTCTTTTTCTTTAAATTAATTAATTACTTTATTAATAAAAAAAGAAAATACCTCCACCCCACCCCACCCCCACCCAATACGTCTCTCTCTTTCTCTTCAAGCTTCCCTGCATATCATCTTACTCTGACAACCACGAACTCACCCTAACTCAAGCCCTCCGCCACCACCTTCTTCTTCTTCTTCTTCTTCTTCTTCTTCTTCTTCTTCTTCTTCTTCTTCTTCTTCTTCTTCTTCTTCTTCTTCTTCTTCTTCTTCTTCTTCTTCTTCTTCTTCTTCTTCTTCTTCTTCTTCTTCTGTACCTGAATCATCTTTGAGTCCTTATAATAATAGACCCGTTCAAGGGAAACAACAAGAGGGTTTTGTAAACGGCTTCAAATCCACATCTGGTGAAGGATCGAAAGATATTCCACTTCCTGTCGACTGTGGGACCAATGACGGAAGTCAACCCAAAAACGACGCTAGACAGGGCGTTCTGGTTTTTCCGGCATAACGTCCCCGGTGAATCTGAATACAGTGAAGGTGGCCCCGGTGGTGGTGGTGGGCAAGATGAGACTTCCGATAACGGACTTGGCTCAAAGAAATGAAGAAGAAGCGATCAGATATTTCTCGATTCCTCGATTCCTAGTTATCGTAATCAAATGCGATCTTTCACTTTCGTTGACTGTTCATCTTCTAATTAACAGGATTCCGATTACAATCAAGTCAAAGTCAAACGATCCCCACAAACACCTAACGAATCTACAAAGAACAACATAAAATTATAACAAAAAGGGGACAATAATCCAATTTCAGTTGCTAATAAATCAAAACACGGTAAACAAATATCTCAATCATCTGATGGACAAAAAGAAAAATACATTCATGTTAGGGCACGAAGAGGGCAAGCTACCAATAGCCATAGTCTTGCAGAAAGAGTAAGTCTTCACTTAAATTAAATACCATCTTTAATTTCATAAACGAATTAATGTCTTATTATTGTCGTTAATTAATTTGAAACGTTTAATTTGCATTAATTATAGGTAACAAGGGAGAAAATTAGATAAGTTTCTTCAAGATCTTGTTTATGGGGGAGGGGTGGAGGTATTTTCTTTTTTTTATTAATAAAGTAATTAATTAATTCAAAGAAAAAAGAAAAATAAATTAAAAATTGCAATTTAGTCTTTTTACCTGACCCATGGACCGATTTGTAGCCTTTTACAAACCTTAGTGACCAAAATCGTGATTTTTTGATAGTTAGTCCTAAAATGAAATATTTGGCAAACTTCAGGAACCAAAATTGTAATTTTGTCTTTATATATTTTTATAAAATTTAAAATTATGTATATATTTTTTCAAAACTTAAAAATCATATAAGATTAATTTAATAATAAATTAATATTTTAAAAATTAAAAAAGAAGCATAACCATTACTCACACATTTCATTGAAATATATTATATATGTTCTTGTTCTTTATGACTCTAATAATTGTTTACCGTCTCTATTTGCCTATCTTGATGCATGGTTTTTCACTTTCGTCTACCAAAAAAATATCACACTAATGACTCTTAAATAAGTTTAATCCGAAATGTACCATTCAATGTATGATTTCTAATAGCATGATTTTTTTGGTATTGTTCGGAATCGAGATAAAATCATGAATCAGAAAGCCTAATTGAATTTGCAAACAAAATTAGAATATCTAATTCCAAGAGTTCTTTTGCAATGTGGATCAAAGTTTCAATTCATTTCGTATTCATGATTTTATTTAGACTCCAATAAATACATAATTATTAAAATGTTTTTTAAGTAATTACTTGAGAGAGAGAGAGATAAAATTATGGTCATTTTATTTTTAAGACGATCACAAATGACAACAATGAAAGATTTTCCGTCATTAAATGATTAGATTTTTTATATTTATCAAAGGAAATAATTATCTACTTTGTAAAACGAGATCTTATAATTTTCGGTATGATATTTGAATGAGTCCTACTATTTGTATATTTTTTATTCCGAGACATCGTTTCCTTTCACTGACCACCCAAACATCTACTTTTGGAAGCGTTTGAGAGCTTCTAGCTTTTATCGTTTAGGAAATAGCTCTAATTAAAACTAAAAGCTTCGTTTGGCGACACGAGCTTGAAGCGCCTGATTCTTCCACGGAGGGTTTTTATCCTTCCACATAAATAATTGGAACATTGACGATTATACCCTTGTTTTAATTATACCTTCCACCTTTCTTCTTCGTCTCCGCTTTCCCTCATTTGAACATACCTGTAGCCCCTAACGATAGCCACCTACCCTCACCCACACACCACCGTCCCCGATCACAAACCCTAAGAGATATGCCGCCCCTTGCTACAGTCGTCAACGTTCACCACTCTTCTGCCGCCCACCTTCTTTTTTGTCACAACCACCATCTTTCTCCGGTGACACCATAAATACCCCCTCCTGTTTCCTGTGTCCCAACACCAAATACAATAGCAAAGAAACACCATTCAAACCAGAAAATAAGAGTCGAGGAACAAACTGATTCCCATCGAATCCACCATCTCCTTCCTCCGATGAGTCATCCACCGCCGCTCAAAGATCCTCAATATTCAATTTATTCGGTGACTTTGTAAAAATCTAACATGCGCAGTGGGGTGTTAGGAGTCGTCGGGGCAATCGTCGTTTATTCTCTCTCTATAATCACGGTCATTACCGCGTGAAGCAGGCGGTGACGGTGGAGGAGAAGAAGCATCGGGGTTTTCGATTCCGACGGACTTGTTATTGTATTCGCCGTCGCCGTCTTCATCTCTGCGCTCTCGGCTACTACGACATTCCACTGCATTGACCGGCGTGTTCATCACCTCTCTGTCGTCGATGGAGATGCGAAAATTCCTAATCCTAAAACTGGAGTGTCTTCCGTAAAGAAATTGCAAATCGAAAAAGCTTCTTTTTTGTGTGATGAATGAGAAAAGCGTTGTGTAGAAACACAAAAATCAGTGGAAGAATAAAAGTGGGTTTAAGGGTATAATTGTCAATAATTTCATATTTCAGTGGACGAATAAAAAATAGCTGTGGAAAAATCAGCTCCCTTTATTTTAAACTAAATGTTACTATTTTAAAAGCTAGTTGAAGTACCGTTTAACAAAAAGCTTTACCAGTTATATCATTAATTACTAGAATACCCTTAAAACTATAATCAGTAATTATGCAGATGTCTTTTTATGTAACTTTACATATTTTAAAAGCTTCCAGCTACTTTTGCTGAACAGTCATATACAAACTAAAAGTCACAGCTTCCGGCTACCAGCTATCCGCTACCCGCTACCAGCTATCAGCTTCCAGTTAGTTTTGTCAAACACGCCCTTAGACGACAAAATAAAATCTAATTAAGCAAGTTTTAATGCCATATTTATCAAAATTAATTCATTGTTTGGTTAATGTTGATATTAGATTTATTCTTTAAAGTGAGAAATTTTTTAATATATTGATTTTATTTTACAAAAAAAATATTTTATGTTATTCAAAGTTATATTAGATTATGGGGTTTGTAGTATACACACATTTTCACTAAAAATACAACCTTATTTTTTACTATTGTATAAAGGTGTTTATTTGGTAGTTTAATATTATTTTCACAAAAAAAAAAAAAACACTCTTAATAATTAGACATATCATTACACAGGCCCGGACCTTTAGGAGGTTCACAAAGTTCCATTGAACAGGGCCAATAATCTTAAGCGCCCACAATTTTTATTTTTTTAGGTGCTGTATATTGGATTAGGCCCGCTGATACATTAGATTAAGACAACACATTTTTTTTTACGCATACATTAAATCGGCATTCGGGAGGGAACTTGGAAATCGAAAGGGAAAACAGAAAAAGGAAAATTTGAATCGATTAGCTTCTTTCTCACTGATTACCGAAGAAAACGCAATCAATCACACAATTATGATAGCAACAACGGCTTCTTTCTCGATGTTGATATTCGGAAATCACCAAATCCGTTCATCCATCTTTGCTGAATCGAAAATCAGAACAGAAAATAGTCCTTCTATCCTTGCAATCGGAAATCAACAATCGAAAATCAGAAGTTCTGATTTCTTAATTGGTTTTAGTTTCACTCTTTCAGATTCAGAACATTGCAACCGATTTCACTCTTTCAGATTTATTAATCGCAAATCAAAATATAAAAGAACGATGGGGTTGTTGTAGGTAGGGCTGAGCAAAAACCGAACCGAAAACCGAAACCGCACCAAAAACCGTATTTACCGCTACCGCAAAACCGCAAAAAACCGCAAAAAACTGAAACCGCAAAAACCGCAACCGCAAAGCATGGTGCGGTGCGGTTTTAGCTTGAAAAACCGCGCAAATTTACCGAAACCGCACCGCAAAATGTATTATATATTTAAATTATATATATATATATATATATATATATATATATATATATATATATATATATATATATATATATATATATATATATATATATATATATATATATAATTATCAGTTTTTTAAAATTTTATATTTTAGCTTATAATTTTATATATATATAATTATCAAAAATGTCTTCGTTTCCCTCCGATTTTCGTAGCCGCTCATTTTCGTCTCCCTCCCATTTTCATAAATGCCTTATAATTATATATATATAATTATAAAAAATGCCTCATATTTTGACCTAATCAAGAAATTGTCTTCGTCTCCCTCCCATCTTCGTAGCCGGCTCCAGCCTCCTTCGGGCCTGCAATAATGCTATATACGTGGTGGTCACTGCGTTTTTCGCCTCACATTCTATACACCTCTATCTCTAATTCGACATCAGCTAGTTGTGCTCCGATCGGCGATGGCTACTCAAAGCAAAGTTATCACCTGTAAAGGTACTATGTGTATTCCTTCTTGAACTATTTTCATATGATTTCGCATCTTTAACCTGCATTTGGAATTTAGTGAAACCCTAACTTTGCTCTGATTGTAATAATTTCCTGATTACCGGCGGTGGCGTATGAGGCTAATAAGCCGTTAGTGATCGAAGATGTGGAAGTTGCGCCGCCTCAAGCTGGTGAAGTTCGAGTTCAGATACTTTTACACGAGTGTGTATTACATGATAGATTGATTTCCTAAAATGTTGTTATTCAAAACCCACCGATTATGTTGTTATTCAAAACCCATCGATTATGCTATCATTGGATCAGATCTCAGATCCTTTTACACGAGTGTGTATTACATGATAGATTGATTAAATCGCTTCTGTGCAGGATCCTGAGGGTCTGTTTCCATGCATTCTTGGTCACGAGGCTACTGGGTATATAAATTTGCATTTGACGAACTATATATTTCTGCCCTTGTTCCTTTTAAAGGACTAAACCCGAGATTGCTTATTAATATTAAAATGACAGGATTGTGGAGAGTGTGGGTGAAGGGGTGACTGAAGTTCAACCAGGGGCAGAATGTAGGGAATGCAAGTTTTGTAAATCAGGGAAGACCAACCTCTGTGGCAAGATTAGGGGAGCCACTGGAGTTGGTGTCATGATGAATGACCGTAAGAGTCGTTTTTCAGTAATGGGTACTCCAATATATCATTTCATGGGAACCTCTACTTTCAGTCAATACGCAGTTGTACATGATGTAAGTGTTGCCAAGATCAATCCCCAAGCTCCTCTAGAAAAAAGTGTGCCTTCTCGGTTGTGGTGTCCCTACTGGTAAGTATTTGCGGTTTAAAACCGAAACCGCACCGCTACAAACCGCAACCGCAAAATAAACCGCAAAAAAAACCGCAACATATGGTTTTACAAAAATAAAAACCGCACCTAGCGTTACGAGTTGCGGTTTTATGCTAAAACCGCACCACACCGCACCACGCTCACCCCTAGTTGTAGGCATCGATCTTATCATCTTAAGGTGATTTTTGTTTTTTTATAGCTGTTATATTATATTCGATTCCTAATCCTATAAGTAAAATTGTTACTTGATTTCGTTGTTTGTATTGCGTTATAATCAAATTTCTTAATTCTTATTTTCAGGATTTCGAAAATTAGGGGAGTGGACTTGATTACTTGAAAACGAAAATTACAGGAGTGGACTTGATCACTTGATTACAACATAGGTATAATTTGGTTTCTGGTTTTTTTCCTGATATTTTATTTTCTAAAATTCACTATATTTCTGATTTTTTATTTTCTGAATTGTCTTTTGTTTCTGATTACTACAGATTTTCAGATTTTCTAGAGGAAAAAGTGAAAAGTGTTCAACTTTTCTACTTTTGTTTCAAAGCAAGGTGTTTTCTTTCCTTTTTATAATTTATAATGCCTCCTGGATTAAAAAAAATATATGAATATGGATATGAAAAACATAAGAAAAAACAAAGATGAATTAACTAAATCTCAAAAATGAGCTTTGGATAAGTTTATAATAAAACAAAAACCAAGTTTTCAAGAAAATGAAAACTAAAATGTTAATGATGATAATGCTGATGAAGATAATTTTGATGATGTTAATGTTGATGATGATAAATTTGATGATGCTAATGTTGACGATGATGCTAATGTTGATAATGTTAATGTTAATTTTAATGTTGATGATAATGTTAATGTTGATAATGATTTAAATATATTTGATATATTTGATCCAAGAAATTGGAATGCTCTCGACTCTAATATGATAAATATTTTAGCACCAAAAAGTCCTAAAAGAGATTTATCTATTATAAAAGGTCCTAAAGATAAATATTTAAGAAGGTTTTCTGCAACATATTATACTAAAACTTTACCTAATGGAGGAAAATGTGATAGAGATTGGCTTGTTGATAAAATATTTTGTTTTTTTGTTGTAAAATTTTTAGACAAGGGTGTGGAAAGGGTCAACTAGCAAATGAAGGTTTTGGGGATTGGATACATCTTAACACTAGAATTAAAGAGAATGAAACTAGTTTTGAACATATTAAAAATATAAATACTTGGTATGATTTGCGTATGAGGTTACAAAATAATAAAACTATTGATAATGCAGCTCAAAAACAATTAGAGAAAGAAAAAGATTATTGGAGAAAAGTTTTGTTGGAATTATCTCTATAGTGAAATTTCTTGCTAAATATAACCTAGCTTTCCGTGGTACTAATGAGAAATTATATGAAAATAGCAATGGAAAATTCTTAGGCATAATAGAAATGTTGGCAGATTTTGATGTGGTTATTCAAGAACATGTCCAATGCATTCCAAATGAAAATGATTTACATAATCATTATCTTGGGCATAGGATATAAAATGAAATAGTACTTTTGCTTTCTTCTGAAATAAAATCTGTTATTCTTCAAAAAATTAATAAAGAAAAATAATTTTCCATAATACTTGATTGTACTCCAGATATAAGTCACCAAGAGCAAATGACTTTGATTTTAAGTATGTTGATGTTTTCTCAAGTAATGTTTGCATTGAAGAATCCTTTTTAGGGGTTTTAGATGTAAATGATACAACGGGCCAAGGAGTTTTTGATGTTTTACAAAATGAATTGAATTTGCTTGATCTTGATATTACTAATGTGTGTGGACAAGGCTATAGCAATTGATCAAATATGAAAGGGAAACATCAAGGAGTGCAAAAAAAAAAACTCAAAGACATAAATTCTATAGCTTTTTTTTACTCATTGTGGTTGTCATAGTTTGAATTTAACATTGTGTGATATGGCTAATACTTGTGGTAAAGCAAATGATTTTTTTGGAACTATACAATGTATTTATACAATATTTTCAAATTTCACTAAGAGATGAGATATTTTAAAAAATAATGTGAAGGGATTAATTCTTAAATCTTTGCCATCCACTTGTTGGGAGAGTCATGTCGATAGTGTTAAAGCTATAATATTTCAATATTTAGAGGTACAAGAAGCTTTACTTCAAGTAGCTTAAAATGATAATGATCCAAAAATAAGATGTGAAGCTAAATCTTTAGCACAAAATGAACTTGGTGACGTTGAATTTATAATGGCACTAGTTATTTGGTCGGAAATTTTATATACAATTAATTTAGTCAGCAAACAATTGCAATTCAAAGGTATGCTTATCGATGTTGATATGAAAAAAAAATAAATTGCTTAATTTCTTTTTTAAGGAATATAAAGAAAATGGTTTTCTAAATGCTTTACAAACTGCAAAAGAAATAAATGTTGAAATGAATATTGATCCAATATTTCCACAAAGATTTCAAATTATAATAAAAAGACATTTTGATGAGTTTCAAATGATAAATCTTCTAGTGTTTCACAATATGGACAAGAATCTTTTCGAGTTAAATATTTTTTTTGTATATTGTTGATCAAGAAATTACTTCTCTCACTACAAGGTTTGAACAATATAAAGAATATGATCATATGTTTGGTTTCTTGTTTAATTCTGAAAAATTGCATTCACTAGATGATATGAGCTTAAAGGCTTGTTGTATATCTCTTGAAACTTCTTAAGAAATATGAACAATCAAATATTGATGGAAATGACTTATATGTTGAGTTAAAATAACTCTTAAATCTTTGTCCAAAGGAAAAGATGACAACTTTTGATATTTTAAAATTTTTAAAAAACATTGGTTGTTTTCCTAATACAACTATAACATATAGAATTTTATTGACCATTCCTATTACTGTTGCATCTGCAGAAAGAAATTTTTCCAAGTTGAAGTTATTCAAGTCCTACTTACGATCTACCAAGAAACAAGAACGACTTAATGAATTGGCGTTGATGGATATAAAGAACAACCTATTGGATAACATTCCTTATGAAGATGTAATTAAAAAGTTTATCTCAAGGAATACTAGAAGAATAACGTTATTCAAGTAGAAGCAATTGTATTTTTTGTTTTATATTTTGAATTAAAGTTTGTCTAATAAGTATATTAACAATATGAAATAAACATTACATTTCAAACTTTTTGTATATTGTAGAATTTGAAAGTTTTAGGGCCTACATTTATCAAATTGCACAGGGCTTCCAAAATATCCTGGTCGGCCCTGTCATTACCTTTACATTCTTAATAATTAAGTAATAAATAAACTTTTTACTTAAAAAACACTCTAATAATTAAGTATTTATTAGTTTTTAACTTTTAATAATAACACATATTTTGTTGCATTTAAAAATTAATCCTTTTAGAAGTTTTTACAACTCTGTGTTTTACGAGTTTGTTTTTGCAAAATTATTTTTTTAGAAGATTTAACTTTTACACCTTTTTCACATTTTCTATTTTCTGCATGTTTTTAAAGATGATTTTGTTTTTATATGTGTTCTTGACTATCTTTTATATTTACAATTTTTTTTGTTTGAAATTCGTTATTTAATTATTTACGTATTCAGTTTCATCCATATAAGGTTGTTAAAAACATGTAGAATTTTATCTATTATATATTTGTCTTTACAAACCAAAAGTTCTATCACTATGTCTAATTAAATTTAGTTATATTGTAAATTATGTTCTATCTATTATATTATACATTATTGCAGCAATGCACGGGTGTGTCATCCCTAGTTGATACTTAAAACCCAATAATTTTCTAAAAGCCTCTCCATGCTCCCCAAAAATATCCAAACATATAACACGTTGTATAGGTCTCCAAAGATCAAACCTCAATCACCACTATAAATTAACCTTCAATGGCCTCAAACCCTTGCCTCAATTCCTCGTTTCCTCTACTTTTGTAAGACTATTCTCTAACACTTTTTTCTCTTCTAATTATTTTTCCATTAACGATAATCCACATAGATGATTGACGTAATTATGCCATTCCTCTACAATCGGCCTTTTCGATCTTTGTACTGCTCTTTGTATTTGTGTTTGAGTTTACAAGATTTCTTTATGTGTACGTAATTGATGGTTTGCATATTCAAAATTTAAATGACATTTTGACAGAATTATACAATAATAGTTGAACTGGTTTGTTTCTAGATATATTTGTTTCGGTTAGTCACTTCTTTCAATAATCTCAAAAATTCATTCTTTCACGTAATATGCGTACATGAAAATGTGCTGAAAAGCTATGAAAATTGCATCACTCTTACTATTTCTTTTTTTAGTTAATTTCTCGTGATTACATCGATAATACACTGATTGTGAGGCTTCAATTCATTGTAATTCCAGCTCTTTGTGACAAATCTATGCTATCTTCATCAATTACTACAAAAGAATTACAGAAAAATATGTACACCTTGATTTCTTATATTCGACTCTTTATCCTCTAAACACCAGATTATCAATTTAAAAACATAGATTTTGTCAATTTTGTTGAACATTCACATTTTGCTTGTCAACTTCATGTTGAATATCTAATTTTATACTATCTGATTCTAAATATTGTCTATTCAGGTAACCATGTCGTCCATTTCACTTTCTACACCATCCATGCTCGAAATACCACCCAAAAGCGTCTCAAAAGCTTTTGGATTAAAAATCCACCCAATTTTTCAAGACAACCGCCATGGCTACATACAAGGTCAAACTCATCGGACCAAAGGGTGATGAAAAAAAATCAATGCACCTCGTAGTCGCTCCATCCTTGAATCAGCTGAGATGGCAGGGATTGACCTACCATATGCATGCAGGGCCGGTGGTTGCTCCGTCTGTGTCGGAAAGATCGTCAAAGGTAACGTTGACCAGTCACAAGGATTCTTTCTTGAAGATGACCAGATAGAGAAAGGCTACGTTTTGACTTGTGTTGCTTACCCGACTTCCGATTGCGTGATTCAAACTCACAAAGAAGCCGATCTTTTATGAGCTTTCGTATATGTTTGTTGTCTACTACGTACGATTAAATCGCTCCATGCATTTTAGTTATGAAATGCATGTGGTGGTTTCTAATACTTGAAAAGTGAAGAATAAAATCTTGTGGGGGTTGTGAAAAGTTAATAATAAAGTCTTGTGGTTGTCGGATCCTGATGTATTAATAAAATACTAATAAAATATAAAATTATTTATAAGAGAATTTGGTGTTGGGGTAGTATTGTGTTCAAAGTTCAAATGAAATTGTTGTATAGAGCCAACATCTACATATTTTATTGTCCTTTGAATGGTTGCCACTTGTTACTTGTTAGATGTAGAAAGGCCCGTTAAAAATTTTGGAACTTTGGCATGGTACTAGCTTATAAGGTTAAATGACGTCTTGTTATTTTTTAGTAGCCATTGGGTACCACATAGACGTCACGTAGAATGTCTATAACTTTGCCATTTTGATGTCTGCATCCGCGTGATATCGATGGCTACGAAATTATCTGAAAATATAATTAAAAAAACAACAAATCTTCAATTCCTCAGCTGCATTAGAATGCAGATCAACGATACCTACGAACGATGCCGGCAACGCGGGGTGGTGTCGTGGTGATGCCGGTAGCATCAAGCCTCCACGTAGACAATACCGGCGGCAAACACTGTGACAACTGTAAATTTTGGTCAACGAAAGTCAATTGTAGTCGAACGAAGCGTACGTTAATCCTTATGTTGAAAAGTAATTTTTCCATAATTTTACGATGTATTATTAGATATTATAATACTACGAACGCTATTCAAAAGAGTTATCGAGTAAACGCCGAAAATACAGATATTAAACTACTATAGCGTAAAAATTCGATAATCGTACAATTATTATTTTGAGAATAATAATATTCATAAAACGATGTATTCGTAAATACGAACCTGTGGATATATAGAACGTCAAAAACGGAGTTCGTATGTGACAGTTACAACAATTAAACCGCTATGAACGGATAAATGTACACATGGTTTGGACCTAAAATACAAAATGTGATGTCTTAAACATCAAATATGAAATAACAAATCATATATTATGGAACTTAATACTATCTAGTATTTAATTTCAAAGCCAAATACAATTTTCGGTAAAATGCCGAAAATCGCGAAATCGGAAGAATACTGCGCTTAAACGCGTATTTCAACGTCTAACGAGTTATAATTCAATCAAAATAAATGTTTGCAATGTTTTTATACAAAATATTTATTTAGAACTTCGTTTCGTCAAAAACTCATAAAATTTCACTAAAACGTCTTACGATTTTCAAAAATCACATATTTATATAAGCAGATTGTCATTTTTATAAAAATTAACCCACCCTACCCCCAACCCTACCCCCCCCCCCCCATCAGCTGAAATCTCCACATCACACCATGATCTTGGAGAGTACTATTCAATATCTAGGCATGAAGGCTAGAGTTGATTTCTTTTATTAAACAAATAAACACAAAATCTTTAAAAATCTAATAAAAGGCTTGGAAATTACTCATTTGAACACAACTTCATCCAACACTTCTCCCTCTCTCTCTCAAGATCTGATCATCTTCATCACTCTCTCCCTCTCATCTCTCCACCCACCACCACAAGTCACCATAAACCACCTCAAACCACCACCATTTCAAGTGTAATTCACTCTTCTTTGGTAAGATACTTTTCTTTAGTGATTTTAAACCTTATTACACCACTTTTATCTCATTTACACACACTAACATCTACGTAAACCCGTTGGATAATAGCTTTGTCCAAGGGTCATTCGAGCTCCGAATCTTAGATGTTGTCTTCTACCGTAAATCCCGCAAGAACAACCTTATTTTTAAGTAAAGCACGCATCAAGGGTGAGTTCATACCCCTCATTTTCATCTTTTCTAAACTTTTAGGGGGAGAATACAAGTTTACATGTTAAAAATGATGATTTACACAAGTTTATATGTGTTTATATACTATAAATAATGATTTACACAAGTTTATAAAACTAGTAGTTGTGTGAAAACGTTTTTGACATGAAATATGGTTAGATCTATGTATTACGAACATTATGATGTATTATGTTTGTGTAAAAGTTACAAATGTATAAATAAGTTGTGTAAAAATACTAGATCTTTAATATAAACGTCATAAAAACGAAAACTAGTAAAAACTACGTTTTTGTAACCGGAAATACTATTCTTTAACAAAAATGGTTATAACGAACGACAAAGATACGACATAAATACTAAAGATAATTATATAAATATATAATTATTACATACTATAATTATCATAGACAATTTGATAATTACAAACGTAAAGGAGTTTTCAGTATATTTACATACTATAATTATCATGGATATTTTGATAATTACGAATACAAATGAGTTTTCACTACATTTACAAGCAAGGTTTTACACTATAATTATCATGAGTATATTTTGATAATTACAAATACAAAAGGGTTTTCATTTCAATACGAACTAGGATAAAACATCACGTTGGGTGGTTATGTGAGACATTTCTTCACAGTACTGAAAGATGTACGCACTAAGTCCTGGATTATAACCTTAATCATTTATGAGCGAGATAGTTGTGTATAGATCTATACGGGACTGACAATCCCGCACCTAAGCTGCTAGCTACAGCTAGACCGGCAGGTCTGGGGTGACAAATGTCTTAACATTACGACGCCTGAAGAACGTCGTGGCAGGCCTACATATTAGTCACAGCAAGGTTATAATAACTCACATGAACGACAACGAATATCCTTAGTTTGGGGGAAAAACATCTTCAAATGGTTTTATGTAAATATAAAACTACATGTTGCTCTACACAAAATATAAGTATGGTTTTTACTTATACATACGGGTTTTGTGGGATTAAAACCACATTTTATCAAGATACAAATATAAGTACGGTTTTACTTATACAAACGAGTTTTATGGTATTAAAACTACATTCTAACAAGTTAAAAATATAAGTATGGTTTACTTATACACACTGGTTTTATGGAAATTAAAACTACAATTCAGTAAGATACAAATAAAAGTACGTTTTTACCTACGTAAAGGTTTTACGGAATTAGATCTACAATTAATCTACGAATAAACATGTATTTACATGGTTTTGTACAAGAATAAGACTACGTAATACTATTTTCAAGTATAGAACACTTATACATTTTCGGTCTTTGGGTTTTTAAGACTACGACTCATTTATAAGAAAATATTGGATTTTCTGGTTTCAAACACTATCTCTTTACAAGGAAAAAGGACTATGGATTTTCTCATACAAAAATCTTATGAACTCACCAACTTAATGTTGACACTCTTTCAAACTACTTGTATTCTCAGGTAACAATTAGTCAGGTCCGACTAACCTTTTGGAATGGGACGCGAAGCCGTCTCTTTTACTTATTTCGTTATCATACTGTAATTGGGTTGAAACAATATCGTTTGAACAATGTAACTTTCCAATTATAATGTATGATGGTTGTTTATCTACTTATGTTTCAATGTATGCAATGGTTGTGATACTATGTCCAGTTTCGCCCTCAGACGATTCCGCCATCGTGGTTTGGGGGTGTGATAGATTGGTATCAGAGCATTGTTTATAGTGAACTAAGTATATCAATCCATTTAAGATATACAACTATAAATACAATGGGACTAAAACTCTCTAAAACGTTTCGTACCCGTATACTTTTAAAATACAATGATATTATATAAAAGTATACACATACAAAAAAAGATAGTATCACAATACAACAATACAAGAACATTAGAGTTTAAGTTGAACATTATGTTAGACTTAGTATAATATGTTATCAAACCATGGGGAAACGTAGCCTGATCAACTACGTTTGACTAGGGTTTGACCGACATATAACTAAGTGTGAGCATAATGAGCAACGGAGTAAAAACTCGAGAATCCCACAACACTTAGTAACCATGTCAACACTTAGCATAAATACTTTTGATAGTATTAGTTATTATTAAGAGACACTAATGACAATTCTAAGTCGACACCCATATCATTATTATCCCGATTACCTCTTTATCGTCTGCGTACCTGAGTTACGACTAAGAAAACAGTTCTAATGCCGACAAGGGCGACGACGGGAGCTTCACGTTAAGTGACAGTTGAGTCGCCATGAGTAGTCAAGACTTGAAAACCATTAGTGAGTACTCTCGATATGACTCACAAGGAGACATGGAAGTTTAACTCATAGTTGACCGATAAGTGAGACTTTCCTTTTGCGCTACGATTTCAGCCTTAGGATTATTTCTATCTCGAGCTTAAGACTTAAGCTAGGATATCTCTTGATTCTAAACCTCCCTTTTTAGGAATGCTTACCCAACCACATTTACTTCGTATATCGTAATGCACAAACCCCTTCCACTATGTCAAAAATTACTAATTTTTAGTTCAAGGCCCTCAGAATACACGAGTGATATTCTCAAGTGTACCATCATGTTATACTCTCCAAATTACTCACATGTTTCTAGAACAATCATCGACCTTACGCTGTTCGTTCCCAGTTCAACTTTGCACTTCGTCGACACATGGAAATTCCTACAACTTTGAGATATCTTTCGACTCATATCGCTTCATACATTCGTTTGAGATCTTCTAACATCATTGGTATTCTCATTATTATCAAGGATTAAATCACCTTACGCCACACGTCAAACCTATAGCTCAACCGCTGACTCTATAAAAAGTAGAAAACTGCATTCACACCATGAAACGTTGTGCAAACAATTTGCCAGGTCCTCTATCTTGAGGAGAGAAAAGTCTTAAATGTTATGATTCTCTATCCTCCAAAGGATTGCCTTCCTAGAATCACTAAGTTGAGATTGTACAAAATCTCAATGATCGATACTTTTACACCTTCCTTCAAAGTAGCATTCTACCCTTACAATTTGAAATAGTTCCTAACTCCTAAACTCATTTTTTTTACTCCTTGCAAGTTTACAATCGGTGTGACTTAAACAGTTGAATAATTCATCAAAATAAGTAACCAAAATAGTTCTATATGAGTTCCCTCATTGACGATTTATCATAAGAAATTTCTTCATTCTCTTGCTACCTCGTTTGGTTACCATGCGAGCATCTTCATTCACTCAGAGGTGTAACGCACTTTGATAACAGTGAAGTTACTTATCATTCTAAACCCTTCTAACATCACCTAGATCATGTGGTTTAATCTATCATGATCTTTCACGGCCCCCGTTAGAGACAATGACTCCCTAAACATATTCTTTGAATATGGTTCTATTGTGGTGATAGTACTCGCAACAGAAATTGTGGCTCCAAGAATCCTCGATCATTTCATAACTAGTTTTGTAGACGATGCTTGAACAGTCTTAACATTTGAGACATATCAAAACTTCGCTGCCTATCCTTAGTATGTACCTTTAAGAAATTTATCGAAACAGTTCCTGGAATCTCCCAAAGCGTAAAAAATGCCGTTTTCATCATACCGGTGCCTGTAGAGAGATGATCTGCTATGACTGCAAGCAGAAGGGACATACAGCTCGCTTTTGTAAGACTTTGGCACTGGGAAACCAATCAAGCGTCCAACTTGGGTTTAAGTCACACTTGCTTTGGGTATGACGAAACCGAGCACTTCAAGAGAGACTACTCGAAGGCAAAGGGGTCCAGTCAGATGCGATCAAGGAAGGAAATCACTGAGATACCAGAAGTTTGTGACTTTCCTGATTTGTTTCTAGAAGACCTTCCAGGGATACCCCCCAACATGACACGTCGAGTTCAGAATTGACTTGATCCCGGGAGCTGCCGCCTAGCAAAGTCTCCATACAGACTAGCCCCAACAAAGATGTAGGAGATAGCTAGCCAACTACACGAACTACTAGAAAAGGGATCCATTAGACCGAGCTTCTCGCCTTGGGGAGCACCGGTTTTATTTAGGAAAAAGAAGGATGGATCCTTTAGAATGTGTATTGAATATAGAGAACTGAACAAGTTGACTATCAAGAACAGATACCCATTTCCCAGAATCGATGACCTGTGCGACCAGTTACAAAGATCCAACTACTTTTCAAAGATCGATTTGAAAGCCGGGTACCATCAACTTAGAGTTCAGGAGGAGGACGTTCCAAAAACATCATTTAGGACTCAGTATGGCCACGACGAAATTGGTCACGACACCTATTGGGTTGACCAATGCCCCGACGATGTTTCATGGACTGAATCCAGACACCAAAGTTCGGCGACTTCAGGGAGTTTGTCTTGGAAGAGACTCGCAAGAAAAAGTATACTGATGGCCAAACATGAAAGCAGAGACTGCTACTTACATGGGCAAGTGTTTGACTTGTGCTATGGTCAAGGTAGAATATCAAAAGCCCTCGGGTTTACTACAACAACCAGAAATACCCGAGTAGAAGTGGGAGCGGATAACCATGGACTTCATAACTAAGTTACCCAAGGCAACTGGTGAGCTGGACACCATATGAGTAATTGTCGATAGGTTAACCAAATCCGCACATTTCCTACCAATGAAAGAGACAGACAAAATGGAGAAACTGACAAGGACGTACAACAAATTGACTGTACGATTGCATGGTGCGCCAATATCCATTATCTCAGATAGAGATAGTCGAATTATGTCACGTTTTTGGAAATCATTGCAAAAGACCTTGGGTACCAGGCTCAACATGAGTATAGCTACCCATCCACAACCGACGGGCAAAGCGAGAGAACAATCCAAACGCTGGAAGACATGTTGAGAGCTGGCGTGATAGACTTCGGTAAGTCGTGGGACACCCACTTGCCGCTCATTGAATTTTCATACAATAATAGTTATCACACGAGCATTAAGGTTGCTACATTTGAAGCTTTATACGGACGCAAGTGCAGATCCCCTCTGTGTTGGGCTGAGGTGGGTGATACTCAGTTAGCCAGAGGTCAAGTACCTAACAGCACTCTCACCGGTCCTGAGATCATACGAGAGACGATAGGGAAAATCATTCAGATCCGTGAACGATTGAAAGCATCTCGTGACCGACAAAAGAACTAATCGGATAAACGACGCAAGCCCTTAGAAATCCAAGTTGGCGACCGTGTTTTATTGAAGGTCTCACCATGGAAGGGAATGATACGCTTGAGAAGCGTGGAAAACCGAATCCAAGGTACATCAGGCCATTCGAGATCCTTGCTAGGATCGGCCCGATAGCCTACAGACCCCAGCTACCACATGAGCTCAATAATGTACACCCCACACTTCCACGTGTCAAACCTAAAGACGTGTCTGTCCGATGAGACTCTCGTCATTCCGCTTGACGAAATTAAAGTAAACGAAAATCTCCACTTCGTTGAAGAACCGGTGGAGATCATGAATAGTGAAGCCAATAGGACGAAACAAAGCCGCATACTAATAGTAAAGGTCCGCTGGAGCGCCAAGCGTGAACCTGAATTTACTTGGGAACGTGAGGACCAAATGAAACCGAAATATCCACATCTCTAACCAAACCCTTGAGGATCTACTCAAGTGCTAAATTTCGGGACGAAATTCTTTCTAACGGGTAGATGATGTGACAACTGTAAATTTTGGTCAACAAAAGTCAACTGTAGTCGAACGAAGCGTACATTAATCCTTATGTTGAAAAGTAATTTTTCCATAATTTTACGATGTATTATTAGATATTATAATACTACGTACGCTATTCAAAATAGTTATCGAGTAAACGCCGAAAATACGGATATTAAACTAGCATAGCGTAAAAATTCGATAATCGTACAATTATTATTTTGAGAATAATAATATTCATAAAACGATGTATTCGTAAATACGAACCTGTGGATATATAGAACGTCGAAAACGGAGTTCGTATGTGAAAGTTACAACTGTTAAACCGCTGTGAACGGATAAATGTACACAGGGTTTGGACCTAAAATACAAAATGTGGTGTCTTAAACATCAAATATGAAATAACAAATCATATATTATGGAACGTAATACTATCTAGTATTTAATTTCAAAGCCAAATACAATTTTCGGTAAAATGCCGAAAATCACGAAATCGGAAGAATACTGCGCTTAAACGCGTATTTCAATGTCTAACGAGTTATAATTCAATCAAAATAAATGTTTGCAATGCCGAAAATCGCGAAATCGGAAGAATACTGCGCTTAAACGCGTATTTCAACGTCTAACGAGTTATAATTCAATCAAAATAAATGTTTGCAATGTTTTTATACAAAATATTTATTTAGAACTTCGTTTCGTCAAAAACTCATAAAATTTCACTAAAACGTCTTACGATTTTCAAAAATCACATATTTATATAAGTAGATTGCTATTTTTTATAAAAATTAACCCTCCTACCCCAAACCCTACGCCCCCCCCCCCCCCCCCATAAGCTGAAATCTCCCCATCACACCATGATCTTGCAGAGTACTATTCCATATCTAGGCATGAAGGCTAGAGTTGATTTCTTTTATTAAACAAATAAACACAAAATCTTTAAAAATCTAATAAAAGGCTTGGAAATTACTCATTTGAACACAACTTCATCCAACACTTCTCCCTCTCTCTCTTAAGATCTGATCATCTTCATCACTCTCTCCCTCTCATCTCTCCACCCACCACCACAAGTCACCATAAACCACCTCAAACCACCACCATTTCAAGTGTAATTCACTCCTCTTTGGTAAGATACTTTTCTTTAGTGATTTTAAACCTTATTACACCACTTTTATCTCATTTACACACACTAACATCTACGTAAACCCGTTGGATAATAGCTTTGTCCAAGGGTCATTCGAGCTCCGAAGCTTAGATGTTGTCTTCTACCGTAAATCCCGCAAGAACAACATTATTTTTAAGTAAAGCACGCATCAAGGGTGAGTTCATACCCCTCATTTTCATCTTTTCTAAACTTTTAGGGGGAGAATACAAGTTTACATGTTAAAAATGATGATTTACACAAGTTTATATGTGTTTATATACTATAAATAATGATTTACACAAGTTTATAAAACTAGTAGTTGTGTAAAAACGTTTTTGACATGAAATATGGTTAGATCTATGCATTACGAACATTATGATGTATTATGTTTGTGTAAAAGTTACAAAAGTATAAATAAGTTGTGTAAAAATACTAGATCTTTAATATAAACGTCATAAAAACGAAAACTAGTAAAAACTACGTTTTTGTAACAAGAAACACTATACTTTAACAAAAATGGTTATAACTAAGTTATTACATCATTTTTGTAGGAAATATCTTAAAAGATGTTATTTATAATCATCTAAATAAGTTATTTCGTTATTGTTCGTAAAAATATGATTATTACAACGGTATACTAAAAATAGACTATTATAGGAATAGTATGTTTTTGTGACCGGAAATACGACTTTTCTAGTGATTTATAAAAAGCACGTCAATTTGACGTGATAACGACTATTTAGACTTATAACGTCATAATAAACTTGGGAAATTGATATTTTTACAAGGAAGTGGTATTTTAAACAAAAATGACTATATTCAAAATAATGTGTATGAAAAATGACCATTTGGAAAGATTACCATCATTTTGACAAAATGACAAGATTTAAAATGTTGTCATCACTTATGTAAGATGACTAAAACAAATTTCTTGACATGACATGTTGATAAACTTTAAATCTATCTTATTAGTATATTTAGTGTCTTAGATGTAAGAAATTATACTTTTCAACTCATTGACATCTTTTAGGCTTAAATACGTTAACACAACGAAAACATTTATATAAATTATAATGGGTATAATTTATGGAACGAACGACAAAGATACGACAGAAATACTAAAGATAATTATATAAATATATAATTATTACATACTATAATTATCATAGACAATTTGATAATTACAAACGTAAAGGAGTTTTCAGTATATTTAAATACTATAATTATCATGGATATTTTGATAATTACGAATACAAATGAGTTTTCACTACATTTACAAGCAATGTTTTACACTATAATTATCATGAGTATATTTTGATAATTACAAATACAAAAGGGTTTTCATTTCAGTACGAACTAGGATAAAACATCGCGTTGGGTGGTTATGTGAGACATTTCTTCACAGTACTGAAAGATGTACGCACTAAGTCCTGGATTATAACCTTAATCATTCATGAGCGAGATAGTTGTGTATAGATCTATACGGGACTGACAATCCCGCACCTAAGCTGCTAGCTACAGCTAGACCGGCAGGTCTGGGGTGACAAATGTCTTAACATTACGACGCCTGAAGAACGTCGTGGCAGGCCTACATATTAGTCACAGCAAGGTTATAATAACTCACATGAACGACAACGAATATCTTTAGTTTGGGGAAAAACATCTTCAAATGGTTTTATGTAAATATAAAACTACATGTTGCTCTACACAAAATATAAGTATGGTTTTTACTTATACATACGGGTTTTATGGGATTAAAACCACATTTTATCAAGATACAAATATAAGTACGGTTTTACTAATACAAATGAGTTTTATGGTATTAAAACTACATTCTAACAAGTTAAAAATATAAGTATGGTTTACTTATACACACTGGTTTTATGGAAATTAAAACTACAATTCAGTAAGATACAAATAAAAGTACGATTTTCCCTACGTAAAGGTTTTACGGAATTAGATCTACAATTAATCTACGAATAAACATGTATTTACATGGTTTTGTATAAGAATAAGACTACGTAATACTATTTTCAAGTATAGAACACTTATACATTTTCGGTCTTTGGGTTTTTAAGACTACGACTCATTTATAAGAAAATATTGGATTTTCTGGTTTCAAACACTATCTCTTTACAAGGAAAAAGGACTATGGATTTTCTCATACAAAAATCTTATGAACTCACCAACTTAATATTGACACTCTTTCAAACTACTTGTATTCTCAGGTAACAATTAGTCAGGTCCGACTAACCTTTTGGAATGGGACGCGAAGCCGTCTCTTTTACTTATTTCGTTATCATACTGTGATTGGGTTGAAACAATATCGTTTGAACAATGTAACTTTTCAATTATAATGTATGATGGTTGTTTATCTACTTATGTTTCAATGTATGCAATGGTTGTGATACTATGTCCCGTTCCGCCTTCAAATGATTCCGCCATCGTGGTTTGGGGGTGTGACAAACACCACCATATCGTATAGCCTAACCAGTAGAAAACTCGATTTTGTTAAGGAAAGTCTAACCAGTTAAGAGTTGGGCTATGAATATCAAGTTAAAAATGTCTCATTTTTTCAATAATTTTAAAACAGGGGTTAAAAGACATTATTGTGAAGGATTTTAGGCCGATTAGTCTCATTGGTGGGCTATATAAAATTATTACAAAAAATTTGGCTAATCGGTTAAAAATGGTGATTGGTGACTTGATTAGTGAAGAGCAGTTTGCGTTTGTGTCTGGGCTTCAGATTCTAGATGGTCCGCTAATGTTAAATGAAGTGATTTCTTGGTGTAAAAGTAAGAAAAAGAAGGCTATGGTGTTTAAAGTTGATTTCGAGAAGGCTTATGACTCGGTTAGATGGGATTTTTTGGAAGAGATCTTGGGTCGCGTCGGATTTGGAAGGAACTGGTGTAGATGGATACGTGGCTGTTTGGAGACGGCTAAAGGCTCTGTGTTGGTGAATGGTACTCCTACAGATGAGTTTCAGTTTTATAAGGGTTTGCGCCAAGGAGATCCGCTTTTTCCTTTTTTATTCATTCTGGTTATGGAGACACTTCATCTGTCGTTTTTGAGGACTATTGATCTTGGAGTTTTCAAGCCCTTGATGGTGGGCAGTGGGTTTAGGCTTTCTCACTTGTTCTATGCGGATGATGCGGTGGTCATTGGAGACCGGAAAGAGGAAAATTTTACGAATATTGTGTCTATTTTGCAGTGCTTTCATTTAGCTTCCGGGTTGAAGATTAACATCCAAAAGTCAAAAATATTAGGTGTAAGTTTCCCGTCTACAAAAGTTGAGAGAGTGGCGGCCTTGGTGGGATGTGCGGCAGTTTACGTACCTGTGGGTTCTGGTTGGAGGTTCAATGTCTAGAGCGAGTGCGTGGGAAGAGGTTGAGAAGAAAGTTAGTGATAGGCTTTCTAAATGGAAACTTAAGACTCTTTCAGTTGGTGGAAGATTGACCCTTTTGAAGGCAGTGCTTGGGTCCATCCCTAACAATTACTTTTCACTTTTTAAAGCTCCTGATGGGGTGATTAAAAGATTGGAGGATATGAGGAGTCGGTTTTTTCGTGGTGTGGAGGGTAAGGATAGAAAAATGGCGTGGATTGGTGGGATAAGGTGTGTGCGGATAGGGATAAGGGTGGTCTTGGAGTTGGAAGTTACTTTGCTTTAAATAAGGCATTTCTTTTGAAATGGATTTGGAGATTTAGGAATAATCCTAGGGTGATGTTGGTGAAGGTTGTTAAAGCGATTCATGGAGAGGATGGTCTTCTAGGAAATTGCGATGTTCCTAAAAGAGCTTAAGTGTGGCGTGATGTCGTTATTTCGACTAGAGATTTGATAAAGAAATGAATTGATCTGATGTGTTTCTGTAAAAGGAGGATTGGGGATGGTATGGATACTTTATTTTGGAAAGATGTTTGGTTAGGAGATACTTGCTTCATGCGTAGGTTTCATAGATTATACAACTTGGAGGAGGATAAAAATGCCACTGTGGCTTCTAAATGCACGGGTTGGTGGGGTGATTCTTTTAGACGGTCGCGATGGGGGTGTGGAAGAAGTGCAGAAGGGGGAGTTAGAGAGAATTATGCAAGACGTCTATGTTTCTAATAATCGAGACATTTGGCTTTGGGATTTGGTGCCGGATGGTTCTTTCTCGGTTAGTTCCACTAGGCGGTGTATTGATGACGTGGTCAATGCGGGTGTGCCTACACGGTGGATCAAGATGATTCCTATAAAAATCAATGTTTTTGCTTGGAAGATGATGTTGAATGGTTTACCTACGAGATGGAACATGTCTAATAAAGGCATAGAGTTGGAGTCGATCTTATGTCCGATTTGTGGAGTTAAAGCTGAAGAGATGGCTCATCTATTTTTCGAGTGTAGTTTTGCTCAACAGGTGTTTGCTCGAATTGGAAAATGGTGGAATATAGATTTACCAAACGATTGGTCATTAGCGAATTGGAGGTCTTGGCTTCAAGATTTGAGATTACAAAAGCTGGCTAAAGAAGTTCTGGAAGGAGTGATTTTTGTGGCGTGGTGGTACATTTGGAGATTTCGGAACGATACTATTTTTGGAGAAACACTTCCTAAAAAAAGTGTTATATTTGAAGTTATTGTTGCTCAATCGTTCATTTGGTGTGATAGTCGGCCTAAGAAGCAAATAGATTGAAACTTATGACGTTTAAATCCTTCTTTAATTGTCATGTAATTGTTTTTTTATGTGATAGCTTATTGCTAGTTGCTTTTAATAAAATTTCGCCGTTCAAAAAAAAATTGATTGCATCTTTTATATTTATCACGAAATAATCATTTATTTTCTAAAATAAGATTTTAAGATTTTTGAGAAGTATTTGAATAGGTCCCATTATTACCTTATGTATTAAAATACAATGTTTTATTATTATTATTATTTTTCTTTGTCGTTTTTATTAGGGTAAATTGCGGAAAAGACATTAACTTTTCCAAAATTCTCGAATTTGACACTGTTTTTTAATTATTTGCAATTAAGTCATTGGCTTTTTATAAAATTGGCAAAGTTGTCCAAATGACCGGTTTGAAAGGTTTCCCCGGTAACATATGATAAGGCGTGACTTGTTTTTCAAGAAGTCGTAAACCTACCCGCTTCCCCCCCTTTTCAGCAACGCAGACGAGAGAACGAGAGAACCTACCGGCGATTCGTTGTGACGACGGCGTCTCCAAGCAGACGACGACGTCTCCTTCTTCTCCGACCAGTTTAACCTCGTTGTGACCTCCTTCCACCACCGCTCTCCACCCCATGCCTTGAAGATTGCAAGTAGAGGACTGCAACTACAAAGGTTTCGCCGGTTTGAAAGGTTTCCCCGGTAACTGTTGTGACCTCCTTCTTCTCCGACTGAAATCAGACAACCTCCAATGGAAGAAACCATCGAGAATTCTGATGAGAGGTAAGTATTGCGTGAAGTTTGATTAGTTTGATTTTCGTTAGTTTGGGTAGTAGATTGGTTTTCGTTAGTTTTATTTCTGTTTTGATTAGTTTGATTTCTGGTTTGAAATAGTTTGGGTAGTAGATTGATTTTCGTTAGTTTGGGTAGTAGATTGGTTCTCCGACTGAAATCAGAAAACCATCACTGATTAGTTTGATTTGTTTGCATTGAAGTTTGGTATACCCAAACTTGGAAGTGCAATGCTATTTCTTGACTAATTTTGGCAATTGGTTCTTCATTACAGGGATACATCAAGTGAATCGGATGATCAAGCCTTTGTGGTTGATCAAGAATTAGATGATAGTGATGGAGATCAAGAATGTAGTACTCAGATTGTAAAACCTATCTATGATGATTTTTTGTACGACCTATGCCATGTCCCTGTTACAAATGATAAAGTTGATGATGAAGTTATCAAAGAAGATGGCATATCAGACAATGAAAGGAACATGGATGATGATGGTATAGTTGAAAGTGTTCCTCAATATGGTATGCATGACTCCGATGTTGATTGGAAGAACATGAAAGCTAAGTCAGCAGATCGGTTCTACAGGTGCAACCAGCGGGGATCCTCTAACTATTGACTAGGCGAAAGTTGGGAATTGTAGGGGGTAGATGGCAATTATTTTGTATGCCTTTTTGTAGTAAATTGCCCCGTTGGAAATATGTCATTTTGTAAATGTATAGCCAAACTTGAGTACCCTTTTTGTAAATTGGGTCGGGTACTTGGAAATTACTAGGTTGGAAATTGCAAAAGTTAGTAATTGTAGGGGTACATGGGCCATTATTTTGTATGCCCTTTTTGTATTAAATTTCCCCGTTGGAAATATGTTCTTTTGTAAATGGTATACCCAAACTTGCTTACCTTTTTTGTAAATTGGGTTGGGTCCTTAGAAATGACTATCTTTGATACAATGTTGATAATTATGGTTTTAGTTGTTAACTTTGCATAATAGCATCAAGCTTCCAATTTTTGTCACAAATAACATTGAAATTTGCTTCTTCTTTTTTCTTTTTTTTTGCATAAAAATCATTTAATTTTCTAAATTTTTCGATTTTGTCACTAACTTTTATGAAAAATTGCTAATCTGACTATATGACCTGTAACTTGTTGACATCCAGTCGTATGGTCAATTCTGCAACTTTTTGTAAAACATAATGACTAAATTGCAATTCTTCTGAAAACGTAATGACTTAATTGCAAAAAATAAAAACACACTGTCAAATTCGAGAATTTTGAAAAAGTTAGTGTCTTTTATGCAATTTACCCTTTTTATTATTAAATGATTGCATCTTTGGTATTTATCTCTTGTGTAAACGTCATCATAAAGGATTTTGGCAACCGAATAACTCCAATTGAGTTAGTATTACTTGAATACCTATATTTAGTAAAATAAGTTCTTGTTTCGTTAATACTAATATAAGATTTATTCCATAATATAATAAAAATTCGTAAGATATTGGTTTTGTTTTGTGAAATGTGTATTTTATGTTTTGTGAAGTTATAATTATGTTATTTAACATGGGTCTTCGTAAAATAGGAACATTTTGCCATTCAGTGTTGCTGTCAAAATACATTTCCTCAGGCTAAATCTCCTGGTATCCTCGACAATGATATATATATATATATATATATATATATATATATATATATATATATATATATATATATATATATACACACTATAATTTAGGAAGATCTTCTAAAAGATACAATGTTATAATTTCCTAGATTTCTAAATGTATAATGGCTTGTAAGAAACGATGGAATGTGCAATGCTATCATAAATAACTAATGGAAATGGAGAAGTTGCAACATCTAGAAGTACTATGATGTAAGTTTTGTCATGTCATGTTTGGTACTTGGTCATCAACTCCTCCACCAATACCTACAAAAGTAATGTTCAATGGAATCAAATTGATTCTAGTGAAATCAGCAAAATATGAAAGGAAAATACACTTTATGATACTTAAAAAAGAAACCAAGATTAAGTTAAGATATTTTCATGATGGACGTCAAACTCACACATGTACAAAGATATGATCTCTAATATACCAATACAGAAATAAAGGTTAGAGTAAATTACAAATTTGGTTGCCATAAGTCACAATACATACAAAGAGAATTAAAGAATAAATACCTTGTATTTTCTGTGAAAAATAACCTGATCAACAGCAAAAAGTTAATGATGATAAACTTTAATGTCGAGCATCCTTACCCTACACATTTGGAAAAGAAATCAGTCATAATCGAGTTCATACGATTCAAATTAATGAAGTCCAATGAGATTGAAAGATATGGTGCCCTTATAGCAAAAAAAGAAGAGTCACACTTTCACAAATGCATTCTTATTAAGGGCTAACACTGCCTCGTAACAGTTTCGTTGTCTTACAAGTCTATTTTATCGACTACGATCCTAGTCCCCTAACACTTTCCTCTATGAGATTCTCAACAGTTGTCAATATATAATGTTAAAATGATTTACCATCCATCTCACTAAAACAAAAGATGTATTATTGATAAATAAACTGAAATATATTTACTGCTACGTCTTATCATCTAAAAGTTCAGCCAACTATGTAAAATTATGGACAACTGTTAAAATTTGAATGTCGAAATAACTATCATTTTGGCATCTTCCGTTAGAAATGGCTTTTTCATTTTGGCAAGAAAGGTTGATTCTTTGCAACATAAAACAAGTTCAATGCTTTAAAAAGTGAAGTCATTCATTAAATCAGGGATTTTACCGCCTGAATTCCTACATGATTCAACCTGCAGCATATATTATCAAGCTTCAGAATAAGCATCTCTTATTTTTCTCATAGATTCATCACTTGTAGGTTAGGTTTGGTGTCAAGAAGGGTATCAAGAAACATTTTTTGCAGTTTTCCACCACAGTTGATTGCCAGGGGCACTTTAGTCAAACTTCTATTGAAGGAACCTCCCTGCTTTACGATAACACTATAGAATAGGAAGAATAAAAAAAGTTTTACATTCCCTGAATTGTTTTTCACTGTTATAGAATTATAAAATTAAAATGGATTTACGCATTAATATAATAACACAAACCATCAAAGAATCACCAAAACAACTCAAAACCGTGGTGGGCTCCCTGTAAATAAAACCCATATCATTTTTATGACAATTAATGAATCACTATAAATAATCTACTTGAATTTGTTGTCTAACCTTGTCTTTAACTCTTGATCTTAAAAAGCCAAAGGGGTAGCTATTTCCTGATTACTAAAAGCAAGGAAACATGTTTCATTAATACTTATTTGAGCCCATTCAAATTAAATTTCTGAATAGGTTAAATAAACCCAAATCAAAGATTCAGACAGAAGATGATTTACCAACTAAAGTAGTTCTCGGTAGAAATGGAGGGTAGCCTTGCTTTCTCTCCTTGTCTTGACTCATAAATGAGATTTCCCAAAAAAAATCACGGAATTTTATTATAAGGATGCATTTCAGCAACTAATACAAATACACCAAAAAAGAAATGCAAGAAGAACTTACTTGTCGGTACAAATAAACAAAATCACAAGTTCAATGTCGCCATTTTTAGCAACAAACAAATAAAACAAAAAGAAACCAAGAAGCACTTACTTGTATGTACAAATATCCACAGTGAGTTGTGAAAATATATCATGATACCCTAGGTTTCCTTTGTGATTTTGATAAGTTGTACTTATCCCTAAAAATACGCAGTGATGAATTTGAACGAATAGCAGGAGATGACCGGGTTGGATGAAGAACTCTAAATTGATTGGAAAATTAAATTCCAATGATAGAGGTTAGGGCTACTCACGTGATTAATAGATTAAGTATTGACTGGAAATGGGAAAATATATATCAGAAGATGTAAAAAAGAAAATAAAGGAAATTACTCACTTGTTCAGAGACGGAAGGGGGAGCGTACTAAAAATCAGACTATTTGTAACCTTCATACCTGATTTGGGGAGAAAGAGGTGAACCTAAATGATGATTTAATCTCGTTAGGGAACGCTGAGGCATTGTTACTAAGGTGGTGTAGAAAGCGATGGAGAAAACGTGGTAAATGATGTGAAGCGGTGCTAACCGAGTTTGTCATGAAGAAAGAAGATAGAGAATGACAGTGTGAAAAAGACGGAATGAAAATTGAAGCAAGGTAAATCACGAATGAATGGGGTACCTGAGATAATCGACGAAATTGCAAGATATCGAGTTATGATTCTTCCGACAAACCCAACCCCAACCTCACTCTCGACTTTGTTTAAGGTTTTTAAAGAGAAGAATGGTTATGGGTATTAGGAAAGGCATAGAGGAGGGTGGCATATGAATGTATAATATATGGATAAATTGGTTGGTGGAGTAAGTCGGTGAAGGAAGGAGCGTGTCGTCCTGAAGAACAAGGATCCGATGACTCAGCTCTTTATTCTTCTCCTGCTGGAAGCCTTCCATTGGAGGATATGGATGGTGAAAATAAGAAGATACACCAAAAAATTGGCAGCCGTGAAAAACACACGTTGTATATCAGAAAATCCCATAAAATTCCATCTTAATTCCTTAGAAATTCCTCATTTATTCCTGATTAATTCTTTGCTTAAATTCAAAGATTACCCGCTTTTGTATATAATATATATATATATATATATATATATATATATATATATATATATATATATATATATATATATATATATATATATATATATATATATATATATATATATATATATATATATATATATATATATATATATATATATATATATATATATATAGTCCATTTCAAGAGAGAACCAATTTTTTCCTAGGAACCTAGGAACCAATTCTGATTGGTTGAATCATAAAAGGGCATGATAGTCATTGTACAAATATCATTTAATTCTGTTTTTTTTTATTTTTGGCAACAATAGTAACATCTCCTAAAAATAAGCCTAACAAATTTGAACTTTCAAATTTTAAAAAAATAGATTTTCGTATTTAAAAAAAATCAGATTTTTTTGAAATTTAAGAAACATAAATTTTTTAAATTATTTATATATATTCCCAGATTCTCGAAATTTTAAAAAAACATATATACATAAATATTTACTAAAAATAATGAATGCAAACAACAAAAAATCGATTTATTAGAAACAATAATCTACAGCTGTTTTGAACGATACATAAATATTTACTAAAAATAATGAACAATACATACAAAAAATATAAAAAAAAAACAACAAATTTCTATGATATCTTCATTTTTTTAGTTTGTCACTTTTCAATTCTTCAATTTGGTTGGTGAATTCTTCAAAATCTACAAAACATTAATAAAAACTAATATAAATGTATATTCAAAAACATTAAAATAAATACATACGTGCATATACACATATGAACTTATGAACAAATGCACATCTATTTATGCATATATACAAATACGCACACGTGTGTATATGAACAAATTGATATACATATGCATATGTGTACATACGTTTGAATAGACATATGCACATATGTGCACATATACACATGCATATACACATATGCACGTATATGCACATATATGTATGCATGTGCACATATACACATGCATATACACATATGCACATATATGTATGCATATATGCAAATACCCCCACATGTACACAAACAAATTGAAAACGAAATCCATATATGTATGCATATTTGCATGTATGCATATACAAGTACACACATATGCAAATACACATACGTGAATATGTGCACATATGCACATGTGCACATATGCACTTATATGCTTGTCTTAAAACGAAAAAAAATTCATAAGTACAATGCTATAACTCATATATAAATGAAAAACGAAACCCATTTTTATGAAGGATTACCTCACTGCATATGGTTCTAACCTTGAGCTATTCACAAACCACACAAAAAATATCTTTAAGCTTACTGGAGCTGTTCACAAAACAAAGAAAAAAACAGAAATTGTTGCACTTTTCCAAAAACCAATGGAATTTATACAACTGAAAGTAGAAATCAGAAATCAAAATCAAAATTACCGATTGAATTATGGAGAGGGGAAGAAATCTGAAATCTCAAACTTCGTGATCTACATCGTGACTGAAACTAGAAATCGCAAATCACATGAGTGTGATTTCATACACATTCATCCAAATCAGAAAACATATGCAAAATTCAGAAATTGATTTCCTTGGCCTTTCGATAAACCCCAACATATAAAAGAAAGAAAGCATATTGTATGTTCTGCACCAAAAATTTTGGTTCAGACATTTTATCGAACAACTTCTGTGCGTCTTCATCTTCTCACTGAAAGTGGATACAAACTGAAATAAAAGTATTTTCTTCAATTCAACAAAAATCAAGAAACATGAGTTTGAGGATCGATTGTAGGAATCGACACATAAATTGTAGGAATCGGCAAATCAATTGCAGAAATTCAATGGGTTTTATAGTAATTTCTATACCTGTCCATCGAGAGCAGCAAAAGGGCATGATAGTCATTGTACAAATATCATTAAATTCTGTTTTTTTTTTATTTTTGGCAACAATAGTAACATATCCTAAAAATAAGCCTAACAAATTTGAATTTTCAAATTTTTAAAAAATAGATTTTCGTATTTAAAAAAAATCAAATTTTTTTGAAATTTAAGAAACATAAATTTTTTAAATTATTTATATATATTCCCAGATTCTCGAAATTTTAAAAAAACATATATACATAAATATTTACTAAAAATAATGAATGCAAACAACAAAAAATCGATTTATTAGAAACAATAATCTACAGCTGTTTTGAACGATACATAAATATTTACTAAAAATAATGAACAATACATACAAAAAATATAAAAAAAAAACAACAAATTTCTATGATATCTTCATTTTTTTAGTTTGTCACTTTTCAATTCTTCAATTTGGTTGGTGAATTCTTCAAAATCTACAAAACATTAATAAAAACTAATATAAATGTATATTCAAAAACATTAAAATAAATACATACGTGCATATACACATATGAACTTATGAACAAATGCACATCTATTTATGCATATATACAAATACGCACACGTGTGTATATGAACAAATTGATATACATATGCATATGTGTACATACGTTTGAATAGACATATGCACATATGTGCACATATACACATGCATATACACATATGCACGTATATGCACATATATGTATGCATGTGCACATATACACATGCATATACACATATGCACATATATGTATGCATATATGCAAATACCCCCACATGTACACAAACAAATTGAAAACGAAATCCATATATGTATGCATATTTGCATGTATGCATATACAAGTACACACATATGCAAATACACATACGTGAATATGTGCACATATGCACATATGCACATGTGCACATATGCACTTATATGCTTGTCTTAAAAAGAAAAAAAATTCATAAGTACAATGCTATAACTCATATATAAATGAAAAACGAAACCCATTTTTATGAAGGATTACCTCACTGCATATGGTTCTAACCTTGAGCTATTCACAAACCACACAAAAAATATCTTTAAGCTTACTGGAGCTGTTCACAAAACAAAGAAAAAAACAGAAATTGTTGCACTTTTCCAAAAACCAATGGAATTTATACAACTGAAAGTAGAAATCAGAAATCAAAATCAAAATTACCGATTGAATTGTGGAGAGGGGAAGAAATCTGAAATCTCAAACTTCGTGATCCACATCGTGACTGAAACTAGAAATCGCAAATCACATGAGTGTGATTTCATACACATTCATCCAAATCAGAAAACATATGAAAAATTCAGAAATTGATTTCCTTGGCCTTTCGATAAACCCCAACATATAAAAGAAAGAAAGCATATTGTATGTTCTGCACCAAAAATTTTGGTTCAGACATTTTATCGAACAACTTCTGTGCGTCTTCATCTTCTCACTGAAAGTGGATACAAACTGAAATAAAAGTATTTTCTTCAATTCAACAAAAATCAAGAAACATGAGTTTGAGGATCGATTGTAGGAATCGACACATAAATTGTAGGAATCGGCAAATCAATTGCAGAAATTCAATGGGTTTTATAGTAATTTCTATACCTGTCCATCGAGAGCAGCAATGGCTTCGTTCATATCTGACTCACTTGCCATTGTTACAAACCAAACCCGCGTGACTCCATATCTCGTGATGACAAATGAGATGATCGGAGAAGTCAAGGAAGAGAGCTAAGAGAAGGAGGCGGCACCTTCCATTTAGGCATCGGCTAGGGTTTACGTATGGTTAAAAAATCCAATCGGAGCAGGAGATGGGAGAAGGAGACGTGAGAGATAGAAGGAGGAGAGAGACGGCGAGTATGCGTGAGAAAGAAAGAGAGAGAAGGTTTCACGATTTTGATGCTTATTTCCTTATTTCTTTTGGTTGTTACCTATTTAATTGGCTGTTTCCGCTTTCATCTGTTTTTCTTTTCCGAAATTACCCTTTATTTGGTCAATTATAGCATTGAAGTTAATATTAATTACAAAACTGCCACCTTGTATCATAACCTTTGATTTTTTTGATCTAACGATCCACAAAGGGTTCCTAGGTTCCTAGGAAAATATTGGTTCCCATTTGAGATTTAGTGTATATATATATATATATATATATATATATATATATATATATATATATATATATATATATATATATATATATATATATATATATATATATATATATATATAGAGTTAGGATATAATATAAACTACAATTATTGTGTGGTCGTAAGGACCAATCATATCGCAGAATAAGCTAAGGGTACTTTAGTAATTTAAGTTATAAATGAATTAATTAAATATAAAATTAAACCTACAATTATGAAAGATTTGACCAATAATTAATGTATTAATTCCTACAATTATAGCAACTAACTCCTTCCTCTTTATTAGAACCGTAAGTGACTCATTCATTCAAACCCTAATCACGATCTCGTTCTCCACCAGGAAGTCACCGCCGGCCACCACCAATCACTGTCACCGGTACAGGCGACCACCGCCTCCATCATCATTCTGACAGATTAACAACCATCATCCCACCTTACAACTCTAACTTCCGTCGCATACACCATAGGTTACCTGCTTCCTCGTTAAAGCATCGACTACAATCTGATACTACTCGGGAAACTCAGGTTTAATCCATTCTCTTGATCACCAGTTACAACTACCAAATTGTGTTTAACCATTGTTGATCGCTAATTCCTTCATCCCGCAACCATCAATCCACCTTTCACATCTTATCGGCATTTTCTGTGACATTTGATTACCACAGGAGTTCTTGATAGTTTCGTTTGACATACAAGAAAAGAATTGAGTGGTTACAGCATACTCTTTCAAGGGGGACAACAATCTACATTTTTTTCAACAAATAACACTGTATTCTATCAGAATGGCAATGAATTCTGTCAGAATTGTATTCAGAATAACATTGTATTCTGTCAATATTCTTGAAGATTTTGGAGTTGGAACCACGCACATGACGATCAATGTTATTCTTGTAGATTCTGGGTAATTTTGTGTGATTAGAACATAGAAGAGATAAAGAAGAAGCTTTTGAGTGTGATTTGAAGGCAGTCATTCTAATAGAATTTGATATTAGCTTCTGCTATAATATTCAAATACAATATTCTAGCTATTATGTTTTGTATATTAGCTTCTATTATGATATTCTAGTCATTCTGATGTTGGACAATACAATATTCTAGACATTCATATGTATTACAACTTTGATTATGTACTTCATTCTAACAGAATATGTAATTATGATTTTGTATGATTTTTTAATTCATTCTAATAGAATGTTTAACTTACTTTCATATAAATATGATGTTGTATGATTTTGTAATTCATTCTGCCAAAAATAATAATTTTTTGATGTCATTATGCCAGAATGGTTTTTTCGTAATATTATTCTGTTAGAATTCTATTTGTTTGATGTATTTTAGTTCAAAGAATATTATTCTTTTAATGTATTTTAGTGCAAGAATGTTATCATTTTGATGTACTATAGTTCATAAGATGTTTTTTCTATATGAAATTCTGTAAAATGATTTTTTGAAGAAAAATATGATTCAGTCAAGAATGACAAATTTTTGTAATAATAACATGATGATTCTGTTAGAATATCCGAAAATTTGAAGATGAAACTAATAATTTCGTTAATAATTTTATTATTAAATTGATTTGATCCTAAAAAGCAGTTACTTTCCTTTTTTTCCTCAAAATAAAATGTCTATTTTACTATTTTGTAACCGTTTTTTAAAAAACTATTTAATAACATAATGGATAATTACAATTATGCCATTCTAATCTAGATCATTAATATTTCGAATCCTACGGTCCAGATTTGGTCTTACGACCACACAATAAGTGTGGTCCTTAATATAACCTAACTATATATATATATATATATATATATATATATATATATATATATATATATATATATATATATATATATATATATATATATATATATATATATATATATATATATATATATATATATATATATATATATATATATAATACACTATGCTGATTGAAGTCGATTCTAAAAACAAAATCAATGTTCATTGATTGATTATCACAACAAAATCGATGATGTAAAGGGAGATTGTATGAGGATTGTGGGTTTGAGCAAAGGAGAAGAAGCAAGATGGAGATGAGATTCCCGGAGACATTGAAAGGATACAAATCCTATTATGCCATTGCTTGGATATGATTCACTGCACAATGAGTATAACTTTTTTGGTGCACCTTTTTAATTTAGATCATTGATATAATGATCCAAGGGTTATAAAGGTGGTTCTATGGTTAGGTGATTTAATTTGGTTCTATATTGAACCTTATATATATATATATATATATATATATATATATATATATATATATATATATATATATATATATATATCAAGGTTCTAAATGGCGTGAGGCGTGACGTGGCGGCAATGTCAAGCCTCAAGTTTTACGAGCCTTGGCGAGCCATAGCGTTTTTCAAGGCGTGATATAAGGCGGCAATTCTAAATGAATGTATAATTATATTATATGTAAGTATAGATTTATAACAAACATATCAAGTTTTTATAAGTGTTTTATCAATACCTAATAATAAAAAGTTAACAAAAACTCAAATATTTTATGTCCAATCAAGAAATTCAAGAAAAATAAGAAAAAACAGGGCACAAATAGTACAAACTCGCGCCATAACGCGCCATGGCTCGCCTTTTTTCGCGCCATGCCTAGCAACGCCGCCATGAGTGTTTTTGGGACGGCGGAGTCGCGCCTCACGCCATGGCACGCCTTGACGCGCGCCATGGCGCGCCTTTTAGAACACTGATATATATATATATATATATATATATATATATATATATATATATATATATATATATATATATATATATATATATATATATATATATATATATATATATATATATATATATATATATATATATATATATATATATATATATATATATATATATATATATATATATATATATATATATATATATCAGTGCCACAACACCTAATCACGTACTCGGAACTCGGAAGCCACCCACATCGCGAAGCTACCGTTGGCGGGGCCATTTTCCCGACGTCCCCCTCTCCTATCCACGACCACCAGACGGTGGTTTTGCCCACCCTCATAAGAAGATGGATTTATAAAGGTCGTAGTAGGTACTTTTCACAAACCTTCTGTTCTTCCATTATAATGCTGGTTAAAAAACACCCGATTAAAAAGAAATCACATTAAAATGCTGGTTAAAAACACCCGATTAAAAAGAAAAAAAGAAAAAAAAACTCATTTAGGTTCAACCGGTTGGAACTTTCTATAAATTACAATTGCTGTCCCCATTGAACACATAGACCCTATCCACGTTTTTCTACCTCTTTTTGGGAGAAAAAACAACCCATTATCACAATAAGAAAACATCACCACCACTATCATTCATCCTCATCAAGTTCTTCCATTGCTACCTTGATCAAGTATTTCTTTTTCGAGAAAGATGGGGAGATAATAATCTTGTGATCAATTTCAGGGTAAAAACATCACGTGGTTAGACATGCTTTTTCTTATATTATTACTTGATTTGTAAACACATGAATGGTTGATTAGTTTAAATTTTAGTAATTGAGCATCAATATCCATGTGTGTTATTAAAGTATAAACTCTTTATTGTATGGCATTTTATTCCAATTCATTGTCTGTGCCAAATTTAATAGTTTAGAAATTAATTATTAATATGAATAATTGACGTAACATACAGTGTAACCAAGATAAAGTTGATGTATTATTAACGTTGAGATTGCATCTATGTAATAATCCTATTAACACCACTTAGGGAAAATAAGATAACATATGTTTAATTGTTTAGTTAATAACTCCGAAATGATCATTTTCTTGTTGTATAACTATATGTGGAACAACTTTTAACCATACTTTCATACTTTCAATGTGTTGGCTTCTAGCCCATTTATAGGTAGCCCAATGGACCTAGCCCACAACTTAAACTAATTCAACAAATGAGGAAAAAAAAATTAAAAATAACTAGACGATGATGCAATATTTATTTTAGATCGGTTATGAATTGTTGATGTAACAAAATGAAATCATTTATAGAACGAAAAAGGTCAGGATTTCTGGCAAGTGATCTAATTGATGATTTTAGAAATACTGAAAAACAATTCTATTATCATCATAATAGTATAATTATTTTACTTGAAACATGAGCTAATAGCATTACAAGGACATCATTATTATTATATATATACAATTGTTGCCTCCAATGAACAGTAGCACTTTAGTTTATTATAATTTTTACCCCTGTAGTTTTACCATTTTAGTTTATTACAATTTTTACCCCTGTAGTTTTAATTTGTATAATTATAGTTTTAGTCCCTATAGTTTTAATTTTTATTAATTACAATTTTGGTCCCCATAGTTTTGTTTGTCAGTTTAACATTATTACAGTTTTGACCCATGTAGTTTTAATTTGTTGACTTCCTTAACCGCAGCAACGCGCGGCTCCCTTCCGCTCGTTAAATACCAAAATTACGTGACCAAAACTAGGATAAAAAACTAAAACTATAAGTTATATCACTATAAAGTAATTATAACAAGTTAAAGATATTTAATAAAAACATCAATCAATTGATTAAAAATATGAAGTTGTTACTTGTTAGACGTAACAAATTTGTATCAAAAAAATTCCTACCTTGATAAAAAGTTAAAAACGAATATGACGTGGTAAAGACACCGACCTTTTGGCCTTTGCTTGGCACCAATATCATAAACACGTGGTCTACTACCGAGATCCGCGTCACCTTTTTCCGTCCTCTTTGGATTTTCAGTAATGACAGATTCTGTCCCCCATTTATGCATCAATGTACAAGTTTGGCACATTAAGATTCGTATTTTGGTTTTCTGATTCATAATCTTTACTTGTACACTGTCTTAGTTTTTGACAAATAGCGTCGGTTCAATAACGTCATGTACGATGCACATCCCATCTTGAAGAAGGTACAAGTTAGCTAGAGTTTGATATGAAGATCGAAAAAAAAATAAAATGAAGTATTATTGTGAAATAAAAAATATATATATTTGATTGCTACTATGCACAAAATAAAAGATTTTTCATAGAATGCGAGTTTTTTATGGACTGATTTTCAGTTGTTGGAGGAGAAGTGTTTATTTATTTATTTAAATAATAAACTGATTTATATTATAATTATAAATTATTTTTATATTTATAATTTTTAGTAAATATTAATTTTTAATTTTTGAAAACTTCATTTAACTGAAAGGAATATAGAAATAAAATAAGAGAGGTTCTATTTCTTCCTAAAAATTTTCCTAATTTTCTTCCTAATCACATGATCAAGACAAGTGTCAAAATCAAAGGAAGAAATTAAGAGAGAGAAATAATGGATTCCACATGTCATAATTTAGTGGGTTAGGAGGATAAATTAGGAAGAAATAGAATTTTCCATAAAATAATTATAGTTTTAAAAATTTACGGTATTTTTTTTTGTCTTGTGACTTTATAAAATAACAAAAAAAGTTAATTATTCATAAAAAGATAATATGTATGTTACTCGATTAAATATGGTTATGTAATTTTATTAGCGATTTATTTTTATTTAGTTAAGCTTTTACACAAAATAATAATTTTTTTATTTATCAGTTTAATTGTATTTAATTTTTTATTTGTTAACGATAATATATTTGAATAATTAATTCTATTCTTATATAACCATAACATTGAAATATAACAATTCATTTAATTATCTTATATATCTCTTTACTTATTCTATTTTTTTTTCTATTCCATATATTTGTTTTTCAAAATTAAAAGATCAAAAACTAGCACAAACACACGTCCCAAAAACACGTCAACAAAGAAATGTGATTTTTAATCTTTATCAAATAATCAGATAGATGGTTTAATTCCTGAATTCACCTTTTTGCAACTCTATATTCGCCTTCTTAGTAGTCTTCAAGCTACTACAATTAACTTGTCTTGATCAAGACCACCAATTTCGATCTGTTGCCCTCCAATAATATCAAAGATACTTGAATTGATTTAACATATAATCTGATATTGAGATACCATATGATAATAAAATTTAGGTAAATATTATCGTGTAGATGGACTATTGGAAGATTTACAGTAAACAAGGATTGGCAAATTTCTTTGTAATCTGTGTCTAAGTAGTAATGCAATTACTTTGTCAAAATTTTATTTAACAATTCACTTCTTTAGATGGTTATATTTGTTTGTTGTTACTAGGCTTATATCTATTTATTTTGTTCCTATATGTAGTGTGTATTTCAAAGTGTTCTCGATTTGATTTTAGATCTTCTCAATCGCAATAATTTTTTTTTATTTGAAAATATGATAAAGATGTGCATTTAGCTTCATGCCTTGAATATCCTATAATAATTATAGAGTTAAAAATTATGTGGCAAATAAGTAATGCTTATTAAAAGATAAATAGAGTATTGCATTTCATTCAATATCAGATATTATTGTATTTTTCGGATATAAATTAAAGAGTGTCATATGACAAACTAGCTCAACTCATGATTTATTCAAACATTCTTATTGATCATCCAACCATATACAAGTGTGTACAAGAGTGTATTTTGCAAATAGATATCTACTCCTTTATATAGGGTAAATCTTGGGCAAACCAAAGGTCGGAGGATTTATATGCACATATCTACTTATGAAAGACATAAATATAAGCAACCATTGATATACTCTATGAGTTACAACACTCCCCATTGGGTGCTTAGATTTATACTGAATCGTATTTGTACTTCTTCGTCTGGTATCTTAAGACAATACATCAAACATTCATCTCGTTAAAAACCTTGTCAAAAAAAAAACCCTTTGGGACAAATACTCTGGTCAAAGGATAAAATAGTATGATTTGGATGTCATGAGTGAGGAAAATAACCATACATGATGTGTTCATTAAAACCTTGTTAAGAGAAAACTTAGTGGGACAAAAACTCTAAAAAGGACAAAATAGTGCACGATGGTTAAATAGGATACTCCCCTTGATTTCAAATGTTCTTAGTGAGAATAGGATACACTTAGTGTCTCACGAAAAACAACTTTGTCAAAGTAAATCCCATGAGACAAAATCCTTGAACTAAAGAAAAATAAAGAATACACAAGCATTCGTCGGGGTATCGCATAACCCCCATGCAGAATTGGGAGGTTAATTTGGTGTGCATAACCAAAGTTCTTACAATTATTTGTATTTGTTTAATAAATACTTTTGCAATACCATTTTGGGAATGAACATGTACAACATGGTGTTCAAGATCAATTCTCAATGCCATGCAATAGTCATTGAACTTTTTCGATGTGAACTTTGTGACATTATCAAGTCTAATTGACTTTATCTGGATCACGAGCCCTCAATTTAGTGATATGGGCTAGGAGTTTAGGAAATGTTGCATTTCTAGTGGAAAACAAAGCTATGTATGACCATCTTGTTGATGCATCAACCAATACCATGAAATATTTAAACGACCCGCATGTTGGTTAGATAGTTCCACAAATATCCCCTTGAATTTTCTAAAGAAAACGGGAAACCACTTGTGGTTACGTGAAATGGTTTGATATGTCTCTTTCCAATCGAGCATGATTGGCATAGGCTTTTCGGTTTAATCACGAAATTCTTTCCTTCAATAGGATGCCCATGAGACGGGTTCATTGTTCAAAGCATTGTATTTTTGACACGGGTGTCCCAGCCAGCCATGCGTTTCTTCATCAATGAGTGTTTAATGAATGATTAGATTGTTTTCAATGTTTTGGATCGTGGTAACATACAAACCATTTGACAAACATCTCAACTTCTCCAATATACGCTTTTGGTCGTATTGATCGGAGGTAATGTAGAGGTATTTAATACCATTCTCTCGAGCAGTTTCCAGGAGAAACTTGTTTTCTCAAATATCTTTAAAATTAACTCAACAAGTTTTGACTGGAACTTAGACATTATAAGGCTTCGGCTATGGTTAAAGCAATATCATTTGACAACAAAAGTTAAGCTTTACAAAGCCTTCAACTAGGGTCGACGGTCCCAAAATCGTTGTCACTGAAGTTACTTTAGGCGTAATGTTCATAAAGTAATCATTGTATATTAAAATAGTGTGGGTGGTACCACTATCAAGCAGACTATCAACTGACCCAATATGCATTCCTAAATGTAAAAAATAATTTAAAGTCGGTCACACGTGTAATTTGCAATCTCTTATTAATTTTAGGGTTTGAGACTAAATATTTCATCACTAGTTTCTTGTAGAAACAAGCATTATGTAAATCCAAAAAGAGTGTTTAAAACGTTTTTATCTAGAAAATGCTAATTTTTATAAATTAGATTGCTAGAAAAATAGTATATAACAATCTCCACTTTTATATTTCACAAATATTTAGTAAAATATTAATTCCTAAATTTTTAACGTGCTTAGAACAGTAACACATTCAACACGTTTTGAGACCGAGATAAGATTATCTAGACCGAATGTAACCTTTTCCAAGAGTTAAAGTAATACTTTGTTTAACTTCATTATTTTCTTGTATATTCCTTTAGGTAACATGTGATGATATTTTTTTCTTCTATTTATCAACCCATTAAATATTTAATCTCACAAAATACAATACAATGACATTGTTAAACAAATATTTTATTTAGGTTTTGGTTGATCATCGTTAAAACAACGTCATATTAGAAACAAATACACCAATAATCTCTCTCTTTTGATGATGACAAATGTGATGATAACTGCAATAAAAGAACTCCCCATAAATTTGCTGCAAGTACACCTTGGCTAGATGTTCAATAGGGCTTGGTAATAATCCTGATTAAATAATATGTAATAAAATATGGCTAGATATTGAAACACTCACAAAAATACATTTATACACTCGCACAAACACTTTACATCCTCTCTAGGTATCTAAAACACTCGTGATCTTGTTCCTGAGTCACGTACCAACATACAGACACCGATGGCTAATTTTAAAAAATTGTGATTAATTTCAATGACTTGCAATTGTGTTCTTCATTAGATAACATGTGATAACCATAGACCCACAAGATTGTTTAAAATTTATGAGCGTGTTCTTAATTCGTGGGTGAACATTTTCAAACACTACTTCATTTTCAATTACGTATTGTTAATATATGCTTATGGTACGAAAAACCACAATATACTTATCAAATAACTTAAAAACGAAAAATGCACTTGAGAATATATTTTTTTAGACAACATAAACTTTAATAAACTAGCAGGGAGTTAGACAAAACAAAAAAAAACAACATTAGAGAAATATCAAGACTCGGGTTTTGAAGCGAGCTAATTCAGTTCAATTTGATTTTCTTATTTATATTAACACCTAAATAAAAGACTGGGAAAAGTTTTATTAAGTAACCCTGATTTTTTAGATTATTCTTACTAAATAAAGTAGCGTTCTATAATATATCCAGCCAAAGTGTGAGCCAAATTGCTTCCAATAGTCCTTAATAGTCAACTTTATACACAAACCTCTAAGCGTGTCCAAACACTCTTTAAAAAAATTGAATCCATAACCGAAAATACCAATGCCTACCATTTCCCAATGAGGGTCCAAAACAAAGTAGCGATGGAACAAGAGAAAACCAGACGATTAGCCGACTCCCACCCTCATCATCACACAAAGTGCACTGCATGGAAGGAATATCAATACCTTTACTACACAACATTTCTCAAAGTATGGAGTTTATTCAATTGAAGAAGCTAAACAAGGACATTAACCTTGATAGGAATTAAGGTATTTCACCGAGTAGGAATAGGGTGAACAACCAAGGTATGCTTATCAATGAAACTACAGGAAGAAGCAATGTAATAATTCTTGGAACTTAAATCATTGTTGATTATTAAATGTACTCAATAAGAAGGATTGCATATTACTAACTCACATTCGCAAAATATTGCAAAAAAAATTATGATGATCTTCGAGGTTTGTTGGCGGGGAAAACGATATAATACAGATGAGAATGACATTTTATATACGAGGACCTTTTGTCTTCCATTTGCAAGTTACAATACGAAATTTCATTAAAAATTGTTAAATAAATAGAAAATCTAAGTTATGTTCGAAATTATAGCACAATATATGGTCAATTAAGTAAATAACTCAATAAAATTTGGTAAGTTAATACCTATGTCATTACCATCTTATTATTGTTATTATTATTAAATATATGGTTTAACATTAATTAAAATTTCATTAAAAATCTATATGTATTAACTGTGGAGTTTATAGTTTCTTTGAATAAAATCTTTATTTTTTTTTCTGTCGTTTAATTTACAAAATATTGAAAATTTTAGATATTATAATAATTAAAAATAAAATAAAAATCTCTCTTGTAAAATGTATGTGTGTGAAATAGCATATACATATTTGCTAACGCGTATTGTTTTGGTTGGATAATAGAATCCACAAGTGTGGTTTATGAATTTCGTAAACTAAAAAACAAAAAGATATAAAAAGAAAATATCAAAGTATCCTGAAAAAGAAGTTGCACGAAAAAAACATTGAAATTCCATGTATATCAATAGTACTTATTTTCAACGTTGTAATTTCGTGTATAATTGATCAACAGTACTGATTTTCAACGTTGAAATTTCGTGTATAATTTTCACAAAGAAGTTACTAACAAAAAGTGAATAATATTTCTAATGAATACTTAGATATCATATTTTAATTATATATTAATATCGTTGTTTGTATACAAAATATATGTTTTAAAATGCGATTAATTAATTTTTACAACAATCCTAATGATTATTAATCACCATGTTTATACTTAAGACAAATAGTAAATCCCAATTATTTAATTGAAATATTTATAGTAATTAAATTTGCACAGTAGTCACATCACGAGCTCGTTAAGATTTAATGATTAGTTGTAAGTTCAAAGCGTTGTATATAAAACCGTCCCCATTGAATTTGAATCCGCCTATTACAGCTTCAATCTACGCCGGAGACACTTCTTCAGACACACGAGCACGGCGGAGAGCGGCGGAGGCGGCGAATCTCATTTCCAATGGCCGCTATCCTCTGTACACTTCTTCTCCTCATTTTTTCAAGTAATTCCTCTTTCTTTTTCTTCAAATTTCAAGATTTCTTGAAAACTTCGGAGTTTTCTTATAAAAATGAAGAACTCATTGCATTCTTTTGTGTAAAATTTGTAATTTTTTCTGTTGGGTCCTCAGTTCAGTTCATGAATCCTCAACTTCGGTAGCAGAATACAAAATATAAACATCAAGATTCATTATTTCTTAATTTTCCGTCACCTCTTGCGCTTATTCATAGCATCGAAGCATAACTTCATAAACTTGAATGCAAAATCGATTAATTACATCATAAAAAAAGTCCCAAAAAAGCACAGGTTTCTTAGAAATCAAAAATCTTTCCAAAAGTTGTTTGAATCTGGTGCCACTGAAGCACTCTGTCACTTTCGATGAATATTCATAGCATTGAAGCACGAGTTTATGTAAAATCCTCCATTTTTTCTTCGATTCATTTGAATGAAATTTAACAAACTACTTCACAGATTTCTCAGAAGTTCGAAACTTTCTGTGAAATCATCAACTGTCCAAAAGGGGTTTTGAATCTAGAGCCATAATTATCATCAAAACGCAAACTTTTTACCATAATCAATCCTTATTCATGAAATTCATCAATTTTTCTTGAATTTTTTCTTCCAGGATCATTCGTCGGCACCTTCAGCCTCGGTGTCGGAATAAATTACGGACAAATCGCCAACAATCTCCCATCTCCATCCCGCGTATCAATCCTCCTCGGATCCTTAAACATTAGCAGAGTGAAGCTTTACGACGCCGACCCCAACGTCTTAACAGCATTCGCGAACACAAACATCGAATTCATCATAGGTTTAGGCAACGAATACCTTCAAAAGATGCAAGATCCTCAACACGCCCAAATCTGGATTCAACAAAAGGTACAACCGTACATTTCCCAAACCAAAATCACATGCATTACAGTCGGAAACGAAGTTCTAGGAGGCACAGATCCTCAATTACCCTCATATCTCCTCCCCGCCATGAAAGCCATGTACCAAGCTTTAGTCAACTTAGGTCTAAGCTCCCAAGTCTACGTCACCACAGCTCATTCCCTCCAAATCTTGAAAACCTCTTTCCCACCTTCCAATGGCGCATTTCGCGACGAATTCATTCAATATATCCAACCGATGTTAAGCTTTCACGCACAGAGTAATTCGCCATTTTTGATCAACGCGTACCCTTACTTCGCGTATAAAAACGACCCCAAAAACGTTCAAATTGAATACTTGCTTTTTGAGCCCAATTCTGGGACTGTAGATCCGAATACGAATTTGAAATACGATAACATGTTGTATGCTCAAATTGATGCTGTTTATGCGGGTATGAAGGCATTGGGTCACAGTGATGTTCAAGTAAGGATTTCTGAAACTGGTTGGCCTTCGAGAGGTGATGAAGATGAACCAGGGGCAACGGTTGGAAATGCGGGGATTTATAATCGAAATTTGTTGCAAAGAATGCAAGAGGGACAAGGGACACCTGCCCACCCTTCACAAAAAATTGATATTTACGTTTTTGCCCTTTTTAATGAGAATATGAAGCCCGGTCCGACTTCTGAGAGGAACTATGGGTTGTATTATCCGGATGGGACTCCGGTTTATAATCTTGGTGTTCAAGGGTATCTTCCACGGATGAGTTATTCGGCTTCGGGGAGAAATGTAAGGAAATGACGGTTTTGCCCTTGCGGTTTTCGGTTTTTTCGATTGGTTTTGACTGGATTCGTGTTGTTTTGCAGGGGTTGTGTGTCTTTTGGCTCGTTGTTTTGCTCCTTGTATCATTGGTTTTTGGTTGAAAGATGGATGGTTTTACTAACTTTACATTGAAAGGTCAAAGTTCCATCAAAAGGGTAGTCATTTAAAGGTAATGTTCCACACAAGTTTCTTTCAATTGTAAGGGCAATTTTGTCATTTCACTAGTTTCTCTTATTTTACCTATTAATTTGCATATTATGATTTGCCATGTACTTACAAGTAGATTAAGGGCTAGAGAAGTCTTTATATGTAGTTTTTGACTAAATCCAGTACATTGCATTATATTATTGCATTATATTATAAGGTATTGGTTCGAGTCGAACCAATACCTTGTTTGCAATGTACTGGTTTGAGTCAAACCAATATGTTGCGGTTTTTTTTGTCAAGATATTGGTTTGAATCAAACTGATATCTTCTAAGACCACCACGCATATTGATACACAACTTGCAATTTATGTGGCCAACCACAAATACCGTATTTGAATTTGAAAGTTCTGTTATACGTTAGATAAGTTTTAATAATACAAGCAAACTTAATAAATTGTATAAAATAGAGATCACCACTTGCAATCATGCATTTTAGAATCTTGCTTTACACAAAATTCTTATTGTCTTCAAGTATACAAAAGTCCAGGTATAAAAATGCAACTTTTTATATCCATTTTTGCCGTCCTTTTAAATAAATAAATAAATAATATAATAATAATAATAATAAATTTAAAAAAATAATCTGACCATATTGCCATTGTACTTTGCAGAAGAATATAGGCGTCGGAAAATCCATCACTTCTGCCACCATCTACCGCTCAAGACCACCAAGAACCACCACTCCAATTCCTTTGTGACAAAATCGTAATTTACCAAAATGTATTTAGAATTTTCTTTAAAATACATAGGACATTCATCAAGAAGAATTATTTACAGTAAGGTTACATTTGCAAGGAAATGGGTAATTCTTATTCAATTTTTCTTCACATTAGGATTACATTTTATATACTTTCTTTAGGTTATTATTTTCTTTTTGGCGACGGACTTCTGATAGAGTTTTGACACTGTTGAGGATGATGTATATATTTATGCAAAATTGAAATGAATAAATTTATAGATCTGTTGGTGGTTACGATATAAAATTCGTGGAATTAACATTCCAATAATATCATTTAAATTAAACTTCGTAAATTTACAAATTGTAATAATGGTGTTATACAACTTTTTTGATTAATTGTGACTCAAGAGATATTATTTTCAATGAATGGACTCCATCACTCCACAATGGTGTTTAATGTGCATTAATTTTTCAATGAATGGACTCCATAATGGTGTTGCTTCACCTCTCAACTTCACAAGTCATTACCATTTGTTTTTCATGATGGTTTTTAATGTGCATTATGTAGTTGTACAGTACATTTACTCAATGCATGATCAATTATTGTTAAACCGCCATTTTTAACAAACCTATTTGTTGCTTCAAGTTAATTTGTTCAACAACTTTCATCTTTTACAATCATTTTTTTCTTCTTTAAGCCAAAGTAAATAAGATTATTTATAAGAATCTTTTTTTACGGCGGATCAATCAAATTTTCACGATAAAATAAACATGTTTTTTTTTTTAAATGTCATATCACATATATATTTCGATTTTCAAGATTTTTCTAGTTATGAAGTATAAGAACAAAAAATGAAGTATAAGAACCCGATTGTATTTTTTGGATCCGTAAAATTATATATAAATTTATTATTCTTTGAAAGGATTCATATATCGAAAGAATCCATATTTATATTTGGCTAAGCATTGGTACTTTTTCTAGGATGTATAAAAGACTATTATATACAAGAGTACTTTACCTCTTATTTTTGCTAATTTTCCTTATTTTATTATGTGAATTAATATTTAATTCGCTAATGAATAATATATCTTTGAAACTTTATGACATTATTTTATGTTGTTTGCTTATACTTTCACGTTAAAGCTATAGAACTTTTGACAGAGTTTATAAAAGAATTATTTTATTTATCGTATATAGTATTAGTATATGTATTACCCGAGAATTAATCATCAAACAATTCAGCCACTTTTCCGAATCTAAGAAGTCATTGGCTCATTGCTAACAGCTGATTGAAAGATGAGCAATATAGTAATCGTCGGAAAAAAAAATACAAAGGGTTGTGGATTACGTATTAATGTGTTAACAGTAATCAAAAGGTATTTTTTTTTTTCTTGTTTTTTATCTAAAAGTATTTCAAAATTTGTTAAGGCACAACTCACTACAAAAACAAATTGAAAGCTACAAAAAGAAGTAATTGTTGGGATCCAAGCATCAGCATGCGGGTCCCGTGGAGATCAGATCATGTGAGGTTTGAAGAACGTGAATGGTAAGCATGTGTATGTGTCAATTCCAGTTAATGAAGCTGACATGCGCCCCCTACCACCCCACCCTCCCCCTTCCCCACAAAAAAACATATATATATATATATATATATATATATATATATATGGAAGGGTTCAAATGAGAACCATTAAAAAATTGAGAACCGTGAGAACCAATCTCGACCCGTGACGCAATGCATCGGAGGGTTGTATATATAAGATGTTTAACCAATGTGAACGCGTTGTAGACGATCAAACCTCATAACCCTTTGATCAACATCAATGGATACCTATTTCGCACTAAATGGATACCTATTTCGCACTAAAGATCGTGAAGGTAAAGTTTACCAGAATAGTGGGGTTGGTGTAGAGGCAACTAACATGCACATTTCTAAAAAAGGTGTAACCTTTGGCCAAAAATATTATTATGGGGTTTAAGAGAGATATGGGTACTAGTTTATCATATTAGAAAATACCCCTTTTCATGTGCGACTGGGTAGATAATAAGAATGGTGTCAAACAAGATACTATTGGTTACCGGTGGCGGATCCAGGAATTATCACTAGGGGTGCAAAAAAAATTTTCCGGAATGTAAATGGTGCACTTATAGAAAAAAGGGTGCACTTTTGTGGGTAATTGATCAAAATCCAAAGTTTAAGTTAATTAGTGGGTGTCATTTTTTTCCGAGGGGGTGCAACGTACTAGAAATTTTTTTTTTTTTTTACAAAGGCCCGCAAAAGTTGAGCCGGTGCACAGCCCCCTCCTTGCTCTATACTGGATCCGCCACTGTTGGTTACACCTTGGTTGAACTTGGTATAATTGGCCACAAGGATGATCCTTTCATAATGGCGTCACAAGTAATACAAGTATTTTATGTGAAAGATCAGCTTGATAAAAATAAGTTCATTGTCTTTATTGCACCTCCCAAAAACTACAGTGATACATATGACGATGGCGATGAGAAATTGAGTACTGTAATTCTTCCTCAGCATAATAACATATTGTCAAAAGTACCTCAAAGTGACTTGGGAAGGGAATCCCCCAATGATTACTTTTAGACCGATTGTGAGGGTATAATTATAAATAAAGTGGTACGTAACGCCAAATGAATTTGTACAAATTTTTTGTATAATTTGTACTCTTGAAACAATGTATATAATTGGTTATCAATATAAATATGATGTCTTATGGTCAAGTTTTCTGTTTGTGTGTTATTGTTTTCTGTTTTATCATGACAATTGTTTATTTTTTGACAAGCATAAAAAATTAAAACTTCACCATAGAATTCTTATAGTTATTTGTTTTATTTTTCCTTTACTAAACGGCTAACACAATTCCACCTTTTTATTTATTTTTTATTTTTTTATTTTTTATTACCTTACTCCAAAATATAATTAAATGTCAACTAATATAAAATATAATTAAATGTGATAAAATGTTAAAGTAATACCAAATTACGTAAATTATGTTGAAGATAATGATTCGTATCCGTCAAATGCTTGCAGAATGTATTAATGACCATTACATCAGTCTTTTCATATGGACTTTCAGTTTACTCTTATTTAATAACCTGCAAAACATTTATTCTACAACTCCGTTTCCGATCAAAAACCACCTGCGTAATCTTCCACTTGAAAATCATGACAGGAATCAACAACAAATGGAGGATTAGATATTCAAGTTCAAATTTGGACCTTTCTGAAGAATACGACTTCTACAATGTCATGTTTTTCAGCCTCAAAGTCATTCATGCAGAAGATCTACAGCTGGATATTGTTGCACTAGTCGCCTCTTCGTCTCCGCAAATCCTGATTTCTCTGAAAATGTGGTAAGTTTCTGCTTAAACTCGATTAATATTGATGGATATTGTTTCTCTACTCGCTTCATCTATTTGCATTTTTTTCGCTAAACAGTTCGAAGGGCCTTATGCAAATGTGTGATAGAAAAAGGAAGGATGGGGACCGAGAAGAGAACGGCCTGCTCGGCCAGCTGGCGGTCCCAATGATAGGCGGAGACCGGGTGGACCGTATACCATCACTAGCAAAGGTTGGATCTATTCACGTCTGATGAACAAGAGATTCTTGCTGATATTGAGTCCATTATGCAATCTCTCCGAAAGCAAGAGCACACCACTAAGAGGGTAATTGGATCTCAATCTGGCCAAGACCGGGTAGATGTTTTTGGTAACTGAATCTTAATTTGCACAATTTTTGGGGTACAACCTTCACTTCATTCTACACCTAGAAAGTTGATGATCCATTTGAAGACGATTAGATTATTAGAAATTTTTGGAAATTGTATAGTCTATAGAAATTTCAATGTTGAAACAATGTTTATATTTGCTTATCAATATCAATATATATATATATATATATATATATATATATATATATATATATATATATACATACATACATACATACATGCATGCATGCGTACGTACGTACGTACGTACGTACGTACGTACATACATACATACATACATACATACATACATACATACATACATACATACATACATACATACATACATACATACATACATATATATATATATATATATATATATATATATATATATATATGTATGTATGTATCTATATAGAGTCATATTTGGCATACGTGATTGTATTTACGTATGTGTAATTGTATTTACCCTTCATTCTACACCTGGAAAACAGAGTAATTGTGTTGTTTAGTACAACTGACTTTAAACTTACTACCATTTATAACAATCAACTTTCATATTTGACATCTTTAAAGTTAGGGGCAAAATTGTAAAAAGTTGTGAGTACTAAATACGAATCTTTCAAGAATTGGTTATTTAAATTCAGTACATTTAATATGTGGCCAATTGTTTGTTTCTAGACACACGTAAGAAATTAAAACGTGACCATAGAATGGTTATATTTACTGGTTTTTGTTTTCATGTACTAAGTGGCTAACCCAATCTATGGACACAAAAAAATCATTTATGTGGCCAAATCATTTCATTCCTTATTACCAGTTATATAATTATATACAATTTTGGACACATATAATCACGTATACCGTGACCATATAATACTTACACTCAAAATATTTCTCTTTTATCATGACAATTGTTTGTTTTTAGACACACATAAGATATTACGACATGACCATAACATGGTTATACTTACTTACTTGTATTTGATTCTTTAAATAAGGGGCTGTTTGGATGTGCTTATAAAATCAACTTATTGGCTTCTTCACTTTTTGAAAAAGTCATAAGTCATAAGTAAGGGCCCCTTTACTTATTAAAAACTGCTTATTTGCCCTTGCTTATGGCTTATGACTTTTCCAAAAAGCCAATAAGCCAATACACTGATTTTATAAGCACATTATACAGCCCCTAAGTGTTCAAACGGTAACCTATGGACACACAAAATCATTATGTGGCCATATGTACTCGATTTTACCTTAATTGAAATCACTTCATTCTTTAGACACGTATAATAAAGTAATCCATGACCATATAATACGTATACTCACAACGCTCCTATTTTATCATGACGATTGTTTGTTTTGTGAGACGCATAAAAATTAATACGTGACCATATAATGGTTATAGTAACGTGTTTTTGTTTCCCTTTACTAAGTGGCTAACCCAATCCTATGGACACACAAAAAAATCATTTATGTTGCCAAATCATTTCATTCCTTATGTTCATTTAATTATATTATATACAATTTTATACACATATAATCACGTATACCGTGACCATATAATACTTACGCTCACAACATTTCTCTTTTATCATGACAATTGTTTGTTTTTAGACACACATAATATTTTACGACGTGACCATAACATGGTTATACTTACTTGTATTTGATTCTTTAAGTAAGTGTCTAAACGCTATCTTATGGACACACAAAATCATTTATGTGGCCATATGTACTCGATTTTACCTTCATTGAAATCAAGTTATTCTTTTAGACACGTACAATAAAGTATGTCATGACCATATAAAGACTTATACTCACAACTTTTCTCTTTTATCATAACAATTCTTTGTTTTTGACACGCATAAAAAATTAAGACGTGACCATAGAATTCTTATAGTTGCTTATTTTGTTTCTTTTACTAAGTAGCTAATAAGAAACTATCCTATGGTCACACGAAATCAATTATGTGGCCGTATATACTCGATTTTAGACACATAACAACTATTTTATGTGACCATATATGCATCTTTCGTCTCATAAAAAAACCATCACAAAATTTTTCCTTCTTTTAATAAAAACTATGGCCGTTGGTGATATGTGGCCACATTGTTTGATTGTGCGTCGTAAAAAGGTAACGTCTGATGTTAAATTGTTATCAACGATTACAATCTACACACCAACGGTCACGCTTATTGCTGTAAAGTGTAACTAAAAATAGTCTAAAAGTTTTTACCTGACCTTTAGTCACGCAAAAAATTGAAAGTGTGACTGAGCGGTTTCAGAAAAGGTTTGACCGTAGATTATTTTTGTACTAGTGAATAGCATATTTATAACAACAACATAGTTTAGAAAACAAGAATAGCAACCATTATGACATCTCAACAATAACATCCACATAGTTTGCAAATTTTCTTTTTTTACTCAAACTACTTTTACTTCATGTAGGTAGTATATATATTAATAAATAACAAAAAGGTCCAATAGTAACAACTTTTACTTCTTAAGATATGTGTGCTAAAAACACACTAAGTGTTCATTTCCACGAGATATCGACCCTTTATGTTTACATATTGCTCATAAATCTAAATAGCACTTACAATCATTTGCATAGGTGGAACATGTTACAAGTTGACTCAATCTACCAGCTGAGATCCCTAACGGAATCCCAAAGTCAAAATTTACACCTCTCTATAATATTTAACAATTTACACCTCTATAATATTTAACAATTAAGGAATATTAAGTTGATAGCAATGCACGTCGAAGGTTTTCGGCTTACCTTGTGTATGTTTGCTACGCATGCACCTCTAACATCCTTAATTCTTCACATCACACTATATTATCAATATCACTATGTTAGTAACGTACTAAATGGTTATAAAATCACAAAAGGTTAAAAAATCAAACCATATTTTGGTGGTGTTACAATTGTTAAACTAGAACCCGATGATAATACATAAATCCAGGCATCTAAAACGCAAATTGTAGCTCCAAGCAAAACCACATGCCATCTCCTCACTCGTATCCTCCGAGCAAAACAATTCTTAGCATAATTTAAAATACTAAATAACATTGAATAAGTAGATATAAAACCAAATTGATCCAATATGTTAAATGATTCAAACGTAACTTGGAACACTTGAAAAAGCACATATCGGCAAAATGTTATTACAAAGTATTAGTAAACTAGGAATTTTGTTAAGTAGACATACAAACCATATGATCCAACATGCTAAGTAATCAAAGCACATCTTTAATTCTTTTTGAAAAAAAATACATATCCCAAGCTGCGTTCGTGATGTTCAGTAAATTAAATAGAATATTTTAGTAACAACATTAATGATTGATATATGTACAAACAAATTTTCACATATACGATATAACACGCAATAAAGTCTTGTTAAACCTAGAGCTACAAAGAAACAAACACTTTTAACAACCCATGAAATGCATCAAAGTCTACAATCATTTCATTCCCATGTTTACATCTTAATTCACTCAAATAAATCCTCCCAAAAAAAAAAAAAAAAGGTAAAAGTAACAAAGTTTTACATTTGCCTATTCGGCTGCAAGAAATGGAATCACCATAGTCATAAACGTCTCATATGAAAGAGTTGCTGAACCCGTGTATCTTGTATCCTTCTCCTTAAACTTCTCTGTCAAACCCTGCAAAAAGAAAACCATTGATTAAGAAAATGACGTATTTGCCCCTTTGTATACGTTATTATTCATGGGTGTTTTAGACTTTTAGTCAATCAACTTATAGTATAATAAGGAAAACAAGATAAAGATGCTCACTTTGACAATCATTCCACACCTGAAATTGGAAAAACGAGTAGATGGTAAGAAAAAGTTGTGGTTTTGAATTTGGAAATTGAAAATGGTGAATTACGAAAATAGCCTTACTCGACAAAGCTGTCAAAGGAAAGATCTTTCCTCCCACTTTGGTCATCGTACTTTGAGATCAAGAGTTGAAGAACAGGCGGTGGAATTGCATATCCAAGACTGTAAAGGGCGTCTCTTAATTCTGCTAGATCAATCTTTCCACTTCTGTCCCTGTCAAATCTTTCAAAGATAGCCTGATTTGTAGAAAAGAAACAAGAAATGAGGGAATGGAATTGGCAATTACAATGAGGGAATGGAATTCATTACTCACCCGCCATTGGCCAAGACAACTCCATACCGCCGCAAACTCCTTGGGACCTGAGAAACAAGAATGGAAGATGGATAACGGGAGAATGAACATCAAGCCAAACAATGAATCCAATTAATTGATATTATCAAATTCGAAAACATGACATTAGAAGATATAGAAATATTGAGTTCATGTTAATTGATTGGGAATTGGGGAAAAACTTGACCTAATCAGCTCCAAATGGTTAATCTAAACGCTTGAATTTGAAAACAATAAGATAGATTTAATCAAATCAAGGGCAAAACAAAAACACACCAATTCGAAGAGGATCAGCGGGATTCCCGAAGAGGAACATGAGCAAGCGGATAGTCCGAAGGCTAAACTGCTGGTAACCAGAAGATAAAGCCCGTTGCAATTCTTTGGCATCTATATACCCGCTCCGATCTGCATCCACCATCTGAAAGCTCCGAATGACTTCCGGGTGAGTACCCGGTGGAAACGACGGCGTCGGTTGGTACCCATACGGCGAACCATACCCACCTGCACTACCCGGGTTCTGTGGCTGCCCGTAATTGTAATTGTAATTGTAATTAGGTTGTTGTTGTTGAGACGGGGGTGGACGTTGGTAGGGGTAAGCAACGCCGGGTTGTGATTGGTTTTCCGGCACGGGCGGTGCAGAAGGAGAGGTGGTGTTACCGGTAGTGTATTGAGAGTACGACATATTTCTGATTCAGATTGCGGATTCTTGGGTTTGTATATAAGATCGATTGGGGAAATCAATGGCGGTTTGTAGAGAAATTAAGAGGAAGAAGGTCTGTAAAAGTTACGCGTAACTGTACTCGCTATCGACACATCTCCTTGCTTAACGCTTGCCATTTACCGGTCCAGAACAAATCGAGCATCATCGGAGAACCGCTATTTACCTTCAAATTTGCAAAGGTCAACTTGACCAATATTCAAACAGTGTTCTTGGTATCTTTTTATCCAATATAGTTTTTTAATCATATAATAAAATTTATTCCCTTTTCATGTCATGGAATTTAACTATCTATTATAATAGACTTACAGCTTTTTATTATTTTGTATAAAGTCATTATCACTTTTTGTAACTTTCTATGGAACTAGTGTATAGTTTTTGGTATGTTAAACTGTTAGAAATATGTTGTGTGCATTTTATCATAGCCTCATAGGCAATACTACTTAACTTAATAAAATACATTTCTTATTGTATGAAATTTATGTATTCTTTTAAGGTTGTTAAAAAAGGCTATATGTTTTAGACGGCAATAATAATTATTAAAAATGTAAAGAATAATTTAATGTTTAGGGAAAAAATATTGCATTATTGAGACTTTTTTTTTATAATACACAAAAACAAATTGGTATGTCCTTTAGACAAAACAAGGATCTAGATTTGACTATCAATTATTAAAAGGTCATTTAAATGACGGCATTGTACAGAACTTAAGGGCTAAGGATGAATATTTATATATAAAAGTTTGAACTCTAATCAAGTTGTTAAAAAATATATACTTCTTAGAAGACCAGGAGATAGAAAAAATGCTATGATACATCTTGGAATTTATGAACAATCTCTAAATCGAAGTGTCCGTTTAATTATTATTATTTTTTTTTTGTGCCTTTAGTCATGGATAATATGCTTGGGATTTGGGAATAAACAAAACGATAATTACTTGATAGGGTAACGAAGTTTTATAACTGTTCATATTTGGTTACTGAACTTATTTTTATGCTTGATTTATCCATAAATTTTTAAAAAATGTTCACATTTAATCAATTATGTTTTTTTTTGTACACATATGATCATTAAACTTATTTTCTTTGTATACGTATGACCAATAACTTAATGGTCATATTTGTAATAAAAAAAGTTTAATTGTTATATGTGTACAAGAAATACAAGTTTAAATATGGTTATATGTACAAAACAAAAACATAAATAACTAAATGTTAAACAATAAAAAACATAAGTGACTAAATGTGTATGAGAGAAAGTTCATCCTATCCTAATAAATAAGTAACTCAAAGCCACATGTCATCTCCTTATTGAATTTGTCACATGTCATTTTCTCATAATTTTAAATTTATTAAAAAAACTAATTGGTTTGAAATGTTCCTAACTCCTTAATGATCGGTTTAATTATCATTCAATTTCAAAATTAATTGTTTTTTAATATCATATTATTTTTTAATGTATAGAATGATTTAAGAGACAATAGATGGACAATTGACGTTATAATATTTTGAAAAACGATTCCAATCATAATAGTGAATTTGATTTTAGTACCGGTGACATCCTCATAATCAATTATATTTATCAAAATACAAAGTCGTAATAGTAAAAATCAAAAGCAAGATGTCACGATACACAAACAAATTTCTTATGTAAAATTATTAATGTTTAGATATTCTTAATTAATATTTTTTTTGTATCATCCCGTATAATACACGGGTCTTACAACTAGTTACTCTTACAAATCATTATCTCTAAACAAAACTAGACCATAATTGTAGAATTGTAGAAAGTTTTCTGTGGTTGTAGTTCACTAATTTCTAATAAGATGTGAATATCCGATTTACCTTTTCCATAATAACTTAGGATTCTCATATTTTGACCGATTGTGATTGTCAAAGTTTTTAAGTTTTTAAGGTTTGAGGTAAAGTAAAACGATTACTCACAACCTAGTATTAAAAAAGCTGGAGTTTTATGTCTGCAACAAGTATAGTTGTTTCTAGTTAAGATGTAAGGATAAGTGTACACCATGGGATCCATATCGACATCATCCAAGTCAAAAGACACTTTTGACCTTATCCATATAACAACGTCAAATAAATACAAAAATAAAAAATCCATATACAACATTTCTCCACATAACTAAAATAGCAAGAATCCAAACATAGCATACGCAATTATCAATGTTCCAAACTCGCCTTTTCCGAACTTTTTTTTTAAATTTTCAGTCGTTAAATCCGCCCTTATTACACAAAAAATAAACATCCCTCCAAAATTGAAAAAAAAAACTCTCTAGTCTCTATGAATCATTTCAATTTTCAACACAACCAATATCTACATAATTTTTCCTTTTTCTATTTCAAATATTCAAGAACACTCTGACTAATTTCCTCAAGGAACGAAACAAACCCCATAACACTAGTGAACCCACTTCCATCCACATCTTGTTCTTCAATCAAATAATTCTCAAACACACTCGCGTCATCTTGTCCCCCTCTTATAAACATCAGTCTAGGTGTCATACTTCTTTCTTGCTTCACTTTATTTATCGTTGTCCTCAATAAACCTAGAACACAAATAATTTCAATTAGAAAAAGAAAAAAGAAAAAAGAAAAACGAAAAACTGTCTTTTTGAAAAACCAATGGCTTACAGTCGTGGGGTGGAGGATAAGGAAGCGTGGGGTCGGCTGTAGAGGAATAAAACACAATGAGAGTTGTGAAGGCGTCAAGGAAAAATATTGGGCTTTCACTTGTTAGTAATGCGGCCCGGCTTAATGAGTGACGTGGATACGCTAATTTATCTGGTGTTGCGTATGACGTCAGCAATGGGTATATTGCTCGGTTTAAAGAACTTGGTTCCAGCCCACTACATCAAAAAAAAAAAAAAATTTAATATTGAAGTGAGAAAAAAGGTGACATGTCACTTGTTTACCAGTTTTTGACTATTGATCAAGAATGACGTGGCAATAGATGACATACCTAAACAAGCATTGAAGATATATGCGATAATCCGGATGAATCCCTTCTTCATGAAACCTCAAAAGCGGGTTTCTCAACAACGCAAACACCAACCGCGGTAAACCTTGCAATTGTGGACACTGAGAAAACGTAACATCAATAACCAACCCACTCGAGCTTCCAAACTCACCACCACCGCTTTTAATCACATCATTATATTGAGCCGCAAGAATCACAAGCCAATCATGTAACAACGCCCGCCCTTCTCTAACCCCTTCACTTAACGACGCCAGTATGACCTGTCACATCCCGCCACATCAGCACCATCAAATTGGAATACGATTTTTAATTTTTTACCTTGTGAACGAGGATTGAGAGAACGACTTCGGGGTCCACGCTGTCGTAGAGTTCATTGAAGTTGTGGGCGACTCCAAATTGGATTGTGCGGATTCTGAGACGTCGTTTTAGGGTGTATTTTGAGGATGTTGTTGTGTCTGAAGGGGGGACAATGACTGTGTATTGGAAAGCTAGTTGTAACATTGGAAGCTCGGCGGTGTGTCTGTTGTAAGATTTGTGTGGTTAAAGTTATGTTGTTTTTGAGATTGGGGAAATGCAAGATGTGTGGTGAAAGTATGTTGATGTTTTTGAGTGTACCTTGAAAAGCCGTAGTTGTTTGCGAAGTCAAAGTCGTATGCGTATGTAGCGTATGAATCACAGCAGATGACGTGTTGGACGTTTTCGTATTGTGGGTCAGGGAAGAAGTGGCCATACTGGGAGAAGATAATATATTATAAGCATGATAAAAGAATAAGGTTAATTCCAAAAAAGCCCTTAATTTTTTGACTTTTTTAATATGTTAGTTTTGTGATAAAGCCTGTGATTCTCGAGTGGCTTGTTGTTTTGACCTTTCTTACCCATTGAAGTAGTTGAAATGCTGACATGGAATTTCATAAAAGGATAATTCCAAGAAGGCCTTTACATTTTGACATGTTTCTTTGAAGAAGATATAATGTTGATTTTTTGTCGTTTTGACACGTCCAGTGAGCTTGAAATGTAAAATATATCCATGCCAAAATGAAAAAAAATCAGTCTTTTTCAAAAATACATCAAAATCTAAGGGCTTTCTTGGAACCAACAATAAGTCACTCGAGAATTACGGGTTTTATCAAAAAGAAATGTTGGGGTTTTTTAAAAAGGGGTCAGAAAATAAGAGCTTTCTTGAAAATAACACGAAGAATAATGATAACAATTTATGCAAAAAAAATGGATAATAACTCACAGAATTCCCATGTTTAAATTCAGTTGATGTCCTTAATCGCATGATACAATTAAAGGCATATGGACGCGTTAACATTCGATACCTGCAAAAAAACATATATTATATAATCTTATATAACATTTTCAAATATTATTAAGTCTTTTTTTTTTTTACTTACATGTCTTGAGGAAGTGTTGAGTCATCAGTATTTGGGTATAAAAACAATGAACCACCACTATCAATACTAAGAAACTTTAAAGATGCTAAATCTGTATACTCATTTGTGACAGCAAGTATGTCTATACAGACACCTGCTTGAACAGCAACAGCAGCCTGTAAAAATATGTGATTAAACAAAATCCTTAATGTAAGTTGCAAAAATAGCAACACACTTTACTCTTTTTACCAACATAGGCAATGTACTTTATTTCTAACCCATAATAGCAATATACTTCCATTTCTTTACCCATAATAGCAACATGCTTACTGATTTTTCCAATAATAGCAATATGTAACAAATAATGGCAACTTACCTATATTTTACAATTCCTCACTAGAAGTAGCTATACAAGTCCCATATTGGTTATAAAATGTGAGTGTACTTGCTATTATGGGTAAAAAATAAAGTACATTGCTATTATCGATTAGAAACTGTTAAGTCTGTTGCTATTATAAGTAAAAGATAAGGTACATTGTCCATATTGGTAATTGGAGTAAAGTATGTTGCTTTAAACCGCAATTTTCTCATTTCTTAAATATAAAAGAATGTAAGTTTGTAATGATGAATTAAGATTTAGAATAGTACCAAATCTTTGTAAAATGGGGTTTGTTCAGGGAGTAATGCCAGCTCAGCATCTTCTCCTTTACTAGCATATTGTTCACCATATCTTCTTGTGTCCAGTTGTCCAGGTCCATAATCAGGAGGTCCAGATAAAAAAGCAAATATTCTGGCTGGAAATAACTTTGTTTTAGAAGAAAAAATCTCAAAATCATTGAATTTTTTATTGAAAAAAAGGGAGTAAACCTAATGCAAAAGTGTTGCCATGTTCGGATCCAAGGTATGAGATGAGTGTTTCCATTGCTAAACCAAAACCTCGCCCTCCTAGTAAAATTCTGTCCAATCCTTGTCCGCCACCTGTACTGTCCCATGATGATGTTGGCCTTAAAGTTTCAAGTGCAGATGCAATTCGATCTTTACAAGTTTCAACCTGTAAACAAAATTAAAGGGCATTCAAGATTTCATTTCTTGGCATAGTATGATATGAGGGCCAGGGTTAAATTCGTCAATGAACTTACTGGAGCTAAAAAGGAAAACAATGGCATGGCATCCTCAAGCTCAATGGTTAGGGATCCATCAGAGTCTGCGGGTAAAAAGACATTTTTGACCACAGGAATAGGGCCTTGTACATCGTATAAACCCAATTTGTGGCTGAATGTAGCAAGCCCAAAAAGAGAACCAGGGGCAAGAGCTGTAATATAAACAAGAATTTAGAATCAAATACTTATTGAAGAATGGTTGAATTAAGAGTTTGATGAAAGTACTAGAGACACCAACCTTCTAAAGCTGCTAACAGAGCACTTTTTGTAAGTTCTAAGAACTCTTCTGAGGCTGGAAAAAAGTAAGTGAATATTGATTAAGTTCATTGTAGAACTTTCATGTCAAAAAGAAAGATGGTGCATATTGAGTCAGCAACCATAATCCGTACAAGAACTAATGATGGATATCATGTTTTCAATTGATGAACAGTTTAAATGAAGATAACAATCTTACATGCCAAATCAATAGCAGCAACATAAACAGGCCGTGCTTGTATATCCTCCTCCTCAGAAGCTTCCACTACAGCATAGAAGGAGATGAGATGAGTGAGTATTAGCTTATGAATATAAGAAGCTAGAATTAGAAGACTTGAGAACTTGAAAACGAAAACATTAAGTGACTTTCAGTGTAGGAAAGATTCATCAATTCTTGTACTAGGCTACATTTGCATTGAAGAGGAAGAAATATGGATAAAACCTATAAAAATGTCAATTCTCCACTACTAAGATAGGATGTTGGAGCATGCATTTTGAGGTCTGGAATCCTGATTGAAGCTCAATCGATTTGTTTTCTTAGCAGAATTTCTCAATTCCAATTCCGCAAGGCACAACTAAATTGAACAATGCATAAGGTAACTGGAAATGTATGAATATATTCTGTGTGTGTAGAGAGAGATTGTGGAGATTACGAGGCATTTCGAGATCGATGAAGGAAGACATATTCTCGGGGGCAGATTCGGGGCGAGAGTAACGAGAAATTGTTTCAGAGGAGAGGCCATTTAGGGTTCCACAGAGGGAGCAAGTCCACGCCCACTGATCCTGGTCACAGTACGTGTTGTAGTACGCCCAGCAATTCTCGCATCTAGGGATCAAGTCTCCGCCCGATCCGTACACAGGCGAGTTACCGTTCTCGTCCTTGGAGGCGAACGGCGTCACCGTCACTCCCCACGGCACCCCCGACGAAACCTGCGCATCCGGGTCCAACGGAAACCGTATCACCGTCGCACGCACCGCCATTATTAGTAAAAATCTTTTTGGGACTTTTCTGTATGTTTCCGATCGGGGCGGAGAAGATGGCGGGGGTGTATGATTGCGGAGGTGTGTCTGTATCTCCGGCGCTTGTTAGCAGCTTCCTGAGTTTGACGTTCCACGTACCATCAGCAAATCAAATTGTGCCACGTAAGAATTTTATTGACCAGCCCACGTAGCATAGGGTCGGGTACGCACAAACGGTTTTCGGACTTTGATGTCGAAAATGAAATTTTGTTCATATAACAGACAAAACTTTAAACCTGGTCCATCTAGTTTGCCAAAAAAATTAGGATGAGGTCCAAAAGATTTTTCAATGGCACCGTTGTCCGTTGGTCTAAAACATAAAATTATTTTGTGGCTTTGATCCTTGAAACTAACAACCATCGAAAATGGTCTGTTAGCCCACTTGGTAGAGGCTTTGCCATCTTAGATAGGATGTCCAATGTTCTATCATTAACACATGTGTTTACTAACTAGGTGTTACTAACTGTTAACTGCTAACCACTAACCAGTCGTTCTAAAAAAAACCGTATCATGTACCTCTATGTAAGAGCATCTCTATCTTTTCAAGCCAATGCTTCATTATTTTAATTATTTTTTTTATTATCGCCATTTCAACAATTTTGTTGGCTCTTCATACCTACCTTATTGAAAGAGATCAAGCGGGAAAACCCTAATAAAAAACCAACATTCTATAAGTCGTTCCTATTTTGATTCACAACGATGGTGATGACAATGTGGTCCATCAGACCACTGACGTAGCATTTAGATATATGGTAAGTTGTTATGCTTTTGATGATCTTCAGTGAAAACATTAACTTTGAACTCAAAAAATCTTACCTTTTTTTTATCTGAAGCTGGAAATTTCACCATGTTTAGTACGAAACTTCATTACCATTAGAAATTTCAATGTTCTCATACATCAACTACACATATGGTCGTGTCTAATACATTAATTTGGTGGACATTTATGAGTTCTGTATCCATGAACTTGACTTATGATGGTGGAGTTAGGCTACATTGTATCACCTGTCATTTATATTACCCTTTTTGTTTGTTGTATGGAGACTTTCATTTTGGACTATGTGTTTTAGGCAATGACGATGATGTGCGAAATCTTGCACAATACGTGGGGGACAACAGGATAACTAGGGTTTACATAGGGCACGATACAACTAACTTTTTGGCATATTTCATGTCCCAAAAAGGTGATACAAGGATTGTGATTTAGGAGATACAGGTTGAGGAAGTTCCAAGACCCCATCCACGATGGTTGTTGCTGAGTTGGTACCTCCAGTAAAAAAAAAAAGCATGTTGTTTAACAAGACTTAGCTATTTTTGGGTATATAACACATGAGTTTAGGTCAGAGGTTGGAATTTGGAAACCAAGCAAAAGAAGTTTATCGTGTATTAAAATCCCCTATTTAGATTTGGTTGAAAACACTTCAATTTTTAATTTACAAGACAATGAATCACTGTATTAATCCTACTATATAGATGAGGGTAAACTGAGATTACGTATATTATTTTTAATCATAATAATTATTTCAAATATATTACATTTTTATCTTATAATTTCGAATCATTATACAACATATCATTTTATTCTTTCTTGTTAGCTTTTATCAATTATTGTTTTATCAACTTTATCATCTAAGTTATGATATCTATAATCTACTAAACAGGTTTTTATATGATTTTAGTCGAGTGGCCTTTTAGAAATAAAAGAAATACTTGGGTTAAAAGCCCAATCCGATGGGTTTTTGTGTTGTTGTCTTTCCCTCTTTCTTTCTGGCGTCGCCAAATTGAAATAAACCCAAAACCTTTCTCCCTCAGCTTGGATCTATCTCCGGTAAGCGTTTTCTGATCTTCTCTGTGCAACAAATTTGGGCAAATTATTGTTTTAGGATCTTATTTGTCGTGGCAACCTGAAAAACTGCAGATTCATTGCCTAGATTAACAAATTTAGCTGGATGATATTTAGGTTTTTTACATTTTAATTCCCCCATTTCGATTACGAATTTCAAGCTTGAAATTTTCATATTGAGCTGCGATGGACTTACCACATATGTGTTCATATCGATACACACACGTAATTACAACATGTGAATTCACGTCCTTGATTCTATCGTCTGTTATTTCTTTTGCTCGAATCTACAATAAGGTTCTATCAGAAGCTCAGTTTAAAATCAATTTCGATCAAATGCTGATCAGTGATCACAAGCCAATTGTTTAATTGTCTGAAGGTAGTAAATGAATTTAACAGCTGTATATGTCCACTTACCAAAACATAATCACGATTCCTCATAAATGAGGCAAAATGGCAGATAAGGTTTCTTAGTGCTTCCTCTTAGTCCACACACAGCATAACATCTGGTATAACAACTTATGGACAGTTTTATCGCCTTGACATAAAGTTAACATCTAGATTTCTTGAATAAGTATTATAAATGAATCAACTCTATCAATTTTAATATATCTATGTTGTTTGTGGAAAGATTCAATATCCAAACTTATGAGATTCTTCCACAGTTTTGAAGTGAAAACAATCGAAGACACCTCACCATGGCAACAAGACAGGTGGTCAGATTTGTATCTCGCAGGTTCTCAACAAGTGGCAAAGTACTCGGTGAGGAGGAAAAAGCTGCAGAAAATGTCTACATCAAGGTAATTCTTCATTGAGTTTTCTGTAGAAATATGTGTTTATATGGATTGTTGTTTTTCTACCTACAAGTTTAATTTCCACTTATGCAAACTTATTTTTACTTGAGAGTACGAAGTATAAATTTCTGACTACTTTGGTAGGAATTTCTTGTTCTTTGAAGTGGTTCTTATAGGATCCCTTTTTTAATGTTTTGGTTGAAGAAATTTACGAGTGATGTCTGTTTCTATAGTGATTAGCTCTACTGTTTCTTTACAACAATTAGCTCTCGGACTAAATTACAAATTTGGTCCCTGTGGTATACTCAAAATGGCAGGTTTCGTCCAAGTTTTGTATTTGTTACAATTCACACAAAATATGTCAAAGTAGAAAAATATGTTCAAATAGACGGATGATATTTTTAAATTTACATTTTTGGTCCCTATGTATAGCTGATATTTCAGTTTTGGTCCGAAAAAATTCTCTTGCAATTTTGGTCCGTAGAGTTTTTTTTTATAACATTTTTGGCACCTCTTCCAAGTAAATAACGATTTCTTTGGGACCAAAATTGCAAAAGTCAGCTATACTTGGGGACTAAAAATGGTCATTTTACTTGGAACAAGGACCAAAAAGATTACAAGAACCAAAAATAAGGACCAAAATTGCAAGAAAAAACTTTTGCAGACCAAAATTGCAAAAATCAGCTATACTCACTGACCAATAATGTAATTTACTCTAGTAACAATTTAGTTTTAAGTCAAATACTCATAGTTATAGTACTAAGTAAGATAGAAAACACAAAATGAAATAACACGAACACTTGAAAACATGTATGGTCAAAACATTTAAAATAAATCCTCACATGGGGCAAGATGTGTATTTTAATTCGTAAGTTTGAAATCTAAAAACCAAATTAGAAAATACAGCTAAGATGCATTTGTAATTTGAATATAGTAGCATTTATACAGTTTAAAAAAGTGTGTAGAAAATGCCCAAAATGTCTATATTTCAATCGTTGTATACTGATAATAAGAAAATAGAAACTGTATGTGTGTAACACCAATTTTTCCTAAATAAAATACGTCATAATCGAGAAAATAAAGTATGTTATAATTTAGAAAATAATTTAACAATAAAATCATTAGTACATCACATATTTTGTCCATATACATTTGGGTTCAATCCAATAGCAAAATGGCTAAGGGACCAAAACTGCAACAAAACGAAACCACACGGACAAATTTCTAACAAAAATAGAACTTTTACTAAACTGTCGTTTTGAGTATAACCACAAGGACCAAATATGTAAATATTCATAACTTATCTAATTTCCTCTTTCCTTCTTCAGAAAACCGAGCGAGAGAAATTGGAGAAGCTTGCACACAAGGTTTCTCTCTCTTCTATTTGTTGATATTAAAGGGTATTTTAGTCATTTAACTAATAGTCAAACATTTCTATTTCAGGGTCCTAAACCCGAAGAGACACAACCAGCTAGTGCAGGTTCAGTAAATGATGCAAAAGCAAGCGAGTCCACGTCAGCAAAAGTTGTTGGAGTATCAACAGATATTCACAAGAACTACGCGGTTGTGGCGGGTGTTGTCACCGGTCTCAGTGCCCTTGGATGGTACCTTTTATCCAAGGACAAAAAGTCCGAAGACCTCCATGATTAAAAAATAAAAACCCTTTTGATTCAAGACTTAAAAACAATAAGAATCACATGAATTCATCACCAATTTTGGTGATTTATTTTGTAATCCATTTATGATTGGATACCACACAATTTGGCAGGATTGTTTTTATATTCGACAACTAATTCGATATACTGTTGAGACCGAGTTTTTTTGTAATCCGGTGGTTGAATTTTACAAAGTTTTTTACTATTTAAATAAGTCATTTAATAGCTTTTTACCATCCGAGATGATAGTTCTTTTAAGAGGCCAAATCCTCTTATATGTTTTGTGCATTTTGCTAATTACATTTAGTAACATTTCAACTTGCATCCTACTACTTATGTTTAGATGTTGGATTTTTAATATTGTTGGGTTAGTAAATCTTTTTAAGTAGATATACAAACTAAAATAATGTATTTTAATTTTATAGAAATTTGGATTGTTAGAAAAGTAATTATTTAAACTTTCAAGATGACGCAAATATCAAAGATTAAAAGACAATACTGTCATTTTAGATTTAATCATTTTGTATTTATTTAAATACTAATGTAAACTAATGTCATTTTTTGAAAGTACAAGATAACAAGATGAAAAATTATATGGGGACTTTATATTACATTTATGATAAATAAACATAAATTAGTTAAATATTAGAAAAAAAAATTAAAATATTAACTAATGGAGAATGTTTGTGACAATGTGTTTTTGTTAAATATTGATTAGTGGAAAGTTGATGTGTTAAAAATGATAAGTGTTTGAAAGATTAATCATTATATAGGTGTACTAAATTAAACTCAAATAACTATTTAAAGTTAAAAAAAGGTGCAATTGCAAATACATATCAATTAGAGTAAATTACAATAATGGTCCATGTGGTTTGCATGAAATTGCAATAATCGACCAATTTTTTAAAAAACCTCGAAAATGGTCTATATGGTAACGATTTGTTGCAGGAATGGTCCAAAGGCCAAGTAAAAAGACAAATTTACCCTTTTAAATTTATTTTTCATTTTTTCTTTTAATGATTTATTATTAAATAAAAAAAAAGAAAAAAAAACCTAACCCCATCCCCCCTCCACCCCCACCCGTCTCTCTCTCTCTCTCATCCCACCCTCTTTTACTTCTATGGCTCAATTCCCGCAAAGTGACGGGTTATTTAAGAACGCTGTTGGGCCTTGATTTGAGAAAGAACCGGTTTGTGGTATTTCTCCGGTGAAATTATTGTTGGTGGTTTTACGTTGAGTATTTCAATAACACATACGTCTAAATCAAATGGCTGGAGGATCTAAACGTGTTCCAACTCAACCAACAAGCAATACAGAGTCGAAATCAAAGGAAGAAAGTCAAGGACAGAAAGATGGCGCGATTCCAAATGGAGATGCTTGAAGGTATTTAACATTAATCACATTTTTTTTATTTCATGTAGCGGTGATTTTATGTTTTTACCTTTGTGTATGTACGATGGGATGAAACATCGAGTATTCCACGACCAGATAGAATTTCACCATGGAAGATAGAACCTGCTTTGACACCACCTGCTATAACACCACTTCCAATTCATAAAAAAAAGACCTCGATCAAGTATTCTACCTTCATCTCTTGATTCATCTGTTTTAATAATTCGACTAAAATGTGTGAAAACAGGGGTTATTATAAGTGTAGCAGTATGAGAGGTTGCCCAGCAAGAAAACATGTGGAGAGGTGCTTGGAAGATTCAGCAATGCTCATAGTCACCTATGAAGGGGAACATAATCACCCAAGATTACCTTCTCAATCTGCAAACGCCTGAAAAAAATGTATATATTTTAACGAGTTTTAGGGATATATGGAACTATAATTCTGGGTTTTACAATCCTCAAAGAAATAGCCAAGTGGTCTTGGGGGTTCCTTTAATTCGTTTTTGTTATTTGTTTTTCGGTTTCTTTTTCGTTTGACTAGATTAGTGCAAGTCTTTTTCTAGTAATTTGTAAGACAAAGTCACCATTGTTGAATGTTGGATTAATTTGAAGGACGAAAGAGCTTTAATGGTGAAACTGTTGTTTTTGACTTTGTTTTTAATTTATTCGTGGAATTTGAGTTATGAAAGGTGTTAAATCTTCGCTAACTCCGGGAAGATTCCTAACGGAATTTCACCGGATAATTTGTTTCCGGCAAGAACTAGTCGCTGCAACTGTCGGCAATTACCTACAAACTTCTTTATTGTTCTCGATCTTGAAATCTGCCCTCTATTCCCTATTGGATCGATCGATGAATTTCTGATCGAGAAAGAACATTAAACTGAGGAGGGGGTGTTGTGTTCTTGATTAACCTTAAAAAAAGATGGGGGTGTTGTGTTATTGATTAAAAGGCACCATCGGTTTGTAGTTGCAGGTTTTCTTACACGCCGGAAAAAATGGTGGAGATGGGGGTGTTGTGTTCTTGATTAACCAGAAAAGAAGAGAGAGAGAGAGAGAGAGAGAGAGAGAGAGAGAGAGAGAGAGAGAGAGAGAGAGAGATATGCAGGGAGGGGGTGGGGGTGGGGGTGTGGTGGGGTATTTTTTTTTTAATTACTAAAATAAATAAAACATTCAAATAAAAATGAAAAAGAAATTAAAAAGGGTAACTTGGTCTTTTTACTTTTTTTTTTTTACTTATTTTTGGACCATTATTGAAAATAAATCGAAACATTTGGACCATTTTCGAGGTTTTTTAAAAAATTGATCGATTATTGCAATTTCATGCAAACCACATGGACCATTATTGTAATTTACTCTATCAATTATTCAGATGAGATTGGAAATATATAACTGCTAGACAACTCCATTTTCACTCTGACCAACTTTCACTTTTAGTTTGACTTTGATCTTCTTTATGAGGAAAGAGGGGAAATCAAATAAGTCAAATTGGTTTACAAATAAGTCATAGCTTATTGGTAACCCATGTCGATACAAATTATGTCTTACGAAAACATTGCAAATTGCATCATAATCATTGACAATTATATATTCAAACCAATATGGGTATACTCAAAATGACTTAAGAAACGAAACATGATGTTGGAATGTTTTTCAGCTCCTAAGACCAAAGCTGAAAATGAAACAAGTTGAGCTTGATTAACATCTTTAATGTAACATTTTATTTTGTCTTAGGTTGTTTAATTATTGTAATTTGAGTTGTTTTATAACTTGTACATATATCAAGAGTTGACAACGACCGGTTTCCTTAAATATAATTACTTACATGTACTTTAGTAAAAGTTGTTTATTGATACGCTCCTAGTTGTTTGGAAAGTAGTACGAGTTAGGGCCCCAATGACTTGTCATAAACATGTGGCAATGAATAATCTTTCTTTTAAGAACACATGTTATGGACAACAACGTTCTTTGTCATTATGGATCAAACCAAGTAAGATCAAAGATGATATTCCTACCGCAGCTTATGGTTGTATCTTGTGCTGTTCACTTGTACCAACTTTTATTATTGTTTAAAGACCATGTCTTTTTAGCCGCCATCTTATGCCAAAAGATGTATGGTATAAAATTTCGGATTTCTTTATGAATCCTCTTATTGGTTGAAGGTGACTATATCATTTATATTTGGAAAATAGCTTACATATCTTTGTTTATATACAAGTTAAACGATTAATAATTCTCTTAAAACGTAGAAAATGTTATATTAAAACAAGTAATGTTAAATAGTATGTCACAGGTTTAACCATATAAAATAACCATTTTAAAATGAAACAACAAAACACTCGTTGCCACGAAGTCGAAAATTCGACGTTTCAATTGTCTCTCATTTTTTGTAATTTTTAAAAGCGTAGCAATAATCCCCAGATAAAGATTCGGAAATCATTTTTTTCATACTAAAAGAGTTTTATGTATAATTTAAGCTATTGTGGCATAAATATTCAATCAAATTGTTGGAGAAATAAATTCTTTAAAATATTTTTTCAATTGAGAACAAAGTAAGAAAAACACAATAAATTTATCAGAAAACGTCTCGAACAACAAGCCAATTCGTTATTAACACCGAAAAGAAAGGTTTTTAGTTGATTATTTAGTAAATTCACAATAACTCTCAAAAGAAATCTATAAAAGAAACAAGAAAGTTTCAAAAAATTTCACAGATTGAAAAAAAAAAAAAAAAAAAAAACAAAAAGCACAAGAACACGACCCATCTTCTTCAATCAACGCCGTGCTTCAATCCTCTCTGATTGCGAGTTTATAGAACTTAGATTGTTGATTAAAGGTTGGTTTTTGTCTGGATAACTTGATTGACCCGGTTTGCATTCACAGGTATGATTGACCGGTGATTCTTCAATGGCGGTTATCAATGGCGGCCCTTGGCGCCCATTTTCTAGGTTTCGCGGAGCACGCGGCGGTTCTGTCACCGGCCCCTCCCTTTCCCGGAGTGTTTTAGTGATGAGTGTTTTGAGAAAGTTCATTACTTGAACAGCGTACATCAATGCAGTTAACGGATCCACCATCTGGGTCATATTTGGGGCGAAAACCATCGCGATGTTATGTGAATTCATCTTGTTTATATGTTCATGTTGAACGACATCCGCCATCAAGTTAATGGCCCAATCCAGCAAGGCGGTTTCCGTCGGCGGCAGAAGGCGGAGAAGGGTGGTGCAGTCTTCCTCCGATTGACACTGCATCACCTGCTCCGGCTGAAGCGGATCCAAAACCCCAGTCGGCAATTCTCTGAACCACGCCTGTAAATCATCAAATCAAGTCAATTTTATAATCCATGCGAAATTATGTTCTTGAAATGATTAAGAACATACTTTAATAAGACCAGCCAAACAGTGTACATCGATCCCATCTGGAATTACGCCGCTGTTCAACTGATTTCTCAGATGTTCTTCTTGCCCGTTTTCTGCATTGATTCTGAAAATACCTTCCGCCTGCATAATTTGTGTTTATATCTCCATAAATCATACAAAAGAACTTAATTTTACAAGAAGATAAACGAAGATTAACAGACCTTCAAGCCGCCTTCACTGTACAATCGTTCCTGCATAAGTATGAGTATCGTCGGAACACTGTTACCTCTGGAATCGTATGATAATTGCATTGATTCCGTCGAAACGCCGAACACAGTCGCACTGTAAATCGAAAGACATCAGTAATTTGATGATGAAATCAAAAGAATCGCATTCAATTACCGAAATCACTATCAAGAACAACAGACCCATCGAGAAAACAACATCAATTTTTCAATACGAGAACGAAATGTACCTTGCACTAGGCGCTCGCCGGGGGACTTCCGGTTCAAATTCAACCGGCAACCCCAGAAAGCCATTAAACCTGTCAAACGTGACATGCGCCACGTGGCGCACGTCGGTGGGCCACCCAATCTCCATACCGGAAAGATCCAGCTTTTCTTCCGCCACCGTGTCCTTGCTCGAAGAAGAAGGAGAATTCCAGAAAGATTTCCTGAACAGAGTCAACAAGATCGCTAATAAAGACAAATGTCGATTATGTCTCTCTCTTCTGTTCTTCACCTCTTCGTCTTCATCGTCTTCCTGACAACCTGCAACCCTAGAAACCCCTTCTCCTGATTCTTCCAATTCTTGATTTACAGAGTGGTACAATGTGGTTTCAAGGGTTTGTAAAGAGGAGGAAGACGAAGAAGATGGCGAGTGGAGAACCTCTGTCATGGCTGTAAAAACCAAGAAATGGGGGTTTTGAATGGTTCGTTTTGCACTGATTCTTGAGTAAAATAATATTGTTTCGAGATTCGATTTGCGGGTTACAGAGAGGGAAATTATATTATAATGGTGTGTTGATATGTGGATGGCAGGTTTTGATGCAGGGTTAAGATGAAAATGGGTAAGAGTTGAAGGAAGAAGAAGAAGAAGGAAGGAGACGTGAGTGTCATGAAGTTGGATTCATTGTTTATTTCGGTTGATTGATGACGAAATCTGGAGTTGATTTTTTTGTGAGGGAGGGCCGTAGGGGTTTATGGGGGTGGGATGCGGTGAGTGGGTGGGTGGGGGGCGAGCGGGGGAATAGGATTTTGTTTGTTATATCTTGTTTTTTGTTCATTTATTAAAGAGAGTAAAATGAGTGATGAATATTCATTTGGATGGTATATTCTTGATAATTTCAAATTAGTGAGTAAAGTCGGATGAATAAAAGGAAGATTATTAGGGTTGTTAGACAAAAATACGGCCATGGTGAAAAAGATTGAACATGATTAAGTTTTTTTATTTTGAAAAAAAAAATCATTGTAAATCATAGGTTTAACAAAAAAATTTTGAAAAATGATATTCTTGTTCCAAAATAGATGATTTTGGATATTCATTCCGACAAAAAGATACATTTCGAACTGAAAAAATAATTTTGGACTTGAAGAAGTATACTCCAAACTGAAATGTGATGTTTGATTAAAAAATTGGTGATGTTAGACATTTCATAATGGTTTTTTCGGACGGAGAGTTTTTGAAAAATATTTGGTGTAAAAGAGATAAAGATACACATTATATGTTTTAATTTTGCCCAAACTATATAATTCTAGTCAAATAGATTAATTTTTTCCAATAACAAAATAGATAGCCTTTTCGATTAAATTCTTCATTTATGGTGGCCAATTTTGTTAATATCCCATATCATTTACATAAAAGTCTTAAGTTTGTAAATTTTTATCAGTTTTACCCTTTAATAATTTCTTGTTCGTTTATGTCCAATATTTACAACTTTTTTTCTACTGTTACCATTATTACCTGTTATATGATTTCTTGTTCGTTTACCTACTATGCCCAGAGAAATGGTATTTAACCAATACATATAAATATTCCAATAAGTATTCATAGCTGCTAGGAAGTACAAGTAATACAAGGAGCTCCATCTAGTTTGATTCGTAATCAGATAGCAAGATAGAAAAAAAAATTGCATCCCGACTATCATCGTGTAGTAACTCAACAATAAAAAGTCCTCAATCTAAAAGCAACCATGACTACTAGGAATGCAAAAATCATGTAGGAAAAAATCTACTCCATGTTATACCAAATTTCGGTTCTAAACCTGAAAAAAACAATAATCGAGGACCCGAAACCTACAAGAATTGAAACTGAATTTAGGATCATGGGGAACTATGAACCGAACTAATTTACATATTCGGTTCCTATACATTCTGTTTCCTATTTGGTTCCAGTTCGATTCGATTATGTCGGTATTTTACTTTAACTTCCAAATTAGTTAATACATATACAATCAAACCTCTATAGTCCTCCATCAATAACACCATAAGCAGCAACAACAATATGAACAAAACGAAAAAGTTTATCAAATATGAGGTTCTTTTTTTACAAAAAGTTAGTTTTTATAAAAAAAAATAAGTTTTTAATTACCAGTAAACCTGCTAAAGGGCCTGAATGGAAAAATGAAAAAAATATAAAGGCTTTTTTAAAAATAGAAAAAGTCAGGTTTAAATAGAATAATAAAAAAGCATAGGGTATTTTATAGTATTAACCCTAAACAAAACTAATTAATGTTCCAATATCCAAATACTAAATTATATACAAATGAAAGTAAGGTAACCAATTCTCGTGCCTAAAACATGATAATCAGTACTGACATAAGGCATGAGCTTAACAAACATATTAACTACTTTACTTGTATGAACTTTTAGGAATACTAAGTTCACTTATTCTAACAACATCAAGAATCAAGAAATGCAAAGATTTTGATTATTAGTCATTTCTTTTCTATGATGATATCAAGGTTCCGAAATTGTCATAATGTATCACTATAGCGGTTTCAATTGTAACACCTCAACTTTTCATACATTTTTAATACAATATATCATGTGTTTTTTGTTTCAAAACCTCTCACATCGTGGAAATTGATCCCAATTTAAAACTTTTTCTAAAAGATGAAAACACATTATGTGGGGGTTACAAATTAATATACAAATCCAACTGAAATAATATAAAAGTTTACCATAATTCAAGATACAAATAGTAATATGTTGCTTTCTATTTCTAAGACCTAAAGTATGTATTCTAATCCATAAGTATGATTGTGTCATCTAAATCCCTTCTACTTATTCTCCGTACCTGGGTACATGTCATGTGAACAAGAAAGAATACGTAAGACTTTTGTCTCATGAGTTATTTACATTTTGAAACAAAATCATTAACTCATTAGTAAATACAATCATTTCAATATTTCTAAATTCAATACATAACATACTTTTTATAATAACAAGAATCATCAATACAATACCAAAACCATTTCACAGGGAATTCATTTATGCATTCCATTAGAATTAATTCATGTATTCCATTAGAATTCAATTTCCCTCGACTACCAAGTTTGTACCTTGGATAGTCATGGAAGTATATGCCCCCATTCCATTTCACTGGATGATTGTTCCTTAAATAATCATGGCACCATATGATCTCATTCTATTTCATTGGGTGGTTATGCCCCCGTTCCATTTCATCGGATAGTTGTGTCCCCTTTCCATTGCATCAGACGTGTGTTTAGACATTGTCGTTCCCTTGCATCAGATGAGTATCTAAACTTTTTCTCAAACAAGGCTATGCATAGAAACTCAATGATAATAAAGGAAAATTAAGTTCCAAAAAGAATGAAATACACAAAAACCATTACAAGTACCATATAATGGAAATTATGTCCTCAAAGAAAGATGATATTATCAAAAGCATATATATCATTAAGATATTGCAATTGTGACATGTACCCAATGTAAAATAACCACTATGTACTCACATTATTATGTTAAATCCAGATTAACATCAAGTCTGAAGCTTCCCGTTGTCACCCTTGAGTTTCAAATCTATCCAAAATTTGTACAACACATATTAAGTATAAACGGCCTTTAAATATGCTAAAAGTAGCATCCTATGTTCAACACTTTTATCATTCTAATTATTTATCACTTGGAACTCCATTAAGTGCCAACTATCAAGTATTTAATCCATTGAGGTTATAACTAGACATATCACAATTCAACTACTTGTATACTCACTTATCCATACATTCTAAATTTCACAAAACATATTATCAATCTCATGAGATATGTATTTATAAATTCTTATCCTACAACAAAAAGATAACATTTTTACCCATTTACCCTTCTTTGTCATTCTTTAATAATGTATCAATTCATGAATTAAATAATAATACTTTACAATTCTTATAGAATCATAAGAATTATCATCGTATTCTTGTGGTTGCATCATGTAACACATCATATACTTTGTTTACATGAATTTTACAATCTTTGTCTTTCATCATGAGTTATTTATAATTTCTATATTAAAGCATGTCAACAAAGCTAGGTTCATGTTTATATCATCCAATTCTACATAATCCATACTCTTTCCTAAACATTCCAACAATCTATATCTATGCTTCACATCCTATTTTTCTTTTCATCGAATGACATGATTCAAGACGCATTCTTGTAGAGATTTCACTCCACAAGAGTATTTCACATTCATATCCAATATCATTATGTAATTTTCTAATATATATTCATACTAACATTGCATCCAACATCATATAATCCATTCTTATCTCCTGATGCTTTCTAGTTTATTTCATGAAGTAATCATTCTTAAACAATTTAACATATACCAATAATAGAATATTATAGTTATACATAATCCAATGCATGACTATATTCAACTTATTAATCCATGAACTTCATATCACAATTTATAGGGTTTGTAAAACTCCATAACATAAGAAATATAATCAATTAATATCCAAGAATAATAAACATACCTTAAATATTATATGTATCAACTAAATCTTCATTTTTCTTCAAGAGTCTCTTTGAATTTCATCAATTATTGACTTGAACCATATTGCTTTATATGCTTCATATATCCCCTGTATCTTTCTAGTTTGGATGCAAATGAAGAGGAAATGTTTGATAATAGTGTATATATTTCGTCACTTTGATTAAGGATATGATAGTGTCTACTATAGTACACTTGCATCAAAATATATCTTGTATATATAAATTATATGTCTGAGCATGAGATAATAGTTTCAGGAGTGTGTGGCCGAGAAATAAGGGAGCTCCACACACACTTTTGAGTTGTTTGGCTAAACACAATTATGTAACTTTCATGTGTGTGGCCGAGCAATAAGGAAATCAAAGTGGGAGAGTCCATTCGTGCAGTTAAATATGAATATAGACATAATGATGCATAAACGACACACTAAGCTTTGTAATGGATGTACATGCAACTAATCTAATGCCCAAGTTCATTTCAAAGGGTTCATCCTCACTTTGGTGGTTTGAAGGAGATATTTACCCTTCCATCTTAGCTAGGCACTTGTGAACCACCAACATAAGCACCACACGTGGGGTTGCTAGCCTCACATGTGCAAGTGATGATTATTTAGAAATCTAATCATTATCTTTCATCTTTCATCTTTAGTCAAGTACCTTATGGATATGAGAGACCATCTCAGACTCTCATCCTAAATGCAAATACGATGCACTAGTAGGATGCAACTTAGTTTCAAAACATCATTTCATATTCTTTAGTTTGGAAATCATATTTCTAACACCTTTAAGTTAAAACATCTTTTCATCATCATTAATTCAAAATCATCTTAAATGCATCGTAAGAATTTCTTCATGAATGCATGCATATACTTATAGTATAACACATAACACATTGATTGAATTCATAAATATATTGGTTTAAAACAACACATGCCAAAATAAGTTTTAAGGACATGTACTTGGGTAAACTCACCTTAAGCAAGTGGTTAGACAAGTCCTCGACCACCTTCAAATTGCCACAACTCTACTTCCTTCCTACAAGTCAAGAAAAGAAGGTATCAATGATAAACACTCAATTCACCCAATCTTAGGGGAAAAACTTCTTATTTTAGTGACTTCATATATCAATGATAAACACCCATCCTAAAAGGAGTTACTAAGCTAAACAACTCCTAAACATAAGTTCTCAGGGTTAGAGAATCAAACACCAAAGGTCCAGCCTAGGGAGAGTGTTACCTTGAGCAAGAAGCAACATGTCACATGGGCAGAGTTCAGGGTTAGAGAATCAAACACCTCAGTCCCCTAAATCCCAAAAATGCAATTCACGCGAGTCACACATATGTAGGCTAAATATACGTGCGGGCTGTGCATTACTGTGCGAAAAACCTCATTTATTTACATTTTTGGTCCCAACCAAGTAAAAAATGCATCCCAAGGCCCCAAGCACTTATACAACTAGGGGATGACTAATTGTAGGGTTTTCCAACCGAAAACACACCTCATGACCTTATCATGCTCATGACTTAAACATTAAGCACTTAATGTTAATCATTTCATTCTCCTAGCAAGATGTGGAGTTTAACATTATTTTAAAGTCATTCATTGCACAAGGAACTACTCATTCATTCATTAAGGATTTAACTAATTGATCATCTAAGATGGATTCAACCCATAGCTTCTAGTTCAAAATTCCAAGGAAATCAATAATGGAATCAACAAATTTCCTAATGTTTGCTAGATTTCCTAATGTCAAATGTTTGGAATCACTAGGAAATCATTTTGGAAATGGCTTTTTTCATGAAAATAACATCTAGGAGCCAAAACTCAATTAGATTCATACATAACTTAGCATCTCCATGGCTAGGGTTTCAAAGTATTTATTTCTTCATTATAGTTTATCCAAAGCTATCCATGTGTTGGATAATGATCACATAATGGTTAAGAAAATCAAATAAGTTATTGGAATCATTGATAAATTCTCCTTCAAACAAAAAATTTGGATTACATCCAAACCCCATCCTAAAAATGGGTTCTCAAGCTAGAGAAGTATGAGATTATATGTTAGTTTGCTAGGGAACTTCAAGAACTTTGAATAATATTCAAAATCAAGCTTTATCCTCCATGAAAACCCTAAAAATAGCCACTTTCTTCTTCTTCTTTCACTGAATTCTTCTAAAATGAAGAAAATGGGGGAGAAGCCCCTAATTTATACATCCCAACTCTTAAGGTTTGGCAAGTATGGTCCCTAGGGTTTGTTCTACACACCACACCCAAAAGCTAACCCTTTAATGGAAGTTGCCAACTTTTGAACTTTTCCCCAACTAATTAAATTCATCTTTATCTAGGTTATTGACTACGTCAACCTGAACCACTAGTTTGGCCATTTGGCAAAAATGAACTTTCTCACTACAACTTCTACAAGTAAGTCCTTTTTATTGATTTAAAGAAAAGTCTAACATAACCTAAGTTCCCACTTGACCCTCATTATAATTTCTCAATATTCTAAGTCCTTTAAAAGTCAAAACTAGATATGTTAAGCTTGGCAAAATTGATAGTTTAAGTCCCTTCATCTTAGTTATTCATTTTTGGTTCAAAATAGGGTTATTATTTCTTTAAATCATTCATTAAAAAATTTATTTTGCCTTTTTAAACTTGACACGCCTAGGTCGTCGTGCGGTCAAAAATAAGTAAAACCTCACTCTCATTAGTACAGTGGTAGTCAGGGTCGATCCACAGGAGTTTCGTGGTCAAGGTAGGCAACAGATTACCAATTGTAGTGTCACGCTACAACCAGAGGATCTAGTCTCCACTTTTACCAAAAATAGTCCAAAAGCATAAAATCCAACAAATCTAAATCCAAGCATAAACTTCAACTTAGACCAAAACCAAAACTTAATCTTACTTACTTACTGAATCAGAAATATAATCCAGAAACAGAAGCAACAAAGATCAAGCCAAAAGCATCAAACATCCAAACTCATCCAAAGCAATAAAAAGGTAAAAAGAACAATTAAACATAACCGAATGATTAACTTGCATAAAAATCAGATCCCAAACATTCAAAACAGTAAACACAAAAATCCAGAAAATTTAACCTAATACTAGTGGTTGTCACACCCAATAACACCAAGCTAAGCTACTAAAACTACTAAACTATATGAAAATTAAATGTAGAAACATAAATACCATGAATGGTGACTGAAAACCGAATCTTGGAGTCAAAGAAGCCTTGTATCCACCTTGTGGGTCGTTTTTTTGCTACTGATTTCGATCTAGAAGCCTCTATTTATGGTTTTGAAAAATAAGCGGCCGCGTCACGCGTACATAGAATCGGCGGCGCGCGCATGGGTTTATCCCCGTTTGTTCGGCATTTGAATTCTTCCCACCGCCTCATCTATGACTCAGCGCGTCGCGCCCATGTGAGATCCCACGGCACGCATGCTTATTCGACTCTTTTGTCTTTATCTCCAAACTTATTCCATTTTGTATGCATTTAGCCCCTGTTTACATCTTTTCTTCCCAAACAAGCACTGACACAAAAAGTGAAAATACCACAGCATATATGATATAAAACCATCAAGAATAAGGCCTAACAACGACTAAAATACTTGATATTACTAGGCGTTGTCAATCACCCCACACTTGTGCCTTGCTTGTCCCCCAGCAAGAGAGTTTTTAACAGATTTTAACTAAGACTCAAACAATTTTTGAATGTGTTCAATTTCAAAGCTTATTGCCTCCAGAGTTAGATTGAAATAGTTTGTGAAAACATAACCAAAGTATTCTTTGGAATTCATGACTTTCTAAAGAACCATTGATTACAAATTTTCTGTCTACCATGAAGTGTACGTACTCATTCAGATTCTAAAGGCCATAAAAGAACTATCCATGACTTTCGATGTTGTCCGTGTAACGAGCTTTCAGAAATACCATCCCAAACCAGACGATCTTAGGTGGTAAGGTGCATAAATGCCTCTTCGAGACCATCCTTTTCGGACATACCGGCTCGAACAACAAAGGCCACTGATTGGCAATTCCTTCCTAAATTCCAATCCTAAAATACTCTAATCTTCTAAGTCTTAAAACTTAACTTATTTGACTAAACTCATAGCATGATAACAACTAAACAATATTTCTTGAAAAATACCAAAGCTATAACATTCACAAACCATTCGTTTCAAAATTACAATCTAATAAAAAATTTTGAAAAAGTTGCCAAAAATTTAAAATTTGATCATTTCCCGAAAAAATTTCAAAAACACTCTTTCGACCGTCCACACCCCACACTTAAAACCGTACAACGCCCCCGTTGTACATAAAAGATATTTTAGAATAAGGGAGAAAGAGTTACCCCTTTGCCAGTAGACTGCTTGATGGTACTTGATTGTCACAGGTACAAAAACACGAACATATCCACGATTCAGAATTTAGGTGTTGTAGCGCAACAGTAAAACACGTCGGTGATCAAGGCAAGTGGCGGGGGCACGGTGACCCCACACTTGCCTGAAACAACTCCTCCACGGACTCTCCATTTAGGTATTACATGCAACACCTATAAAACATTAAATGCAACAGAACAAACATCTAAACTATGAAATATAAACAAACACAAAAGAAAATAAGATAGTGTCATAGGTACCGTACATATATCCCAAAAGAAAAGAAAAATACATCAATCCTCATCATGGCGAGTCCCAGATGGACCCGCCCCATCATCATCTCCGGAAGGGTAAGGTGGAATATCATCAATCTGCATCCTGAGCATGATCAACTGCTGAGTCTCCGCCATCCACCGGTCATGAGCCTCTCTCGCCGATACCCTTTGACCCAAATCATGTATAGCAGCCAGCACATCTGATAATTGCGGCTGTGGCTGGTCCTCTGCTGGTGCTGCCGGTCTCGTACGTCTCCTCCCTGGCTGGGCATGTGCTGGTTGGGGAGGCTGGGGTGCCTCTGTCGCCACCCTCAAATATCGTCCCAGCTGTGGCTGATGGATAAGGCCTATGTTCTCGAGAGCACGGGCTGAGGTGCGAAAAGGTGCAATCGTTATCAAAGTCACGATGGTCTTAGCAGTGAGCAGGCCGTAAGATCAGGCCAGACGGGTGATGTAATGCCCGCCAACCATGGGACTGCTGGATGAAGCAACCGCTGCTCGGGTAGATAGAGAAACCGCCAAGGCATATGGTAGATGGAGGAACCTCGAGGGATTAAGGAGCGCCCACATGAATGTCATGTCCTCGCCGAACACCTTCTCACCCCCTTGCTTCTGCAGAACAAAAGTAGAGATGATGCGGTGCATGAGGCGGTGGAGTGGATTGCGGAGCTGGCTTTCCTTGGCCGACCCCGCCTCGAACCGTACGTTGGACATCGTAGCCCAAATAGTCTCGTTAGCATCCCGCGCGGGCTGCTCCTGAATACACGCTCGAAGAAATGGCGTGAAGTGGCGACTCTGGAGCTCCTCCTCCATATATATCCCTGTACGTCTCCCAAAATCCTAGAGACTGCACTCTCGACTAACTCCCCCAAGTCTGAAGCTGATCGGCCTAGGCTGTGCCTCTCGCGCCCTCGGTGCGTAGTGAACAGTAGATAGGAACTCCAAAAGAAGCTCCTCATAAACAGTGTCCTCATCGTTGGCCATCAGCCTGTCCCAGCAGTGGCACGTAAATGTAGATTCTCCTGCGGACTAGGTGCGGTGCAGAAATGGCTCGATCTCAGCATAAAGTCCGGCCTCCCTAAGAATATCTCTGTCAAGCATCGTAGCCTCGAGAACCCGGCGAGAGGCTAGCTCGTCCCTCCGCTGAATATACTCGGGTGTCCTCTCTAGAATCTCGGGGAACTGAAGGAACTGGTGGTCGCCTCTGATAACCATCTGCACAAATGAACCACACAAAACAAATTTTTTTGCAAAATAAGTCCCTTTTCTCCCCCACCGAACTGCGACGCGGCCCAAGAGCAGGGCGCGGCGCGTCGAGCGGTTGTTTTGAAATCCAAACCCCAAATCAACGATTTTCACCTGTTAACTCAATCCAACACTACTACAAGGTAGCCTAAGCACCGACTAGCCCCTCTAAGGTGATTATTTTGCAAACAAAACACCCTACGAGCCAGCATTGCCGATTTCTAAGTTTTTCAATTTTTGGAGAAATCAACCAATTTCGCTGCCTAAATGCTTGTAATAATTAGTATAAATGAGTTAGAACAACGCACCTCGATCGTAGGAATCAAATATACGAGAAAAACACGAGAAATAAGTTGGTTGATCGAAGCTCTGAGGCGTGGCGTGGTCACGAATGAGCGGAGTCGTACCTTATATAGAAGAAAATGACCGATCGACTTCCGTGTCGCGGGTAAAGGCTAGCCGCGAAGTGCGTGTCCCAAATCAACCCCTGCGCATCGGGTTGTCTTGCGTAAGCGCGGCGCGCCAAACTCCATACCGCAGCACGGCCTTCAAAACTTCAAAACTACTTCGTGTGACCCCACACTTGCCTTAGACCATATATACCTGTGATGACGATGATAATATCTTTCTAATTACTCCTAAAAAATACAGTACCGACCTATAAAGATGGGTTACCTCCCAACAAGCGCTAAGCTTAACGTCTTCAGCCAGACGGGCTCCTCCTATTCTTCCCATTCTTCTTGAGGCATCATTTCCTTTATTTCTGGCGCAACATTGTGGACCATTGTCACGAGCAACGATGTGAGTTGCGTCATTCTATCACTAACTTGGCTTATCCATTGCTGCTGTGCATCCAGGAGTTGGAAGACTTTTTCCTCCCTGCACCTTGCGTCTTTTTCGTACTGTTGGTGCTTCAGCTCCATTAATTCCATCATGTCGAGTAGCTGCACCTTGTCAATGGTTGACAACGGATGTTGTTTCGCCTCCCATAGAATTTCTTCCTTTGCACCTTCACATGCTCGTGTCCATTGCTTTCCCCTATTCTTTATTCCCGGTGCCATAAGTGGATTGCTGTTTGCGTATTCATCATTATGCCCTTGTGGCAATGATATTGGACACCCGAACATATTCAACCTGCGTTTCCTTGTTTCAAAGGAGATATCCAAGTCTCCTGTCTTACAGTCCATGACAACCTCAGCTGTGGCTAAAAATGGACATCCCAAAATCAACGCAGGTGCATCCTCTAAACTTTCATATTCCATTACTAAGAAGTCAACGGGATAGAAAAAGTTACCAACTTTGACGATTACGTTGGTTAACTTGCCTCGTGAGACCTTGGTTGACTGATCAGCCAGTTGTAATACTGTCTTAGTAGGCTGTAGTTCCTCGTTCTTGTATTTGTCATACAGGTACCCTGGTAACACGTTAACACTTGCTCCCAAATCCAGCAACGTGTTCCTGATGAAAACATCCCCTACCATGACAGTAATCAACGGTGAACCGGGGTCCCTCTCTTTCTTGGGCAATGTACCTAACAATGCCTTACTAGCTTTGACTGTTAACCTCACCGTCTCAGGTGTAGGTGTTTTACTTTTCTTATTTGTTTTGCACATTTCCTGAAGAATCTTAGTATCTTCAGGAGCATCTTTCAATTCATCCCACAGAGGCTGATTGATTGATGGCCTAGTTGACTTGTTTAGCACCTCCTGCTTCTTCTTTTCCTTCTTATCCTTTTTCCTTTGTTTAATGCCAGCCACCATTGGCTGCTCCTCCTCTTGGACATCCTTGTCCTCCTTTATTTGAGGTTTCTTCTCAACTTGACTTTCCTCCTTATCCTTATCCTTCCTTTCAACTTCCATTTCTGCCTTAGCATCTTCCTCATCTTTACTTTCCTCTTCATCAACCTTGGCTTCCTCTTCATATCCTAGTAAATCTTCTATAGTTACCTTCCTCCACTCGACTTCAACGGCGTTCACGTGTTCCTTTCCTGCCCGTTGAGTGTGGTTTGGATTGATCTCCATGGTATTAGGAAACATACCATTAACTCTCTTTCTTTGATCATCAGCCATCTGAGCGATCTGCCTCTCCATTTTGGCGATGGCTTTGGCATTAGCCTGAGACTGCTGCTGGGTAGTGTTGAACATTTCGTACATCTTTGCGGTTAAGTCTTCCTGGCTTCCTGGGGCATGATTGTTGTTGGCATTATTCGGCCCCCGGTTGTTGTTATTGTTCCCACTTGAATTGTTGTTGTTTGCGGGTTGGTGCTGCCTAGGCTAATTGGACGACTGTCCCTGATAATTATTCTGCCTTTGATTGTTGAAATTCTGTGGACCCTGGTTGTAAGGTGTATAGGATCGTGCATTGTTATACTGCCCTTGACCCTGAACGAAAACCTGATTCGCCTCCTGCGTCCTCTGCCCTCCTTGTTGTTGATTTTAAGGCCCGTTCTGTAAAGTAGACATTAGCCTATCAAACTTTTTATTCAGTTCACTAATCTCCTTTTTGGCATCCTTTCTCTAATCGGCATCGACTCCTATGGCTACAGCTGTGCTCACCGGCTTCCGAGTAGAAAAATTCGCCTTTTATCCATTACTAAGCTACTCCAAAAACTGCCAAGCCTCATCAGGATCTTGCATCATGATGGTACCACTCGACGATGCATTGATCATCGCCTGATTCGTCTCACTTGCCCCTTCAAAGAAAAGCTTAACCAATTGCCACTTCGGAATATCGTGGTGAGGACACGACCTCATCAATTCCTTCAAACGATCCCAAGCCTCGTGAAATGCCTCACCAGGCTTCTGTTGAAAATCTTGGATGGCTCTCCTAATTTCTGTAGTCTTACTTGCCGGATAGAACTCTTGTAAAAATTTAGCCTTAAGCTGATCCCATGTGGTGATACTATTGGACTGAAGAGACGTAAACCAATATTTGGCTTTGTCTTTTAGAGTGCATGAGAACAACCTTAACCAAAAGATATTCTTATTCGTGTTCCTAGGGGTATTGGTATTTGCTATTGCTATGAACTTATACAAATGGTTGTATGGATAATCCTGTTTGTATCCCCTAAATTCAGGCAGTATACCTAAAAGCTGTTGTCTAATTTCTACCTGAGCATCTACGTTTTTCGGAATATAAATGGGCGATGAATCGTCATACTCCCGTGGTTGGAAGTGCAACGCAACCGATTGCCCTCTCGGTTGTGCAAAGTATAAAGGTCTAATGAAGTTACCGTCACAGTGATGCTCTTCGTGGAGGTCCCCGACCTCGGTTCCATTGTTGCTGTGGTTGCTGCTGCTGCTGTAGAACCCATCCTTCTTCCTCATCCTCGTATCCATGCTCAACCTCCTGGTATTGGTATTGTTGCGGTGGAGGTTGTGGTTGATATTGTTGTTGTGGTTGTTATGGTATGGATTGAAAATCAGGTTGTGGTTTAAAGATGGTTGGTGGGAATGGTGGTTGCGATTGTTGTGGTTGGGAAATGGTGGTATGCTGCCTAGGCAGTGGGGTGCCATCACGGGTCGGCGCTCCCCAAGACATAGCAGCTGAAAAAGGGTTTGTGGTTTGTGATTGAAATGGTGGAACAGAAGGTGGAGTGCATGCTGGTATTGATGCGGGGGCTGCAACCGCACCACCAGTAGCACTCGTGCTCCCAAACTGGAATTCTGATATTGGGGGTATAAATGGAATCCCCCCGTTACCTCACCCAAAGGTTCCTGGGTAACATCCTCTAAACTACTACTAACATTACTAAAACTCATCTTATCAAAACGCCTACGTGCACGGTTCTTGCGCGCAGTTCGTTCGATCTCTGAGTCAAAAAGCAAGGGTGATAACTGCCCACCCTGGCGGGTACGCATGCACTAGTGCAACACGCCCGTCAAAACCAAAATGAAAATACAAACCAACTAAAAATCTCAAAACTAAAACTCAAAATCAGAAACTAAATCCTACAGATCACCTATTCACCTACTCTCAAGCTCACAACTCCCCGGTAACGGCACCAAAATTTGACATGCCTAGGTCGTCGTGCGGTCAAAAATAAGTAAAACCTCGCTCTCACTAGTACAGTGGTAGTCAGGGTCGATCCACAGGAGTTTTGTGGTCAAGGTAGGCAACAGATTACCAATTGTAGTGTCACGCTACAACCAGAGGATCTAGTCTCCACTTTTACCAAAAAAATTCCAAAAGCATAAAATCCAACAAATCCAAATCCAAGCATAAACTTCAACTTAAACCAAAACCAAAACTTAATCTTACTTACTTACTGAAATCAGAAATATAATCCAGAAACAGAAGCAACAAAGATCAAGCCAAAAGCATCAAACATCCAAACTCATCCAAAGCATTAAAAAGGTAAAAAGAACAATTAAACATAACCGAATGATTAACTTGCATAAAAATCAGATCCCAAACATTCAAAAAAGTAAACATAAAAATCCAGAAACTTTAACCTAATGCTAGTGGTTGTCACACCTAATAACACCAAGCTAAGCTACTAAAACTACTAAACTATATGAAAATTAAATGAAGAAACATAAATACCACGAATGGTGACTGAAAATTGAATCTTGGAGTCAAAGAAGCCTTGTATCCACCTTGTGGGTTGTTTTTTTGCTACTGATTTCGACCTAGAATCCTCTATTTATAGTTTTAGAAAACAAGCGGCCGCGTCGCGCGTACATAGAATCCGCGGCGCGCACATGGGTTTATCCCCGTTTGTTCGGCATTTGAATTCTTCCCACCGCCTCATATGTGACTCAGCGCGTCGCGCCCATGTGAGATTGTGCGGCGCGTGTGCTTATTCGACTCTTTTGTCTTTATCTCCAAACTTCTTCCATTTTGTACACATTTAGCCCATTTTACATCTTTTCTTTCCAAACAAGCACCGACACAAAAAGTGAGAATACCACAACATATATGATATAAAACCACCAAGAATAGGGTCTAACAACGACTAAAATACTTGATATTACTAGGCGTTGTCAAAACTATAGTTCTAGTCATGATATAAAACTTTAAGTTTATACTTAATATTTATTTTATCGATTAAAGTCCAAAACTTGTAGTCCCAAAACATGGATGTTACATGTACTTTCTTCTTGTAATAGGAAATATATATTTATCTGCTCAACATTCCAAGAAAGAGACACCTTTACTCTCAGTGAGATTGTAGAAATAACATCTCATAAATACAATTGCTAATTTTGGACTCCAGTTTTCAAGAAGTCACACGTCATATGTAGGATTTGCAACTCTAGACTTTCAAGTAAGAAAACTTGAGAGGATGCCTATGTCATAACAAGTATGGTGTATTTTTTTTTCCTTATTTAGTTTGAATCTTATTACGTATGTATGTAAACTAACTCTAAGGAAAAACATGAAAAGAAAGAGTCAATGCAACTTTACTATTTTCAGACATGGTTTTATGAGGATGACATACATCCATATGTATGTGTCCTTCTAGATCCTTGGTGTTTTTTACCTAAAAAGTGAAGATGCATTGATTATCTTCTCATATAACATGCTTAATATCAAAATTCCTACCAGTTAGAGTTCTTTAAGCGTCTCTTGTTCATGTGACTAGGATGATGATGTTAATATTATTTTCAAATCATGTATGAAACCTTTTTATATCACATGTATTTACATTTGAAAGATCATTATGCATATCAATTTCTTAATGATCATAATAAGGGACACATAAAAAGATATATTCAACAAAAGGGACAATCATCGAGATATTCCTCATGGAAAATGTACTATAATCTAATAACATGGTTCTATGACCAAATGTTTCAAATATGGAAAACTGTAATTAATTCCAAATTTAAAAAAATGTGACTCTACAATCCCAACTAGTAGTTTCCAAGTATCACAATCAACTCCTCAGTTCTAGACTTGTTGGTCTCGTCAACCTTGTCTTTCTTGATCTATGCAAGGTAGGAGGGATAATTACTCCTTTAATTGCCTTTTTTAACACAATGGTAACACTAGGCATATTTTTAAGGACGCTCCTTCATTTTGGATTGGCTCGCAACCTTCATGGCAACATATTTGCATTTGCTATTATATTTCCTATATGTCTTCTTCTTCACACGTCCTTCTTTGATCATCAACATTGTATCGCCTTAGGAACATTATTCCTAGACGTCTTAAGCATCGAGTGTAACTCTAAGATGAATGTTGATGAAAACACGTACTCACAAGTGTACGAGGCCGTGCAAGTAATATCGTCATAAGACCAGATATTGTACCCACATGAACTATCCTATTCTATAGGTAGAAGAAGTAGATAATTGCTTGTGAAAAGTGATTTGGTTTTAAATTAACAAAAAGTAATTTTCATAAAATTAACCAAAACAAGAATCCAACAAAGTATTGCTAAAACTAGTGACTATATAAACAAACACAATAATAATATAGACTCTCTAGGAAAACAAACACAAAGTTTAACAAATATGAGATAAGCAAGATTTAGTTGACTTATATAGGTTCAATGATTCACCCAATGCATTTATTTTTTAAAACAATTATGTAAACAAGAATCTCCTAACACCAATAAAAGTTATTAATCACCTCTCGATCTTATGTTTCGATTTAAAAACATGAACTTTTCTCTGTAGTTCATGAAATTAAAAATAATTAGGTTCAATGGTTTTGTTAAAGGTTCTCTAATATATGTCTATATTAAGTTTAAGTGAGATAATGATACAACACACCCACATTCAAATGATTTCACAATAAAAGTTTCTATCAAAGTCAATATTGCATATAAATATTGACGTTGAGCTAAGTAAATAAATCTTAACTAACATTGACTAAGTTAAAACCAAATATCATATTTACCCATCAGATTTCATATTTTAAAAATAAAAGTGCATTTCCATAAAATTGGTTTGAACATTATACTACACTAGAATCATCATATACCCCAAGCAACTAACCCCACACAAAAGTTTACCCCATTAAACCAAATAAAAAGCAAAAAATGGAATAATAAATTTTAACTACATTATTCAAATAAAATTGCATGAAAAGCAAATTTAATTCAAGTGATAGTAATAAAAATCAAGCCTCAGATGAATTTTCAAAAAAAAAAACTAAGGAAATAAAAAATTGAGAAAGTTTTTGGAAAAAAGGCACCGGGTTTTGTTTTTGCACATGTTGACCCTAGCTCACTCAGGCCTCCCCTGGCTCACTCCTTCTTGTTGTGCATGTATTTTGGAAGATACACACACACACGTGTGTATATATATATATATATATATATATATATATATATATATATATATATATATATATATATATATATATATATATATATATATATATATATATGATGGCGATGTGGTGTGTATTCACGACTGTCAAAAATAGAAGGTGGGGGGTGATAGGGTGACACATGGCAAGGCAAAATGATGGTGGTGAGGGTGAAGGAATGATACAGGTGATTACGATGGTGTTTGGATGTTAGGTAAGATGATGATGGCGTAGAATAGTGGTTTGTAGTGGTCAAAGATAATAGTGAAGCTAATTGAGGTTAAGGATGATCAAGATGGCTTGGTGAAGCTGTTGTACAGTAACATGACAATGTCATAGTGATAGGGGCGGACCTATGGGTTTCTCAAGGTAGAACGTGCTGACCCTCAAAGTTTCTCGCATAATGTAAAATTTTTGGGAAATTTTTCGGCATAATGTGAATTTTTTTGTCATGCTACCCCTAAAATCATGTCTGCTACCCTAAGATTTTGTTCTGACTCTACCACTGCATGGTGTATTGGCGTGAATATAGTGATGTTGAACTTGAAAGGTTTTCCGCAACCATGAACTAAATAACCTAAGTTCACATGCAACCTAAAAAAGATCTATGTTTTCTTACTTTGAACATGTAACTAATTCCTAAAGGCCAAACAAAAATTAACTAAAAGAATAAATTAGAAAAACTAACCTTTAGTTTTAATCTTGAAGCTAAGCAGCACAAGTGTCCTGCCTCAAATGAGATCACACCCAGGGTGTAACATCCTCTATCTAGGGTAAATAATTTATTTAATAAAATAATTAATTTGATAATCATAATAATCGTCTAAAAGTAAAATTTATTTAAAATGTGAAGTTGAGGTAGTAACTAGTCTATAATGACTTAATAAGGGTATAGATGGAAATTCCTCATATGGAGTTCAAAAATAAGGACTTAGATTGTAATAAATATTTTAGATGTGTTGGGGAAGGACTTCTAGTGCAATATTGACATAATCTAAAATCTGGAGGGATTAAGTTGCAAAAACTGAATAAGATGTGAGTTTAAGTTGGGGAAAACCCCATTTCCCCTTAGAGATCGAGAATTGAGAGAGAGAAGGGGGAAGAGGGCGATTTTCAGGAGATGCAAGTGGAGAGGGTTGTTTTTAACAAGATCTAAGTGATTCACATCAACCAATTGAAGATTTGAGGTAAGAAATCTAATATCCATGTTAAAAACCCACCATCTTGGGTAGATCAAGTTCAAATTCGGGTTTATTAGTTGGGGGAGATGAACTCTATGATCCCAAAGGTGTAGCATATGAATTCTTATGATTATCTCTTTTCAATGCAATGGTTTCATGCTTGGAGAATCATTTGAATGTTGGTTGATACTCATAAACCCTAATTTTTGGGGAAAAACCCATCAATGGGTGAAATCTTAATGATTTGATCAACTTGCATCTTAAATGTGTTCTATGAAGAGCTTAAGTGTTCCTAGTGACTTCATTCCAATGGAAGAAGGAACCTCATGAATCATTGATCAATTGGTTGGTTGGAATTGGACATTCCTTGATCTAAGCTTGTGAAGCAAATTGGGATTAGAACATGGATTTGATTCAATGAAGATGTTATTGGGTGATTTGTTTGGACCAAATGATGGGTAATTGAGATAGAAATAATGTCCTTTTGATATCTAGAAGTTTGGGGTAGTATTAGACTTCGAAATGGACCAAAATGAAGTGAAAATGACCAAAATCGGAGCTGGAACTGGGTAAAGCACGACCCGTGTAATATATTACACGACCCGTGCTGTTTGAACCAGTGAATTACACGACCCGTGTAATATATTACACGACCCGTGTAATTCGCTGATCAGTTTTGGGTACTTTTTGAGTTTGGACTCCACGGTTTGGGCTTTGGGTGCTAAGACTTGAACTCATTTCTAGACAATGTTTAACTAAGATTTCACTCTTAATTAGTGAAGTTTAACTAGTCTAGAGCTATTAGTAATATTGAATATTATTTCTTGTAGGAGAGAAGTAATCAAAGTGAAACAAAGAGTAACATCCTACCTTGGGACGTAAGAGAGGTGAGTTACCGGGAGTACACATCCCTCTTTCAACTCTTGTATGTTTTATCTCATTTCATGCATATCTTTATGTGCTAATTGTTGCATATCTTTGTGTTCATGGCATTCAAAGAGTTATTTCAAAGATGTTTCTCTTTTACAAGAAAAATAATACTATAGTTTTGAAATATGTTTTGAATCATCCCTCCATGCATTTCATATAGGAGGGGTGGACCGTGTGAACCTTTGACAAAGATGAAATGATTGTCCCGGATTTAGGGAAATCACGGGTTAATACCCAAATGAGTTGTTGTCCCGGATTTAGGGAAAATGTTTCCGACAAATAGGAAACTGCATGAGGGATTTGCTAACCCTCATGGGACTAGTGTGGTGGCCACTAGTTCTAGTTTAGCCTATACGGGGATCGGATGACATGCTCCGTGCGTGTTATTCGTGAACTTAGGTAGGTGCCACTGTGGTGAGTTGGACTGCTAAGAGATTGACATGGGTTGGAATAGTTGCATTCATGCATCATGCTGCATAACATAACTATCCATTGGTGTAAACTATCAAAATGTTTTAATCAGTTCAATTATGTATAAATCAGTATTTTTGGAGATTATCTCGAGTGCTAAGGAGTTTCCTTCACTCATAGTAAGATAATCTCGGGTAACTCACTAGGCAAATCCATTGCCTAACTGTTTGATGTGTACTCAGGTTAAGGCTAGGAGTTTAAGGCAAGGCGGGAATTTTAGAAGACCACGAGATGTGTGGCCATTTAAACCTTGATTTTGTACTCGAATTATGATACCTCCTCGCTATACATTATTAAATACTGTTTTGATGTTTTTGGGACCTAATTCCGCGATGATGAAACTTCTTTTGAAATTAATGAAGTTATTTTAGAAAAACAAATGTTTAAATTAGAAAACCCTAGCGAGGGGTGTCACAATTTGGTATCAGAGCATTGGTTTAAGTGAATTAGGTACTAGGATTAGTACTTAGACTTAAACTTAAGGTGCTCATGAGTGAGGATTATGTATTAGTTAACTAATTATGTGCCACAAGATTAATGTTTATCTTTCTCAGAATGGTGAACACTCGTAGCATGGTCCCGTCGGGTGAAGTTCAAGGAAGTGGGGCAGGTGATGAGGCTCAATCACAACCCATTTCCCTTGCAAGCATTGAGAAGATGATGCTTGACTTAATGGCCAAGCAAGAAGTGAAGATGATTGATAAGATGAAAGAGTTAATGGAGGATCAAGAAGTGCGATTGAGAGACGAAGTGAAGAATTTGTTTGGGGATAACACCGCTTCGGGTGGGCATGATACAAGTAGTTCGTACGATAGTATGCAACATGGACCATCTAGTAACACTGTGTCCCACGACATGGTAACACCAAAGAAAAGGTGTGGTTTCAAGGACTTCAACTCTTGCAAGCCACCTACTTACAATGGGACTCTAGACCCGGTTGTACTCCACAATTGGGTAATTGAGATCGAAATGGCCTTTTATGCTTGTCAATGCGGTGATGATCAACGCGTGAACTTCGCAATCACTACTCTCAAGGAAACGGCTCTTGAGTGGTGGTTGGAGACTAAAGAAATGATGGAGTTGCATGTGTTGGAGAGCCTGACTTGGGATGTATTCTTGGAAAAGATGAAGGAGAGGTTTTGTACTAAAGAAGAGATCCGCGATCTTGAAAGAAAGTTCCTTGACTTGAAGAAAGACAAAATGACCATCACTGAGTACAATGCCAAATTCCGAAAACTTTTGAGCTTTGCTAGAAGGTTGGCTCCGGATGAGGCCACTAGAGTGGATCAATACGTGGGAGGTTTGCCTTGGAATTTTCGACTTAACTTCGAGGCGGCTACTCTTGAAATTGCCATGAGAAAGGCAAGAAAGATTGAGAAGACATTGGAAGAACGGGACAAGGAAAGACCTCCATTTGCGAACAAGAGGAAGGAAGGTCATGACTGGCGTGGAAAGGGTACAATTGACCAAAAGAAACCAAAATTTGAAGGAAGAAGCAGGGGTGGAGAAACACAAAACAAGAACAAGGATGAAGTGGTGTGCTTTAAATGTGGTGATAAGGGGCACTTTGCTAATGCATGTCCCAAGGGTTTCAAGTGTTATAATTGTGGAGATGTTGGTCACAAAGCAAGTGAGTGTACTTCAAAAGAGAAAGGGGGCAGTGGAGGCGGAAGAAAGGAAGTACCTAGGACTAGAGGAAGGGCTTTTCAAATGACCGAGGAAGAGGCTAGAGAAAAGGCAAATGTGGTGTCAGGTATATTTCTTGTAAACTCTTTACCCGCTTCTATGTTATTTGATTCGGGGGCTACTTATTCCCATGTGTCCCCTAATTTTGCAAAAAGACTACAATTACCTTTGCATAAACTTGAGTATGAGCTAGTGATAGATGTAGCGGGTGGTGCAAGCAAAATTGTGAGTAAAGAGATATCGCATGTAAAAGTGGAGTGTAGTGGGGCGGAATTTTGGGTCGATCTCATACTTTTGGACGTTGGTGGATTTGATGTCGTACTCGGTATGGATTGGCTTTCAAAGTATGACGCCGAAATTTTATGTGGAAAGAAAATGGTGAGAGTGAAGACATCCGAAGGAGAACCGATTCTTATTTATGGGGACAAAAGAAGAGTGCCCACTAGTGTAATCAACGTAATGAAAGCAAGAAGATGTTTGAGGAAGGGTTGCCAAGCTTATTTAGCGTATGTAGTAGACACCGTAAAGGAAAAGAAGACTTTGGAGGATATTGAAGTAGTACGAGATTATCCCGAGGTTTTCCCCGATGATCTACCCGGTTTGCCACCGGATCGTCAAGTGGAATTTCGTATTGATTTGGTACCCGGAACTGCGCCTTTAGCCAAAGCTCCGTATCGTTTAGCACCTGCGGAATTGAAAGAGTTGATGACTCAATTACAAGAGCTTCTTGATAAGGGCTTCATTAGGCCTAGCTCTTCCCCTTGGGGAGCTCCGATCTTATTTGTGAAGAAAAAGGATGGCTCCATGAGAATGTGCATTGATTACCGGGATCTCAACAAAGTGACTATCAAGAACCGGTATCCTCTACCTCGTATTGACGATTTATTTGATCAATTGCAAGGTGCGGGTTACTTTTCAAAAATTGATCTTCGGTCGGGTTATCATCAATTGAAAGTAAGAGATGAAGATGTAGAGAAAACGGCCTTTCGAACAAGATATGGGCATTTCGAGTTTCTTGTAATGCCTTTCGGGCTAACAAATGCGCCCGCAGCTTTCATGGACCTCATGAATCGGGTGTGTAAACCGTTCCTTGACAAGTTTGTGATTGTGTTTATTGATGACATCCTCATCTACTCAAAGTCGGAGGCGGAGCATAAAGAACATTTGAAGAGGGTACTCGAAACTCTAAAAAGAGAGAACTTGTATGCAAAGTTTTCCAAGTGCGAGTTTTGGATCGGGGAAGTTCAATTTCTTGGGCATGTAGTGAATAAAGATGGAATTAAAGTGGACCCGGCAAAGATTGAAGCGGTAATGAATTGGGAGAAACCGAAGAATCCAACCGAAATAAGAAGCTTTCTTGGATTGGCGGGATATTATAGACGTTTCATAGAAGGGTTTTCCAAGATTGCATGTCCGTTGACTTCGTTGACCAAGAAGAATGAGAAGTTTGTGTGGACCAGCAAACAAGATAAGGCATTCGAGTTGTTGAAGAGTAGGTTGTGTGAAGCTCCTATTTTGTCCCTTCCGGAGGGCACCGAGGATTTTGCGGTTTATAGTGACGCGTCGGGTTTGGGCATCGTATGTGTTCTTACTCAGAGAGGAAAGGTTATTGCATATGCGTCACGACAATTAAAGGAGCACGAGTTGAATTACCCCACGCATGATAAGGAGTTGGCGGCGGTGATTCATGCATTGAAGATTTGGAGGCATTATCTTTATGGCACTCAATGCAAACTCTTCACGGATCATCAAAGTTTGCAATATTTATTTAGTCAAAAGGACTTGAATGCGAGGCAAAGGCGGTGGATTGAAGTGTTCAAAGATTATGATTGTGAAATCCTTTACCACCCGGGTAAAGCGAACATTGTGGCGGATGCGTTGAGTAGAAAAGAAATTAGTGAGAAAAGAAGAGTTAAAGCATTAAGAATTGAAGTGGTATCCACACTAGTTGACATGTTGAAGAGTGTTCAAGAAAGAGCTCAAGAAAAGGGTAACATTAAAGAAGAAAGACTTGGCAAGTCAGTGATTTTTGAGGAAAATTCTCACGGATTAAAAACATTTCAAAGTCGTGTTTGGGTACCGATGTATGGTGGAAAGAGAGAACTAATTCTTGATGAGGCCCATAAGACCAAATATTCCATTCATCCCGGGTGTACAAAAATGTATATGGATTTGAAGCCTTTGTATTGGTGGCCGACCATGAAAGTGGATATTGCAAAGTATGTCAACAAGTGTTTAACGTGCTCTTTAGTGAAAACCGAGCATCAAAGACCTTATGGGGATCTTGAGCCGTTGGAGGTCCCGGAATGGAAGTGGGAAAAGATCACTATGGATTTTGTTACCAAATTACCGCGAACAAGAAGTGGTCACGATATGATTTGGGTCATTGTGGACCGGTTGACTAAAAGTGCATTATTTCTTGCGGCAAGAGAAACATGGCCTGTTGATAAGTTTGCGGAACTATATAAGGATGAAGTCATTCGGAGGCACGGAGTGCCATTATCAATTGTGTCGGATCGGGACAGTCGGTTTACATCACATTTCTGGAAAAGCATGCAAGAGGTATTGGGAACCAAGTTATGTTTGAGTACGGCTTATCATCCTCAAACCGATGGGCAAAGTGAGAGGACGATTCAAACGCTTGAGGATATGCTACGTGCTTGTGTGTTGGATTTTGGGGGAAGCTGGGATAGACATCTTCCTCTGATTGAGTTTTCTTACAACAATAGTTACCATTCATCCATAAAGATGGCTCCGTATGAAGCTTTGTATGGAAGGAAGTGTAGATCACCTTCATGTTGGTTACAAGCGGGAGAAAAGGTGTTGGTGGGGCCTAGTTTGATTCAAGAAACCGCGGAAAAAGTGGAGGTGATTAGAGAACGGATGAAGGCGGCCCAAAGTAGACAAAAGAGTTATGCCAATTTGAAGAATCGACCCATGACATTTCAAGTGGGAGATCAAGTGTTACTCAAGGTGTCACCTTGGAGAGGTATAATACGTTTTGGGAAAAGAGGAAAGCTTAATCCAAGGTATATTGGACCGTTGAATGTGTTGGAGAAGATTGGAAAACAAGCTTATAGACTCGAGTTGCCACCGGAGTTGCATGGAATTCACAATGTGTTCCACGTATGCTATCTTAGGAAGTGGCTGGGGGATAAGGTCGACTTCCTACCTTTAGAGGAAATTCGGATGGATGAAAACAAGAGACTTATAGAAGAACCGGAGGAGATTCTGGATAGGAAGGTTAAAAGACTAAGGAAAAAGATGATCGAGCTGGTTCTTGTCAAATGGAAGCATTCGTCGGGAGCAAATCTCACGTGGGAAACGGAAGATGAAATGCGGAAGAGGTATCCACATCTTTTTGGAGAAGCCGAGATTCCGAGGACGGAATCTTCTTAAGGGGAAGGTAATTGTAACATCCTCTATCTAGGGTAAATAATTTATTTAATAAAATAATTAATTTGATAATCATAATAATCGTCTAAAAGTAAAATTTATTTAAAATGTGAAGTTGAGGTAGTAACTAGTCTATAATGACTTAATAAGGGTATAGATGGAAATTCCTCATATGGAGTTCAAAAATAAGGACTTAGATTGTAATAAATATTTTAGATGTGTTGGGGAAGGACTTCTAGTGCAATATTGACATAATCTAAAATCTGGAGGGATTAAGTTGCAAAAACTGAATAAGATGTGAGTTTAAGTTGGGGAAAACCCCATTTCCCCTTAGAGATCGAGAATTGAGAGAGAGAAGGGGGAAGAGGGCGATTTTCAGGAGATGCAAGTGGAGAGGGTTGTTTTTAACAAGATCTAAGTGATTCACATCAACCAATTGAAGATTTGAGGTAAGAAATCTAATATCCATGTTAAAAACCCACCATCTTGGGTAGATCAAGTTCAAATTCGGGTTTATTAGTTGGGGGAGATGAACTCTATGATCCCAAAGGTGTAGCATATGAATTCTTATGATTATCTCTTTTCAATGCAATGGTTTCATGCTTGGAGAATCATTTGAATGTTGGTTGATACTCATAAACCCTAATTTTTGGGGAAAAACCCATCAATGGGTGAAATCTTAATGATTTGATCAACTTGCATCTTAAATGTGTTCTATGAAGAGCTTAAGTGTTCCTAGTGACTTCATTCCAATGGAAGAAGGAACCTCATGAATCATTGATCAATTGGTTGGTTGGAATTGGACATTCCTTGATCTAAGCTTGTGAAGCAAATTGGGATTAGAACATGGATTTGATTCAATGAAGATGTTATTGGGTGATTTGTTTGGACCAAATGATGGGTAATTGAGATAGAAATAATGTCCTTTTGATATCTAGAAGTTTGGGGTAGTATTAGACTTCGAAATGGACCAAAATGAAGTGAAAATGACCAAAATCGGAGCTGGAACTGGGTAAAGCACGACCCGTGTAATATATTACACGACCCGTGCTGTTTGAACCAGTGAATTACACGACCCGTGTAATATATTACACGACCCGTGTAATTCGCTGATCAGTTTTGGGTACTTTTTGAGTTTGGACTCCACGGTTTGGGCTTTGGGTGCTAAGACTTGAACTCATTTCTAGACAATGTTTAACTAAGATTTCACTCTTAATTAGTGAAGTTTAACTAGTCTAGAGCTATTAGTAATATTGAATATTATTTCTTGTAGGAGAGAAGTAATCAAAGTGAAACAAAGAGTAACATCCTACCTTGGGACGTAAGAGAGGTGAGTTACCGGGAGTACACATCCCTCTTTCAACTCTTGTATGTTTTATCTCATTTCATGCATATCTTTATGTGCTAATTGTTGCATATCTTTGTGTTCATGGCATTCAAAGAGTTATTTCAAAGATGTTTCTCTTTTACAAGAAAAATAATACTATAGTTTTGAAATATGTTTTGAATCATCCCTCCATGCATTTCATATAGGAGGGGTGGACCGTGTGAACCTTTGACAAAGATGAAATGATTGTCCCGGATTTAGGGAAATCACGGGTTAATACCCAAATGAGTTGTTGTCCCGGATTTAGGGAAAATGTTTCCGACAAATAGGAAACTGCATGAGGGATTTGCTAACCCTCATGGGACTAGTGTGGTGGCCACTAGTTCTAGTTTAGCCTATACGGGGATCGGATGACATGCTCCGTGCGTGTTATTCGTGAACTTAGGTAGGTGCCACTGTGGTGAGTTGGACTGCTAAGAGATTGACATGGGTTGGAATAGTTGCATTCATGCATCATGCTGCATAACATAACTATCCATTGGTGTAAACTATCAAAATGTTTTAATCAGTTCAATTATGTATAAATCAGTATTTTTGGAGATTATCTCGAGTGCTAAGGAGTTTCCTTCACTCATAGTAAGATAATCTCGGGTAACTCACTAGGCAAATCCATTGCCTAACTGTTTGATGTGTACTCAGGTTAAGGCTAGGAGTTTAAGGCAAGGCGGGAATTTTAGAAGACCACGAGATGTGTGGCCATTTAAACCTTGATTTTGTACTCGAATTATGATACCTCCTCGCTATACATTATTAAATACTGTTTTGATGTTTTTGGGACCTAATTCCGCGATGATGAAACTTCTTTTGAAATTAATGAAGTTATTTTAGAAAAACAAATGTTTAAATTAGAAAACCCTAGCGAGGGGTGTCACACAGGGAGCCAGAGGAAGGTCACGAAAATGAGATCACTATAATTACCAATTTAACCTCTAATTAATCAGCAAACTGTAGCTTCCTAGAAACTGCTGCCGAACTCTGACCTAGTCAGTTCTGTCCATAGATAAGTGATAAGATGATCCTCAGTCCAACAAGATATTTTCAGACATGAGACATGGATTGAGATCAATCTCTGTCTGACACACTGTTTCCCGATTTCCGATTTTGCGTATGACTATTAGACTTCTAATTGAACGAATCAATTCAGTCCTGGCTGGCCAGCGCTTCAGTCAACTTCAAAATCATCGAGTGGCCAACAGATATCTGTTTCCCGTCTGGGTTAAGGGACGAATAAGCTTCGACTAATATGTTATATCTTTTACCCGACAAATCACTCAAAACAGCACGTTTTATCACACCGAGTTACCGATGCGTTTTCGTACTATCAATGAACAACCGCCTTGTAAATTATAACTCATATCTCTCCACTTTAAGACCATAAGATATTATCGTCTCAACATTGCTCGTGATGTAATCCATGAAGCAATCTATTGAGCGTGGGTTTATCCAATACTCAAATCTCCATTTCCAAGTACTCATGAACGCTGCAGCAATCTTATTGTAATGTCTAACTCCTTAGATAAACTACAAACCAATTCATGACAGTCTTCCTTCATACTTACTCCCTAAAAGTATGAGTGACTGTGGATATTTGAATAATCCAATTATTCAGGAAGTAAACATGCAAAAGCGAAACATAAAATCTGACTGGCAGCTACTCCTGCTTATTACCAAGTCTCCACGAGGTAATCACCAAGTCGGATTTATCATAACTATTATCGGTTTCTTATTCTCTTTTAAACTTTCAATTCAAGCCTTTTATATCTATGTCTATGACCTTTTCACTCTTTCTATGTATCCAAGTGTCTAACACTTATACACTTTATTGCAGATGATCCTATCGGATACTCTTCCGATGATATCTCAATTTGTCATTCTGTCATTCTCTCTCACAACTCCATTCCGGTGATGTGTACCGTGACTGCCCATGGTTCTCGGGTCTTTTTAGTCTACATGACTACACCCTAAGACAATTTCGAGGTGTCATGATGTGCCGGTGAACCACACGCGCTCCATCAGAAACCAACGAAATTCTTTAACCATGAAGTCCTACAGTACCACGTTCTGGTGTAAACAATTACCGATTTGAAAACCCTTTCAAATCAATCACCCTAATCATTTCCCAGTGATTTCTCACGTCTGTTCAAAAAATCCATTCAGTATTCTCAGCCAGGCAATATCCTGAATCCAACATACAATGCTCTAAGCATTAAGTCATCAGGATATGTTCATAACACTTCTGATTTGTCCAAGAGGCTTGAGGAACCTGATGTAATCTCATTCCAAGCCCTTTCGGAATCCTAAGATTACCAATAATCATTGTGCCATGATTTCCGGAAACCATTTCCTTTCGGGGACTCTTTCTTATGCATCTTGAATCCCATCAAGATCATATTCTCAACGGCTAAGTCTATACTGTCAGTCTCATCTATCTGATAGATGTCTGTGAACTACGTGAGTATGCTGCACCTTCTTTGTTTCTTTCATGCCAATTCATTACACTTTGTAATGACAGGAAACTCCATTCCTGGGGTTATGCATCTTGAATCTCATCAAGATCTTATTGGTAGAATTCTGATCTATCTAATAGATGTTCACAACCACCTGAGTATGTTGTATCTCTTAAAGTCTTTCATAGCGAACCGTTTCTTAACACCAAGTCATTACACTTTGTAATGATAAGAGACGTTTCCTAGAACCAGTATGTAACCCACATACAATGATAGCAGATAACAACGATACTCCCACTGGCTTTGACACCGTTATATGACTATTTTGGACTATTCACAAAATCCAGAACTTATGGCACATTTTGCGAAACCGAAATCCAAACCTTTCCGACATATTAAAGGAAATCTTTCAGGCTATTCACAAAATCCAAACCTTTTGGCCTATTTTGAGAATCCGAATATCCTTTTTTGCGAGATGCCCATGGGACGAATCCCGGGGCCTTGTACCTTTTGCAATGGCATGCTCTATGTGAGTCCCTATTAGTGTGCCGGTAAACCGCACACGCTCCACTAACGACTCACACTATGCCATGCAGAATCCTCTCAGATTTCATCTTCTATTGAGACTGCTTCTCTCGGAATCAATTACTTGACTCCAAATGATGACTCATTCAACCAGATGTTTTGTAAGTACATTTCTATGTTCCCTTCATTGATGATTCAATTACTCCCACTGGTTCCTAGACCAGTTGTAAAGATCAATCAAACTGTCACATATACTGTGTCTCACGGTAAGGTTCTCTTATTTGGCAGCAACCGGGCTCACCAATGCTTCCAGCAGTCGGATTACTTATCTGTACCATCTTTAGTGTTTTACCACTACTCGGTATATCACGCAGATCATAACTCCTTATGACGGTGACAATAACTACTAGTCAAGCGAAGAGAGGGTATGTTAGGTTTATCAGGAATCTAATTCCTGGTCAAGGCCCAATGATGATTAAAGGTTCTTTCACTTGGCTAATCCCTGAACTCATTCAATATTATTCTTATTCCCACTGTTTCCTTAGAACTTGAGCTCTTTCTAAAAGGACTCTTCTTTCAAAGGATAACCGGAATGGCTAATAAAATGACATTGCTGATCAGTTTCAGGCTTGTCATGAGATTCAGACGAATGCTACATGACCCTGGACTTTCTATGTATTAGTGGGACGATCCCATCTTTACATTTCAGACAGTGTCGGCATAACCTACTTAGTCTAAGATATGGTCGGAATATGGTTTCTGCGGTCTGACTGGTTGAATATTTAATTCATTGAAATACTAATCGGAAATATATCTTATACATCGAGGATCAAAACTATTTCGATCAATGCTCCATCATCTTCCCTAAGACACATTATAACCATTAGTGTTCTTGGAAGAGGATAAACTGTGAAACATTTTCTCAGTCTATGTAGTCATTCAGGTTCTGTTGATCTTATACTTCCTTTGAAATCCTTGAACACTTCAAGGTTCCAATCAACCGCTTATTCCGATAAGCGAAGCCATATTTGTCAAACTATTTGGCAAATATTTTGAAGCATAACTAATCGTGTTCTGTTCGAAGATTCGAGCAATACACAGTAACTTATGTGTCTATCGCTCAAAATCTTAATACCTTTACATCTCCATGTAAATTTATGACTTTGTTAATATTGTTCAAGACATGCAATCATCACCTGACTCCAAGTCAAGTGATTCCAAAATCCTATCCATTGGATCTTTGGGTGATTCCTTTCTTGCCACAATTAATTTTATTAAGCACTCAATTCATCATGTGACTCTAAGTCAAATGATTCCAAAGTCCTGTCCAACTGGACCTTTGGTTGAAGTGATTCTCATAAAATTTACTTTAACAATCATAAAGAACACAATTTATAAGTCCAATCCCATTGGATGTATCAACATTCAAGTTATTGCCATTTATGCCATTAACACATTCACACAACATTTCGAGGATAATTAAAACAATCATGTTTTAAAAGAAAATATTTTATTAAACCAGAATTATCCTCAGAATAATGTACTATGTGAATCCATGTCATATGTATCTATAAACTAATAACAAGAACAAATATCTAGCCTAACTCTAAAAAATGCACGAGCTCCAGATCTAATCCGAATATGCTCCTATGCGACAACATCCCGCATCCTACAGAGTCCGTGCATACAGAGCAAATGTGAGAAACACATCCTGTATCAAGGAAATGAGGATCAGGTATTCTGAGTTTTAAGATATTACTGAGTTTTCCAAACGGTTTGGCTTTGGAGCATTTTTCCAATCTTTCTGTGACTGTGTCCCACCTTATGGATTCCCAGTTTGAAACATCGAACAATGAGTCCGGACGATCCGGATCATTTCTTGATGCACCTTAAAACTGGACTCAATCCTGAAGTAGCTGAATCATTAGAACTATGCTTCACCATGAACGACTCATACATAGTCGACATCGAATGCATTTCCACAATTGTCTTATCCGTTTACCCTTTCTGTTCATCTGGATGAACAGATCAGCGAGTCGAGCTAATGCTTAACTCCCGATCACAAAGGGAAACCAGTTTTATACTGTTCGCCTATGTAACCCTCAATCTTGGGAACATGCAAACTGGTGCTACTTCCTTTTAGCTTGCAACTTCAAGCTCTTTGAAGATCCTAGTTCGTTCCTTTTTTTTTTCAACCAGTTCTCAGAACCTTTCTTTAACCAGCTGTGCTAACTTATCTGACCCTAGGAATTCTAAATCTCTGCGGAACTCGGGGTCAATGATCAATAGCATAAGGCAACGAACTTCCTTGTACTCAATAGTCAAGGAGTCATGCTCATCACAAGCTTCTGTATGATGCCATGTTTGGGAGCGGACACTCAGTCGGATATGGTTCGCCAGCAAAACTAAGAACTATTCTCTAATTGCAAAACCATATCACACAGTCAAGGCCAGTCAGCCTTACCATATTTTAACAGGTGCTTTCTGAAGCTCTCAGAAATGGGTGAAGGAGGGGAAGGAGGAGAATGACACTTTCTTCAGACATATATAAAATTTGAATTTATTAGTTTAATTAATCCTTTTAAATAATTACCCAATTTATTATTTAACAAGGCTAGGATCCAAAATACCCCAACTATGCTGTGAAGAGGGATGCCGTAATCACAACACAGTGGTCATTAAGGTAGATAACTATTATCAATTTCAGTCTAATGAAATTCCTAGATCTGTGAGATTCATTGAACTGTTCAATGACATGTTTAATCTCGGATATGCCCCACCGTTTGTGACTGGGATGCCGAGGATCACAAACCGGGTGTGAATAACCATGCAAATTAGCTTGGTACTCTCGGGGTCCATTATCATCTCAAATTGATGTGCTGGTTAACCACACACGCTCCATCAACAATGATAACACCCGGGAAACCCATTGCCACTCTTTATGAACCCCCATTGGTGTGCCGGTAACCCACACACGCTCCACCAACGTTTCATAAAGTGCAATGTGCAATTTCATGGGTTAGCATCAAATTCACATTTTTTCTAAAGTAACTAGATTGGGAATTCTTGTACGGGTTCTAGTACTTTGATCATTATACTTTTAATGATTAAGCGGTCCTATCAAAACTGTTCGGCTAACGACCCTCCACTGATCAGGCGAGCGATGGGTGAGAGTGAACACCCATTAGACCGCCATTTTATAGGCAGTCTCCTTATACCCACTTTATAGACCAGCTTCGTGAATGAGGCCTACTAATGATTTGACTAACCAATTTATCTTATACATATAGTATTAACTTTTAATAATATATATAAGATGTATTTTAAACATTTTAAAAATATTCCTGGTTTATCTTTTAATTTCCTGAAATTTAACTATTAAACTTCAAATTAAATTAAACCTTTAATTTGATTTAATTGATCTTTTAATTAAACTATTAATTAAATTAATTAAATATTGATATTTTAAACCTTTTAAAATATTTTAGGATTTATCCTTTAATTTTCGAAATTTAACCATTAAATTAAAATTAAATTAAATCCCTTGAATTATCTTTTAATTAAACAATTAATTAAATTAATTCAAATGTAGATAGGTTTTTCCAAATTAATCAAATCAATTTAAACATATCTTAAACCCCTAATTATCGAATTCAAAAAAATGGGTTTAAGGTTATCCAATTAATTAACCAATTTAAAGTTACCAAAAATAGAAAACCTTCCAAAACCCTAATGCCAATTTTCGAAAATTACCAGGGGAGGGGATAGGGTTTCTAAAAAAAAACAAACCCTAAATCGATTCAGGCCCAAAAAGGATTTATAAACTTTAAACCCTAATTTTAGGAAAACTATTACAGCAATTCAATAAGAAAACAACCATTTGCTCTGAAACCACTGAAAGATTTTCCGCAACCATGAACTAAATAACCTAAGTTCACATGCAACCTAGAAAAGATCTATGTTTTCTTACTTTGAACATGTAACTAATTCCTAAAGGCCAAACAAAAATTAATTAAAAGAATAAATTAGAAAAACTAACCTTTAGTTTTAATCTTGAAGTTAAGCAGCACAAGTGTCCTGCCTCAAATGAGATCACACCTAGGGAGCCAGAGGAAGGTCACGAAAATTCCAGAGAGAATAATAGAATGAGCACCAAATAATGAGGTCTAGTGGTCCCTATTTATAGGGAAACAAGAAACCCTAGCCGTTAGCCATTTTCCGGATTATACGTACGCGCGCCACGGCCTATACATTGGCGCGCCGCGCGCCGCAATTCAACTATTGAATTTGTACGACTTTAATCCCTGGCTTCCTGATTAATCTAATTAATGCCACATAAATTAATCCAATTAATTCCTGATTAATTATTAATCAATCAATATAGTTTCTAATTAATATATTATCACTTTAATATATTAACAAACCATATCTTTTATTTCTATTGATTTATTAATCCCATAATAAACCAACCTTTCTCTCTTCCGAACTTTCTACCAAACCTCCAGCTATGAGGGCAACCCAAATGGACTTTGTTTCTATGAATTAGGTAAATACAAATTATAAGTCATGGCTTAGACACCTAATCCAACAGAACTCTCATGAAGATTATGAAGTCGGGAGGATATAATGTGGAGATGGAGATGGCATGACAATCGTGGTGGTCATGTAGGGTAATGATGGATCCATAATGTAGGTTATAGAGATTGTGTCATAGGTATTTTACTATGTATCGTCTGAATTAGTTGTTCTGTGTTTGTTGCATGATGATGGCATGTGTGTATGTGTGTGTGTGTGTGTGTGTGTGTATATATATATATATATATAAAATTATACATAGGGTTTGTGAAAAGCTATAGCCCAATTACACAAATACACCTCCAACTTCTCACTTGTCCAACATTAGTCCTTGAGACACATTTTACTTTTAGACTTTTTTCAGCATACTAGCACTAACTTCCATGTTGATTATGATCTAGATATTGACTAAATTTTCAAAAACTTACAACACAAAAGTTGTAGATAAATTTGTCTTCTTTTCAGCATATTAATTTTGAGTCGCCTTAACCAGAGACTCTCATAGTCGAATATGATGACAACAATGCAATGTGGTCAATTTTCTAACACTTTCATTTTTTTATCATTTCCATTTTAGCATCTGGATATCAAAACATGTAGTTTTCGTTTATATCCAACGTTAATCCCCATAACAGATAAAATATATTTTTATAACTTTGCTCAAAATTCATCTTGCTTAATTCATTTTACACTCAAAATCGATTTATAATTTAAATTCAAGGATAATTTTGATGATTTTAAGAGTTTTAGTGATCAAATTTTGAGCACTAAATAATGAACTTCTCACAATTATTCATATTATAGTTCATTATGAACCGGTCATAATGATTTGAGCAAATTATTCAAAATTAGCATGACTGCTAACTTTGTGCCCATAAGTAATCCTAGACTCTCTAGTCGGTCAATGTAGCTCTTCATTTTTAATGCACGAGTTCCCACTGATAAACCCTCCTCCATCTTGTACACATGGAATGATCTAATAATATCAAATAGTATTTACTTGGATTGTTGTTGAAACATGTTCTTAAGCCCAGCAAACATCTTGTATGCTTTAAGGTTATCTAGATCCTTGTGGACGTCTAGGATCAGACTCACAAACATAAGGTATGGGACCTCATTTAGTTTATCAAAAATTTCCATGGCATACATTTCAAATAGTAGTAGATGAGTCTTCACAAGGTACCTTATGTAAGAGTTTTTAGTGACATCTATCTCCTCCTCGTGCTTGTGGACAATCCTTTAATTGTGATATCAGTCTATGAAGTTAGATTCACTGAACTTGTCCTTCTTCAACAAAGAACATATTGATAGATTGTTTATGGATATAATAACAGTCTACAAAAAAATATAAACTTCTATTTTTTTCTTTGTATTTTCGATATTCATAATTTATAATTAACCATCATTGTGTATGTGGAAACGTTAATTAAATAAAGACTAAGATCTATATTAAAACTTCTTATCATGTGTAATCACATACAATAATAATTTTAATCCGTATGTAGTACACACCAATTTTAACACAAGTACAACTCTTCAATCTTTTATGAGACTCTGGACAAGAACAGGTGTCCAAACGACATGTTTAGTCCCATCATTGCCCTGTGTTTAGCGACACATATTAAATTAACTTAATAGGAACCACAATTTTGAGTTATTGCGTTTGATCAATTCCAAAAATTCATCTTAGATTTGTAATATTTTTAGGTGAGACCATACCCAAAAACTACACCTGCAAGTGTTTCAATGACTGGAAAACAATATTTATATTTGAAAGCTTTGTTATTTATATAATCTTTATTAGACAAAATTAATGTAATGAAAATTTGAATGCATACAAAAGATTCGTCAACAAAATTTGTTAAAAGACTATTAAATAATTTTGTTTTTTCGTTAAAACTAGTTTAAACAAAATTTTAAGCTATAATTTATAACAAATTTGAAACTCATTTAGATTTACCGAGTTCTATGTAATAAACAATCTATTTAAAAACTCATTTGATTGCTTTATTTTTTTCTCAGTAGAAACAATATGAAATGCATAAAATCATATTACACACATATATCTATTATAATAAAAGACTCTGTAACTTGCCACATGTCCTATTATTTGACTCCATTTTTGCCAACTGTCGTCTTCTTATATCCCTAACTATTACTTTTCCTGTTCATTCACTTCCTTTGATATTATCCATCTCCTCTATCTTCAAAAATAGCGGCACCCATACATTTGGAAAACCCTAAAGACAGATGCCACCTTTCTTTATCTGAACCCTCTAACAACGTATTCCACCACCATCACCATGATCACACCACCATATATGGAGACCACCCTGTTTTCAACTTTCATCTTTCTAAACATTTCAATTCTTTTTTCTTCCCACATCATCACTATCCATTCGTCGTCGCCGACTGTTGCCTTTCCAGTCATCCTTCTTATTGACCCTCCTTTAAATACCTTCCTCGGTTCCCTCTCCTCTATTTTTTGTGAAAGCGCAAGCAAACACCATTGGTTAAGCCAGACATAAGCAAAGGCATATTCCAGTTGAGGTTTGTTACGTTTACCTCTCCTCACTTTCGTTATTAGCCAAGAATTGGTCACATATCCTTATGCTATTTGAACTCAGACAAGTCTCCCACTCTATTGAAATTCTTTTTTAACAAATATATATAAGTAACAAACCAAGAAATATAAAGGTAATTCACTAATTATGATTCTATTAATTTGACAATCTTCCTCTATACCTTAAATTCTATTTTTTTCTAATCCTCATGAAAGTATCATCAAAATACCTTAATCTATAGAGAACCTAATGTTATATTTTCTTTACCAGGTGATTACACATCTAGATCCGTGGTTATGGTGATTAGGTGCAAATGATTTATGATCTTTTAAATTGATTGATCACTTTCTTAGCAGTAGGAGATGGAATCAGAATGAGAGACTGGGGTTAGTATTAATATTTGTATTTTGGTCATAATGGCATCTTTATGTTTTTCAATTTTCAATTTTGAAATTCAAGTATGGTTTCCTTCATGTTCTAATTCTATCATATGGTTAACTTTAATAATTACAACATCTGCTCTCAGGTGTTACATATTCAGGTTTATGAGTCATGGATATTTATTTTTCTCTTTTCTCAAAATCATCTATTTTTTTGGTTACTTCATAAACTTATCATGTCTGAGGTTATATGGTGGAATTGGATACCAACTTATAAGCTTGGCATTATTAACCAACTTACCATTTTTGTAAACACAATTATATCACAATTTGACGCTATTTTGGTTACCGATTCAAGATCTTTACTATGTGGAATATTGACAAACAATGTTAATTTTGTCTTGAAGAATCCTTATATGGATTCCTACTTTTCACTAATTAGCCAATGTGATAACTAAAGAAATTGCAACAAGAGTAGACGCTCATGATATTGATTTCGAGAACACACTTGTGTCAAAAGTGATGAAAAGAAAGCCCCTTTTTGTACTTTCTAATACTCTTGATGTTGAAGCCTTACAAAAATGGTCCAAGGTGAGTATTAACTCTTTTCTTTACTTAAGATTGAAAAATGTTTATATGATACAATTATACGTATAGAACGAGCAGGTGAACAGAGGAAAGTCATAGCAGCTATTGTTGAAGGTGTTGAGAAGCATCGTGGATCTTTTGTTTGCGGTTAGTCGAATATTTTTCACTTATGCACTTCAAAAGTTATAATTTTTTAAACCATATGAGTAAAAATCAAACAGGTGCTAACACGTTTGTTGAATCACTCCGTGAGCGAATGTTCATACCATCTTTATCTACCATAATCTCTCAGAATCTAAAGTAGTTAATAGCTTTACTTTATTTTTCTTTTCTTTTTTTCTTTTGTGAACTCGACCGTATTAGATTTACTTCATATATGAAATATATCGATGATTTCCACAAAATAATACCAGGGTTGTCGCTGTTTCACCATATTTGATTTTGCATTTCCTCTTCCCTAGTTCACATGATAATGGTATTATTTTATTCTTCTCCACCTTATGTACTAAATAGTTGCAAGTTTGATTTTACTCGATTATTGAAACATCACAATAAGGCGATAACTATTTCCTCCATACTTTTCGAAACACTATGAGTTATTTTGGTTTTTAATACATCTTTGTTACTTATAAGGTTTATTATATGCTCTTTTTATCCATGATTTGTTTTTCTAAGATGCAAGGAATCGCCCATTTCCGCAACATCAACTCCAACACAATCCATATGACTGAAATAGCAACTATTGGTCATTTTTTGATCAAACAAGTAACTTCTTGATGATTAATAAACGATTTACTCAATTTTGGCATGCTTATGAACCACTCCTTTATTGATCTCTAATGATTGATCTTCAAACATGATCGGTGGATCAAGTATGGATCTTAAAACCAAAGCAAGAGTAAGTATTTATTCGTTCACTTATATTTTCTCTTCCTTTTCTTCTTTGGACTTATTCACGTTTAATTTATTGGGTTTTTTTAAAGACTTTTAAAGGACCATTATAATGCGTAGTCGTTGATACCCAAAATATTTTTCAACCTTTTTTGTTGATTTCTTGGATTAAAAATGTGTTCTTGATGACCGAAACAATCCTCAAGCAATCTTCAAAGGCACTACTAGTGTAAATTATGCCTGAAGATATACTACGGGTTAATGGTAAGAGTTACAAATTTGAAATTTGTAAAATATTACTCCCTCCGTCCCAAAATGATAGTCCATGTTTCCTTTTTAGTTTGTCCCAAAATGTTAGTCCACTTCTAAATATAAATGACATCTTTACCAAAATACCCTTAACTTTAATTGTAACAGCCAACACATCTAGTGCCGACATTAAATGCAAAGAAAGGGTAAAACAGTCATTTTGTGGGAAAAAGTAAGATGCATTTAATGTTTTCTTAATCTGTGTGTTTTTTGTCTGTGAACTATCATTTTGGGACGGAAGGAGTATGTAGTTACCGTAGTTTAAAACTATTTTTTTTTTTAGGAATTTGAGCCACAATTTATTGTCAGGGCTGTTGGGAATGCATTTATAGGCCTGTGGGAACGTTTCAGTTGTTTTGGTTAAATTATGACATTCTACTTTCATTTGTTTTTTCATTTTTAGTCCCTATAATCAAATACAACAATATAGTTTCTATCATTTTCTAGAAATAGCAACACCTTTTTCAGATAAAGATAGCAATGCACTTTCTAAACTTTTATTAAAAGAGCTACGTACTTTCTAGAAATTTTATTAAAATAGTTGTTTTCGATTTCTGGAAAATGCAATGTACTTTTCTTATATATGTTGTATGTACGTGTGTGTGTGTTTGTATGTATCTATTGTGTATGTGTGTGTGTGTGTGTGAATCTGTCAGTGATGGTCTCTCTAACCCTTGGTTTTGTAGATTTCCTTATAGAGGAGCAGTGGAGCATCATTTGTTGCTTCTAAATTCGTAATAGACTTAATTAATGAATTTCTTGATACAATACGTTCTTGATGCAATAGTCAAGTATTGAATTGGACTTTTACATCTCCTTTTATATTGATTATTGAATTAGCCCTGTGCTTATCTTTTGAGGTTATTGAATTGGTCTTTTAGCTTTTCTTTCTAGATTGATTATTGAATTTGTTTTTTTTTTTACTTTTCCTTTTAGATTGTTGCAATGAATTTTCAATATATCAAATTGTATGATTAAATAAAATGTTTTTTTATTATATAAGTTTTTAAATTGCTAATCGTATAAGACACGAGTTTGTAACCTAGTTACAATAATAAAAGCAAATAAACATGAGTGGGTCCAACCTTAAAAACTATTTATGTGCCAACATAAATTGTTTGGTCCAAAAACCAAGAAACGGGATTCAAATCTCCAACGTTTCAGTTGAGCTTCAAAACAATACAAAAAGGGGGTTTAAACCGCAGCCTTTGCACCGTCGAGGAGGGCTACCGCCACCGTAATGAAGCATAGTCACAACTTAAGTTGATTTGCTCACTATAGGATCTGTCTAAAATCATAGTTATACGATGTAAGTTTTATAAATGTATGAATTTTTAATTTCGAAATTCCAGAAAAATTTATTGTTGGTGAATCGTTAAGGTTATAAGAGATCTATCATTTAGTGTAAAATTTCCTGAAACAACCACTTTTAGATGACTACGATGTTGATTTAATCCTTAAGATTCTAAAAGGCTTTAACATGATGCTGAGAACCTATTCATCTTCAAACAAACGACCGATTATCAAAGTTTTCCGAATCCAAGTATGGGTGTGTGCAAATGCCTCTTGGAAGTGCAACTTTTCAACCTTCAAACATTTAACTTGCATATATTTTAGTATTAATAATCCTACCGTATAATAATCCTACCGTATAAGATGACAGGCGTTCAATCCTCGTAAAAGATCGTATATTACATTATCATGCGTAAGTGTCTTTTCGACTTCAAATACTCAAATTCATGGTATACATTGTGTTGTATTTGTTGTTTTCTAAAATGTTGGAATAGCTAATGGTCTATCATTTGGGCCTATATAAAAGAATCTTTTGGGCTGAGATTGTAATGGACCATCATTTGACAGTTGGGTCTTTTATTCGATATGAGTTTGCTTGACCATGGTTTTTCTTGGTAGATATAGCTGGATTTTGATGAGAATATCAAATATAGTAATAATTTTAAAAACAACTAACAATGAATGAATGATAAAAGATAAAAGGACTATTATATAAATGTTGAAATTTTTATAAATAATATGAACTTGCATCTCATAAGCAGAAGATGATAATGTGTGTTTTTTTTTTTTTTTTTTTTTGTTAGATAATGTGAATTTAAGGTTATCCAATATGATTTTCATGCCACTTAATGTAAATTCATGTTATATAATATGAAATTCACATAACCATCTCGTAGGTAACACGAAATCCACAACTTATAACACACATTTCAAGTTTGGTTCATATTATGTAATACAATAACGATCTTACATTCAGTGCTAATTGAATTTCACATTATATATGTGCATGTAAGAATTTATCATGGTGTTTATGTTTCAACATGTGATGATTTCATATTAAGAGCAAATGACAAGAAAACTATCATAGTTTAACCACTTTCGCAAAGAAGCCATGATAGTTTTATGCATAAAAGCTATTTTTGTTTCAATTGTTTTAAAAACATCAAATTTACAATTTTTTCTGCGATTTTATCAGTGTTTAGGTGGCGTTTATTATGTTAGAATGATTTTATTTTGCTAAAATACCAGCATAGTTTGGCAACTTTTACCAAAAAACTATTTTCTCTTTTTTGCTAATTTATAAAAATCACATTATCTAGAACATAAATCAAATTCTAGTGAAAACGCATTTAAAGTTAATTACTTTTTTCTATTTCAACATGTAATCTAATATAATAGGCATACAAATATATTTTAAAGGCCAAAAATTGTTGGAAATATAATTGTTTGATGACGAGTTTTTAAGAATTTTTAGTCTTTAACTTTTAAGAAAAAAACTCGAATAAAGAAAAATTTTCGTTCAAGTATTTTTATTTTAAACAAAAAAACTTATAATCCAAAGCTTACTTAAAGTAGTTTTTAGAAACTTTCAATTTTTAATTTTTATGCAATTTTACACATTTAAAAGCCAACAACTATTTTTGTTGAATATTTCTATACAGATAAAAGTTATAGTTTCCAGCTATCAAATACCAGCTAGTTTGCCAAACACGTCCTATCATAAAGAGTCATTCCTATTACCTTTATTACTCATCTACCAAAAAGAATGTATATACACAACCCTTGATATCATCCTCGATGCTTAGACATATTTTTAGACCAATAAGTACATAATACAATTAGTTTTAGTCGCCAAATGATCATCCTCATGAAATCAGAGTTTATTTAAACCTAAAATTCTAGAATAGTTTCCTCGTCAACAAGTTTTTTTGATCGGTCTTTCATAATGCAAAATTTGGAAACAAATACCTATCTATAGTAACTCTAGATGGGCAAACAATCATTTTAGGGGTCAAAACAGCTATACTAAGGCTGAAGGGTGTGTAAGAATTTTGCCGGAAACATCCTACGTGGATGGGTGTTGTCTGAGGCAAACACCGCTCCCCTCTTGGAAACGTTTTCAGAAACAAAGTTGGGAACAAACCTTTACCGATTATCTCTCCTCTTTCTTACTCTATTTCTCTCACACACACACACACACACACTCACTCACTCTCTCTCTCTCTCTCTATTTCTCCCTCTCTCTCTATTAAACACAAAAACGTTTCTAACACCACCGCATGTTAAAAAACACATTTTGGAAATGTTTCTGAAATCTTATGTGGCGCCTATGTGACATGTTTGCCTACAAGATTTGGGAGGCACCACACTGTTTAGTCTAAAGGCTATATGATCGTTTTTCAAAAAATGTGGTTTCCCAAGCCCAATGGACATATCTGATTGTGCAGATAAAAAGAATTGCGATAAAAATCCATGGTAAATACCTTACTGCAATTTTTGGTAGATCCAATTCGTATCTGCTGAATCGGATATGCATAGACCAAATTTTGAAATATCTGATAAAGTTTTGGACATCGATTGGAGATTACCGAAACAATGAATTGAATGGACTTCTTGAGAATAAATTAAGAGATATTTATATCTATAATATTATAAAGTACAAGGGTGTTCAAGTCATAGAGACGTATCGTTTAACTATTACAATCCTCTCTCACATATACATATAACATATTCAAGAAAGAAAATAATGACTTCTCTCTAGAGTTCCCTAGGGTGTATAGTTTTTTGGTCTTAATTTTCTTTTGCCTATAGGAGCCTGAATGGCCTTGTTTTCTATTGAAGAAAATGAAAATATAATCCATAAAAACAAAAACCAAATGTTTATACTAAAATGCACAACCATAGGAAGAAATGTTTCTAAAAACATAATAAAAGCAAGAATGCTAACATAGTAGAAGTCAACTGGGGAAGAGCGCCGCAGTTACAACTACTGTTGTTCCGACCATGGTTGGTTCGGGTATTCCTGTGGGCACCCCCTGTATACACAGGGATCACAAGAGCTCCTAGACCTGCGCCACCTCCCTTTGAACCACTACCATGAGTGCCACCGCCACCATGTGCATGACCACCGCCACCACCATGACCACCACCTCCTCCTCCACGTCTATTAACAGAGTTCACTCCACCTGATGATCAATCATAAAGATGCATACCAAATATTGTACCTTATCAGATGTAGTTTTTTGAATATTTGTAACGAAGTTGATAACAAAAGGAAAGGGCTAACAATGTTCCAGTACCATGGACACTTTTTGAAGGATTTGAGGATGCATGAAGGTGAAGACATACCAAAATTAACGTTAATAATGCCATCGTAGTCGTCCTCATTTTCTTCTTTTTCATATGTTTGTGTTCGAACCTTTTTTGTGACATAATATGTGGTTTTAGACCAACTTTTTGAAGCTTTGGGACGTGTATTATGGCTTGGCACATAAGCAAAGAATATATTCTTTCTTTTCAGCTTTAATTTTCTCTTGGGTAACTTTTATTTATTAATTTATAGTGCTCAAAGCGAGTTCGGTGTCAAATATTTTAATTTCTTTTTCACTTTGGTAAATCCTTTCCAATATCCGAGTTAAACATTGATATTATTGATTTTAATATATTTTATATTTGTTATATAAATGACGTTTTCAAGTTTTATATGAGTTAACACGTGTTACCATCAATTTTGATGATTAACAATCATCAAATATATATGGTTTTCAAAAGTAAACTTAGATAAAACTGGAAGTTGATATTTCACGATTAGCATGGGCCCCTCTTTACATGCAACTTTAGAGATTACATTTATTTTTTTCTTTAGTCGCACTTAACGGCTTATTCTTCATGGTGGAGTAATGTTTCAAATGCAAATAATGGGTACACTTGCAAGGGCTTTTTTTTTTTTTTTTTTGCCGGAGGTCATGTACATACATGGAGGTAGTTTTTCACTACTACAATACTGGATAATACCGACGACGATTTTGGTCATTATTCGGTAGGTATATCGGTTTACCGACCGTTTTCTGACGGAACTGGAAAGGAGGAAAAAGGCTGGTGGGTAAATTTTACCGACCGATTACTGACAGCTTTCTGACGAATTACCGACCATACTATTCCGTCGGTAACCACCTACGGACTACCGACCACTTCGTTTGACCAGTCGTTTTTCTTTAGTGACCAAATACCGACCACCCATTTACCTACCAAATACCGACCACCAGTTTACCTACAAAATACCGACCACCCATTTACCTATTTACCTACCAAATACCGACCACCAATTTACCTACAAAATACCGACCACCCGTTTACCTACCAAATACCGACCATATAAATATGACAAAATTTCCGTCACAAATCTGTTGGTAATATTATTAAATAAAAATAAAAAAAAAATATTTTTTTCCGTAAATGCAGCAAAAAAACCAATAAGCATATAACATTCATGTTCGAACGAAAGGTAAATCGATAGTTGTTTAATACACTAAAATTGTTCAAATAAAAATTACAATTGTTTTTCAATACAAAACTAAGAATTTGGATGACTTTACATAAATGTTGCAATTGCTTCTTGCATTTCTTTTTTTTCCTTATTTCCATTTCCGCCCTCAAATTCGCTTCTCTTTTTTCCATTTCCGCTTCCAAGTTTTGCACTTTTTCACGCGGAGTTTGTACCTAACATTGGCAAGTCGAACATATATAGTTAGTATTTAATAGAATGGCCCAAAATAATTTATAACAAGACTGACACATTGCCGCTTATTACTCTGGTAACATAAGAGCTTTTGTAAGAAACATGTACATCATAAACACAAATTCAATACAAAGGCTATTTATTATGGATTTCTTAAGTTCGAGACTGTCAAATAGAAACATTTATAACAAGACTGACACATTGCTGCTTATTACTTATCATAAGAAACAATGATTTAAAGATACAAATCCGTGAAAGACAACTGGATGCTTAGATTCATAACCTTGTATGAAGACAATGATCGAGTAAACGATGTAATAGTTAGTGTAGTCAAATATGATGGTTTGACCATTGACAACTATATTTAATTACCTCATGAAAGCTTCATATGAAAAGATATGAAAAGACCTACAATATAATAAGAGATAAGCATAACTTAACGACCAATTAACCCCTACACTATTCAAAAGTGTAGAAATAGGATATTAACCAAGACCAAACTAAAACCTACTTGTATGACCTATGATGTGGTATAATGAATTGCAGAACCTGGCCTCTTACAGAGCTTTTTTCCATCGCGTGCAGACTCCATAGGGAAGTTGAAGCTGTGGAGACAGAAAATGAAATGTGGATAGTTAATTAACTATGGAGTTAATTATTAAATTATCATAGCAGGGGCAAGTAATAAATGTGATTCAGGTAAGCATCTTGGCAACATCTCCTTATAATCCAGTCACAGCAAACATCACTCAATCCCATATAACCACTATTCACAGAAGCAATGTTTCAAGAACACAACAAAATACAATAACCACCCTATTAACAATTTTTAATCAGTTTTTGTGTTTAATGGTTGAATCTTTCCTATAACACAATATCGTACTCTATTATGTGTTTACTTTGCATAAAATAATTGTAGCATATTATTTTAACATTAAGTAGACATGTTTACTAGACACACTGGCCAATAAGAAATATAAAATATTAAACAGTTGCTTACTGCTTACTGTTAGGAACATGTTACAGAACACAAATAACAAAAATCGTTATAAATTAGACCAATTAGTTAGTATAGGTTGTGTATTCACTGATAACTAGATCAGATCTCATCAATGTCATTCCTACCATCAGCGTTGATAGTCCACACTCCACAGCCTCACAATGATCATTTTCTAAAGTGAAAACAGAGCATGGCTACTGTGGTTTCTAAGTGTTTCTATATCTATTCTCATTCAGGCATTTTAACGAACACCTACAATGTTTACCAATTGACTAGAGTTAATGTTTTTTTTCATAAAAGCAAATCACAAGAACATGCAGAGGAATTAACGGAGCAATGAAATATAATAATATTTCAAAACTATTGACTTCGATTTCTAGCAGCCTTGATAACTTGTTCTGAAACTTGCTTTGTTGAGGCGTTTTTTCAACAGTTCGGCACATGCAAATATAAAAGTGTAGCCAGTTCTCATACTTGCATAGATTAATTTATAACAACTGATACTTACCAGATTGACGATCACCTCATTGAGAACTGAACAACATGAAATCTGCACTACAACAACGGAACAGCCAGAAATCTAAAACCGTTTAACTATTTACAAAAAACATGAAAATCAGTGAACAAGAAACAAAATATGAATTCCAAAACTCGTTTAAGTTTAAAAAAAGGGCATAAAGGACTCAGGTTTTCAGGTTTATTGAGAAGAAGAGTTCACTTGTCAAGAACCCTAAACTCGTTTCATGAAATTTCAGCAACCATGTCTAAGAACCCTAAAGTTATAAATTTAGGGCAATTTTTTGTTAGAAATTTTCATGAAATCAACTAACCCTGAAAGCATATCATCAAGAATACAATTAATTTCAGTATCCATTTCACCAATATGACTAATTTCATCAAGCATTTCATGAAACCATCTAGCAAAAAAGATTAGCAAAAGAGAATTACCTATGGCTGGCGGACTGTGGGTGGTCGGAGGGTGAATGGGGACCGCCGGAGGGTGAATGGGGGTCGCCAAATTGTATGAAGCTATCGCCGGAGATAGCAAGCCGATCGGGACGAGAATGAAGAACGAGATGGTGAGGACGGCAGAGGGAGAACGAGCCGCAGAGGAAAAACTGGAAGGGTTTTTTATTTTCTGAACTTTGAATGCGTAAAGGTGTTCCCGATGTGTTTATGGGGATTTTAATCGACATTGGTCAAAAAACGGTAGGCAAATGGGACCGGTCGGTAAACGGTAGGTAAGTTCGGTCGGTATTTCGTCACTGCGTAATGGCGGTCAATAAATGGTAGGTATGTTTGATATTATGGTTATTATGATTTTTATTATTCTTTTATTACTATTATTGTTATTTTAATTATTACTATTATTTTTTAGATATGTTTTATACATTTATATGAGAAGAATTTTAAATACATATTTATATGAAAATACAATTAAAAATTGTTTTTAGATGTTTTCATATATTTAAATAAGTTTTTATATGTGTTATATATAAATACGTATTGTAAGGACTAAGTAGAATTTAAAAACATATTGTATTAAAACTAAATAGAATTAAAAACCATGAACAGGTTTCGAATCTCGGCAATGTAAAGATTAAATAGAATTAAAAATTGTTTTTAGATGTTTTCATATATTTAAATAAGTTTTTATATGTGTGCGTACGTATATCTGTATGTGTAACTACATTTAAATAAGTTTTTATAAATGTGTGTATGCCTACGTGTGTCGTCCTATTGAAAAAATATGTACTTATACACATTATAATGTTAAATAACTAAACGAGTAATTACCTTTGAATGTGTACACGTTTGTATGTATATAAATATCATGTACAATTTGGGAAAAATAAAGAAACTAATGTATAATGAAGATGTGAACAACATGAAGCTGAAAAAACATCGTTTAGGCCTCGAAAAATAAGAAATAACAAACTTTGGTAGGTAATCCGTCACTGATTACTGACGGATTACTTACCTTTTAGTGACAACTAGGAACTTTCGTCAGTATTCCGTAGGAAATACCGACTAAATACCGACCAAAAAGCTCATCAGTCACAATTCGGTTGGAAATCTAGTGATGGATTACCTACCAAAGTTTGTTATTTTTTATTTTTCGATGACTAAACGACGTTTTTGTAGCTTCATTTTTTTAACATCTATATTATACACTAGTTACTTCATTTTCCCCAAATTATACATAATATCTATATATATATAAACATTTACACGTTCGAAGGTACTCACTCGTTTAGTCCTTTAACATTATAATATGTAGAAGTACATGATGTTTTGAATAGGTTGACACATATAGGCACACACACATGTGTGCATACATACACATACATGTATAATAAATATGTTAAAAAAATAAAGGTGAAAAAAACATCGTTTAAGCCTCGAAAAATAAGAAAAAACAAAATTTGGTAGGTAATCCATCACTGATTACCAACAGATTACTTACCCTTTAGTGACAACTGAGAATTTTCGTTGGTATTCCGTAGGAAATACCGACTAAATACCCACCAAAAAGCTCATCGGTCACTATTCGGTTGGTAATCGGTTGGTAATAGTGACGGATTACCTACCAAAGTTTGTTATTTTTTATTTTTCGATGACTAAACGATGTTTTTTTAGCTTCATTTTCTTAACATTTATATTATACATCAGTTACTTCATTTTTCCCAAATTATATACAATATCTATATACGTATAAACATTTACATGTTCGAAGGTAATCACTCATTTAGTCATTTAACGTTATAATGTGTATAAGTACATGACATTTTGAATAGGCTGACACATGTAGGCACACATACATGTGTACATACATACACATACATGTATAATAAACATGTTATAAAAATGAAGTTGAAAAAACATTGTTTAGGCCTCGAAAAATAAGAAATAACAAACTTTGGTAGGTAATCCGTCACTGATGATCGACGGATTACTTACCATTTAGTGACAACCTAGAATTTTCGTAGGTATTCCGTAGGAAATACCGACTAAATACCGACCACTTAGACTTCCGTCGCTAAACCGTTGGTACTTCGTCTGTGATATTAGGGTTGGAGACTATCGTCACTATTCTGTCGGAAAACAGTAGGTAATTTCCTACCGAAAAATTTCCGTCACTAATTCTGGTAGGTATTAACCCCCTTTTCTAGTAGTGTTTATTGACAAAAATTGGCACACATACGAAAGATTAAAAGGAAAACTCTTATTATAACTAAGAAACTATCTCAAAACTCAGTTACGTACAATCGTCCCTCACAATCTCGATATCATAACTCGATATCCTGTCATCTATATTTATACTAAACACTTGAATATAGATAACTATGAACTAGGACTTTGAATTCTCTTAAAATACCGACTTGTATGATAAACATTATCCTAATCACCTCATTGTGTTAGGCTTTATCTCAAAGTCCCTTTTAATCCGGAAATTATCAATATTTACCCCTTAATTTCCCAATGGAAATTGAGAGCTCTTCTACGCCAAGTAGCTTGCGCATCTTAGTAAACTTCACCTTTGCAAGTGCCTTTGTTAGAATATCTGCACGTTGTTCCTTCCCATTAATATGCTCCACTGTAATTTCCTTCGCCTCCACTCGCTCTCGAATATAGTGGTAACGGGACTTTATGTGCTTGCTCCGTCCATGGAAAACTGGATTTTTAACAAGTGCTATGGCAGAAGTATTATCAACCTTGAGAGCAGCTTCCTTCACTTCAGTTCCAGTCATCTCGGTAAGAAGATCACGGATCCAGACAGCTTGACAGCTTGCTGAGCTTGTAGCAATATATTCCGCCTCACAAGATGATAAGACTACCGTCTCTTGTTTCTGTGAGCACCAAGTAATGGGTGAATTCCCCAAGTAAAAAACATGCCCGGTTGTGCTCCTTCCATCGTCTAGATCTATATTATGGCTGCTATCACTAAACCCAACCAGATCCATCGATTTGCCTTTCACGTAGTGGATTCCGTATCCTAAGGTTCCTTTTACGTACCTTAGTATCTGTTTTATGGCTGCCATGTGCGACTACTTCGGATTTTGCATATACCGGCTTGCAATACCCACCGAGTATGAGAGATCTGGTCTAGTTTGAAGTAAATACCTTAGTCTTCCGACTAAGCTGCAATATATTGTAACTTCAATATCTTCCTCGCCTTCACCCTTTGAAAACTTTACATTTGAGTCCATAGGAACTAAAGTAAAGTTGCAATCAGCCATGCCTGCATCCTTGAGCACCTTTTTCACATATCCTTCTTGAGTGATGAGGATTTCTTCCTTCCTTTGATACACTTCTATACCCAAGTAATATCTGAGAATTCCCAAGTCGGTCATATCAAACTTCGAGTTCATTGCTAGCTTGAATTTCGATATGATATTAGTACTTGTTCCGGTAACAACAAGATCGTCCACGTATACCCCAACAAGGATAAGATCGTCTCCAATGCTTCTTCGATATACCGCTTATTCTTGTATACATCTTTGGAACTTTATTGTCTTTAAGATCCCATCTAGCTTCATGTTCCATGTTCTAGGTGCTTGCTTCAAGCCATATAAGGCTTTTATAAGTTTGTATACCGAGTTTTCATAGCCCGTTTTTTCGAATCCTTCCTATTGATGAACGTACACTTGTTCTTGTAGTTCGCTGTGTAAGAATGCAGATTTAACATCAAGGTGATGTAATTCCCATCCTTTGAAAGCTGCGAGTGCAATGAGAATTCGAACCGTTTCGATGCGGGCAACGGGTGCAAACACTTCTTTAAAATCGATCCCCGATTATTGAAGATACCCTTTTGCCACGATTCTTGCCTTGTACTTGCTTATGGAACCATTTGCATCTCTTTTGACCTTTGAAAACCCATTTTAACCCAATGATGGTGGTGTTGCTTGGTCTCGTGACTAACTCCCACGTACCGTTCTTCTCGATGGAATCAATTTCTTCTTTCATCGCTTTTATCCACATCGGGTTACTCTTGGCTTCATGGTAGCTCGATGGCTCGTCATCATTGAAAGACAATAAAAGATGAGAATTTTCAGCAACGTAAAGATTTATCTCGTAGTCATCATACCTTCGTGGGAGTTGAGTTTGTCGGTTCAATCTTCTTAGAGGAGATAGAACGAGGTTTTCTTCTGGAATGTTGGGAATGGGCTCTTGAGTTACCGCACCTGTCCCCACGTCTTCCTCACTTGCTTCGGGTGTTGGTTCTTCGGTAATGACATTCTCCCTGTCTTCAACTGGTCCGTCTCCCATGTCAACTAGTTTTGACCAATGAACCCAAAACATCCCGGGTTTTAACGATGAAACAGGTTCCTTATCCCAATTCCAGTTTGAGTTTTCATCAAATACTACGTCTCGTGAGACAATAATCTTTCGACTATTTGGATCATATAGTCGAAAGGCTTTTGATCCTGGTTCCGAGCCGAAATGCACAGTTTTCTTGGAACGATCATCGAGCTTCTTTAGATTTGTTCCAACCACTTTTGTTTAAGCCACACACCCGTACACACGAATATGTTCCAAACTAGGCTTACGGTTATGATATAGCTCATACGTTGTCGATTTCTCTACTGCTCTAGTCGAAAGACGGTTGATGATATATGTTGCATGATGCACCGCTTCTCCCCATAGGTAATTAGGAACTTGTTTTGCCTTTAACATGCTTCGTGTCATTTCGAGTAATGTCCGATTCCTTCTTTCCACCACGCCATTCTGCTGTGGCGTTTATGGAGCCGTAAGGTGTCGAATCATCCCATGATCTTCACAAAGAGTATAAAAATCACGTGAGGTGAACTCACCTCCTCTGTCGGTTCGTAGTACACAAATGGTATTACCGGTTTCTTGTTAGACCATCACTTTGAACTTCTTGAAGTAACTTAAGGCATCACCTTTTTCTTTCATCAGGTAGCTCCATATAAAACTGAGAATAATCATCTATTAGAACAAAGATGTACCGATTTCCAACTATTGTTGCTGGTGAGATCGGACCACAAAGATCTCCATGGATCAGCTCAAGAGTCTTGTTGGCTCGATACTTTGATTTCTTAGGAAATGGCTTTCGTGAGTGTTTCCCAACTAAACATGACTCGCACAGTTGGGTGCCACCTGATACAAGCGGTAACCCGGTGGCCAACCCATTCTTTGCCATATTCACGATCGTGTCAAAGTTAGCATGCCTGAGTCTTGCATGCCATAACCATCCTTGCACATCAAGACGACTGTGTAAGCAAACGGGTTTACCTACCGTGATTTTGGTTTTGTAGAGCCTATTGACCAATCGTTTTACTTTAAATAGAAGTGACTGTCGACTGTCAAGTAGGAATAAATGCTCACCTTTCATGGAAACCTCACACCCGCTTTCAGTTGCTTCGTTCAAAAGGACCGTTTCGTGAAGGGTTTTTAACACAAACAACTGTGGATCGTGTTCTTCAGCTTCAGCCACGTGGGACTCAGCTTGTTTCTCCTTCCTGTCTGGGCATTGAGACGCAAAAGGCCATATAACATTGTAGTTTTGAACGATCCTTACCTTTGTTTCTTGTCTTTTCAGTTTCATTATTTCCTGTTGATGTTGATCAGTTCTGTGATGATTGTGGCGACCTCCACGACCACGTCCCGATCCACAGCCTCGTCCGCTCTTCCCAGAATCATGATTACGAGTGGATGATTCCGATTTGTGAAACATCAGCTTGCCCTGATCATTAACAGGCTCATCTTCCCGTATACATTCTTCGTATGCTTTTAATCGACCAACGACATCTTCAAAACAAATAGTCTTGAGGTCAAGAACTTTCTCGATCGACGCCACGATGTGAATGAATCTTCTTGGTAAGCTTGTAAGAAACTTCTTGACAAGTTTCTTTTCATCGATAGCTACGCCAAGAGAAGAAGACTTAGACGCGATCCCCGACAATTGGCTTGCGTATTCGCCAATGGTGCTTGTATCCTTCATCTTTAAGTTGTCAAACTCAGCAATAAGGGTTTGTAAACGAGCCTCCTTTACTCTATCAGTCCCAAGATGCCGAGTTTTAATATCTTCCCAGTTTCTTTCGCAGTACTCATCGTCCCGACTTGGAGGATGAGATCTTCTGGAATTGACTGGAAGATAACAGCGATGGCAATATTGTTCTTCTTTGGATCATTCGCTCCTGGATCAACGACATCCCATACTTGGTGTACGTTCAAGATTACCCGCATGCGAATTGCCCATACAGTATAATTTGTAGCTTTCAACATCGAGACATTGAACGAGAAGGATAACCATCCCTTCGTGCCGCCAGTATTTTGGGGTATGTCTCCCATTGCCGGCTCTGATACCAATTATTGACAGAAATTGGCACACATACGAAAGATTAAAAGGAAAACTCTTATTATAACTAAGAAACTATCTCAAAACTCAGTTACAATCGTCCCTCACAATCTCGATATCATAACTCGATATCCAGTCATCTATATTTATACTAAACACTTGAATATAGATAACTATGAACTAGGACTTTGCATTCTCTTAAAATACTGACTTGTATGATAAGCATTATCCTAATCACCTCATTATGTTAGGCTTTATCTCAAAGTCGCTTTTAATCCGGAAATTATCAATAGTTTTCATACCCTCAAATACAGACTCCCAACATTATTATACAAAGCAAGTATATCAATGATGTGACGTTGACATGACATGCGGGTTTGCGCACGACGTTGGATAAACATATGTTGGAAAATACCCGGCTCACGGAAATGCAATTGTTAATGCAAAACGTGGGTCACCTTACCATTGTTTTTATTTTCGAGCAAAATATAATTGGTAGTTTTTTAATTTCAAGTTGCAATGTTTTTATTTTCCTAAAATTATGAAGTTTTAATTTTAATATCCTAGGTTTATGTAATTTTCTATTTTTATTTAATGAAATATTATGGTTTGGTTTAAATTAACATATGTATTTTTAATATAAAAAAAACTAAATGTTGTCAACACCACTCCTTGATCAAAACATTACTCCACAACAAAAACATTTGTCCTACGTGGCGCCTACGTGAGATCAATGCCTCATACTTTTGGGAGGCACCACTCCTTATAGCCTTATAATTGGAATATTTGATACGATCAAAGTGTTAGAGCATAATTAAGTGGACATTTATGACAAATTTTTTGAAAAGAATTTAATTTACGAGACTAATGAAAGTTTAAGGAAGTAAATTGGAAATTTCATAAATCAATAATGAAAAGAAAATGGAAGACGGGCCAAATGTGATTATGCAAGAAAGATCAAGGACTAAAAGTGTACATTGGGATTAACTTTTAAAAATAAGGTTTTCATGCGTAACTCTTCACAATAAAGTGTATGTATTTGAGACTCCTGGTAACCACGACCTTCATGGGAATATCCTTTCTAGAATAACAAAACCGCTCATTGTCCAACTCTTATTTTATTGATCCTAAATAGTTCAATTAATAGACAGTCAGACTAACATCAGTACATCACAACCTCACACGCTATCTTCTTCATTTGGCTGCCAATAACACACCACCAAACCTAACGGGGGCAGTAGCCTGATGTTATTGGGAGCTCACCAGAAAGTACATAGTAAACTCATCTAGCAATCTCTTTTAACAGTGACCCTCGAACGAATCCTATCAATTCCACTCTTGATATTGTTTCCTTCCTCGCTCTTGAGTCCCTCTCGTCTCCATATTTCTCTGTATTGGTTACACCAAAACTCCGTGTCCCAAGAATGTCAACACGACTTGTCTGGATATCTCTAAAGAATCAATGATGTCTTTTCGGATTTGGACACCACCACCTTGTTGGGATTCGATCATATTAACACATAACTCATGCAGCGGAAGACAAACAAGATCAAATCATAGATATTCCATGAACATTGTTCAGGATCATGTAATTCATAACAGTTATTGCTATTTAAAACTTAAACAGAATATACCTTAGCAAGTCTCCTTCTTTGTGCTCTGGTCAGGGCCACGATTGCAAGGGATGATCAGGATCCAAAGTAGAATCCCTCTAATGATTCATACCCAGTGATCTCCAGAAAACCAAACAGATCAAACTTTCTTCAAAAGAAAGGAGGCACAAAACTCTAACCCTAGAGAGGGGGAGTTTTTGCCGAAAGTAAGAGGGGAGGGAAGGAGGCGGCACAGAAGGCTTGGCATGCCTTAGAGTTGAACCCCAAGGCCTCTATTTATACTGTATGGCTCCCAGGGTTTCAAACTTAGGAGCCTTTTGGCGGCCGCACCCCCTGGACCTATTTTCTTTGATTAAACCTTCAATTACAATCTAGTCCCTTTAATTGATTCTAAATTAATTCCAATTAGTTTATTGATCTAGTTTCTAACTAATGTACTTCTTAATAAATTAATATCTAATCATCATTTCTGTTATTCATTTTGACTCTATCAAATTTTCTAGGTCATAAGAGCAACCCAAAAGGACCCTGCTATTATTAGAAATATTACCACTAGTTGATGAGCTTGGACACTCGTTCTAACACACCTTTCATCCTTTCTCCCTATCATCAAGTTCTCCCTATCTTTTTCTACTTATGAAGGGCGTATCAAATTAATCACATTTAACTCTTCTTCTATTCTCTTTTCATCATTAATTTATGAAATTTCTAATTTACTCCCCTAAAGTTTCGTTAGTCTTGTAAATTAATTTCTTTTCAAAAAACTTGGCATAAATGTCTACTTAATTGCGCTCTAACCCTTTGGTTATTATAAATATTCCAAATAAACATCTATCTCACCATCATAATAAACGACTCTTTATTCATATTTTATTTATTTATTTTACTATTTATTAATTAAATAATTTGAAACGCCTCTAATTAGTTTTTTGAGTAAGTTTCAAAAAGGATACTAAGGTTTCAGAAAACTTTGATCTTGACGATGTTATTTTTTTAGTTAAGTCACTAACTTTTCAAAATTTTACAATTAAGCAACTATGTTTTCAATTTTATTTCAATTTGACACCTTGGTGCCACGTTAGTATGCCATGTTAGCGTTACATCATCAAAGACTAAAACTTCACCATTCCACGTCAGCTGACAACCTGGTTGGCCAATCAAATGGTCAACATTGAAACAAAATTGAAAACATAGTAACTTAATTAAGAAAAATTCAAAACTTAGTAACTTAATTGAAAAAAAATAATACAAGATCCAAACAGAACTTTTGTGAAATCTCAGTGTCTATTTTGAAATTTTCCCTTTGTTGTTTGAATCATTAGTGATTGACCATACTATTCAACACAACAATTTAGTCCCTAATATGTTTATGCCAGTTACGATTTTGAGGGAAACGTATTAGAGACTGAATTTCAGTCTCAGATAAAACTGCTTCAAATTTGACTATAGAGGGAAACCTATTAGGTACTGAATTTCAGTCCCTGATACACTTGTTCAAGTGTTACGAAAACTTAATAAGGACGAGATTTTAGTCTTTGATATAATTGCACCAATTTTGACTTTGGAGAGAAAATTATTAAATACTGAAATTAGTATCTAATAGACATGCATTATTTTGTATTAAGAGGGACACTTATTAAGTGCTAGGTTTAATATATGAGACTAACTAACTAGCCACAAATACCATATATCATATATTGATGAATAATTCACGAATACTATATTGGGGGCACTTATCAAGGATTTAATTGTCGTTTCCAAGAATGATCCATGAGTCCTGAAAACCATACATCAGAGACTAATGATTTAGTCACAAATACTATTTGGAGGACACTTATCAAGGATTGCATTTTAGTCTATACTAGAGACAAATTCATCTTAGCTTTGGAGGTACACTTATCAGGGATTGTGTTTTAGCGTCTAAGACGAATTAACTAGTAAGTCTTTGGTGTAACCATTTACGAAAAGTATTAATCTAAAACTTTACAATATAAGTCAAAAACCATTAAGAACATAATGGGTGTGTTATTATAATATTCGGTCAAGAAACATCTTTTAAAATGATATAAAAGTGCACCAAAATTCGTAACACCAAGTCTTCCCGAACTTGCAGTTTAGTTTACAAAAAATTAGTGCGGATTCTGGAAAAGACCCGTGAGATAGGAAGTGTAGGAAATCGAGTCTAGTTTACAGAAAGTTATAGAATATTTCATTTGGACTTACGTTTCAGGAGTTATTAATAGAACAATGCACAATGGTCTAGAAGGACTTAATATGAAAATTTTATAAAAATGTTATTATAAGATTTTATGCGGTAAACCTTTAAAGATTATCTCATAAAGGTCTTAATTAGACCTTATAACATCAGAGACCTTATGATCTAATACCCTTGGTTAAGGACTTAACAAGTGAATAAAAAGGGATTAAAAGTATGGTTAAATAAAGAATAACAAGTAATGAATTAAGGAAAATTCTAAACAAGGGATATTACCAATTTTGTAGGTTGTTCCGTATGAGTTCCTCCTGATTTTATAAGTGTTGATATGTGGATAATTTCTTAGGTGAGTTACATTAACTTTCTTATATGTTGACGATGCATGTAAAATGTGATTAGTAGTACTTATGTATGTTGTATGTAAATTGATTGATCGTGAAGGACCCAAGGGAGAAGTGGTTTAATTAGGATGGTCGTGAAGGACCCATAGAGAGAAAGGCCAGCGAAAGAGGAACCGAAGACAGACCATCGGGGAACCAACATGCGTATAGGAGTTGGTACCGACAATATGTGTTCAGTTTTATATAATGATGTTTGTAACAACGTGAATGTATGAATGAAGTATGTGTATGGATCTGTATGATATAATATTAAGTAATGTGTAGGCTCACTAAGCGTTTTGATTACCCGTTGTTTACTTACACTTTTGCAGGGCCCTCTAGGGCGGATAAAGGGAAGCCACCAACGTGACCACAACCACTAGCATTCCGTATTAAATAACTGAGAATAGACAATTTTATTTTGGAATGTTTTCTGGGTTTGACTTATGCTATTTATGTTTTATTGGATAATTCTCTTTAACTGTTTATGGCCTTGGTTTTTGTAATATGATAAACATTATGGTTATTTAAAAAAATTGGGACGTTACAGTAGACTTAATGGAAGCATTACGTCGAGTGTGTGAATGATGATTAGTACTTGAGTTGTGATACTCAAGAGTCTCATGTGGTTTTAACAACTTCTAAGGCTAGAGGAGAAACGAATGGATTAGCTTGGACTTATGATGTCTACAACATCACAAGTGTGAGTATATGCTACCACACTATATTGGATACATGTCCCTGTTAATATAGCTCTGTTGATGAACTATATATATTGTAATATATGGTGAATTGTAATGATAGAATATCATGTTGTGGTTTGTATGCCGAGTAATATTGCCATAGTTTGGAACCTAGTTTCCTAGGTTAATAGGTAGCAAGGATAGTGCAACATTAGGTTGGGATTAAGAGTATGTGTTGACATACATTATTTTTGTAGGGATGGGACACGAGTTATCCATGAATTTATGATGTGGTCCCGCCTTTGTGGATTACGCACGGGACTAGTACGTGGTAGTGATAGAATATGAGGCGGCGTAGAGAATGTCGGGTGAGATCTATGTATAGACGGGTCGAGTGTGAGAGTGTGGTTAGGCACACATCCCTTACGCGAATAAGGCACGACAAACCCTTGTATCCATGATGAGGTCCGGGCTCGGTGGATTGTGACAAGACTCCCAATAAAGACCATTGCGGGTGAAGGTACGACCTTACCCAATGACATCATTGTTAAACGTCCCTTGCGGGGAAACAGCATGGGACATTTGGAGATCTATGACAAGGTCTGACCTTGGTAGATCGGGATTGAACTCCCATTAAATACCATTGAAGGTGAGGGTCAAACCTTACCCGATGACATCGTTGTTTAATATCCCTTGAGGGTGATGAGGCTCGTGACACCCAAATATCCATAAAAAGACTGTTGCCTGTGAAGGCCCGGCCTTACCTGATGACAAATGTTTCATTTCATGGGTTGGGAATAACGATTCTAATTAATAGTAGCATAGTCCATTTGGGTTGCCCTCATGGCAGGAGGTTTGGTAGAAAGTCCGGTAGAGAGAAAGATTGATTTATTAAGTGATTAATAAATCAATAGAAATTAAATAAATAGTTTATTAATATATTTAAGTGATACTATATTAATTAGAAACTATAATAATTAATTAGAAATTAATTGGAATTAATTTGGTGATTAAATAAATTAATTAAAGGTGCAGGGACTAAAACTGTAATTATTCAATAGTTGAGTAAGTGACAGTCTAAGTGAGTGATGTGGCCAGCGATTTATATATTAATATATATATATATATATATATATATATATATATATATATATATATATATATATATAGATATATATATATATATATATATATATATATATATATATATATATATATATATATATATATATATATATATATATATATATATATATATATATATATATATATATAAGAGATAAATAGTTGAATTGATAAGATAAAAGGTTTATCTTGATTTGAATTCAAAAGGATTATCTCTTAAGGTTTATCTGGTTATCATTTGAAACCTATAAATAGGGAATCCCATAGCCCTAATTTCGTGATTCTCTCTTCCCCACTCTCTCTGGATTTCTCCAACCTCATAGCCTGGGTGTGATCTCATTTGAGGCAGGACATTTGTGCTGCTTTGCTCCCAAGAAATCCTAAAAGGTTAGTTTTTCTGATTTTGTTCTTTTAGTTAATTTCTTATAAGCCTTTAGGAATTATTATATGATCAATTAGAAGAAAACATAGATCCTTATAGGTTGCATGTGAACTTAGGATTTTTAGTTCATAGATTTGCATAAAACCCTTCAGTGGTATCAGAGCTTTTGGCTGTTTTTTGTTGAATTGCTATAATAGTTTTCCTAATTTTAGGGTTTAAAGCTTATAAACCCTAATATTATTGAAATCGATTTAGGGTTAGGGTTTTGAAAACCCTAGCCCCTCCCCCTTTTGATTTTCGAAAATTTGATTACGGTTTTAGAAGGTATTCTATTTTTGGTAACTTTAATTTGATTAATTAAATGGATTACCTTAAACCCATTATTTGAAATCAAAAATTAAGGGGTTTAAGATAGGTTTAAATTAATTTGATTAATTTGGTAAAACCTATCTACATTTGAATTAATTTAATTAATTGGTAATTAAAAGATAATTTAAGGATTTAATTTAATTGTTTTTTTTTAAATTGGCGAAAATTAAAAGATAAATCCTAAAATATTTTAAAAGGTTTGAAATATCAAAATTTAATTAATTTAATTAATGGTTTAATTAAAAGATAGTTAAATCAATTTTAAAAGGTTTAATTTAATTTTAAATTTAATAGTTTAAATTCCAATAAGTTAAAAGATAAACCAAAACCATTTTAAAAGGTTTAAAATTCATCTTATATATATTATAATTAAAAGTTAATATTATATGTATAATATTTAATGGTTAGTCAAATCAATAGTAGGCCTCATTCACGAAGCTGATCTATAAAGTGGGTATAGGGAGACTGCCTATAAAATGGCAGTCTAATGGGTGTCCACTCTCACCCACCGCTTGCCTGATTAGTGGAGGGTCGTTAGCCGAACGGGTTTGATAGGACCGCCTAATCTCATTAAAAGTATAATAATATTATTCAAAGTACTGGAACAACTTAATAAAACCCAATTCTAGTTACTTTAGGAAAAATGTCAATTGGTGCTAATCCATGAAATTGCACATTGCACTTTATGAAACATTGGTGGAGAGTGTGTGGTTTACCGGCACACCAATAGGGGTTCATAAAGAGTTGCAATGGGTTTCGCGGGTATTATCATTGTTGATGGAGCGTGTGTGGTTTACCGGCACATCAATTAGAGATAATAATTAACCTGAGAGTACCAAGCTAATTTGCATGGTTATTCACATCCATTTTGTGATCCTCGGCATCCCAGTCACAAACAGTGGAGCACATCCGAGATTAAACATGCCATTGAAAAGTTTAATGAATCTCAACAGATCTAGGAATTTCATAAGATGAAATTGATAAGTGTTTATCTACCTTAATGACTATTATGTTGTGATTACGGCATCCCTCTTCACACCATTATTGGGGTATTTTAGGTCCTAGCCTTAATAAATAATAAATTGGGTAATTATTTAGAAGGACCAATTAAACTAATAAATTCTATTTCTTTTATAGATGTCAAGTGTCAATTCTCCTCCTTCTCCTCCTTCACCCATTTCTGAAAGCATCAGAATGCACCTGCCAAATATGGAAAGGCTGACTGGCCTTAACTGTAAGGAATGGCTTCACAATTGGAGACTGGTTCTCAGCATTGCTGGCAAGCTACATCTCACCGAGTATCCGATCCCGGTCCTACCGGAACAAGTCATCACAAAAGGTTCTTATGATAAGCATAACCTCTTAGTTGATGAATCCGAAGAGATTCGTGACCTTATGCTATTAACCATTGACCCCGAGTTCCGCAAGGATTTTGAATCCTTGGGGCCATATGAGTTAATGCAACTATTGAGGAAAGGTTCCAAAAACCAGTTGAAGAGGAACGAGCTAGGATCTTCAAAAAACTTACAGAGTGCAAGCTAAAAGAAGGAAGTAGCATCAATTCGCATGTTCTTCAGATTGAAGCATACATAGGCGAATTGTACAATCTTGGTTATTCCATGAGTCAGGAAAAGAGTGTTAACATTCTACTCGCTTCGCTGACTAGTGAGTACGATCTGTTCATTCAGACATATAGAAAGGAAGACCAGAAAACGAACCTCATGGAAATGCGTCCACTATTGACTTTATACGAGTCACTCTTGGACAGGCATAGCTCCAATGGCTCAACTACTTCTGGATTAAGTCCGTGAAGAGACATAACAAGAAACGGTCGAGATCGTCCGGACATGTCTCAAACTGGGAATCCACTAAATCGGATACAGTCACAGAAAGATTGGAAGACGCTCCAACTCTTTCGAAAGCTCAGGTATATCTAAAAACCTCAAAACTCCTGTTCCAAGATTTCTTGATACATAATGTGATAGTCACATTTTGGTTTGTATGCAGGGAATCAAGAAGGCACGGGACTCTGGCGCATAGGAGCACTTTTGGATTGGATCTCCAGCTCGTGCAGTTTTGAAGTTTAGATAGATATTAAAATATTGTTATTAGCCTTTAGATGCGTTTTGACATTGTCTATCATATATTACATTGTTCAAGGATTTTTATTTTTTAATAAAATTGTCAATTTTCTTTTAACACCTATTGTATGAAATTGTCCTTGAAATGTTATATAAATGTGTTGAATGTATAATTAGTAATAACTTGAATATTGATACATCCAAAGTGTTTGGATTCAAGAATTGTGTCATTTATGATTGTTAATACAAATGTTATAAGAATCAATTCAACCAAAGGTCCAGTTGGACAGGACTTTGGAATCATTTGACTTAAAGTCACTTGATGAATTGAGTTCTTAATGTGTCAAGAAATGAATCAACCAAAGATCCAGTTGGACAGGACTTTGGAATCATCTGACTCAGAGTCAGATGATGATTAAGTTCTTTATAAAGCACATGTGGCAAGAAATGAATCACCCAAAGATCCAGAGGATAGGATTTTGGAATCAGTTGACTTAGAGTCAGCTGAAGATTGCAAGTCTTGAGAAAAGTTAACAAAGTCACAAGTCTACATAAATATATAAAGGACATTGAGATTAAGAGCAACGAACACACCTGTTGCTGTATATTGCTCGAATCTTGATAAAGAACACAATTGTTTGTACTTCACGATATTTATCATTCGGTATGGCAAATATGACTTCGCTTATCGGGATAAGCGATTAAATTGAAATCTTGAACAGTTCAAGGACTTCAAAGGAAGTACAAGTTCCACAGAACCTGAGCGATAACATAAATTGAGAAAAAGGTTTCACAGTTCATTCTCTTCCAAGAACATTAATGGTTATAATGTGTCTTAGGGAAGATAATGGAGCATTGGTCGAAACAGTTCGATCCTCGATGTATGAGATACATTGCCAATTAGTTTCCAATAAGTTGAATACTATACCAGTTAACCATATTCCGACCACATCATAGACTAAGTAGGTATTGCAGATACTGTCTGAAATGTAAAGCTGGGATTATCCCACTCATACATAGAAAGTCAAGGGTCTTGTAGTGTTTATCTGAAGCTCATGACTAGCCTGAACATGATCAGCATTGTCGTTTCATTAGCTATCCCGCTGTAACTGTAAAAGAAGAGCTCTTTTAGAAAGAACTCATGTTCTAAGGAAACAGTGGGAGTTGGGATAGTCCTGAATGAGTTCAGGATTAGCCAAGTGAAAGAACCTTTAGTCATCACTAGGCTTGGAACAGAAATCAGATTTCTGTTCTACAACTGACATAATCTCCTCTTGACCAGTAGTATTGATCACCGTCATAAGTAGTTATGATCAGGGTGGCATACCGATTGGTGGTAAAACACTATAATTGGTATGGATTTATAATCCGACTACTTGGAAGCATTGGTGAGCCCCGTTGCTGCCAAACAAGAGAACCTTAGGGCGAGACACAGTCTATGTGAAATTTTGATTGATTTTACACCTGGTCTAAACAGTGGGAGTAACTGAATCATCAAAAGAAAGCAACATGGACAGATACATACCTTCAGAACAACTGATTGAGTGAGTCGATACTTAGAGTCAAGTAATTGATTCTGGGAGAAGCACTCTCAATAGAAGATGAAATCCGAAAGGATACTGTATGACACATTGTGAATCGTTAGTGGAGCGCGTGTGGATAACCAGCACACTAATAGGGACTCACAAAGAGTGTCATAGTACAAAGGTAAATAGGTCCGGGATTTCCCCACGGGCATCTCGCAAGAAAGGATATTCAGATTATCAAAAATATGCCAAAGGATTGGATTTTGAGAAAGGGCTAAAAAATTTCCATTAAAATGTCAGAAAGGTTTGGATTCTCAAAATGTGCGATAAGTCCTGGATTTTGTGAATAGTCTATAACCGTGTCAAAGCCAGTGGGAGTCGCCGTTATCTACTATCTCCATATGTGGGATACATACTGTTTCTAGGAAATGTCTCTTTTCATTACGAAGTGTAACGATTTGGTGTTAAGAGACGGATCGCTATGAAAGCCGTAATAGAAATACGACATACTCAGGTGGTTGTAAACGTCTATGAGATAGATCCAGATTCTGCCAAGATGATCTTGATGAGATTCAAGATGCATAGACTTAGGAAAAGCTTTTCTTATCATTGCAAGGTGTGATGACTTGGCATGAAAGAAATTATGAAGGTGCAATATACTCACGTAATTCAAAGTCATCTATTGGATAGATGAAATCGCCAGCATAGACCTAGCCATTGTAAGCATGATCTTGATAAGATTCAAGATGCATGAGAAGAGTCTCTGAAAGGAAATAGTTTTTTCGAAAATCATGACACAAGGATTATAAATAATCTTTGGATTCCGAAAGGGTTTGGAATAAGATTGGATAGGGTTCCACAAATTTCTTGGATCGATCATAATGTCATGAACATGTCCTGATGACTTGATGCTTATGGCATACTAAGTTGGATTCAGGACATTGTCCGGCTGAGAATACTGGATGGATTGTTTGAACTCAAGTGAGAATTCATTGGGAAATGATTAGGGTGAAAGTGATAGGGTTAATTTGAAAGAGTTTCCAAAGTGGTAATTATTAACGTCAGGACATGATGTTAAAGGACTTCATGGTTAAAGAATCTCCTTGGTATTCTGATGGAGCGCGTGTGGTTCACCGGCACATCATAACACCTCGAAATAGGCTTAGGGTGCAGTCAAGTAGACTAAAGACCCATAACCATAGGAAGTCACAATACACATTACCAGAATTAAGTTAGGAGAGAAATTGACAGGATAACATATTGAGATGTTATCGGATGAGCATCCGATTGGATCATCTGCAATAAAGTGTATAAGTATAAGATACTTTGGAAACATAGAAAGAGTGTAAGGTTCATAAAGACATAGCTGTAAAATTAGAATTGAAAGTTTAAAAGAAATCTTGAAACCGATAATAGTTTATGACAAGGTCCGACTTGGTGATTACCTTGTGGAGACTTGGTAATAAGCAGGGGTAGTTGCCAGTCAGATCTTTATGTTTCACTTTCGCATGTTTTACTTCCCGAATAATTTAATTATTTAAAGAGGTCCACAGTCGCTCATACTTTGGGAAGTAAGTATTGAATCAAGACTGTCATGAATTGGTTTGTAGACCGTCTAAGGAGTTAGACATAGCAATAGGATTGCTACAACATTCATGAGTACTTAGAAATAGAGATTTAAGTATTGGATAAACCCACGCTCAATAGATTGCTTCATGGATTAGATCACAAGCAATGTTGAGACGATAATATCTTATGATCTTGAAGCGGAGAGATATGAGTTATAATTTACAAGGCAGTTGTTCATTGATAATACGAAAACGCATCGGTAACTCGATGTTATAAAACGTGTTGTTGTGAATAATTTGACTGGTAAAAGATATAAGCATATGAGTCGAAGCTTATTCGTTCATTGACCCTGATGGGAAACAGATATCTGTAGGCCTCTCGATGATTTTGAAGTTGACTAAAGTGCTGGCCAGCCTGGACTAAATTGATGTGTTCAATTAGAAGTCCTAAAGTCATAAGCAGAATCGAAAATCGGGAAACAGAGTATCGGACAGAGATTGATCTCAATCCATGTCTCGTGTCTAAAAATATCTTGTTGGACGAAGGATCATATGATCACTTATCTATGGACAGAACTGACTAGGTCAGAGTTCAGCAGTAGTTTCTAGGAAGCTACGGTTTGCTGATTAGTTAGAGAATAAATTAGTAATTAGAGTCATAGACTTATCCAAGTGGGAGACTGTTGGATTAGGTGTCTAAGCCATGACTAATAATTATTATTTATCTAATTAATAGTAGCATAGTCCATTTGGGTTGCCCTCATGGCAGGAGGTTTGGTAGAAAGTCCGGTAAAGAGAAAGATTGATTTATTATGTGATTAATAAATCAATAGAAATTAAATAAATAGTTTATTAATATATTTAAGTGATAATATATTAATTAGAAACTATAATAATTGATTAGAAATTAATATGGAATTAATTGGAATTAATTTGGTGATTAAATTAATTAATTAAATGTGCAGGGACTAAAACTGTAATTATTCAATAGTTGAGTAAGTGACACTCTAAGTGAGTGATGTGGCCAACAATTTATATATTAATATATATATATATATATATATATATATATATATATATATATATATATATATATATATATATATATATATATATATATATATATATATATATATATATATATATATATATATATATATATATATATATATATATATATATATATATATATAAGATAAATAGTTGAATTGATAAGATAAAAGGTTTATCTTGATTTGAATTCAAAAGGATTATCTCTTAAGGTTTATCTGGTTATCATTTGAAACCTATAAATAGGGAGTCCCATAGCCCTAATTTTGTGATTCTCTCTTCCCCACTCTCTTTGGATTTCGCCAACCTCATAGCCTGGGTGTGATCTCATTTGAGGCAGGACATTTGTGCTGTTTTGCTTCCAAGAAATCCTAAAAGGTTAGTTTTTCTGATTTTGTTCTTTTAGTTAATTTCTTATAAGCCTTTAGGAATTATTATATGTTCAATTAGAAGAAAACATAGATCCTTATAGGTTGCATGTGAACTTAGGATTTTTAGTTCATAGATTTGCATAAAACCCTTCAGTTAGTTGGTAAAGAAAGGAAGATCAAATATGCTTAGAGAATGTACTCTCCACAATTTTTATGTGAAATTAAATTGATTACTAGTTTCTTTACTCACGAGTGAGGGATAGATCTGAACATATACATTCACTGTTCCGAATAAGGATGAGACTACAGATGTAAAGACTATTGTGGGAAGCCCTGCCCCGACCCCAAATGGCAAGTGACTAACATAAGATTGATCAAGGGAATGTGCTTCTCATACTTGCAAAATACTGATGTGTAGTACAATCAGGGGAACGTGCTTCCCTTAACTATACGTTACTGATGTATAATGTTATTTGGGTAACAAGCTTCCCATACATGTAAAATTATTAAGGTGCTGAATATTTTTTATGTACTCACAAGATGTTAGTCTTACTTCTTTTGTGTGTTTCGATTGTGACATGTATCTAGGAAGCATTAACAAAGGACAGTGAGAAATTGGAGTGGGTCATGGCTACTAGGAGTCTCTCTAGCATCCTAGAGGCCTGGAGGATAATGTAGATGACAGATTTCATACAATGGTATATATATATATATATATATATATATATATATATATATATATATATATATATATATATATATATATATATATATATATATATATATATATATATATATATATATATATAGTTTTTTTTGCCATGTCTTTAATATATCTTGTGTGACACTCAAGTGTACACCGAACCATATGCTTGTAAAAAGAAAAAAACTAGGGCAATTTCCCACTACACTTTGATTTTATCGTGAATATAAACGTTGTATAAATTGGGTCGTTACAACAAGACTACCGAAAATAACTAGAGATATATCAATATTGGTGATGGGATCCAAACTTAGCAAGGGAAAAATACGTATCCAAGTTTAATAAGTTGTATTCAATGGTTAAAGATTTGATAGAAGTGTAATTAATATAAATAGAATAATTAAAAACATCATTTCTATGTAGACATCTTGTAATACATTAAACAAAAGTAGCTACCCTATGTCCTTAAGAAGGAAAAATTATGTATATCAACTTTTTAATATGGTACTTACATTTAAGGAGCTTCCTAAAGAACAAGAAAAAAATATACATGTTAGACAAACCACTTCCAAGAAAGCCAAGTATATAACAAAAAGACAGATTTATGTAAGACACCTTTTGCTCTTACTTGTTGTGTCACAATTCATGTTAGGAAACACATAACCAAATCTTTACATGAACTAAGATCCATGATAGTTTACAACATGCATTTTCATCTTCTAAAAATGTTTGAGCACAAGAAATGCCAAAAGAGTTATTTTTCACACACCATAGTCAATTAACCAATGATGGAAGGAACCCTAATTAAGTTCATTTTTGGAAATGATACAATTATTTAACAACGTGATAGCTCAATAGTCACATTTTTAAATAGAGGAAAGTTTGTCTTATCTTATACCCTCTTCCAAAGAGTTACAATTTTTTCTAAGTTGTATAAACTGGAGAGATAAAGTTCTAACCAATTTGTATCAAGTGTTGACATTTTTTTGAAGAGAAAATGACGACCAAAAGTGATTCCAAGAAAAAAGTGAAACATTTTGGTACATACATAGTCCAAAGAAAATAAAGAGCTCCAAAATCAATACAATTGAGCCTTCAAATATATATCTTTTCGGTACACCTACCATACCTAAGTATATGATACGAGTCTTAACTCACATTATGAATGTGTAGGGATATAAGAAGATCGATCAATAAGATTGAAGACAAAGAACCTTAGAGTCAACAATATTGCATATCCATACTTTAGAATTTTTATTTCACTTTATGGTGTAACATATTACTTTTGTGTATTGATGTGACTAAAAGAGGTGTTGGTTTCAACTTTAGGGATTAATGGTTTTGATTATGTGCATACATGAATGAGATTCTATGTTAAATATTTTCAATAAAAATGTTATCATTGAAATTTTGAAATATTTTGTAAAATGAATTAGACTGATTAGATATCATTTTATTTTTGTCACATTATAAGTTTTCTAGGGATATAAGAAGATGGATCAACAAAAATAGACAATAAAGAACTTTAGAGTCAACAATGTTTCATATTCATACTTTTTGGATGTGAACATGTTACTTTTGTGTATTGATTTGCCAAAAAAACATATTGTTGATAGTTTAGTAATTAATGGTTTTGATTAATTCATACATGAATGAGATTCTCTATTAAATATTTTTAAATAAAATCGTTATCATTGAAATTTTGAAATACTTGTGACATGAATTATAATTGTTTAGATATCCTTCAGTTTTTTTTTTCAAAATTCACATACGTATATTTTCTGATTCATTTGATTTTTAAACATATGATTCAAACTAACATTTTTTTACTTAGAAAGTGAGAAAACAAACTTTTAATGGAAAAAGTTAATAAAGTCAATGCACTAAGTGACCTTACACATACTTATATATACTGATGTATGCAAACCAATCAACAGACCAGTTGGAGGATGATATCAAGATGTTGTCACTTTTACTAATGATTTAAGTATATATGGTTACCTATACCTGTTAAATTTAAAATTTGGAACCTTTGAAAGGTTCAAGGAATTTCAGAAGAAATTTAAAATCAATTAAGCAAGAAGATTAACGTCATTAAATCAAATTAATGAGGTGAATATCTAATACTTTAATAGCCATCTTAAAAATTATGGAATGGTTTCAGAGTTAACTCTACCTAAAAACATCATACGGAATGACATGTCTGGAAACAGGAATCTAATCTTATTAGACACGGTAAGGTCAATGACAAGTCACATAAATATTCAATTATCGTTTTTGGGATATGAAATAGAAAATGGCATACACTTACTAAACAAACTACCTACAAAGACGGTTGATAAAACTCCATATGAGATATTTTAGGGAGAAGTCCTATCTTAGTTAGACTAGGATCTAAGGTTGCAAGGCTTACATCAAATGTCAAGACCCAAGAACGCTAGGCCCACAAACTGACAAATGTAGATTTATTGGATATCTTAAGGAAACTAAAGCATATTACAATGCATTTGAAGACAATATGTCTGTTTCTAATGGTGCTAAACTTCTAGAGAAAATGTTTATTCCCAAACAAAGAATAGTGAGAGTAATATTCAACTTGAAAAATTCAAGAACAATTTAATGGTAAACTATTAAAGGAAGTTGAGTCATAGAAAAATGTTGACGAGACCTCTTCAAGAACACATGAAATTTAGAGATATAGTAGAACTCGCCAAGAGCCCGAGAGATATTGTTATCTCATAGTCAATGATGAAGTAATTAAAGTTGTTTTAACCAACTACCAATAAGGTATTATATAATCAAAATTCAGAGATGTGGCTTAAAGAGAAAATTTTTGAGAGTCAATCCATATATGATAATCAAGTATGAGACTTGATTGATCTACCTAAAAATAATAAGACTCATGAATGAAAATGATTGATGGCGTAGTGAATACCTATAAGACAAGACTTGTAGCTAAGAGATTTTAAGAGACATACTGTATTGACTATGCATAAACTTTCTCCCCCAGTAGCTATAATAAAGTTCATTAGAATATTGTTTGCCATTGTTACATATCTATGACTATGAGATATAGCAGATGGGTGTGAAAATTGATTTCCTTAACATGAACATATTACAGGATATGTATATGACATGCCTGATGGTTTTGTCTATTTACAAAAAAAATCTTAATAGGATATGTAAGCTTAAACATCCCATTTATGGTAAAACAAGCTTTTCATAGTTGGAATAATTGTTTTCATAAAAAAAATCAATGAGTTTGGATTTCTAAAAAATGAAGATTTACAAGAAATTTATAGGGAGTGTGATAATATTCGTGATTTTGTATGTAGTACTTTTCATAGAAAACATCCATGCCTTGCAGAAAGTCAAGAATTGGCTAGGCAAAATATTTTTCTGCAAAAGATTTTTAGCAAATGATGTATATATTAGGTATTCAAATGCATAAATATGAGTCAAAAAGATAATCAAACTTAGTCAAAGTATCTAAAAAAAGGTATATAAATTAATATAACTATAAAACCAAAGTTATATTAATAATCACAGAAAAATAACTTTTAGTACAAGTTTATATATAAACTCTAAAATAAAGCAATCACATTCAGTGCAATGGTCATGCAACTAAAATTATGTAAAATTTTTTCATCTAATTGCATAAACCACCGCATTATGTGATTTAAGAGTTTAAAATTTTTTCATCTAATTACATAAATCGTGTACACCGCATTATGTGATTTAAGAGTTTCACAATGTGATCTGTAGTTTTCATAAACCTGAAACCGCATATATGAGGTTTGTTGTTTTGATTCTGAACACACCGCTGTAATCTGTAAACAATAAAGTTTCAACGGATGAAACAAAAATAAAACTTGTGGGTAAACAATCTGAAAAAATCGGATACTTAAGTAGAACATATATCTAAACTATTTCATGACTTACGCGATTAAAGTTACAATAACAAAAAAATGATAAACGGTTTTATCTAGACTAATTTAGAGATTAGTACTTTTATTAAATTTTATTTAAGCAGGTAGTAGACTCTAGCTGTCTCTAGGATAGAGCCTTTACGTTTTTCGTTACAAACAAATCTATAACTTGCTTGAAATCTTTCTTTAGGCCTTCTGGTGTGCCCGTCCGAGCTCGAGCCCGACGACCACGACGCCCGCGGTGAACACCGCCCCCCCTTGCGAGCTCGTCGCACTTTGCAGCCGCGCGAGGTTTGAACGTCGTGCAACGTTGTCGTGTGTGGCGAGGAAGAGCCGTTTGCCAACGGCTATATAGCCGTTATTTAAAAAAAAAACAATTTTTTTAAACAACTCTATATATAAACACACACATTCAACATATTCTACTACACATTCAACATATTCAAACTCTCCAAACATTCTCTAAAAAAATTCCAAATGGCTCCCAAATAATCATCCCAACGAAAGTCAAAAACTGCGAAGAATATCTTCTCGCAATCGTCACCGGAACCCGCTCCGTACATTCCACAAATGGAGCGAACATTTTTTTCCCCACCTCAAATCCAATACCAATCGATGCCCCCCCCCCCCCCCCCAATTCCAATACCCGCAATCGCCCTTCAACCCGTTTTTAAGGACACCTACCGGGGGGACCTTCCACAGCTTTTTCGGAGCCACAACCGCAACATATCGACACTTCCGATTCGAGCGACGAGGCGGTGCTGGAGACACAACCGGAGGATGTTGAAGAATCCGAGCCCGAAGAAATCCCGCTTCAACTAAAAAGCCGAAAGAAAGCTACCGGTCCCGCTCCCGCTCAAGCGTGGACCCAAGAAGAAGAGGTTATGCTAGCCCGTGCTTGGGTTGCTGTTTCTGAGGATTGCGAAGCCGGAAACGCTCAATCAAAAGCACATTTTTGGGAGACAATTCGCGTAGTTTTTCACAAAAATTTGGATCGAGAATTTTATCGTTCCAAAGATACGTTGACGACTAAATTTCGAGTCGTTAACGGTTACGTGAATAAATTTAACGGGTTGTTCGTTAACTTTATGGGGCAATGCGAATCCGGTGAGAGCGATCAAGATATCCTAAAAAAAGCTCTTGCGGTTTACCAACACGACAACAAGGGTAAACCGTTTCGCCACATGGCTTTTTGGGAGGTGGTCCGCCAATATCCAAGGTGGAAGGGGGTCGGGACCGATCCGACACCGACACATGGGTCAAAACGTTCAAAAACATCCGAGACGCAATACACGACGTCTTCGGATGCACATATCGGGGCCGACGTCAACGAAATTCCCGATGATTTTGAAAGACCGATGGGCCGTAATCGGGCGAAAGCGAAAGGAAAAGCCGCGGCGTCTTCGAGTTCGGTGAACGACGGCAAAATGGATGACGTTAACGAAAAGTTTGATCAACTTTTGTCGACCATATCGGGGCACATCAAATCCACCGAAGAGGAAAGGTTGGCCAGAAAAACTTCCCGCGAGAACAAGGACCGGGCGATCGACATGCTAGTGTTGAAGCAACCCACCGAGCATCTCACCGGCGCGGCCCTCGAGTTGGCGTTGAAGTTGAAAAATGACATCGTCAAAAAATATGGGTTGTAGTTTTAGTTTTTTATTTTAGTTTAACGTAATGTTTGTCGTTTTTTATTTTTAGTTTAACGTAATTTGTCGTTTTTTATTTTTAGTTGTAATTTTAAATTTAAGTTTAATTTAGTTTATGAAATTATTATTGTGTTTTTTTTCTATTTTTAATTTGTTTTTTAAATTAAAAAGTGAGAGGTAGTGAGAGGTGACCATTTCCGGGGGTAAAACGAGGAGAGAAAAATGCTGACCGGATGCCACTTGCTGAAGTGGCAGACAAAAAGTGAGAGGAGGAGAGAAGACACACTTGAGGCCTTATAATATCTTTTCTTTTTTTGTTTTGTCAAAAGTAAACTCGTTTTGGCCATCATTCATCGGTAACAATTGTATAACAAAAGAATAACTTCAATTTCAGGCAAAAAATTTTAATAGAACAAAAGATGAGACATTCAATGATAAATAATGTCAATTCAAACTTTATATTTCCCAAAACAAAAGAGTAATTAACAAAGAATAAAAAAGAAAATAAAAAGGAAAAACAATAAGACTTCTTTAAATCAACCTATACCATAACCGGGCACGAGAAGAAAAATACCCTTAAAGAGCTAGTCTTTCATAAAAATCCACTAAATTATCATCATGCCGACTGAAATTATCATCATGCTCGTTCAGATTAGTATATGTCATGTATATATGATACATTAAAAGGACACAATGTTTTGCTACATTCATGGGATTGTATTTCATCTTCAAACTTTTTTTCTTTTTTCACTTCAGAATAAATGTATTTTAAGAAACATTTTAATACTAATAAGCAAATAACCGAAAATACCTAAAGGTTAAACTTTGGAGTCGTCTTCATTGCGTTTTTTTTTTCTTTTCTAAACCTTTGAAAATCACAGTAACGAATAATAAAAAATATTAGGAATCAATAACCAAATGAAATAAAAAGTATTTTTATTATAATAAAGACAAAGATTAAAGCAAACAAATAATAACCGACAAATATCAAATTGTCACTCAAATTCACGGTAAGTTCTTACAGATGACAAATACCTATTTGGTAAACAAATACCAAAATTACCAATAAAGATCAATGGGTGTGTTTCTGTGTATTTGCCATAAAAATCACAGAATTCACGTACAATGAGATTCCATTTCAATTTGACGTATTCCATTTCAATGGTTTTCGCGTGTACATGCATACAGATTTCATCAAAAACAATTCCATATTTCCATTTCAATTTCACAAATTCCATTTCAGTGGTGTAGACGTGCACAGCATACAGTTGCACCACAAACAAAGAAACGATTCCATATTTCCATTTCAATTCTACAAATTGACAAACTCCATTGTAAGATTTCTACGTCATCAAACAACAACCAGGATCGAAAAATTATATAAACTTAAACCCATTCAAAAAATTAACCCCTATATAAATTGTTAATTCAAAATTGACATGTAAAACAAACAAAATTCACAAAGAGTTTCATCATACCTTATTGATATATACTGATAATTTAGAATTTTGAGGATGATTAAACCCTTTAACAACAACAAACATCGACTTCTAGTCTTCTACCGTTGCTTCGATGGGCTCAAAGGAGACGATTGGTTTTTTAATTTATTTTTGTTTTCGTATTTTCAGGCGTTGGCTCCCCTCCTTCTACAATAATTTTGAGCCCGTTAAAACGATGGGCCGAGGCCCAGATTTACGTCATTTGGGCGGCCCAGACCATAACTAGCTCGTAGAATTTGTCAAGAGTATAACAATGATGTCCACTGTCCACATGAATGCACGTCTTCCAGTATACAAGAAGAACGTGCAAACCATTCATCCAATAATCTCTCATAACTCATAAATACCCTCAAATCGTTACCATTTCTTCATTCGAAATCGACTAAGAATCTGCATAACCAAACATCCATGGCAAACAGTAAAGCAGTTGCATTCTTAGTCGCATTTGGGTTCATCTTCTTGAACCTCAGTGGTCACTGCTATGGAGCTCTTCAGTTCGGGTTCTACAATGGCAAGTGTCGAGGTTCAGATGTTGAAGACATTGTACGAAAAACAGTCATCTCTAAGTTCTTTCTCGACAAAACAATCACCCCAGCTCTCCTTCGCATGCAGTTCCATGATTGCTTTGTTAATGTAAGCTTCTTTATTAATTCATTCGACTTTCATGCATGCAAAAAAGTTTCAGAAAAAACCCTAATCATTTCTACTTTCTTATTATGAAGGGGTGTGACGCGTCGATATTACTAGATGGAACCAACTCTGAAAAAACTGCGCCGCCAAATCTAAGTGTTAGAGGCTACGATGTCATTGATGCTGCGAAAGCCGCAGTCGAGAGGGTGTGCCCAGGAGTGGTTTCTTGTGCTGATGTAATCGTTATGGCTACAAGAGACGCTGTTTCTTTGGTAAGCAACGTTAATTATCAAAATGTAACAAAAACGTTACATGATCCCATCAAAACTCCGATATTAATATTTCTTTCTATTTTAGAGTGGAGGAGGTAGATACATTGTACAAACAGGTAGAAGAGATGGAAGTGTGTCTCTTGCACAAAATACTCAAAGTCTTCCACCTCCTTCTGTATCAGTATCGAGCGCAATTCAAGCTTTTGCTAGCAAAGGACTTAACGCCACTGACATGATCTATCTTCTTGGTAATTAATACGCAGTTCCATGAATGCTTTTTGTTCTTGGGTTATATATATATTTTTTGCTTAATGGTGTGTGTTTTGTACAGGTGGTCACACTATCGGAATTGCTCATTGTTCGTTATTTCAAGATCGTCTTTACAATTTCCAAAACACTGGGAAAGCAGACCCCACCATGGATTTGGCGCTGTTAGCTTCACTGAGGCGCACATGCCCTCAGAACGCTACTGTTGATGGCAAGGCGAACTTGGATCAAAACCCTTTTAGCTCTGGAGTCGTGGACAAATCTTTCTACAGTCAAATCATGTTGCGTAGGGGAGTTCTTCAAATTGATCAACAATTGGCGGTGGATGGTTTGAGCAAGTCCACGGTTGCAGCCATTGCTGGTTCGTCTGATTTCACCATCAAGTTTGGTCAGGCCATGGTTAAGTTGGGTGCCACCCAAGTTCTTACAGGAACACAAGGGGAGATAAGGAAATCATGCCGATCGGTCAACAGTAAAAATTTGGTTAATATTTTTAATTAATTGATGAAGAATTTCATGTGGGTTCTAAATGTATCTATATTTATATAATGTTATTTCATGAGATTAAAAATTAATTATATTACACTTTAATTTGGTATATTGGTGATATGAATTCTGATCAAAACCAATTGCATCTATCTAAAGACTTTAATATGATATTGAGTTATATTTCCAATCAGATTATTATGTTAAATTATGTAAATTAATTAGGGTGGGGAAGTTAGGGGTGTTTATTGAACGAAATCCAATAGTTTTTGATAGAACTGGTCTAATCCAATAATACATTGAATTTTCGATTTTGTCAAGTGATCAAATCCAATTCATTTTTATGATCCGATCCGATCCAGCTGGATGTTGGATTAGATTTCTTTTATCTGTTGGATATATATAATTTGTTAGAGATGTATAAACATTTTTTAATTACATTTTCTGATAAATAATTTTCTAGGTGATATATGTTGATGGCATTAAAGTTTGAAATAAATATAATAAATAAGAAAAGTATATTATATAAGTTTAATGGTTAGAAATGGATAGTTAAAGGACTATATTTGAAAGTTCGAAAATCAAAGTTTGTGTTCGTAGACCTAATTTCTTTAAACAAACCCATTGTTACAGAACAATTTAAAACTATTCCATTTTTACAAAAGTTTTTTTGTACACAGCCCTAGTTTTGCAACAAAAAAAAAAACAACTCTTGAGTTTACCAATTATAACATATATTTTCTAGTTAAATATATTAAATATTAATTATTAATTGATAATAGGTTGGATATTAGTTGAATATCCAATATTGGTTCGGTTTGGTTGGATATTCAATGAATTTTCATTATCATCTAAAAAACGATCCAATCCAATTGGATTCTGAAATTTCGAAACCAATCCAACCCAATTGAGGTTGGATATCCAATATAATTGGTCGGTTTTATTGGATCGTTTTTTTTGCACGCCTCTAGGGGGAATAGGTTATTCTCAACCTTCTAACCCATGTGTCATTAGCTTTTAATTTTCTTTTCACTTTCATGTTACTCAAACTACAATACAGCTTTCTAAACCATCGCAACCTTCAATATCACATAACTTTTTCAATATTAAAATTAAATAAATAACTCAAATTTACAAAATAATATGTAATTTAAAATTTTAACTAATTTAAAATGTAATAAATAACATTAAAATTAAAGATAACATTTCATTAGAAAACACACAACCACAAACAGGAATTAAAATCCTAAATACTAGAACTTAAATTAGTATTCCTAAAAAACAAAAATTAAATTGCTAAAAGATAACGTTGTTAACCCCAAAGACAATCCACTTTGGCAAACTCTTTAGAGCATTTCAAGCTTCGATATGCATAAGCACATTCCTGTCGTAGGTCAGACAATATTCGTCAAGAGCTTTATTCAAAATATCATCATCGGTAGCCCGGTTTCTCGGGTCTCCTATAGATAGTTGTATATAGAGTTAAAGTTTGATACTTTCTAGATCAAATCTCTCCACTTGGCATTAAGTTGGTGTTTAAACTGATACATTTCACTGCCCGTTAGTTTATAAAACTTTTTTCCGAAAAGGGCCCAAAACTCGACGTCTCCCAAATTCTCAATCTTATCGATGTATGCGTTTGTCAACGGCAGCTTCTCGACCGGAGAATGCGGCTTATGAGTGGAGGATGATACAACCATTTTTAAATTAGAGAGAATGCGCGTTTAAGAGAACTGAGACTTTATAGAGAGAATTAAAAGTAAAAGAATATGTGATTTTTGAACCGGTGAATTAGGATATTTATAGGACTTGAGAATGTGATTTTTGAAAGTAAAAAAATATGTAATTTCTTGTAACCACTTGATTTTATGTTTAAAAGTGAAATATGGAACTGATTTTGGTTTTGGCTAGCACCACCACTGGAATACGACCGACTGCCCCTGCTGTATCGCCACCACCATCGGAAAACCACCAGAAACAGCCACTACTAACCACACCACCAAGTATGTTTTATTGTTTTATGCATTTTTGTTAAGTCGTTAATGGTCATGTTAAGTTATTAATAGTTATGTGAAAGTTCTTAATGGTTATGATAGTGCAAAATTGCTAATTGATGCATATATTGATTTGTAATATGGTTGGAAGTGATTATCTTAAGAACTTAATTGTTAAGTACTTAATTATTAAGTGCTTAATTTACAAGATGAATTGGAATTTGTAATATGCTTTGAAATATTTTTACGTACTTAATTTGATTTGCAATATGGTTTGGACGTGTTTGTGTTAAGTACTTAATTTTTAAGCCTTTAATTGTTAAGTACTTAATTTGTAAAATGTTTTGTTGATGTTAATTGCAATATGTCAAGCTATAGATTTGTTGATGTCAATTATTAAGTACTTAATTTATAAAATGCTTTGTTAATGTTAATTGCAATATGTCAAGCTATATTTTTTATGTTTATTGGTTGTTATTAGATATTATAATATGATGTGTTTTTTGTTGTGAATGCTAAAAGAAAAAACAAAAAATCATTTCAAGTATAACATTTAAATCTTAAACCCTAAAAATAAAGTTATTTAAAATGTAAAGTTAAATCTTAAACGATAAACATTTAACCCTAAGCCTAAAATAAAAAACATAAACTTATTTGAACGTAAGCCCTATCCCCTAAATCTAAACCCTAAACCCTAAACCACAAACCCTAAACCTAAACATATACCTAAACCTAAACCAAACGAGAGTTATATCTGACAAGAATATCACTAGTATCAACATAGAACATGAATGGTACAAAAATGATCAACTCATATTTGAATCACAAGCCAAACAAGTGTTCTTCATCCGAGAACCTTCTCAAAGAAACCAAAGACATAATCATTGGTGGCTCGTCGAGGATGTCAATCATCGAAAATTTTGGGATGTTCACAATGGCTCTGTCCCAAATGTTGATATTGACTTAGTCGAAAATATAGATATTGTTCACAACAAATCTTCATCTAATTTTGGTATTGTAATCAACTTGAGCCAATACTTTCAAAACATTCCTAATTATGATATTGGCAACGACTCTGATACTGAAGTTGATTCGCCAACGGTTCTCATCAATGAAGTGTTTGAGTGCGAGACTGATGAGGGCGATACTGATTGTGATACAGAGGGGTCTGATTATGACACTGAAGTATCTGAGAGAGAGACTGATTAAAACACTTGTTGTAATTTCTTTTTGTCCCAGGAGATGATATCTATTTAGATGTTGTTGCTATATGTTATGGTCAATGTCATGGGCCATGGTGGAGATGGAGCCGGGGATCCACCACCTCCCGTCTAAGGAGGGCCAGGTGGCCATCGAATAGATGGTAAGTCTTATTATAACTTTTTTATTTAATATATTTATTCATTTATTATAAATATCATGACTAATATTTCTTAATTGTAATTGTAGTTGTACCACAAAGAAGAACAAGAGGGGAGACAAAAAAACCTTTGACTCTCACAGGAGGTCACAAAACATGGGAGGCCATTGACTATACAATTTGATAGAAAGCCTACATTTACCCCAGTTGGCAAACCAGATGATCTCTTTGTACCACAAAGAAAAACAAGAGGGATGATCTCTTTGGATAAAGCAAGTTGGAAAAAAGTTTCCACTGCCGAGAAGCATGCCTTGCTAGAGCATCTAAGGGTAAACGAGTAATATAAATATATTTTATATGTCCTCTTTTGATTTGTTTTTTACTTGAGTAACTTTTTTCTAATTTCCAGGGAACATTCGCGATAGATGAGGTTGAGTGAGATCTCAAGCATCCTTTGTTGTTGAGTGGTGTTGATGTGATACTAGCTAAGCGTTATAGAGACCGAAAAGCCGAAGCAAAGTGTTTTGTTGAAAGAGGAGGGTATGATGATATAGACAGAGCTAGGGGCAACCCTGATGGCATGTCTGTTGAAAACTGAAACAAAGTTATAGACTTGTTCTACACAGATACACATCAAAGTCGTTTAGCATGTAATAAAGAACCCGTCAAAAACAGAAACACGGGGCGGGGGGGGGGGGGGGGGAGAAGCACATATAGTAGCAACATATTTACAAACACCTACACATGTAAATGTTAATTGTAAAGTACTTAAGGGTTGTTTGATTTGCCTCTTACTGGGTCCAGTAAGAGGTTACTTCTGACTCGGTCCGAATCAGACCGTTCGATAACCTTAAATTTTACCCCTGACTCAAACGTCAGCCTTTACACTTTACAGTTACCCGGTCAGCTCTTACTCAATCAGTAAGTATCAAACAGCCCGTTAATTGTTAAATACTTATTTACTAAGTACTTAATACTTTGGTAATATCTTGGTTTATAATATGTTGATATTTTTTTAAATTGTAGTTTGTTTTAACTAACAATGTACATTTTTATTCACTTGAAGGATGAACTTGCATGAATGCTTGCAGATCCAAATTATAGAGATATGTTGGCGTAAATGATGCGTACGTATTCGGCAGAACAATGTGGAGGAACGAGCGAATGAGAATGACGAAGGTGATGACACAGAGTATTCTTTTTTCTTTATTTTATGTATCGTGACTTTTTTAATTTATATAAACGACATTACTTAATATGTTTGTATTTTGGACGAACTATTTTGGACCATTTAAGTAGTTTTGTATAATATTTACAGTTTTATGTATTTCTGTAAAAATAAAAATTTAGTTTTAAAAAAAAAGTATTAGCAGGGACACGCTTTAGTCATTACGGGCGACATGTACTGCCGGTGAGACATCATTATTGGAGATGGGTCAAACATTAGTTGCGACATCAATAACAGCGATAAGTATTTGCGACGTTTTACCGGCAACATTGGAGCAATAGCGACGACTTTTTACCGGTGATATATAACCGCTAATACCTTTACCGGCGACAAAATGGGTCTTTACTGACGACATTTGTCGCCACTATTAGTCTATTACTAGTATATCTGGTAAATTTCAGACAGTAATTATAGATTTTGGTGTTATGGTTAAAGTTGGTGCAATGGTTAAAATTAATAACTAATCACTATAAAAATAATAAAATGGCTCAGTCTTCTATATTCTATATTCTACAATTTTTTATATTCCCATCCATTATTTTTAGATTTAAAATTACCCTCAGACATTTTCCAAACAACCAGTCAAGTAGGGCAACAAGAGAACATCTTACCCAGGCTGGTCGTCAAATCCCGTGGCCGTATTCGCTTCTTGTTTACGTACGTACGGCTCTTCATTGTTCGATAACATTGGTGTTCATTTTAGGTTATAATAATCAATAATCAAAAGGTTTACAAACATTATTTACTATATAAAGTCTCGAGAAATTATATCAGAACGCACTACTAATTTACGGGCTTCTGTTACAAACTTTCATGAGATTATGGCTTTATTCTTTTTTCAACGAGTTATCTTATCTATTTTTGTGGCCATGGCTTTCAATGGGCTCATTCAAGCTAGCGATCCCGACATTCTATTTGACTATCTTGTTCCACCAAACATGACGAAAGTGTGAAAAGATAAGAGACGCTCCTGTGATCAAGACTCAGAACAGAGTACCAAGAGTACAACTCTATGAAGCATAAAAACAGAGTATTTGGGGCTGAATGATTCTACGTGTTTATTTCTCAATTTTTACTCTAACCAATCAACGATTACAAAGAAAATAAATAACAAAACTTGCAACAACTTATCCTAAAAAGACTGCAACTTCTACCCACTAAATCTCTAGTGCCAACGTGGCTTTTTACTTATTCATACTCAAAAGTAAAAGACTAAAATGCCCCTAAATAAAACTTGAACCAGTTTGGATTAAATCCAACATTCTCCCCCTTAATCCAACTTGTTCAACCCAGGTCTTTGACACCCAACAACTCCCGCATCTCAGCAAACTTCAGTTTCGGGAGAGCCTTTGTGAGGATGTCTGCACGTTGTTCTTCGGAACGCACATAAGCGACGGAAATTTCCCCTCTTTCCACACAATCCCGTATGAAATGAAAACGCATGTTGATGTGTTTACTTCTACCGTGGAACACCGGATTTTTCATCAAATCCATGGCAGATTTATTGTCAACATACAGTCGAACGGGACGTAAATCAACCCGGGTTAACTCATGTAACAAACCAGCAAGCCAAATACCTTGACAAGCAGCTGCTGTAGCAGCCATGAACTCAGCTTCACAGCTCGAGAGTGCAACCGTCTTCTGCTTTTGGGAGCTCCAGCTTACTAGGTTCTTGTTGAGATAGAACGCCATGCCTCCGGTGCTTTTACCATCGTCTAAGTCATCTCCCAAGCTACTATCTGTATACCCCAACACCTCGTGATCTCTACCATCATCCTTTTGGTAAATAAGTCCGAAATCTGTGGTGCCCTTTACATACCTCAGAATTTGCTTCACAATCTGTTGGTGTCGTTGTGTGGGTTTTTCCATGTACCTGCTTGCTATGCCAACAGCATACATCAGATCAGGCCTTGTATGTGTGAGATACCTCAAACACCCAATGACCCTTCTGTAGTCTGTTGAGTCAACAGGTGTTCCCAACTCGTCCTTTCCAACATGTAACTTTGCTTCCATGGGATACTTAGTCGGGTTACACTCTATCATTCCAGATTTTTCGAGTACCCGCTTAGCATAGGCTGCCTGTTTCAAGTAGATTCGACCTTCCTTTTGGTTCACTTCAATGCCCAGATAGTAAGATAATAACCCGAGATCACTCATGTCGAACTCAGCACTCATTTGCTGCTTAAAATTCTTGATTTCAGTCACATTTGTACCTGTCACAATCAAGTCATCGACATAAATTCCAACCACCAAAAATTGACCCGCTTTGCGTCTTGTGTATACGGCATGTTCTTGAGGGCACCTAACGAAGCCAAGTCCTTTCAAGCACTTGTTCAACCTTGCATTCCACGCCCTTGGTGCCTGACGCAAGCCGTATAAAGCTTTGTACAACCGATAAACTTTATCTTGATGTTGCTTCTTGACGAACCCTTCTGGTTGAGAAACATATACCTCCTCTTGGAGGTCGCCATTAAGAAACGCTGATTTAACGTCAAGATGATGTACTTCCCACCCTTGTTTGGCTGCAAGAGCGAGTAGTAGGCGTATTGTTTCGATTCGGGCTACCGGAGAGAACACTTCTTCATAATCAATCCCGTAACGCTGCACGTAGCCTTTAGCTACCAATCTTGCTTTGTGCTTGACAACATTACCGTTTGTATCCTTTTTCAATTTGTACACCCACTTCAGACCAATGGCTTTGTGACCCGGCGGGAGAGTCGCTAACTTCCACGTGCCATTCTTTTCTATTGCCTCGAGCTCGTTCGTCATCGCTTTCCGCCAATTCTCATCATTTGTAGCTTCACCAAATGTTGCAGGCTCGTCCATTCCTAAGAAATACAACTCTTCATCGAGTTCGATTCTTTCGGTTTCTCCATAAAGATCAGATAGTTGTCGATATCCTTGTGGGGGCGTTTCACTGCTCAAGGATGATGATTCAACACTTTGTAGAGGTGGTGTTGAATGAGAACTTGGCAGAGAGGTAGTGTGAGTGTCCAAGTCTTGGGAAGTAAAGACATTTGGACTTGGGTCTTCAGCTCCTTCTTGTTCACGTGAAGCTTCACTTGAGTTAGCACTTGGGGTCTGGTAGCTTTCTTCATCAATAATACCACATGGGTCTTCACCTGCATTTTCAAAAACAAAGGTTGTGCATGTGCTTGAGCTGCTTGTACATGTGCTTGAACTATTTGTACTTTCAGAACACCATGACCACTTCTTTCCTTCATTAAATTTGACATCCCTGGTCACGTTTATTCTTCCTGTTTCTGGATCATAGAGACGGTAGGCTTTTGTTCCAAATTCAGACCCAAGATAAATTGCAGCTTTACCCCGATCATCAAGTTTCTTCAAACGTCCGGTAGTGATTTTCATGTATGCAACACACCCAAACACTCGTAAGTGTTCGATGTTTGGTTTTCTTCCGCACCATGCCTCGTATGGACTCGAATTCTGTAATGCTTTTGTCGGAACTCTATTAAGTATGTAGGTGGCGTGTCGAATCGCCTCCCCCCACAACCAACCGGGTACACTCATCTCTTTGAGTAAGCTTCGTGCCATTTCGACCACTGTTCGATTCCGCCTCTCTACGACACCATTCTGCTGTGGCGAGTACGGTGCTGTGAGATGTCTCGAGATACCTGTTTCTTGACAGTAAGCTTCAAATTTTTTCGATAGGAACTCTCCTCCACGATCGGTTCTAAACGTGAGTAATTTTCCACCAGACTCATTCTCGGCGAGAGCACGAAATTTCTTGAAATAATCAAACGCCTCATCTTTCGTCTTTAACATAAAAGTCCACATTACACGTGAATAATCATCAACTAACATGAAAAAATAACGATTACCGGCGGGTGTCGGTGGCGTAATAGGACCGCAAATATCACCATGAACAAGTTCTAGAACCTTTTGGGCTCTAAAATTTGCATGTGATGGGAACGGTGCACGAGCCTGTTTGCTTATTACGCAACTTTCACACACTTCAGTTGGTGGAGTGATACTGGGTAAACCAACAGCCATGGCTTTGTCTCCCATGAATTTCATTGCTTGAAAATTGACATGACCAAGGCGCTTATGCCAAAGCCATGTCTGATCAGATTGTTTGGACAACAAACATGTTGGTTTAACAACCTCCAGGAGAGTTTTATATAGTCTATTAGGAGATCTTTTTACCTTAATGAGTAGATCTCCATTGATTCCGTAAACCCATAGAAATTCCCCATGCATCACCACTTTGAGTCCATTTTCAGCAAGTTGTCCACAACTGATAATGTTTGTACGGAGGCTTGGAATATAGTAGACATCATGCAATACCCGCTTGTCTCCATTTTTACATTGCAAATGTACCGTGCCTTTTCCTTCTATGAACACCACCGAGTCATCTCCAAACTTCACATGCCCTCTAATGCTCGTATCTAATTCGTAGAACTTCGATCTCTGTCCCGTCATGTGGCTACTCGCCCCATTGTCCAAGTACCACAAATTTGAGCTTGACCCATCTGTTCGCATGGTTAGCAACTTGGGTGTGATGTTCTCTTCATTCAGGAAGATCTCTCCTTGCATCGCCAAGAGTAAGGTTGGTTCATCTAGGTGGGTTTGAGTAAGGTTTGCTTCTTGATTTCTCTCTCTTCGGGGTTTAGGACACTCCGCCGCATAGTGTCCGTAATCGTCACAATTGTAGCACTTAACATTGCTTTTGTCCCGATTCCCGGTGGAACCACGACCCTCCTGTCGACCCTGATTAGAACCACCGCCATGTCGACCTCCTCGTCCGCCACGGTTACTACGACCACGGCCTCTCCCACGGCCTCGACCACGTCCGGCATCAGACGATTGATGTTTCTGGTTTGACGATGACTCACCGGTACCTGTTTTCTTAAACCTTGCCTTCCACTCGTCTTGGGTTAGCAACAACTTCTTTTCATCACAGTCTCCTGGCCCTCTGATTCGTTCTTCATGAGTCTTTAATCTACCAACCGCCTCTTCAACAGACATCGTATCCAAATCTCCAAATTGCTCAATTGTGGAAGCAATCTGAAGAAACTTTGTAGGAACTGCACGAAGTAACTTCTTCACGACATAAGCCTCGTCCATCTTGTCACCTAGAGCTCGTATGTTGTTTACAAGGTTGTTCAATTTCATGGAGAAATCGTCAACCGAATCCGTCTCGCCCATCTTCAACGCCTCAAATTCCGCCTTTAAAGTCTGTACCTTTGCAGTCTTTACTCTTTCTGCTCCCATGTACAGGGTTTTGAGTGTGTCCCAAGCTTCTTTTGCCGTCTGTTTCTCTGCCAACGACAACAAAATCTCATCTGGAATAGCTTGAAAAATGATCGCCATCGCAATCCTATCTTTCTTTACACCGACAGGATTCTGAGGATTCTTCGGTTCGATGGCATCCCACACTTCCTGAGCCTGCATTACCACCTTCATCTTGAGAGCCCAAACTGCATAATTACTTCGGGTTAAGGTCGGGTATTGGAGCGAGAACGAGTTTTCCTTCTTCTGTGCTTCCATTGAATGGGGATGTAAACAAACTACAAACCGGGCTCTGATACCAGATGTGAAAAGATAAGAGACGCTCCTGTGATCAAGACTCAGAACAGAGTACCAAGAGTACAACTCTATGAAGCATAAAAACAGAGTATTTGGGGCTGAATGATTCTACGTGTTTATTTCTCAATTTTTACTCTAACCAATCAACGATTACAAAGAAAATAAATAACAAAACTTGCAACAAGAATCTGATGTGAAAAGATAAGAGACGCTCCTGTGATCAAGACTCAGAACAGAGTACCAAGAGTACAACTCTATGAAGCATAAAAACAGAGTATTTGGGGCTGAATGATTCTACGTGTTTATTTCTCAATTTTTACTCTAACCAATCAACGATTACAAAGAAAATAAATAACAAAACTTGCAACAACTTATCCTAAAAAGACTGCAACTTCTACCCACTAAATCTCTAGTGCCAACGTGGCTTTTTACTTATTCATACTCAAAAGTAAAAGACTAAAATGCCCCTAAATAAAACTTGAACCAGTTTGGATTAAATCCAACAGAAAGTAGATGGAAACTTCTTCACTTACACTAAAATCCGTGGATTTTTTGACAAACTGCATCCGACGGATCCTGCATCAATGCAAGCTAGCATGGCCGAGTTTCCTGCTTTAAATGGCCAGAGTGTTTCTCTTTCGGTACTAAGGTTACCCCCTGGAGGAGTTAGTGCACCCCACATGAGAACCCATGCTACAGGCCTGTTTTTGGTATTGGAGGGTCGATTCGAGGTTGGTTTAGTGGACACGACTAATAAGCTTTACACACAAACCCTACAAACAGGAGATATGTTCATTTTTCCAAAGGGGCTTGTTCATTACCAGTATAATGCTGATATGAACAATCCGGCCGTGGGTGTTGCTGCATTTGGTAGCGCAAGTACTGCTCTAGTTTCAGTTCCGGCAACTTTGTTCAAACCAGACATTGAAGATGACGTTCTTGCCAAGTCTTTTAAAACGGATGAAGCAACAATTCGAAAGCTCAAGAGTCATCTTCGAAGAAAACTTTAAGCCATCATGTTATTGGACGACGTGCTACATTAATTTCTTTATTTTCATTAAGCTTTTATGGACGTCTTAATATATGTTTATACAAATTGACTGCAAGCTATTAATAAATTTATTCAGTTGGCTGCAAGCTAAAGTTTGACGGGTAATTGGATCAACCTTAGTTTTCTACAATTTTCAGTTGTCCTTCTAAACCTTTATATATTATCTACATAATAATAACTTTCGTCCAGGGATATATCGGCGTTCATTTTCAGTCTGGCCTTCTGGGCGTATTCCAATTCCGGCATTTTGCGCTGAAAATTTTTTGTTTAATAAATGCATTTTAAGGAACTAAATCATTGCAACATGAAATTTTAATTTTTTATATTATATTTATAAGAAATGAGATGTTATCAAGCACAAACACAAACATGTAAATTTAGTTTTGCATTTCAGACATATTCACTAATTTAAGCAGCCCAAGATTATTCACACAAATTAATTAATTTACAAGGACCAAGTGAATTGTTAAGTTAAATTCAACCGTCCAAATCGCATATAAAAATTTAAGTTAAGTTGAACAACTCGAGGTATATATGTTAGATTTCAGAGTAGCAAAGGAGAATGGTATAAAGTGTTTCTTCATTAATTTACTTTGAGTTCCCTTTACAGAATATATACAGAACGAACAAGAAAAGAAACACGTAACAGAAATAACATAAAAGACTAAAATACCCTTTAACTAACTTCTAACCATACAAATAGAAAAATAACTGTCGAACACCCCCTTCAAGCCGGAGGGTGAGGTACGAATCCCAGCTTGGAAACGGCTTTGAGATGCATTTTGGGTTGAAGAGATGTAGTAAAAATATCAGCTTGTTGATTAGAAGTAGGAACATGGAACAAAGAAATCAACCATTCTTGTAGCTTTTCTCGTACAAAATGACAGTCGAGGTCAATGTGCTTCGTTCGTTCATGAAATATGGGGTTAGAAGCAATGTAGATTGTAGCCATATTGTCGCACTTGAGAGGGATTGGGGTAATATCTGTAATACCAAAATCATGTAGAAGCGTTAATAACCATGCTAACTCAGCAAAAACACGTCTCATGGAATGGTACTCGGCTTCAACTGAGGACAAGGAAATGGTAACTTGTTTCTTTGACTTCCATGAGATGGGACTGCCTCCAAACAAGATGAAGAATCCGCTTATAGAACGCCGAGTAAGAGGTGTGCTGTCCATTCGGAATCACAAAATGCTTCTAGAGCAAAATTTGAAGATTTGTTGAACAAAAGACTATGACTGATGGTACCCTTTAAGTAATGTAGAACATGGAGAGCATCTTTGTAATGTTCAACTATTGGAGATTGATTGTATTGACTTAAAAATTGAACTGCAAAAGAAAGATCCGGTCTCGTGTGTAAAATAAAATTCAATTTTCCAATAAGTTTTCGATAAGTTGTGGGATCGGATAGCTTCTCAGTGACAATAAATTTGGTGTTTGTTGGTAATGGGGTTGAAACAGGAGCAGCAACATCCATAGAGTACAAGATTAATAATTCTTAAATGTACTTTCTGTTGATGTAAAACCATTCCTTGAGCAACTTTATCAAACTGTAAACCAAGGAAATAACGAATATTTCCTAAGTCCTTAATACGAAATTGGTCATTAAGAAATTTATTGAGAGTTGAAATCTCATTTAAATCATTTCCTGTAACCAAAATATCGTCAACATACACGACGATAATGACGATAGAACCTGCAACTTCTTAAGAAAAAGGGAATAATCGTTCAATGATGAAACAAAACCTTGAGCTTGTAATGATTGAGACAATTTGGCATACCATTGCTGAGATGCCTGTTTTATACCATACAAGGACTTATGTAGTTTACATACGAGATTGGGAGTTGTAATATGATGACTAGGTGGCAACTACATAAATACTTTTCATGTAAATCTCCGTGAAGAAAAGCATTGTTGACGTCTAACTGCTGAATTTCCCATCCTTTTTTTAACAACTAAAGAAACAAGACATTGAATAGTGTTAAACTTTATCATAGGAGAAAAGGTCTCGTGAAAATCTAGCCGAGCTTTATACCTATCGATTGAGTCATCGAATTTGTATTTATGTTTATATACACATCGACAAGAGATTGGGCGTTTGCCTTTGGGTAATTTGACAATGTCCCATGTGTTGTTTGCATCAAGAGTATTCAATTCTTATTGTATAGCTTCCTCCCAATAAGGATTTCCTTTAGCTTCATGATAAAACGCGGGTTCAACAACAGAATATGTGACAGTAAAAGCATGAATATAATGGGTAGAATTGTGAATAGATGAAGTAGAAAGATCAGAAGGAATATAGAAATTGGTAATAGTATGACAACAAACATGAGAAGAATCAGTAGCAGCATTACACACATAATCTTTTAGATGAGAATGAGGATGTCGAATTTTGGAAGGACCAGCAAGAATGACAGGATTATGTGGAGCTGGTGGAATAAGGACTGGCGGAATAGTAGCTAGTAAATTATGTGTATCTTGAGAATTTAAAGGAAGATGAGAAGATTGACAAAAATTTGGAGAATTTGAAAGAGAATGTAAACAGATCTTCAAAGAACTTAAGATCTCGAGCAACATGAATAGTTTTTGTAACAAGATTGAAAATTTTGTAAGCTTTTTGATGTAGAGGATACCCAATAAGGACACACGGATGAGCCCATGACATAAACTTGTCTCGATTAACAATGGAATTGGTAACAAAACATAAACATCCAAATGTTTTGAGATGGCACAAATCTGCCACTTTCTTGTTAAGTAATTCAATAGGAGTTTTATTGTTGAGGTTGTGTGATGGCATTCTGTTGATAAGATAAACAGCAGTTTTAACACATTCAGTCCAATAGTTATTGCTTAAACCCGACTGAAAGAATAAGGCCCTTGAAACTTCAAGAATGTGTCGGTGCTACCTCTCAACAATACCATTCTGTTGAGGGGTGAATGGTGTTGATTTTTGATGAATCATTCCCATGGACTTATAAAAAGAAATACCATCTTGACTTGATCCCATTTCATACGCATTATCAGTACGAATGGTTTGATGACTTTATGAAATTGAGTTTGAATAAAGGTCACAGATTGTTTAATCACAACAAGAGCATATCCCTTTATGTGTGATCATGTGAACCCAAGTGTGTTTACTAAAATCGCCAACAATTATGACAAAGTATTTATAACCATAGTGAGAAATGTGTTTATAATGGCCCAGACATCAACATGAACTAAATCAAAAGTCTATTTGGATGATGATACATTAGTTGGAAAGGGTAAACGATGATGCTTAGCTTTAAAACGCACATCACAGGATGATATAGATGAATCATGAGATTTAGAACTAATCAAAGACAATTGATATAGTTTGTTCAAAGGAATATGGCCAAATCGCCTATGCCATAACAGTGGATGAGAAACATTATTGATCATATGTTTGTGATTATGAAACAAATGTTTGATAGTAGAAAAACAAAAGGATAAACTGTTCTGAATTGATCGATGATAAAAAAAACATACAAATCATTAATGATTTGACCAAAAACACCAAGTGCAAGTTTATGTGACAACCGTCAAATTTGGTTAACAAAAGTCAACAAAAGTCAAAAAAGGTCAACTAGAGCGTAAATTAGGATAATACGTTGAAATATAAATTTCATAAATTTCCTGATGTATTATTGAAAATTATAATACTATAATACGTTATTTTGAATTAATTATCGGGTAAACGCTGTAATTGAGGATAATAGACTACAGTAGCATAAAATTTGATAAATCATACAAATATTATTTTGGTATAAGTAATTTCATAACATGATGTATTATTGTTTACGAATCCACTGACGTATAAGCTTGTATGCAAAAGATACGACTATTTCAAGAAAACATGTCAATGTAACACTCGTTTTCTTTAATTACATAAACCATTTTGATATGTTGAGGCACTTGAACACCTCAGATGGAAATTACGTGAACGTTTTTGGACTCAGACTATGGTCTATTATTTAATTCTATACTCGAAATATTTTTAGTAAAAATATTTATAAAAGTCGAAAAATCGGACGTTCCGGATAAAACGAACACTAATATTTAAACGCGATTTCCCAGAGTTTCATAACTCGAAAAATTAATCCGTTTGGGTTTCTGGAATAGACACACTTGGCTTGACAATTCTCCGCTCTCGAAAAATAATATTAGACGTCGGGATTTTGGCATGCGAATTTAGGAAGTTTGGAAGGACTTTTAGGGCAAGACCTACACCTACATGAGAGAGTAGTCATCTCTTATGCCCCCATCCCCTTGCCCACGCCTCCATGCACCATCATTTCACCCCCATCACCCTCCAACCTACAAGCATGGCCTCCCACCTTTTATTAAACAAATAATGAGGCCATACCTCCCATATATTATAAATATGGTACATCTTTCCCATTTCAATTGACTAGATTTCACTCCCTCTCTCTCTTTCTCTTTTGTGATCGGCCCAAAACACCCCCCACACTACCGCTCCACCACCGCCGACCACCGTCCTGCCGACGCTCCACCACCGTCGGCCACCATTTGTGTGACAACCGTCAAAATTCGAATAAGTTCTAGATTTAAATAAACCAAATTGCATGCGTAGACACTGTGACATCTGTCATTCGGGTCATTCTTTGACTTAATTCAGTTGTCTTAGACTTATTATTCTGACTTTATTATAGTAATAGGTCAAAAACCCTTTAGATGCTTGAATCCAATTAGAATCTGGAACTAATATGCTTGACTAGTACAATTCAAGTGAATTGTTCAATTTCTGCAGAAAATGCCAGTAAACGGTTAAAAAACGATTGTGAATATCTTTTTAAAGTTAAAATTAATTATGAACAACTTAAAATAAAGTGAAAATATTAAGATTCACATTATAATAATTATGAGGTTTTAATTTGGTTATAAAAACCTTAAAAAGTCTTAAAAACTCAAATTTTATAAATTTGATGTTTAAAAATTTATAAAATTTCAACATAGGACTTATAATATCAAATTAAATTAATTAAATTATTAAATATAATTAGGAATAACATTTTTTGGTTCCTAACATTTATTTAATATTTATGAATTAAATAAGTCAAATTAAGCCATAATTTTTATAAAAACCTTTATAAAAATAATTAAACCTTTATAAAAAGTTTTATAAAATTTGAAAAATGAGAGGAAGTCTCTCTCTCTCTCTCTCTCTCTCTCTCTCTCTCTCTCTCTCTCTCTCTCTCTCTCTCTCTCTCTCTCTCTCTCTCTCTTAAGAGCCGGCCACCCTCGCGTTGCACATCAAATCCCCAATTTTCATCATTTGGTATACATACACACACTACCATCTCTTTCTTCTTTTCACCTCACTTCCTTTCACTTCATCATTTTTTTCTCTTGAACTCTCTTTTTCTCTCCCTTAACCACGAAATTTCCAGCCAAGAACATCAATCCAAGCTCAAAAATCGGATCTTACAAGTTGTTTTTAAAAGGTAATCACATGAACATGTGCTTCTTACTTTATCTTCTTCCATTTTCTCTATGATTTTATGCTTCTACTCCATTTTTCTTGAAAGAAACATGGATTCATATACAATCACGAAATTTGATGATGATGATGGTAGAAATTCACATAAAATATCAAGAATGTTGCATGCATGTAAATTTCCATGACCAATCTATGTCAAAAATCAAGAAAAATGCATGTTTTCAAGTGTTTTATACAAAAATCGTGACATGCATGATAATTTATTGTGTGAATCTGTTTTGGAACTTTTAAGACACATGCATGATGCTTAAACCTTCATGCATGTGCACCTCTTAATGGATTAAGCCATAAAAACCAAAGTTTGATGCTAAAAACCTTCAAAAATGCATGAAATAGCATAAATCTACAAAAATACCTAAGATAATATTTTTAATCTGGTCCGATTTATGGTAAGTACCTATGAATAATTGAATATGAAATCTTTAACTGGAAAATTTCAAAGGCTAACTCGAAAGTATTGGTTCTATAAAAATATGTCAATAAATCATGACAATAATTCACATAAATTACTTGTCGGATGAAATAAAATCTAGGAAAATTTTGAGGCGAATCTGTAAAGTTCATGTACCGTTTCCATAAAGTTTCAGACCTTTTTGAGTACTTTAGATACACTTTTTGATTTATTGTGGTTTTACATAAATAAATCCATAAAATGGAAGATCCTCTATAAAAGTGATAAAAACAAAATTTCCGACACTTCTATATAATGTAAGAGCTCTGTATAAAATTTTATAGAATTTTTCAGAACCAATTAATATTATTTTCACAAATTTATGTGTTTTTGGCAAAATAATGAATAAAAATGGAGAAAACAGGGGACAATTGTTCTAAAAATTATAAAAATGTGTCCAGACACTTAATAAAATATACTCATCTGGAACTAAAAGTATGAACACTGAACTAAATCATTTACTAATTTTTCTCTATTTTTATTTGAATTAAGACACTAGAAGTACAAAACTGGGAATTGAAAAATCACAAGAATTGGATTGTTTAAATTCCGAAACATATTTTTATGATTTTTGCAAATGATATAAGTCATATAATAGAGGCTCAAATATAATGGACAAATTTATAAATTATTTTCTATTATCCATGAATTTTGGAGTATTTTTCAAGGAAATTAATGGAAAATAAATAAATTAAAATGTGTAAAAATTTAGAAAAATTTAAATAAGTCTTATATTATAATAAGAAATGAAATTATATAGTTGGTAACTATTAATATTCATATATGAAGTTCTTTGTAAATTTTCCGTATCATTGGTCACGTTTAAACGACAATACGCGAATAATAAGACTCGAATTGTAAAATTTGTCACTTGAATTGTTCACAAGTATAATAATATGTACAAATATTCATATTTCTGAATAAGGTAAATTTTTATATGAATTCAACCTTTGAAACAAATAATGACATTTTCTATGTAGAATTAAGCATATTAGTAATAGATGGCTAATCTAGAATCTCACTAGCGTATTTCCCTTATCATAGGTTTCCGATAAGAAATACGTGGATTGTTCGCAAGCATCAATAGTGCCATTTCATATCATAGTGAGTATTCACAGCCCCTGTGGAAAAGCATGATCATACTATTTTATGTTCGTGTACTAAATTGTTCGTTCAATATGTTCTTTTGTGTTGAGGTATGTAATGAGCTATTAGGAACTGACAATTCCTCAGTCACTTGGACACAGGGTGCATATTACCATTTACTTATGTCGCGATAAGCATAAGTCTTGATAGGGTGTGATTCAGGTTATAGGTTGGTTGTGGACTCATTGTTTGGTTACATACATACACAAATTGCTCTTATTTAGCAATGAACTTCTATTATGGAAAATTTTATCAATGTTCAGATTTCATAAATTTTTAAAACGTTGGTTCTGTTACAAACCTGTGAACTCACCAACTATTTTTATAGTTGACCCTCGTTTTTCATGCTTTTTCAGGAATCATCTAGTAAGTGGCACTTAGAGACACAACACTTGTAGAAGCATTACGCATGTGTTGTTTTTCGAATATATTGTAATTTCTTTAACAATTGTTCAAAACCTATTGTAAATTGTAATGCTTTTTAATACTATGGTTGGTGTTGTCTTTAACTTTTGCGATGAGACCCTTTTGTCTTGTCGTATCCCGTGTTTCCGTTTTAGCGGGGTGTGACAATTTGTCGCTTAAAAACCTTTTTGTTTCGGAGTATTAGTTCAAGCCCAAACCCAAGTCGAACCTCGTTGGTGATAATTCACGGTGCTTCTCAAATGCGATCATTATCGACTTTAAACCAAATTCACGCTTCGAGGGTGAGTTCATACCCCTCATTTTCTTTCTTTTTATATGTTTTAAGGGGGAGAAACAAGTTTACTAATCTACATATTTCGATTCTTGCAAATATAAAATGATATGTGTGTTTTGGTTATTTTCTATAAAAGTGCACCATCTAGTTTTTGGCAAAAAGACATGAAAACACTTTTTCACTAAAATGGTCATAAAAACTATTTTTGTTATATGTTGTTGGAAAAAATCAATTTTAAAAGTTTACATAACTAAAACGGTCTAAAATAAATATATTGTTACTATTTATGCATGATAAATGGTCATTTATAAGAAAAACGTTATTTTCGTCGTAATAACGACTATTTGAACTTATAACGTCGTAACAAGTTTGGAAAATGACATTTTAGAAGGAAATTGGTACTTCACATAAAAATGACCATTTTAAAGTATTGTGTATGAAAAATGACTATTTGGAAATATTTGACATCTTTTTGGTAAAAAAGACAAAAACTAGAAATATTGTCATCACTTACATAAAATGACCAAAACTAATAAGTTGCCATCACTTAGTTGAAAAATGGTTTGTTTATCTTATTGGTTATATTTAGTGCCTTAGATGTAAGAAATTATTTATTTCAAATACTTAACATCTTTTAGGCATAAATACATTAACACGACAAAAACATTTATATAAATTATAATGGGTATAATTTATGGAACAAATGACAACGATACGACAAAAATACGAAAGATAATTATATGAATATATAAATATTACATGCTATAATTATCATGGACATTTTGATAATTACAAATGCAAATGAGCTTTCACAACATTTTCAAATAAGGAAAAACAATACGCTGAAAGGTTATGTGAGACAGTTTCTTCATAGTACTAAACAAAGTACCAGGGTAAGTCCTGGATTGTAACATGAATCTTATATGAGCGGGATACTTGTGTATATATCTATATAGGATTGACAATCCCTACCTATAGTTATTCGCTACAGCTAGACCGACGGATCTGAGGTGACAAATGTCTTATCAAATCACGACGCTTGAAGAACGTCGGATAGTCGGTAGCAAGGTTATAATCAACTCACAAAATAACTACAACAAACATTCATTGTTTTAACAATATATTCACTAGTTTTATACGATTATGAAACTACATTTTCATACTCAATATAAGTAAAGAATTACTTACAAATTCTTGTTTTATGGATTTAAAACTACATTTACATTTAAGAAAATACTGTTTTTCTTTATGCAAATACTTACTTAATATAAATAAAGGATTACTTATACACTTCGTATTATGATAACAAGTTACATTTTATCAAGATACATATAAGTATGGTTTTACTTATACATTTGGGTTTTATGGCTTTAAAACTACAATAACATTGAAGAGAATATTGTTTTTCTTGATACAAGTACTTCTGATTATACTAAGAAAAATACCAATTTTTATCACTACAAAATCTTATGAATTCAACAACGTAATGTTGACACTTGAAAACCACTTGTATTCTCAGGGAACCATTAGTCAGGTACGACTATCTTTGGGATGAGATGCGAAGACGCCACTTTTGTTTATTTTGTTTATCATACTGAGGTACGACTATCTTTGGGATGAGACGCGAAGACGCCACTTTTGTTTATTTTGTTTATCATACTGTAATTGGGTTGGAACAATAATATTCAAACATAACTTTCCAATTATAAGGTATGATGGTTGTTTATTTACATATGTTTCAATGTATGCAATGTTTATGATGCTGTAGACGTTCCACCCTCAGACGATTCTGCCATCGTGGGTTGGGGGTGTGATAGTTTATTCCTTAATGAAGGGTCCTATAAAATATGTTTTTGACGAGTAAACAGAACAAATATGTTGAGTTAAGAAGTGAGTTTTGGAATTGAAATGAGATTATACTTGAAGCAAGGTACGTATAATACGCCTTCAAGAATAATAGAATCATACAGTTTGATTGTACCAACAAACGATACAGAAGAATCATAGCCACCAGGTAAAGTAATAAACTAAGGCTGAGATAATTTGGATAAGGATGAGAAAAAAGTCTTATTGGAGCACATATGACCAGTGGCGCCTGAGTCCACAATCCAAGAAAAATGAGTTTATAGAAGATTAGCAGACTTATATACATTTGCTACAAATTTCTTGAAAGAAAAAAATACCTTCAGAATGAATGGAGTCATCAGTTAGTGTAGCATGATTTGCTTGACTGGCAGATAATGAATTGATGGTGTTATTGTTCAAGAGTTGAACGAGTTGTTGAAATTGATTGTGAGTGATAAACGCATTAGAATTGATAACTGGAGACTGATTAGGGAGCTTTGGAATCGTCCTTCTTGGATTTAGTGAACTTGAAATTAGCAGGGAATCCATGAAGACGGTAACATTGAGCTTTGGTGTGTCCCGATTTCTTACAGTGGTTACAAGTAAGAGATTTCTTGCTAGCGTGATTATCTGTTGCGACATTCATAGCAATCACTTCAGAATTAAGACTAGAGGAAACAGTGATACCTCTTTGGCGTTCCTCTTGAATGATATGAGAATAAGTAGTGGAGATAGTTGGAAGCGGCTTCATCATAAGTATTCGACTGCGAACAACTTTATAGGAATCATCAAGTCCCATGAGCAATTGGATTAACTTCTGTTCTTCAACATATTTGCAAATCGCACTTGAATCTCCACAAGAACACACCAGAATTGTTTGAACCAAGCTTAATTCCTCCCAGATTCGTGTTAAGTTCGTGAAATAAGAACAAAAATCATCAAAACCTTGTGATAGAGAGTAAAGTTGTTGCTGAATTTGATAAACGAGAGCTCCATCAGATTGTTCATAGCGTTGGCACAATTGTTTCCAAATCTCGTTAGCAGTAGATAGGAAAAGGACACTATCGGCAATGTTTTTTGAAACAATAATCGATCTAGGATTATAAGACGGGCTCATGAAAAATGGACTAGAAGAATCAACGGAATTAGTTGTTGATTCAGAAGAACAGAGAAATCAAAGGAAAAGAAACAAAGAAGATGAAGTGAATCAATGGATCTTAATCTATACCATGTTAGATTGGATTATACCATGTTAGATTTCAGAGTAGCAAAGGAGAATGGTGAAAAGTGTTTCTTCATTAATTTACTTTGAGTTCCATTTAAGAATATATACAAAACCAAGAAGAAAAGAAACTCATAATAGAAATAACATAAATGACCAAAATACCCCTTAACTAACTTCTAACCATACAAACAGAAAAATAATTGTCTAACAATTTACTGAAGCTCAAGCGTTATGGAACTTGTAAACACTTTGGAACCAATCTCCATTGGGTAATCGTGAATTAATTTTAACATTTTTAAAATTCAATGAATAAAAGTTTAATAATCAATTTCTTTTTTCTTTGTGGGTAAAGAGATAAAATGACAAAATTTTATCATCTTTTCCTTTTAAAAATCTTAGTACTGTCAAAGAACAATTTATCCCACATCCCCTTATGAAGGGAACAAATTCACGAGATATCAGATCTGATTCAAGGCTTTATTCTAAACTCGAAACAATTATTGGGATTGATTAAGTTATAGGAAAATTCGTTCGGTATATATCGTTGATCACCCTTCATATTAACAAAAAGAAAGCAAATTAATGTATTGTAATATGAAGTTTTTAGTAGTTTATTGGTCTTACATATTTTTGGAAAAAGGTTTATTGGATCAACCTTGGTTTCTACAATTTCCAATTGTTCTTTAAACTTTTATGTATTACTTTTGTCCACGGATATATCTTCGTCCATTTTCAGTGTGGGCATATTCCAATTTAGGCACCTTGCGGTAAAGTAAACTTGTGTGGTAAATTTTTAATGAAAGTTTTTTTATTAAAATTAACTTAATCATTGCAACATGGATTTTCTAATAATAATTTTATATTATTTTTAGAAATGAGATGTTATCGAGTACGAACACAAACATATAAATTTCGTTTTATATTTTAAGCATATTCGTTAATTCAGGCAGCCTTAGATTATTGGGACAAATCAATTTACAACTTAGATAAAACTTAAGTTCAGCCCTCCAAGTTTGTAATCATCAACTAAGATTTAAATTAAGTTCAACCGTTTGAGGTAAAAACTCGACCGCAAGATTTTTAGAATTTGTAATATTTTGGAACCAATATATTTTGGTACCAGACTACCACCATAATCCATTGTGTAAAGCATCGAACGCCTTCTCTTAATAAAATTTCTATAAAAAACTTTATAACAATATTATGTAGCAGTACATCGATACTAATAGTTGTCTTGAATTTTTTGTTATTAGAAAAAGGTGAATCGAATAGAGTAAAAAAGAAGTTTATTCTCGATTTCAATATTATCTTCAACAATTTTCAATTCGAAAGTCTTTTGGATGCATCAACAATTGAAGTGGCAAGAATCTTCGGCCAAACCATTTTTCCTATTGTAAATTGTAAACATTATAATGGAAAACCGGTAAGCTGCAGAGAATTTCTCTAAAAAAAAGAGGCTCAAAATTTTATCATATGATATTTTTAGTAGGGGTGAGAAAAACCGAACCGTAAACCGAAAAACCGTAGAATCGAAACCCAAAAACCGAAACTGAACGAATAAACCGATAGTGCGGTTTTTTATTTTTTAAAAACCGATTATTTGCGGTGCGGTAAAAACCACATATCAAAAACCGCACCGCAAAACCGCTTTATATGATATTTTAAATTTAATTAATATATATTGCATATTTTAAGTTTTGTTTGAAATAAAGTTGACTAAAAAAAGCCTCAAATTGGACGAATTTACCCTCAACTGTTTCACATCCACGTGGATGATATTTGCAACTTTGAAATTGCAAAGGGATGATATTTGCAACTTATAAATTGCCGGAACAAAAGCCAAATCATTATAACATTTTTGTATGAATTTTGATTTCCCGCCAATAAGAAGCATCCCCAATCAAAATCAATTTAATTTATCCTTATTTATATTTCATCACGTTTCCCAAATATCTCCAAGAGTGTTTGTGATTGAGTTTTAAAAGTGCGTATTGACTCATTATGTTTTTAAAAAAAGCTAGTAAAATAAAAAGATGTTTAACAAGTTAATAAGCATTTTTCAAAATTGGTTATTTTTACATTTTAAAGAGTTAGATATTAAAAACAACTTATCAAGTTATAATTTCTTACCACCACATAAGTTAATCCAAACATTTTTTAAGAATTCATTTTTAAAAAGTCATAAACTAATAAATACTTTTGCTCAAAAAAGTTTATCAACTTCATAGGCAATCTCAAACACCCCTTCTCTTACCTAGATTGACTCTTGCCTCTCTCCCTCTCCATCTCCGAACTCCTTCTCTACCAAGGCCGATTCACCATCTTATTCGCTTAAATTTATCACCTTCCTTGAATGAGGTATCATGACAATTTTCTATTTCTAATTCACAGTCTCGTGATATCTTAATTTAGTGTTATTTGTTCTCTTCTGATTCCTTCACTTAGTAATTTAAGGTTTTTTTCACTGTGCTCGCCATATATCATGAGGATGATTTCATTACGTTTCAGATTTCTTTTATTTCTAGTTTAGTATTTTTGCAATTTTATAGTTCGAATTTGGTTAGATTGTAACTCATGAATATTTAAGATGCTGATCACATTATATGTCCATCAAAAACTATAATCTTGGATTATAAGTATGTCTTTCCAATATGGTTAATATGTGATTATATATATCATCCATCTATATTAGTTTAAGATAAACCAAAAGAGCTAGGATTATTATTGATATAGACACTTTCATACCACTCAATGTGTAGTTAGTAGTCAATGAAACCGTTTATTCATTGGTAGATTTTGTAAACTAGAATGATATTATATAATTCTTTATATTGGATTCGGGAAACAATGCTTGTTGGGAAAGGAGATGGTAAATTTACGTCTCCTTCTCAACTAATAAGAGATATAAACCTTTTGCTCTATTAATAGTTATTTATCTTTTTTTATAACGGCTGGTTAGTGGTTAGCAGTTAGGTAACAGTTAGTACCACCTAGTTAGTAAACATCTATTTCATGGATAGAACCATGGACCTCTTGTCTAAGAGGACAAAGCCTCTACCAAATGGGCTAATCCCACATTGGCATTAATAGTTATTTATCTAATCTTTATATAAATCTTATAATAGAGGCTATCTAAATGAATATGGTGCAAGATAAGTCTCATTCTTACACCATATTCATTTGAAACCTCCATAACTTTTCAGCTTTAAATAAATAATCACTACCACTCAATAGTTTTCCCACTTATATCTTATTGTTATTAGATTCAATAGGTTTAACTATAAGTCTCATTCTTACACCATATTCATTTGAAACATCCATAACTTTTCAGCTTCAAACAATTAATCACTACCACTCAATAGTTTTCTAACTTATATCTTATTATTATTGGATTCAATAGGTTTAACTAAATGCTTTCATATTTCTAAAACTAATGAAACTTAATAATGACTTTTTATCTTCCTCTCATTAATATGTAGTGAGTATATTAGTAGTATATCAACAAGATTTTCTCACAAAAACATTCATATTTTAAAGAGTTTGTGATGCAAATATGAAGAGTTGAAGAAAATGAGTTTTGACCATCAATGGTTATAATGTGGAATTTATTGTGATAATATAGTTTGGAATGAGAGGTAAATCTAAAATACCGATAATCTTATTTTTTAGGGAAAATGATAATAAAACGAGAGTTTGATTAATTTTGTCAATGAACCAAATATATCAAATGTATGTTGATTTTTATATATTCTTTTGTATAATTTATGAATGTTTAATATGTTGTTTTTGAATATAAATGTTATAATAGATGTTTTACGATTTTTATGTTATTAGAAGTTTTACTGTTAATTTTCTTTCATATTATTTGTTATTTGTTATGTATAAAAATCAATATATTTGTTATTCATTATATATATATACATACATATGCGCATACACACACACCCACACACCCACCCACCCACACACACACACATACACACACACACACACACACACATATATATATATATATATATATATATATATATATATATACACACACACACACACACACACACACATATATATATATATATATATATATATATATATATATATATATATATATATATATATATATATATATATATATATATATATATATATATATATATATATATATATATATATATATATATATATATATATATATATATATATATATATATATATATATATATATATATATATGTGTGTGTGTGTGTGTGTGTGTGTGTGTGTGTGTGTAATGTAGTTTAATAGTATACACATTCACACAACTTATAATGGTCGATACACCATCAATTGAACATGATCAATGATTTAAAATTATGATTAATAAATATTTGTTATTGTTTATTTATTAAGATATTGAATTAATAATCACAAAAATCATTCATATTACTTTAATTTATAAATTTAAATACCAAATTAGAAATATTAAGTTAAATTAACATCCAAAAATTTAATATTCAAGAATATTCGTTCAAGACGTCTAATTGTTTTAGATAGAAATTTTTTATTTTTTTATCTACTTAGACATAATATTAATTAATATTGATAATAAGTGACATAGGTACCAATTGAATGTATAAGTTAACAAAGTCATTATTTAAGTTATAATAGTTTAATGATAAATAACTTTTTAATTGGAATTTGAGGAGCTTTAATATCTATATCTATATATCTATATATTTGTTATACTATAGTAACTTTCTTCAACCACATTGATTTACAAGTCCAATAACTTTTCAAATGCCTTTTAATAATAATTATTAACTGTTTTATTAATGTGAGATAATTGTTTGAATTTAATATTAATGTTATCATTAATTTGTAATCATAAATGTTGTGCTAAAGTTATATATTAATATGATATTATCATATTAATTATGCTAATTCATTTTAATTAAACATTAGTTTTTAGTTTTTAAAATTGATGACAAAATATGTTTTTAATGTTATTGTATATGTAATGTGTAAAATTTGTTAAGTCGGTATATGAAAGCCTCTAGCCTGATCAATATGTATATTATTATTATATTTAAACAAATTAGTAGTTTTCTAAAACTTTAGTATACAATCTTTTTTAAATAACAATTCATGAATGTTTTATTACGAAAAACATTTATTTGTCTCTTTAAGACTTTAACTACTCCAATTCCAAAGGCCTTTAACTTATGGTATTTAATTTATCAATTGAAATCTTTTAAGTTAGATTCAATAAAAATTAATATTTTAAAATTAACAAATTTTATATCAACCTTCAACGACCTGTTTAGTTGAAGTTGAAATTACATGATTTTTATATTTAATGTTAGTATCTTTCATCATTTTAAATACCATAAGTATCAATTAACTATCTTAACGTTAGTAACAATTTTGAAGTGATTTAATGATAAGTAAGATTAGTTAGAATTAAAGAGTTTTGATATTAAAATAACTATTTAATGGAATCAATTAATTTTCGTTAAATATGTGGTCTAATATAAATAATTAATTTTAACCACATGAAAATATTTCATTTCTACTAGTTGTTTCACTATTGTGATGACATACTAAGATAATTGAGTTTAATATATTAAAAGGTGATTGGTTTATTTAAATACAATTATGTAGGATATGAGAAACAACCAATCTTAAGAATGAAGATGCTATAATGAGACTATAGATGGTATTTGTTTATGATATATTTGTCTTTATGTTTTGATTTTCTTCTTTTGTTACTGCAAATAGATGCATAACTATGATACAAAATAATTAAATATCTATTTTGAAACATATTAATTTGAATATTATTTGTTAGTTGCTTTCATTTATTATAACTACTTTAAAAATTTTAATTTTCAAGTTTCTAATAGATGTGTATTTTTTAATTATTGTTAACAATAATTTCAATAATTTATATCAACATTTTATTTAGTATAAGAGTATTATTTGATAGTTAATAGCGATAAATTAATTATTATTTACAATATATATCTGTTAATATTTTAATTATATAAATTTTGTTACTGCGCAACACACGAGTATTCGCATAGTATGATTCATAATTGTGGGCATTTTTGTGAATTTCCCGAGCCATGGCTAGCATCCTTGTTATTAGGCTTCATCTCTCTAAGTGAAATAAGTCTTCATTATTCTATTATTGTGATACTTAATCTGAAAACCATAACACACAAATCTATATATTTTTCTATGATTTTTTATCGTAAAATCATTTTTTTGGAAATATTAACTGCAATATGCTCTCTTAGAATATTGGAAATAACATACCAACCTTTCAACTTTGTATAAACGTACATAGCTATATGTGTTTAGACAAAATTACAGTTTTGGTCCCTAAAGTTTGCCAAATATTTCACTTTAGGACTAACTATAAAAAAATCACGGTTTTGGTCACTAAGGTTTGTGAAACGTTACAAATCGGTCACTGACAACGCTTACTAATATCAAGTATTTTAGTCGTTGTTGAGCCCTATTCTTAGTGAAATTATATCATATATGCTGTGGTATTATCACTTTTTGTGTCAGTGCTTGTTTGGAAAGAAATGATATAAACAGGGGCTAAAAGCATACAAAATGGAAGAAGTTTGAAGATAAAGACAAAACAGTCGAATTCACACGTCCGCCGCGGGATTCACAAAGACGTGACGCGGTGACTTAGCATTGAGGCGGTGGAGAAGATTCAAATGCCAAGAAAACGGGGATAAACCCATACGCGCGCCGCGAATTTCACTTGTGCGCGGCGCAGTCTCTTAATTTTTGCAACTATAAATAGAGGGTTTTAGGTTGAAAAATGCAGCAAAGACTTGGCATAGGAACGACTCCCAAGGCTTCTTTGACTCCGAGTTTCAGTTTTCAGCAACCATAAATTGGTATTTTATGTTTTCTCTTTTAATTTCCAATTAGTTTAGTGATTTCGGTAGATTTAGCGAGTGTCTTTGGGTGTGACAACCATTGGCACTAGGTTTTAGTTTCTGAATTTGATGTTTACTGTTTTGATACATTGGGATCTGAGTTTTTAATAATAATCATTCGGTTAGTGTTAATTGCTCTGTTTTCGGTATTTTAAGCTTTTGAATGGATTTTGGATGCTTGATTGTGTTGGATGTTTGGATTTGATCTTGGTTACTTCTGATTTTGAATTATAGTTCTTATTTCAGTAGGTAATTAGGATTAGTAATTGGTTTAGTTAGTTGATGCTTGAGTTGGATTTCTTGATTTGTGATTTTTGGGATTATTTTGGGTATAAGTCGGAAACTAGATCCTCTGGCTGTAGAAGTGCCACTACAGTTGGTAATCTGTTGCCTACCTTGACCACGTAACTCCTGTGGATCGATCCTGACTACCACCGTGCTAAGTGAGAGTGAGGTTATTTTACTATTTTTTACCGTATGACGACCGCTGCAATGTCAAATTTTGGCGCTGTTGCCGGGGAGTTGTGAGCTTAAGAGTAGGTGATCTGTAGGACTTTTAATTTCTTATTTTTGGTTTTGATATTGAGATTTCAGTTGGTTAGTTATTTTTCTTTTGGTTTTGGCAGGCGTGTTGCACTAGTGCATGCGTACCCATCGGGGTGGGCAGTTATCACCCTTGCGTTTTGACTCGGAGATCGAACGAACCGCGCGCAAGAACCGTGCACGTAGGCATTTAGATACAATGAGTTTTAGTAATGTTAGTAGAAGTTTAGTGAGTGTTGCCCAGGAACCTTCGGGTGAGGCAACAGGAATGTCGTTTAATCCCCCTGTTTCAGAATTTCAATTTAGGAGCACGAGTGCTACTGGTGGTGCAGTTTCAGCCCCTGCACCAATACCATCATGCACTCCGCCTTCTGTTCTGCCATTTCAACCACAATCTATAAACCCTTTCACATCTGCTATGTCTTGGGGAGCGCCAACCCGTGATGGCACCCCAGTGACTATGCAGCACACTACCCTTTCTCAACCACAATCACAACCCTTACAACCACCATTAATCTTTAAACCACAAACCACCTTTCCACCCGTACCACAACAGCCAGATCAACTACAACCTTCATAGTACCAGTACCAGTAGGTCGAGCAGAGCTATGATGAAGAAGAAGAAGAAGGATGGGTTCCACAACAGCAACCACCACAACAACAATGGAACCGACGTCGGGGACCTCCACGAAGAGCACCACAGCAACAACCACCGCAAGGTCAGCAAGGGTACAACAACGATCATCAATATCACGGTAATGTAGTTAGACCTTTGTACGTTGCACAACCGAGATGGCAGTCGGTTGCATCGCACTTCCAACTGCGGGAGTACGATGACTCATCGCCTATTTATATTCCTGATGATATAGACACTCAAGTAGAAATTAGACCACAACTCTTAGGAATATTGCCTGAATTTAAGGGATATAAACAGGACGATCCATACAATCACTTGTATGAGTTCATGGCGATAGAAAATACTAACACCCCTAGGAACACGAATAAGAATATTTTTAGGTTAATGTTGTTCCCATTCACTTTGAAAGACAAGGCCAAGTATTGGTTCACGTCTCTTCAAGCCAGTAGCATCACTACTTGGGACCAGCTTAAAGCTAAATTCTTGCAAGAGTTCTATCCGGCAAGTAAGACGATAGAGATTAGGAGGGCCATCCAGAATTTTCAACAAAAGCCTGGAGAAGCTTTTCACGAGGCTTTGGATCGTCTGAAGGAGTTGATGAGGTTGTGCCCTCATCACGATATTTCGAAGTGGCAGTTGGTCAGGCATTTCTTTGAAGGAGCAAGTGAGACGAATCAGGCAATGATCAACGCGTCGTCCAGTGGAACTATCATGATGATGGATCCTGATGAGGCTTGGCAATTCTTGGAGCAGTTGCGTAATGGATCCAAGGCGAACTTCTCTACTAGGAAGACGGTAGATACAGCTGCAGCAGTGGGAGCTGATGCAGACTGGAGGAAAGAGGTCAAAAAGGAAATAAGCGAGCTGAACAAAAAGTTTGATAGACTGATGTCCACGTTACAGAACGGACCTTAGAACCGACAACAAGGAGGACATGGAGGACAAAGAATGCAGGAGGCAAATCAGGTTTATGGTCAGGGTCTAGGTCAATACAATAATGGACGACCTTATAGACCATACAACCAAGGCCAGCAGAATTTCAACAATCAAAGGCAGAACAACTATCAGGGCCAATCATCTAATCGGCCTAGGCAGTATCAACCAACAAACAACAATGGCAATGCAAGCGGGAGCGGGAGCGGTAACAACAACAATAGGGGGCCCAATAATTCCAACAATGCCCTAGGAACTCAAGAAGATTTGACCACAAAGATTTACGAGATGTTCAACACAACGCAGCAGCAGTCTCAGGCCAATGCAAAAGCCATAGCCAACATGGAAAGACAAATTGCTCAGATGGCTGACGATCAGCGAAAGAGAGATAATGGCAAACTGCCGAGTACCACGGAAATCAACCTGAACCACACTCAGCGAGCAAGAAAGAAGCATGTCAATGCTGTCAATTCAGAGTGGAGGAAGGTAACCATGGAAGATTTGCTAGGTCACGAAAGTGGAATTGAGGGGCTAGATAGAAAAACTGAAGAATGTGAAAGCAAGGAAGAGGTTGACGTTGAAGTCGAAAAAGTTGAAGTTGAAAAGGAGGTAAAGGAAATTCCAATTGAGACGGAACCTCAACCAAAGAAGGACAAGGATATCCAAGAGGAAAAGCAACCAATAATAGCTGGAATTAAACAAAGGAAGAAGGGTAAAAAGGAAAAGAAAAAGCAGGAAGTGCCCAACAAGTCGACTGGGCCATCAATGAACCAACCCTTGTGGGATGAGCTTAAGAACGCTCCTAAGGATACAAGAATTCTTTAGGAGATGTGTGAGAATAATGGAAAAAGCAAGACTCCCACACCTGACACTGTGAGGTTGACAATCAAGGCTAGTGAGGTATTGCTGGGAACGCTACCCAAAAAGGAGAGGGATCATGGATCACCACTAATTACTGCTACGGTAGGAGATGTGGTCATTAGGAATACCTTGCTGGATTTGGGGGCAAGCATGAATGTGCTACCAGGATACTTGTATGATAAATACAAGAATGAGGAGTTAGAGCCGGCAAAGACAGTATTACAGCTGGCTGATCAGTCAACCAAAGTATCTCGAGGTAAATTGACCAATGTGATAGTGAAAGTTGGGGATTTCCTCTACCCAGTAGACTTCTTAGTTATGGAATACGAGAGTCAGGAGGACGCGCCTGCACTGATACTAGGACGTCCATTTCTGGCTACAGCCGGTGCCGTTATTGATTGCAAAACAGGAGACATAGACATCTTCTTTGGGTCGAGGAAAAGAAGGTTAAATATGTTTGGAAGTCCCATATCTCTACCTCAAGGGTATGATGACAAGTATTGGAGCAGCAATATGCTGATGGAACCAGGGATTAGCCAAGTTAGTGACAGGATGACTCAACTCACTTCATTGCTGTCAATGATGATCCACAATTTCGCACCGGACCACAAGATGATGCCACCAGGAAATCAAGAAGAGTAGAATCAGAAATAATCTGTCTGGCTGAAAACGTTAAACTTAGCGCTTGTTAGGAGGCAACTCATATTTCATAGGTTAGGTACTGTATTTCTTAGGAGTAATTAGGAAGATTATATCATCGTCATTGCAGGTGTTATTGGTCTAAGGCAAGTGTGGGGTTGTTATGGAGAAAATTGAATTTTTGATGATCGCGCCGCGGTCAGGCGATTTGCGCGCCGCGGGATCGTAAACCAACCTGATGTGCAGGGGTTGATTTGGGAACACGCGCGCCGCAGTTTGCTCATATCCGCGCCGCGGGAATCGATCGGTCGGTTTCCTTCGTTAAAAAGGTATGTCGCGTCACTATTCACACACAACCCACGTCGCAGAACTCCGAACATCAGACAATTTTCTCGTGTTTTTCTTGCTCATTTCATTCCCGCTATCGAATACGTCATTCTAACTAGTTTTTACTTGCTAGAACTAGCGATTAGGCAGCAAATTTGGTTGATATCTCCAAAAACAGAAAAACTTAGAAATCGGCAATGCTGACTCGTAGGGTGTTTATTTTGCCAAATAATGACCCTAGATGAGTTAGTCGATGCTTAGGCTACCTTGTAGTGCATTTGGATTAAGTTTAAACAGGTTAAATCGGGATTTTTTGGTTGGAATTCGAAACAGCCGCTCGCCGCGCCGTGCCTTGGTTCTTGGGCCGCGCCACGGTGCGGTGGGGAAGATGATGACTAAAATTGCAAATTTTTGTGGCTATTTTCTTTTGTGCAGATGTCTTTCAGACTTGACCACCCTTTTCTCCAGTTCCCCGAGGGACCGGAGAGTTCTGTCGAGTATGCCGCGAGGAGGGATGCGCTTACGGGTCGCCGGGTTCTCGAGGCGACGATTATAGATCGAGATATTTTGAGGGATGCCGGGCTTTGGGCTGAGATTGAGCCGTTTCTTCACCATACGTGGTCCCACGGGGATGCCACATTCACATGTCGTGGTTGGGACAGGCTCATGGCCAACCAGGACGACACCGTGCATACCGAGCTTCTTCTGGAGTTCCTGTCCAAGGTCCGTTTCACATCGGGTTCGACGGAGGCCAGGTCCAGGCTGGTCCGATTTCGATTGGGGGGAGCCCCAGGGAGTGCATTCTTCGGGAGTTTGGGAGACGCACGAGCATTTACATGGAGTCGGATCTCCAGCACCGACACTTCACGCAGTTCTTTCACGCGTGCGTTCAGGGGCAGCCCGCGAGGGATGCCAATGCAGATGTTTGGGCACCTTTGTCCAACGTGTATTTCGAGGCGGGTGACAACGCCTAGTAATGTCAAGTATTTTAGGCGTTGTTTAGCCGTGTTTTAGTTAATTTATCCTTATTAATTGGCTAATATCACCTACTTTTGTGCCAAAGTGCTTGGAAATGTTTTTAGTGTAAATGCAGGGGTTTTAGTGCAATTCTGGAGAAGTTACGGAGCAAAACGGACGAGAAATAAAAGTCAGCAGACATTAGCGTCGCTAACTTTAAAGGTTAGCGTCGCTAATGTTCGCAGGAGGGAAAATCTGCAATTCAAAATTCGAACGCGCGCGAGGAATCTTCTGGAAGCACATATTAGCGACGCTAATTTCCACATTAGCGACGCTAATGTTATAAAATGATAAAATCTTCGTTTTTGACTTTTAAACTCCGAAAAGTCGGGATAAGGCAACACGCGCGGCGCGGGAAAGGCTATGCCGCGACGCGGAAACCCTAATTTCGCACAACTATAAATATCGGAGTCCCGTCCGACTTTTCACTCATCTCGGGACGCGAAGGAGGGATCCGAAGGCACAATTTCATCAGTTTTTCTGTGGGAATCAGTACTTTGGTTAGTAATTTAGTTTTTCTCTTATTTTATCAACTCGGTATCGAGGTATTCCGCAATCGGGATTTCCATCGATTACTTGATGTTTGTTTAGATTCATAGTTTCTGATTTCAGTAGAATAATCAGTAGGTTAGATCTGATATTTTATTGTGATTGTTTGAATATTGGTTTGATTTGGATTTATAAAAGTTAATCATTCAGTTTATGGTTTATTTGCAATTTTCGGTATTTTGGATGTTTGAATGCTTGTTGATGTGTTTGGAACTGTTTGTTGCTTCTGGATTTTGGACTTAGTTTCTGATTTCAGTAAGTAACATTAGTCTAGGATTTGGTTTGGTTTAGTTAGTTCATGTTTGATTTGGTTTTTGGCATTGGTCTTGGAATTGTGTTTTTAGTTGGTTTTTGGAAAAGTAGAAACAATACCGCTGACTGTAGAGTGACACTACAGTTGGTATACTATCGTCTTGTCCTAACCACGTAACTCCTGTGGATCGACCCTGACTTCCACTGTGCTAAGTGAGAGTGAGGTTTATTTTCTTATTTTTGACCGCATGACGACCGCTGTGATGTCAGTGGGGTCGGCCAGGGAGAGCCAGCTCCGCAATCCGCTTCACCGGCTCATGCACAGTATCGTCACCACTTCCATCATACACAGAGAAGTGGACGAGAAGGTCTCCGGTGAGGACATGACGTATCTTTGGGTGATCCTTGACCCTTCCAAATTCCTCCACCTCCCGTTTGCCTTAGCCGTCTCTCTATCCACCCGTGCGACGGGTGCATCGTCCAACAATCCTTTGTCCCGTGGGCACTACATCACCCGCCTGGCCCGTTCTTACCGGATACTTACTGCTGCGACCGTAGCCTCCTTGACTGCTTTACCTCTAGTTCGCACATCCGTGCGAGCCCTGGAGAACATGGGGCTGATCGAGCAGCAACGCCCAGGCCAGTATGTGAGGGTGGCGACCGAGGCACCCCATGCTCCCCAGCCAGCCTACGCCCAGCCAGGCAGGAGACGTCGGAGACCGGCAGCACCAGTGGAGCCAGAGCCACAGCCACAACTATCCTATATATTTTTCTACGATTTTTATCGTACAAATCATTTTTTAGGAATATTAGCTGCAATATGCTCTTTTAGAATATTGGAAATAACATACCAACCTTTCAACTTTGTATAAACGTACATAGCTATATGTGTTTAGACAAAATTACAGTTTTGGTCCCTAAAGTTTGCCAAATATTTCACTTTAGGACTAACTATAAAAAAATCACGGTTTTGGTCACTAAGGTTTGTGAAACGTTACAAATCGGTCACTGAGAACGTCTAGTAATATCAAGTATTTTAGTCGTTGTTGAGCCCTATTCTTAGTGAAATTATATAATATATGTTGTGGTATTCTCACTTTTTGTGTCAGTGCTTGTTTGGAAAGAAATGATATAAACAGGGGCTAAAAGCGTACAAAATGGAAGAAGTTTGAAGATAAAGACAAAACAGTCGAATTCACACGCGCGCCGCGGGATTCACAAAGGCGCGACGCGGTAACTCAGCGTTGAGGCGGTGGAGAAGATTCTGAAAGGTTTTCTGCAACTATAAACTAAAATAACCTAAGTTCGCATGCAACCTATGAGGATCTAATTTTTCTTCTAATTAACCATATAAGAAATCCTAAAGGCCCAGAAAAATAAACTAAAAGAAAGGAATCAAAAAAACCAACCTTTTTAGCGAATCTTGGAAGCGAAGCAACAAAAATATCTTTCCTCAAATGCAGTCACACCCAAGCCAGGAGAGTGGTCGAAATCTTCAGAGAGAGACAGGGTAAATCGCAGGTTATGGGGTCTGAGGCTTCCTATTTATAGCCTCCAGCAGATGACCAGATAAACCTTAAGGTTGAAGGGTGTGCAAAACACCCATGACAACCCAAGACTACCGTCATGTCATCGCCACGTCACAAAGACTTCCAAGACTTCAACTAGGGGTGTGCAAGACTCCTATGACTACCATTTTAATTTCCACGTCACATTTATATTTTACGTTTTTTTAATTAAAACCAAACATTAAAAATTAATTAAAACCAAACATTTAAAATTAAATAAAAGACATTACATAACAACAAAAATAAAAACAACATTGCACGAAATAAAAAAAAACATAAAAAATGACAACTCCTAAATTTAAAAAAAAAAAACTACTTATTAAAATATTTCTTCCGTCGTTGTTCCGTCATCAATCGGATCACCTCGAGATCCTCTTCGGTCCCGGAGCGGCTAAACAAAACATAATCCAACCGCGATTCCGCAAGATCGTTGTGGCGGTTGAATTGTTCAACGAGCCGGTCGACCTTTTCCTCGACATCGTCTTTCGAAGACGAGCCGGAGGCATCTCGGCTTGCTCTTTTCGCTCGATCGCGGCAGATGGGGCGTCGAGGTGGAGGCATCTCGGGTTGTGGTTCGGTGTCGTCATCGAGGTCGATCGGGTCTCGAGCATCCGAAATATCGTCATCCGGGGTCCTCCCACGTTTGGAACCCGTGCTCGAGTGAGGCGAATCGGGAGTTAGTAGCCATTTAGGACCGGTACGCATCAACTCCCAACTTCGCATATGCTTAAACGGTTTCCCTTGAACTCGCGCATATTGTTCCATAGCCGTTGTGAAAATCCCGAATTCGTTTTCGCCACTTCGTCGCATGTTCACCAAGTTGTTGTAAATGCCGTTGAACTTGGTGCACTCGATACGAAGTTTCCGCCACTTCTCGTTAATACCGTCGTTGTTTCAGTACACCCACGACCCATCGCGTTGTGGTAGTGGTCTAAAATGCGTTCCCATAACGATGTGGAAGTTTGGCTATTTCCTTTTTGTTAATCCATGGAAATAGCGAGCCACGATCTAACCACTTGAACCTCTTCGTCGGTCGTCCACGGAACCTTCGGATCTTGCGCGTTTTGCGTTTTGTTCTTTTGTCTATTATTTTTCTTTTTCTTTTTGGAGGAAGACGCGGGGGCTTGTGTTTCCATCACGACCTCTTCGGATGATGCTTGTGGCGGTGGTGATGGAAGCGGTGGCGATTGTGATAGTGATGGAAGCGGTGACGATTGTGATAGAAACGGTTGTTGGAAGGGTGAGTATGGGTAAGGTTGTGGCGGGTATTGATATTGGTTCGGTGGTGGATATGGAAACGCGTATTGCGGTTGTTGCGACGAACCCGTAAGCATACTCGTAAATATGCAATTCGTGGAAAAGTTGTAGTTGTATTCGCCGCGGGGCGTGTTCCGATTTGACCGGGGGGGGGGGGGGGGTGTTCGGATCGTTCTCCATATTGAAATGTTTGTAAATTTGAGAATGTGTGTTTGTATGTGTGTAAAAATATGAGATGTGTGTGGTATGTATTTATAATGTGTAAAAAAAATTAAAATTTTTTTTTTAAGTCTCAACGGCTACAAACGGCTAATTTTTTGAAATTGTCCCGTCTTCAAACGTTCACCGGACAACTACATGGGGACGCAACAGGTCGAGGACGCAGGGGGGGGGGTGGGGCGCGGTGTTTGCCGCGTCCTTGCTGCTGATGTGGAGGACGCAGGGGGGGGGGCGCGTGCGGCGTACCCTTCGGCCTAAGAGATAAGCCTTTTTGAATTCAAATTAAAATAAACCTTTTATCTTATTAATTCAAACCATAGTTATCTCTATTATTAAAATTCGAATTCTATATATTACTATATATTTATTTCGCTGGCCACTCACTCACTTAAACTGTCACTTACTCAACTATTGAATAATTACAGTTTTAGTCCCTGCACCTTTAATTAATTAATTTAATTATCAAATTAATTCCAATTAATTCCAGATTAATTTCTAATTAATTAATATAGTTTCTAATTATATATTATCACTTTAATATATTAATAAACCATATATTTAATTTCTATTGATCTATTAATGATAATAAATCAATCTTTCTCTCTACCGAATTTTCTACCAAACCTCCTGCTATGAGGACAACCCAAATGGACTATGCTACTATTAATTAGATAAATACTAATTATTAGTCATGGCTTAGACACCTAATCCAACAATCTCCCACTTGGATAAGTCTATGACTATAATTACCAATTTAGCCTCTAATTAATCAGCAATTGTAGCTTCCTAGAAACCGCTGCCGAACTCTGACCTAGTCAGTTCTCTCCATAGATAAGTGATCAGATGATCCTCCGTCCAACAAGATATTTTTAGACTCAAGACATGGATTAAGATCAATCTTGGTCTGATTCTCTGTTTCCCGATTTCTGATTTGCATATGACTTTAAGACTACCAATTGAGCATATCAATTTAGTCCTGGTTGGCCAACCCTTTCAGTCAACTTCAAAATCATCGAGAGGCCTACAAATATCTGTTTCCCGACAGGGTCAAGGGACGAATAGGCTTTGAATCATATACTTATGTCTTTTACTAGTCAAATCATTCACAACAACACGTTTTATAACATCGTGTTACCGATGCGTTTTCGCATTGTCAATGAACAACCGCTTGGTAAAACATAACTTATATGTCTCTACTTAAAGATCAAAAGATATTATCATCTCAACATTGCTCGTGATGTAATCCATGAAGCAATCTATTGAGCGTGGGTTTATCCAATACTTAAAATCCCTATTTCTAAGTACTCATAAATATTGTAGCAATCTTATTGCTATGTCTAACACCTTATACAATCTACAAAACAATTTATGATAGCCTTCATTCATACTTACTCCCTTAAAGTATGAGCGACTGTGGACATTTGAATAATTTTAAAATTACTTAGGAAGTAAACATGCAAAATGAAACACAATAATAAAAAATCGACAAAAGGCAGTATCAAATACTCATCAACAAAACTATATTATTAAATCACCAAAGTCAATTACATTTATATTGTAATAAGTTTCAAATCCTATCTAATTACAAAAACTAATATCATCTCTTAATCCTATGCGCCGCGCATGCTGATTATGCTTAATCCTACTCAGAGGCTTTGTCAAGGGGTTTGCAGGATTATCTTCTGATGATACCCTCTTCACAAGGAAGTGACCTTCTTCTACTCTATGTCTTGTGTAGTGGTACTTTCTGTCGATGTGTCTGGACTTTCCATGATCTCTCGGTTCCTTCGTCAAAGCAACCGCTCCTTCATTTTGGTAGAATAGTTCCATGGGCTCCTGAATACTCGGGACTACTCCAAGGTCACCGATAAAGTTCTTCAGCCAAGCCGCTTCCTTTGCCGCTTCACTCGCTGCTATGTACTCTGATTCACAAGTAGAATCAGCCACCTTCTCTTGCTTGGAACTTTTCCAAGTCACTGCTCCCCTATTCAAAAGAAAAGCCCAGCCTGACTGAGACCGACCATTGTCTCTATATGTCTGAAAGCTGGCATCTATATACCCGTCAACTCTCAAGGTCTCACTGCCACCAAGGATTAAAACAAAGTTTTTAGTCCTTCGCAGATACTTGAGTATGTTCTTGACAGCTGTCCAATGTGCCCTTCCAGGGTTTCCCTGGTACCGACTGACCATGCTCAAGGCAAAGGCCACGTTAGTTCGAGTACATGTCATAACGTACATGATCGACCCCACAGCCGAAGCGTAAGGTACCCGACTCATGTCAGCTATCTCCTCGTCTGTACTTAGACTTTGAGTCTTACTCAATTTGGCATTACTTTGGATAGGTAGCTCTCACTTCTTGGAATTTTCCATACTAAACCTTTTCAGTACCTTTTCCAAGTATGTACTCTGATTGAGTCCAATCAGTCTCTTCTTCCTATCTCTCAATATTCTTATCCCGAGAATATAAGCAGCCTCTCCTAGATCTTTCATGGCGAAACACTTCCCAAGCCAAGACTTGACATCTTGCAAGGATGGAATATCGTTTCCCATGAGCAGTATGTCATCAACATACAGCACCAGGAAGGTGACTATACTCCCACTAGCCTTGACATATATGCAGGACTCATCCTCGCTTCTAAAGAAACCAAACTCTTTGACTTTCTCATTGAAACAAAGATTCCAGCTGCGAGAAGCTTGTTTCAATCCATAGATTGATTTCTCAAGCTTACACACCTTATTAGGATACTTTGCATCGACAAAACCCTCTGGCTGATTCATGTAAACATCCTCAGTCAACTTCCCATTAAGGAAAGCGGTTTTGACGTCCATCTGCCAAATTTCATAATCATGAAATGCAGATATGGCTAACATAATCCTAATAGACTTTATCTTGGCCACTGGTGAAAAGGTCTCATCATAGTCAATCCCTGGGGTTTGAGTAAAGCCCTTTGCCACCAGTCTTGCCTTGAAAGTGTGTACCTTTCCATCCATGTCGGTCTTCTTCTTGAAGATCCACTTGCACCCGACTGTCTTTCGACCCGGTACATTGTCAACCAAGTTCCAAACTTGATTGTCATACATGGACTTGATCTCGCTTTCCATTGCCTCTTTCCATTTGGCAGACTCAGGGTCGGCCACCGCTTCCCGGTAGTTAACTGGCTCATCCAGATTTGTCAGTGTCCTATCACTGACAAACGTGTCCCCATCCGTAGTTATATGGAATCCATAAAACTCGGGTGGCATGCTAACTCTACTAGAACGCCTAATAGGTAAGGATATATCAGTCGGACCAACAGGAACTTCTTCCTCTTGTTGGTTGCTAGTTTCTCCTAATGTTGCATTATCTGGTGTCTCTTGAATTTCTTCAAGATCAATGGTACTCCCACTATCCTCTTTGAATATGAGTTCTCTCTCTCTCAAAAGACTCCTCGTCTAGCTACAAAGACCACGTCCTCGCTTGGTCTGTAGAACAAGTATCCAAAAGACTGTTTGGGGTATCCAATGAAGATGCACCTCTCGCTTCTCTCTACGAGTTTGTCGTGAGTCTCTCGTCTAACGAAAGCCTCACAACCCCAGACTTTGATATGCGCTAACGAGGGAACTTTCCCCGTCCACATCTCATGAGGTGTTTCAGCAACCTTCTTAGTTGGGACAAGATTGAGGATGTGGGCGGCAGTCTCTAAGGCATACCCCCAGAAGTGGATGGGAAGTGAAGCTCGACTCATCATGGAACGAACCATGTCCAATAGGGTTCGGTTACGCCTCTCAGCAACACCGTTCAACTGTGGTGTCCGAGGAGGTGATAATTGTGAAACTATTCCACATTCCTTTAGATAGTCTAGGAACTTGATACTAAGATACTCTCCGCCTCTGTCGGACCTAAGCATCTTGATCTTTCTGCCCAATTGATTCTCAACTTCATTTTTGAATTCTTTGAACTTTTCAAAGGTGTCTGACTTGTGCTTGATTAAGTAGATATACCTGTATCTACTATAATCATCAGTGAAGGTCACGTAGAACCGCGTGCCATCTTTTATGGTTGATCTAAAGGGACCACACACATCTGTGTGTATGATGTCCAACAGACCTTCACCACTTTCAAAGGACCCTTTGAATGGTGACTTAGTCATCTTGCCCAAAAGACAAGATTCGCATACATCATCCGATTTGAGGTCGAATGATTCCAACACTCCATCCTTTTGGAGTTGGGCGATGCGTTTATTGTTAATGTGCCCAAGAAGACAGTGCCACAAGCATGCCTTTTATACACCACTAGAAGAATCAATATAATTTACACTATGTCCTAAATTGTCAACACATTGTATCGTTTCATACACACCATCACAAGGTAAAGTAGTAAAAATAGAAGTACCATTTTGAAAAACAGAAATAGAACCATTTATATCATCAAAAGAAAACTGGAAACCTTGTCTAAACAATGCATGAAAGGAAATAATGTTTCTTGCCATTTCTGGCGAATAGCAACAATTTAAAAGTTCTAAAGAAACACCACTACTAAGCACTAAACTATAGATTCCGATCTTGGTGACAGGCGATGATCTCCTGTTTCCCATGATCAGGTTCAATCTACCATGCTCCACCTCCCTACTTTCCTTTAGGCCCTGCAAATCAGAACAAATGTAAAAACCACATCCTGTATCAAGGACCCAAGAACTGGAAGATGGTGAGTTCTTAGAGATAGTGAATATACCTGCTGAAGACGGCTTCACTTTGGCATCTTTCAACTCTTGCAAGTATCGCGGGCAGCTTCTCTTCCAATGGCCCTTTTCCTTGCAGTAGAAGCAGTCAGCTTCCTTGGGGTTGGCATTGTGAGGAACACCAGAAGCCTTGGGTCTCGAGCCACTGCTGGATGACCCAGCATGGACCTTTTCCCTCCAATTCTGATTGGGAGGGCCCTTTCTCTTCTTCCCCTTTCCACCACCAATTTCCAAGACGGGCTGGGTAACCGAGGGTACACTTTTACCCTTCATCCCGTCTTCAGTAGTACGGAGCATGCGATGCAACTTAGCCAAGGTGGCCTGAGAGTTGTTCAGATGATACGCCAGTGTGAACTGGTCATATGAACTAGGTAAGGAATTCAGCACTATGTCTACGGCTAAATCCTCATGGACTGGCATCTCAAGCTTCCTAAGCCTTTCCATGTATCCTTGCATCCTTTGCACATGTCTGTAGATGCACTCTCCATCTCTAGGCTTCCCATTGGTGAAGGCTTTGACCACCTCGCACCTCTCGATGCGCTCCTGCTTGCGGAACTTTTCCGCGAGCTCTTTGTGCATCTCGTAGGGCCAGTAGTCTTCATAAATTCTTTGCAATTATGGGTTCATAGTAGCTATCATGATGCAAGCCACTTTGGTTGCATCATCAGAATGTTTTTTGTATTGGGCGATTTCTTCGGGAGTAGCAGTATCGGGATCAATTTCAACAAGCTCGGTTTCTAGAACATACTCTTTATGTTCAAACCTTAGAGCCATCTTGATGTTACGGATCTAGTCATTGTAGTTGGTACCGTCCAACGTAACTTTGGAGCACAATGACAAGATAGAGGTAACATTGGAGTTAGAGTGGGGGGCGAATTGATCAGCAGAAGACATCTATAAAAGAAGATAGTTTTAATTAGATGTATATAATAATCCTTATAATAACCCAATAATAATTATAAGGCTAGGATCCTACAATAACAATTTACAATCTCGAAGAGGGATGCCGTAATCAATATTGTAAATTTTATAAGGTAGGGGAATGACGATTCAGCCAATTCCACCGCGGAAAGATAATCTTATTAAAATGGAATTCCTAGTTTCTTTTGAGATTTATTGAACTGTTCAATAGCATGTTTAATCTCGGATGTGCCCCACTGTTTGTGACTGGGATACCGAGGATCACAAACCGGGTGTGAATAACCATGCAAATTAGCTTGGTACTCTCGGGATCAGTTACCATCTCTAATTGATGTGCCGGTAAACCACACACGCTCTATCAATAATGATAACACCCGAGAAACCCATTGCAACTCTTTATGAACCCCAATTGGCGTGCCGGTAAACCACACACGCTCCACCAATGTTTCATAAAGTGCAATGTGCAATTTCATGGATTAGCACCAATTCACATTTTTCCTAAAGTAACTAGATTGGGATTTTATTTAAATTGTTCTAGTACTTTGAATAATATCATTATACTTTTAATGAGATTAGGCGGTCCTATCAAACCCGTTCGGCTAACGACCCTCCACTGATCAGGCGAGCGGTGGATGAGAGTGTTCACCCATTAGACCGCCATTTTATAGGCAGTCTCTTTATACCCACTTTATAGACCAGCTTCGTGAATGAGGCCTACTATTGATTTGACTAACCATTAAATCTTATACATATAATATTAACTTTTAATTATAATATATATATATGATGAATTTTAACCTTTTAAAATGTTTTTAGTTTATCTTTTAATTTATTGGAATTTAAACTATTAAATTTAAAATTAAATTAAACCTTTAAAAATCGATTTAATTATCTTTTAATTAACCAATTAATTAAATTAATTAAGTTTGATATTTTAAACCTTTTAAAATATTTTAGGATTTATCTTTTAATTTTTCGCCAATTTAAAACAATTAAATTAAATTAAATTAAATCCTTGAATTATCTTTTAATTACCAATTAATTAAATTATTTCAAATGTAGATAGGTTTTACCAAATTAATCAAATTAATTTAAACCTATCTTAAACCCCCTAATTTTCGATTTCAAATAATGGGTTTAAGGTAATCCATTTAATTAATCAAATTAAAGTTACCAAAAATAGAAAGCCTTCTAAAAAAAACCGTAAAAGAAATCGCCAACTAGGAGGGGAGGGGCTAGGGTTTTCAAAACCCTAACCCTAATTTCGATTTGGCCATATTAGGGTTTAAGAACATTAAACCCTAATTTTAAGGATAACAGTTATAGCAATTTAACAAGAAAACGACCAAAAAGCTCTGATACCACTAAAAGGTTTTCTGCAACTATGAACTAAAATAACCTAAGTTCACATGCAACCTATGACGATCTAAGTTCTCTTCTAATTAAACATATAACAAATCCTAAAGGCCCAGAAAATAAACTAAAAGAAAGGAATCAGAAAAACCAACCTTTTTAGCGAATCTTGGAAGCGAAGCAACAAAAATATCTTGCCTCAAATGCAGTCACACCCAAGCCAGGAGAGTGGTCGAAATCTTCAGAAAGAGAGAGAGACAGGGTAAATCGCAGGTTATGGGGTCTGAGGCTCCCTATTTATAGCCTCCAGCAGATGACCAGATAAACCTTAAGAGATAAGCATTTTTGAATTCAAATTAAGATAAACCTTTTATCTTATTAATTCAAACCATAATTATCTCTATTATTAAAATTCAAAATCTATATATTACTATATATTTATTTCGTTGGCCACTCACTCACTTAAACTGTCACTTACTCAACTGTTGAATAATTACAGTTTTAGTCCCTGCACCTTTAATTAATTAATTTAATGACCAAATTAATTCCAATTAATTCCAGATTAATTTATAATTAATTAATATAGTTTCTAATTAATATATTATCACTTTAATATATTAATAAACCATATATTTAATTTCTATTGATTTATTAATCAGATAATAAATCAATCTTTCTCTCTACCGAACTTTTTACCAAACCTCCTGCTATGAGGGCAACCCAAATGGACTATGCTACTATTAATTAGATAAATACTAATCATTAGTCATGGCTTAGACACCTAATCCAACAGATTCAAATGCCGAGAAAACGAGGATAAACCCATATGCGCGCCGCGGATTTCACTTGTTCGCGGCGCGGTCTCTTAATTTTTGCAACTATAAATAGAGGGTTTAGGTCGAAAAATGCAGCAAAGACCTGGCATAGGAACGACTCCCAAGGCTTCTTTGACTCCGAGTTTCAGTTTTCAGCAACCATAAATTGGTATTTTATGTTTTCTCTTTTAATTTCCAATTAGTTTAGTGATTTCGGTAGATTTAGCGAGTGTCTTTGGGTGTGACAACCATTGGCACTAGGTTTTAGTTTCTGAATTTGATGTTTACTGTTTTGATACATTGGGATCTGAGTTTTTAATAATAATCATTATGTTAGTGTTAATTGCTCTATTTTCGGTATTTTATGCTTTTGAATGGATTTTGGATGCTTGATTGTGTTGGATGTTTGGATTTGATCTTGGTTACTTCTGATTTTGAATTATACTTCTGATTTCAGTAGGTAATTAGGATTAGTTATTGGTTTAGTTAGTTGATGCTTGAGTTGGATTTCTTGATTTGTGATTTTTGGGATTATTTTGGGAATAAGTCGGAAACTAGATCATCTGGCTGTAGAAGTGACACTACAATTGGTAATCTGTTGCCTACCTTGACCACATAACTCCTGTGGATCGACCCTAACTACCACCGTGCTAAGTGAGAGTGAGGTTATTTTACTATTTTTGACCACATGACGACCGCTGTAATGTCAGTTACTGAGTCAGGTAAAAAGACTAAATTGCCATTTTTAATTTTTTTTTCTTTGAATTAATTAATTACTTTAATAATAATAAATAAAAAAATACCCTCACCTCTCTCTCTCCCCTTCTCTCTTACCCGACTACAAGCTTGGGTCAACACAACAAAGCATTTCTCCCAATACGAAGCATTTGTAATTAATTCGAAGAAACCAACAAGTATTCCGATCGATTCAAGAGAGGTCCATTACATGCCTTTGAACGGTGGTCAAATTGTGAGTCTGTTGAACAGATCATTATTCCAACTTGTTGTTCGTTGCATCATTTGACAAATTCTTCTCGGTTTTTGATTTTGAACTAAAATCATTCTCATATAAAAACTCGGATTTTGACCAATTGTGCTGACATTTTTCGTCAAATTCTAACTCGAAGTCTCCATCTGACAGGAATCCGTCATCGAAGTCTAGATCATTCGTTGGTGAATCAAGATTATTTGAATCGATGTTAGAATTAGGAGATGAATTAACACTTCCATCTTGAAGATTTTTAGTTTTTCTTCCATGGAAGCATCGATTTCTTCTAGTTCTTCCTTTACGTCCTCATTTGACTTTTCAATCGTCGTTTCCTCATGGTTACCTTCTTCATCTTCAAATTCATCGTTTCTTTGATCTTCGAGCCTACATGGAAGGTCTTGACAGAATTAATCCTGGGTAAGTTGAAGAACCCGTCTTCAATCTCCCGCAGTGATTCGAGAACATCGAAATCCTTGCAGTCTTCATTTACTAAAAGCATGGCGAGTATTAATGAACCGTATCTTCTCGATGTTAATATTCCCCTCATTAATATCATCATAATTCAAATCGCCGAAGAAATATTTGAATAAGTAAAATTTGTTTTAGAGATATCAACCAGATTTTCGAGACACTTTCGCTATTTACGTTAATTAATCTTTAATGTCGTAATCTGCTACATGTATATACAATTCTCGTAATTTCCTGGTAATTTCACTTTTACGTTCTCACTCATCAATTTCGTTTCCCCTTTTTGTTTATAAATTGGGTTTTCTTCTTCGTTTTGTTGATAACATCCATGAGTAGAAGCATCGACGTCCATGATCGCTACCTGAATTCCAAACTTCCAGAAGAAATAACAGAGAATTTGATAAAGTTTTTTCAATATGAAGATGGTCTTACTTACGAAGAAGCTCTGTTACAACAGGTGATTCAAAATCAATATCATACTATACCTCTCACCGGAAATCAAGCTCTGACCACCGCCAACACCAAAATGAATGTCATTCCTTCAATGGCAAACACATACACCATGGACACAAACTGATATATATATATATATATATATATATATATATATATATATATATATATATATATATATATATATATATATATATATATATATATATATATATATATATATATATATATATATATATATATATATATATATATATATATATATATATATATAGGGGTGGGTTCAATGCAGAACCAAATTAAATCACCTAACTGCAGAACCATGTTCATCAATGAACAAATGCCATCAATGAACATAAATCACGCTGTAATCGTATATGTATGAACATATGTTCATTAATGAACATATGTTCATTAATGAACATATGTTCATTAATGAACATATGTTCGTTAATGAACAAACCTAACCTCAAGTCGTCACGCTGTAATCGTATATGTATGAACATATGTTCATTAATGAACATATGTTCATTAATGAACATATGTTCATTAATGAACATGGTTCTGCAGTTAGGTGATTTAATTTGGTTCTGTATTGAACCCGTCTCTATATATATATATATATATATATATATATATATATATATATATATATATATATAGAGAGAGAGAGAGAGAGAGAGAGAGAGAGAGGGTTAAGGGGTGGGGGTGGGGGTGGGGGTGGGGTGGGGTGTAGACCTGGCAATGGAGCAGGTTTGGAGCGGATCAGCATTGATCCAAACCCTTTTAGCAAATTCCAAAATCTAATCCAAACCCAATCCGTAACCCACAGGGTTTTGAATAATCAAAACCATACCCTTATCCACCGGATCAACGGATATCCAACCCTTTTACTCGACCCATTTACGATATTAAAGTTACACAATAATTACGCATTCCAACAAATATAACATGAATCATATTTTTTATTTAATACTTCTAAAAAAAATTTCATAATAAAACAAACGTCTAATATAACTTAATACTTGAAATAACAATTCTAAAACAAAACAAATGTCTACAATTGAAAAAATGAATGACAAAATCAAGACATTGAGATGCATCTTAAAAAAATCTATACCTTCCAAAGTTACGATTAATTGAAACCATCTTTGAACTTTATTCTTCTTGGAGTCTAATAATATTTGGGAATTAGGAAGTGGAACGACGAATGAACGACTACTCAGTCCTCGAGGACCTCGACACTTAAGTACGTTATATGCTTGTAAAAGTAATAATTTATAAATAATAAATTAATATTATTATAATTTAAACGGGGAGGGTTATTAGCGGATCGGATCGATAGTGATCCAAACCAACCCTTTTAGCAAAAGGGTTAACGGGTACAGGTCGTTAACGGGTTAACGGATCACAAATAATGATCCAAACCCATAAATTTTGCATGTGTTTGGAGTGGATTAGGGTCAAAACCCGCTCCATTGCCAGGTCTAGTGGGGTGGGGGTATTTTTTTATGAATAAAGTAATTAATTAATTCAAAGAAAAAGGAAAACTAAATTAAAAAGGGTAATTTAGTCATTTTAACTGATCCACGGACTAATTTGTAGTGTTTCACAAACCTTAGTGACAAAAACCGTGATTTTTTTATAGTTAATCCTAAAATGAAATATTTAGCAAACGTGAGGGGCCAAAACTGTAATTTTGTCATATGTTTATATAAACACTTACTTCCCGATAAACATCTTCCATATGCATTTGTATTAACATATTACAAGAATTAGAACAAGTAGGACTACGACAAAGAAAAGCTAAAATGGAAGAATTGACAAACTATCTTGTGAAATTTCCATTTTATTATAATTATAGTTAATTTCACGTTTGGTCACTTAAGTTTTGAGTTTGTGCTCATTTGGCCATTTAACTTTATTTAAGTTATAAAATGTCATTTAACTTGCAAATTTTGTTCCGACATGGTCATTGTGACCTGCAATAATAGGCTACTATATTCTTTTAGCCTATTTTAAGGTCAATGAATTTCTAGTTTGGCTATAAAAGGTCACTGAACTTTTTTTGGGATATAATTAATCACTAAACTTTTATAAATGAGCCTATTCAAATATATATATATATATATATATATATATATATATATATATATATATATATATATATATATATATATATATATATATATATATATATATATATATATATAAGCGATCGGGTGATGACTCTTCTTAAAGTGAGGACTCGTGAGGACACTTTAAAAAATTGAAAGAAAATAATATATATATATATATATATATATATATATATATATATATATATATATATATATATATATATATATATATATATATATATATATATATATATATATATATAATAATAATAAAATGGATCATAGTACTATATTGGAGAAAAAGAATTTCGAAAAAAAACTTTTGGATCATCATTTTTTTATAATGAACTAATGATCCAAAAAAAAAAAAAAAAAAACAAAAAAATTGGATCATTACTATTTTTCAATGATCCAAATTTTTTTCCAATTTTGTTTGATAATGATATAGTACTATTCTTGATTTTATGATTTGTATTTTTTTAATATTTTTTTCCAATTTTTTTAAGGTGTCCTTACGAGTCCTCACCGAAAAAAGTGTTCTCACCGGAACGGGACGCTATATATATATATATATATATATATATATATATATATATATATATATATATATATATATATATATATATATATATATATATATATATATATATATATATATATATATATATATATATATATATATATATGTTCAAATACATTTTCTAACTATCGTGTTATTGTTGGACTAAATCTAGTCCAATCGTTTCCAAAGGGTAAATCAGTATTTTCGCGTACCATCAGATCCTATAATTACGAACCACGAGTACCACCACCGCCTCCACTCACTTCAACTTCATATTTAGTCCTAATCTACACATTCTGTCTTCTCGTTTACAATCTGAAGCCCTAATCTGATGTTACTACCTTCTCCGACCTTGCATAGTGCCGTCACCACCACCGCCACCACACCTCCGCTTTCTCTCTTATCGTTGATCTCATACCCAGCCCTGCCTATCCCTGACTTCCCCCTTCATCGACAATGCGTCTGGAAACTTCGACTGCCAAATCTACATGATTACCCTTGTTCTCCGATCCAATTAATTCTGGTTCGCTATCTATCTCTTCATGAATTTATTGGAAACTTGGAAATTCTATGAGAATATCGAGCAGTTCGTGAAAGTAATTTCATGAAAGTAATTTTGTTCTCGGATCTCATCCGCTAAGTATGGAGGTTATAAGTAAAAAGGTGTATGGTGATTGAATTTGTGTTGCTGAAAATGAGTTACGAGAAAGGATGCGTATGGTGATTGAATTTGTGTTGTCAAGAAGCAAGAATGAACGGTGGAAGGGTTTTTGAGTGGTGGGGAAATTGTATGGCTTCTTTTTTTTTTGAGAGAAATCGAGTGCAGTCGGTGGTTTAGAAGATCAAGGACGGCAAGTTTTATAAGTTATTTTTAATTATAGTGGTTTGTATGATGGAATTTTGTTTTGCTTAGGGTTGGACTGAGGCGCGATGGAAGGGAGATGAAAACAAAAGCGGAATTCATTTGATGGAGGACATTCTCTGAGAATGCTGTCAAAATTCATATTCTTCAAGAATATGGATTTTTAACCCAACGTTGCCAAAAATTCTATATTCTCCGAGAATGCTGTCAAAATTCATATTTTCTGAGAATGCTGGTTTACGAGTACATGCAGAACTTGAAGAATGCTGTCAAAATTCATATTCTCCGAGAATGCTGTCAAAGTTTATATTCTCTGAGAATCCAAAACATCATCAAAGTTGAACCGATTCTTAAAGAATGGAATGCAGAAGACACAATTTATTGAATGGAAAACATCCTCAAAGTTGATTCTTGAAGAATGGAATGCAGAGAATCGTTTTGACAATTCTACTACCCATTCTCTGAGATTTGAATTTCAATACTCTTATGTAACTACTTTTTTTTTTCCGATAATGCATGTGTACTATTTACAAGAATGCCCTTTGATTTAATCCATTGATTTTGTTGATTTAATGGTCCACGTTGAGTCCTATAATAACACTATATTTAACAATTTCATTTAATACTAACTATATATATATATATATATATATATATATATATATATATATATATATATATATATATATATATATATATATATATATATATATATATTTATTTATTTATTTATATATATATATACATATATATATATATATATATATATATATATATATATATATATATATATATATATATATATATATATATATGTATATATATATATATATATATATATATATATATATATATATATATATATATATATATATATATATATATATAATTGGGATCCAGTAAGAAGTGAATTTTTGGTAGGAATGTAAGAAGTTTTTTATTTACATATTTTTTCAGCGAAACAACAAAATGAAGCAATAGATGATGCAAAATTAACATGATTCACAAAAAAAAATTCTCGAAAAAACAACTTGATGATTAATTTTTACGATGATTTTGTTGTTATTTACTAAAATTGTCCGTAACGTAAAGAAAAACTTCATTTACTAAAAAATGATTCATCAATATGTTTTTTTAGAAATTTTTTTAATGAATCATGTTATTTTTTATTAATCTAGTGATTCATTTTGGTGATTCGTCAAAAAACCAAGTAAATAACAAAACTTCTTACCTTCTTACCATAATTTAATTCTTAATTGATCCTTCTATATATATATATATATATATATATATATATATATATATATATATATATATATATATATATATATATATATATATATATATATATATATATATATATATATATATATATATATATATATATATATATATATATATATATAGAGAGAGAGAGAGAGTTAGAATTTATTAAAAACTATAGTTATTGTGTGGACGTAAGACCCAATCAGAAACCTAGAATCACCAAGGGTAGTTTCATCAATTGATATTTGAATCAGTTAATTAAATTAAAATTATTGCCTATAATTAAGGCATATCAATCCCTGTAATCATGGTAAACAGGTAACTGTCCTATATTAACTCCTCCATTATCTCAATCTCCATCGCCATCATTAGAATCCGTCCACCATAGCCAACGATCGACCACCTCCGGAAACACCAGCAGCAACCGTGATACACCAATGCAACCCAGAAGATTGAAGTGTGCAATCAATCTGAACCGGATTCCGAAGAAGAAAATCAGAAACACAGAAATTCTTCAAATAAATCTTCCGCCGTCGTTCGCAGATTTCCGATTACAACTTTTATTTGCAGATTTCCGATTACAGGTACAACAATTAAAGTTATAGTTTGCATATTTCCGATTTCTAATTATACGTATTCGATTCCGTATTTCCGATTTTTTGATTTTCAATTGCAGGTGTTCGATTCCATATTTCCGATTATATAGTCGAGTCTTGCTTCTGACATTCTAAACTCCAAGGATGATGCCGTTTATCTTAATTAAAGATTTTCACTTTTTGAATCCCTCCATAGGATACTCACCTCCAACATCTTCTCCGGCAACTGCGTTGACGCCAACCAGCACTTGCGGTGCCAAAAGGTATAGGAACTAGTAGCAATTGCTTATCTTTGCATCTTTTTTTGTTTGATCCAACAATATTTGTAAAAAGAAAAGGAAAACAAATATTTTTTTAAAGTTTGTGGTTTTTGGTCTCTGCATTTTCTTTATTCTTTCTTCCGATTGGTTAACACAAAGAAAAACAACTTGACCCACATTTTGATTTCAAAAACAACAAGAATCCAATGATTCACCATCAATAGCTTACACCATCGACAAAATCTCAAACCCCTAGCCTTGATTTCTTCTAGGGTGAAACACGCACATTAGGATTAATTTTATTGAGACACATGATGTGATTCTTGCAGGTTCTGGATAACTTTTGTGTAGTTAGAACATACAAGAATAGAGAAAAAGTCACGAAGTTTGATTTCAAGGTCATCATTCTAACAGAATTTGGGTAATTCTTTGGGTTGAAGCATGGGATCGATTTTATGGAGAGACGGGCCATGATTCTTGCAGATTTGGGATAATTCTATGTGCAATCAGAACATGCAAGAATCAGAGAAGAAACCCTAGAGTTTGATTTCAACGCAATCATTCTTACAAAATGTGATTCTAACAAAACATGATTATGACAGAATGTGATTTGAATTCAGTCATTCTAATAGAATGTTTAACAGAAGATGTAAGTATGGTTTTGTAAGGTTTTCTAGTTCATTCTAATAGAATGTTTTACAGAATGTATTTCATTTTAACAGAAGATGTATTTCCGAATGTATTGCATTCTAACATAAGATGTAAGTATGGTTTTGTAAGGTTTTCTAGATCATTCTAATAGAATGTTTAACTTACTTTCATATAAATATGATTTTCTATGATTCTGTAATTTACATAATTATGATGTTGTAATTCATTCTACCAGAATTGTTAACTTACTTTCAAAATTGCAGTAGCATTCTATAAAAATACTGGTCATACTGATGTATGCTTTTGTAATTTATTTTAATAGAATGTAAGTAATTAATAACTCAGAATAAGAATCGAAATTAACTATAAAACTTTATTAGAATTATAACAAAATTGAAGTTTGAATTTGAAAATAAATTCGAATTTGATTTTGAAATTAAATTTAAATTCCGAAAATTAATCATGAAAATCTCACATTCCATAATTGAAAAAGATAAAAAGTCCATATTACCCTTCAGAATGATAGAATTAGAAAGTTGATATTTTTTTTAATTTAAAAAAATCAAAATTCTGTTATTAATCACAGCCATTGATAATTATGATCCTACGCACCAGATTTGTCCTTACGACCACACAATAATTGTGGTTCTTAATATAACTTAACCATATATATATATATATATATATATATATATATATATATATATATATATATATATATATATATATATATATATATATATATATATATATATATTCAGAATTCGTTTTCACATTTTAATTTTTATTTCACTTTCATATGTTTCTTACAATTTGTTTTAACTTTAATATTTTACTTCTTTTTTGCATTTTTTTTCACAATTCGTTTTTATAACTTAATTTTTTTCTTTTTTTTCTTTTTTTAATTTTTTCACAATTTATTTTTCTATTTCATTTTTAGTTCTTTTTCATGTTTTCTTTAAATACATTTTTACAACTTTAATTTTTATTTATTTATATACGTTTGTTATTTTATAACTATATATATTTAATTGCCAATTAGGTGTCAAATAACTATTACAAAATTATTGATCTAAATAATAATTTTAAAATTATCAGTTTCTTACACATCCAGTAATACTATTAGATGCATAAGAAACTGATAACTCTAATGTTATTATTTAGATCAATAATTTTAAAACTCAGCTATTTGACACCTTATTGGCAAATTAAATAAATAAAGTTATAAAAACAAACAAACATATATAAACAATACAAAACAAAGTTGTAAACATGTATTTGGAAAAAACATGAAAACGAACTAAGAAATGTTGTATAAATAGCTTATGAAAAAAACATGAAAATCGAGTAAAAAAATAAAGTTATAAAACTGAATTGTGAAAAAACACGTAAAAATCGAATTAAAAAAATAAATTATAAGAGAACGGTAAGAAACGCCTCCTTGTCATGGCCAGAGCCGACATCACTTTTCATGCTCTTAAAACATTCATGACCGCGCTCTTGATGCTAGTTCTACCTGACTTCCCATCCCCTTACGATGTCACCACATACGCCTCCAGGTACGCCATCGGAGCCGTACTCTCCCAGCGAGATCGCATGAAATCCAACTCCACATATGTCCCCGAATTATACGTCATCATTGAAGCCGTAAAAATACGTCAATATCTTTTGGGTGTCGGAATTCTGCATTTTTACCGATCAACATAGCCTCAAACACCTCCTCACCCAACTGATCTAAACACCCAAACTACATAAATGGATCTCAAAATTGTTGGGGTATGATCTCGAACTTTGTTATAAACCTGACAAAGACAATCGGGTCGCTGATACTTTTAATCACACTGACCTTCCCACACTCCTCTCCTTATTCGGGCCCCCAACTACATGGCTCAATGATTTACGTGACTATTACATGAGCACACCTAAATGACAACGATTACAACAAACATCAACCACATTTCCTGGATATTTTATTCGATACGAGTTAGTTAATGCTCATAATCAGCTGTTTATACCTAACATTCCCCCCCAGTAAAAACCAAATTGTTATAAGAATTCCACTCCTCCCAACTCGGTGGCCATTAGGGCATCAATTCAACCAATCGGCGACTAGCTTCACAATTTTTTTGGCCATGCATGAAATAGGAAATCACCACATTCATCAAAACTTGCCAAATATGTCAAACTATAAAACCAACCAACCACAGACCATACGGTAAAGACATTTCATGAATTTTATCACTCACCAAATCAACCATGGAAAGACATCCAATAGCAAGATGACCATATGGGTGATTGTCGACCGTCTCACCAAATTTGCCTAATTTCTTCCATTACCAACCAACTTTACGAGTCAATCCCTCGCTACACTCTTCCTGCATGACATTACCGCCTCCATGGCCTTCCCAAGACAATCGTATCCGACCGATACCCCAACTTTCTAAGCAACTTCTAGGAACAATTACCCAATTGGGCACAAAACTACGCCACTCAAGTGCGTACTACCCGCCAACGGATGGTCAAACCAAGGTTGTCAAACGTTATTTGGAATCTTATCTTCGAGTATTCATTAGCTACGAACCAAAGGCGTAGCAGCAATACCTATACCTCACTGAATTTTGGTACAATAGGAGTCACCATTCTTCTATTAATATGACTCCCTTCAAAGCACTTTACGACAAAGAGGTCACTACCATCCATGATTACAAAGCTGGATCTATTAACATGTCCTCAAGCTGGATCTATTAACATGTCCTCAATTGATAATTCTCTCATTAAACATAAGCGACTAATCGACAGCCTCGAAGAAGCTCTTATCCGTGTCCAACAAAAACATGCTAAAACAAGCCAACAAAAACCGTCAAGACAAACATTACGATGTGGGCGATTTTGTTTATCTCAAATAACATTATCTGGAAATAATTATGGAACACCGTTTGACAACGCCTAGTGATATTACATATTTTAGTCGTTGTTGAGCCCTATTCTTAGTGAAATTATATCATATATATCGTGGTATTCTCACTTTTCGTGCCAGTACTTGTTTGGAAGAAAATAATGTAAACAGGGACCAAAAGTGTACAAATTGGAGAAAGTTTGGAGAAGAAGGGAAAATCACGAAAACACGTACGCGCGCCATGGAATCAAGAAGGTGCGACGTGGATACAAGGCGGTGGAACAAAATTCAAAGTCTGAAGAAACGGGGATAAAGTCTTACGCGCGCCGCAGTTTACTCAATTGCGCGGCGCAGCTGCGGGAAAATTGCAACTACAAATAGAGCCATTTACAGCCGAAAACCCTAGCAAAGACCCGGTGGAAAAATGACCTGGAAGCTCTTTGACTCCGTGATTAAGCATCAGCAACCTCTCAATTGGTATTTTATGTTTTAGAATTTAATTTCATTTTAGTTTTAGTTAGCAATAGTGGCTAGGGTCTTTGGGAGTGACAACCACTGACCTTGAGCACTTTAGTTTATTGTTTTTCAGTATTGGTGACTGTATTAGATCATTGGAATTCGTTTTTGGTTAATGAGAAGCATTTGGTTGCAAGTAATCTTTGTTTTTCGGTGTTTTGATGATTGTTATTGGTTTTGCATGCTTGTGTTGTGTTTGGATGTTTGATTTAACCTTGTTGGACTGTTTTCCCTCGCTGATTTCAGTAGCCAATTAGGTTAGTCCTTTAGGTTTGAACTTTAGCCATTGACTGTCCCATTGGATCTTAGTTCTTGGTTTAGTTTATGCCTTGTTTTGGGTTATATTTGGATTGTTGGATGCCTTTGTTTACTTCTGAATTAGAGATGTACTTCTGATTTCAGAAAGTAACTAGGTTTGGTTTGAAGCTTAGCTTAGTCTATGCTTGTTGGGATTGTTTAGTTTAGCATTTTCTGAGTTTTAGTGGCAAGGGTGTGGAAACTGAAGTCCTCCGACTATAGCGTGACACTATAGTTGGTAATATGTCATCTAGTCTGACCACGTAGCTCCTGCAGATCGACCCTGACTACCACTGTGCTAGTGTGTGTGTTAGGTTTCTTCTATTTTTGACCGCACGACGACCTAGGCGTGTCAAATTTTGGCGCCGTTGCCGGGGAGCTGTGAGCTTAGATTAGGTGATTAGTAGGAATTTTAGTTTATTGATTTTATTTGAGTTTCATTTGATTTGTTTTTGTTTTTGATTTTTGCGGGCGTGTTGCATTAGTGCATGCGTACCCGCAGGGGTGAGCAATTATCCCCTTTGCATTTTGACTCAGAGATTGAGCGAACTGCGCGCAAAATCTGTGCACGTAGACGTTTAAATACAATGAGTTTTAGTCATGTCAGTAGTAGTCCAGTAAGTGTTGCCCAGGAACCATCAGGCGAGGCAACGGGGATGTCTTTTATTCCCCCGGTTTCGGAGTTTCAATTCGGGAGCACGAGTGCTTCTGGTGGTGCAGTTTCAGCCCCTGTACCCATACTATCATGCACTCCGCCATCGATTCCACCATTTCCACCAGTATCACAACCACAATCCACCAATCCATTCACATCTGCAATGTCTTGGGGAGAGCCGACCCGTGATGGCACCCCAGTCTCTAGACAGCAGACACCAACTTCTCAACCATTTTCTCAACCACAACCTGTTCTATTTAAACCTCAACCCACATTCCAACCTACACAACCACAACAATACCAACCACCTCTTCAGCAACAGTACCAGTATCCAGAGGAAGAGGAGAGATATGATGAAGAAGATGAAGGATGGGTTCCACCAGCATCACAGCAACCCAGGAACCGAGGTCAAGGACCTATGAGAAGAACACCACAGTATCAACCACCACAAGGTCAGCAGGAATATAACGGTCATCACCCTTACGGTAATACGGCCCAACCTTTATATTTTGCACAACCGAGAAAGCAATTGGTTGCATCACATTTCCAGCCACGGGAATATGATGACTCGTCGCCAATTTACATTCCTGACAATGTTGAATCTCAAGTAGAAATAAGGCCTCAGTTGTTAGGAATCTTACCGGAGTTTAGGGGGTACAAGCAGGATGACCCATACAACCACTTATATGAATTTATAGCGATTGCCAATGCTAACAACCTTAGGAATACTAATAGGAACATCTTTAGGCTTAGGTTATTCCCATTCACTCTTAAAGACAAAGCCAAATACTGGTTCACGTCTTTACCAGCGAACAACATCACCAGTGGGACCAGCTCAAGCCCAAGTTCCTACAAGAATTCTATCCGGCAAGCAAGACAACGGAGATCAGGAGGGTCATTCAGGATTTCCAGCAAAAGCCAGGAGAGGCTTTCCATGAAGCATTCGATCGACTGAAGGAGTTACTGCGATCCTGCCCGCACCACGAGATTCCCAAATGGCAGTTGGTCAAGTTATTCTTTGAAGGAGTTAGCGAAACACACCAGGCGATGATAAATGCCTCGTCAAGCGGGACATTTATGTGGCAAGACCCAGAGGAGGCCTAGCAGTTCTTGGAACAATTGAGCAATGGCTCCAAAGCAAATTTTTCTACGAGAAAGAATGTAGGCACAACAGCAGCAGTAGGAACTGATGCTGATTGGAAGAAGGAGGTAAAGAAAGAGATAAGTGAATTAAATAAGAAGTTTGACAGGCTCATGTCAACGCTGCAGAATGGACCTCAGGGTTAACCATAAGGAGGTCAAGGAGGACCAAAAACTCAGGAGGTAAACCAAGTTTATGGCCAGGGTCAAGGTCAGTATAATAATGGACGACCCTACAGACCATATAACCAAGGGCAACAGCAGAACTACAACAACCAGAGGCAAAATAATCACCAAGGTCAATCATCTAATCAGCCTAGGTCATACCAGCCCGCGAATAATAATGTAAATGCGAACGGGAGTGGTAACAACAACAATAATAGGGGAGCCGACACTGCTGTCAACAATGCCCTAGGAACTCAAGAAGACCTAATGGCAAAAATGTATGAAATGTTCAGTGCTACGCAGCAACAGTCTTAGGCCAATGCAAAAGCTATCGCAAACATGGAAAGGCAAATTGGACAAATGGCCGAAGATCAGCGAAAAAGAGATAATGGAATGTTGCCAAGTCCTACAGAGGTTAATCCAACTCATAATCAGCGAGCTGGAATGGTGCACGTTAATAATGTCGAGGCTGAATGGAGAAAGGTCACTTTAAAGGACTTATTGGATTCAGGAAGTGAGGTAGAGCCCAAGGAAGAAGAAAAAGTTTAGGAGAAAGTGGAGGATAAAGGAGAAGGTAAGAAGGAATAAAGGAAATTCCTGTTGAGGAAGGAACTCAACCAGAGGTGGACAAGGAGCTCCAGGAAGAGAAGCAGTCAGTAATAGCAGGAATCAAGCAGAAAAAGAAAGATAAGAAAGGAAAGAAGAAACAGGAAGCACCCAAGCCAATAGGGCCATTGATAAACCAACCTCTGTGGGATGAACTTAAGGATGCTCCTAAAGACACAAGAATTCTTCAGGAGATGTGTGATAGAAATGGAAAAAGTAAGATTCCTACACCAGACACCGTTAGATTAACTATCAAGGCCAGTGAGACACTGTTGGGAACACTGCCCAAAAAAGAGAAGGATCCTGGATCGCCATTGATCACTACTACTGTAGGAGATATGGTCATTCGGAAAACTTTGCTGGACTTGGGAGCAAGTGTAAATGTGCTACCGGGATATTTGTATGGCAAGTACAAGAATGAAGAATTAGAGCCAGCAATGGTTGTACTGCAGCTGGCTGATCAGTCAACAAAGGTATCCTGAGGAAAATTGACTAATGTCATAGTCAAGGTTGGAGATTTCTTCTATCCTGTAGATTTCCTAGTCATGGAGTATGAAAGTTTGGATGACGCGCCTGCACTAATTTTAGGACGCCCATTTTTAGCTACGGCTGGCGCGGTGATTGACTGCAAGACGGGGGATGTGGACATCTCCTTTGGGACGCGAAAAAGAAGGCTGAATGTGTTCGGAAATCCTGTATCCTTACCTTCAGAGAACGGTGACAAGCAACTGGACAAAAGTGTGTTAATGGAGCCTGGGATTAGGAACAAAGGAAAAGTATGGACGCGAATAGGGGAAGGAGGAAAGGAAGAGATTTTAAAAGGAACAAAGGATCACCCCTTGGCCACTATTGATAAGGAGCAGTTGCTGGATATGATGGAGATGCTAGAAGCGAGACATCAGCAATATGAAAAAGAATCAAAAGAAAGGGAAGCAAAAGTCTTCAAGCTTCTGGAATCACAATAGCAATGGATTAGTGGAGTAAGCGATACGATGACCCAACTCACATCCTTAATGTCGATGATGGCCCATAATTTCATACCAGGATTCAAGAAAATGTCATCAGAAGTCCAAGAAGAGGAAGAATAGGAGTAGGAGTTTCACGTCTGGCTGAAGACGTTAAACTTAGTGCTTGTTGGGAGGTAACCCATCGTGTCATAGGTTAGGTTCCGTATTTCTTAGAAATAATTAGGAAAAAAATTTTCATCATTAATTGCAGGTACCAGTGGTTTAAGGAAAGTGTGGGGTCGTGTGAAGTTTTGGAATTTTTAATGACCGCGCCGCGGTTTGTTCATATGCGCGACGCGGGATCGTAAACAAACCCGATGCGCAGGGGTTGATTTGGTGACACGCGCTCCGCGGGTAGTGCAATTTGTGCGACGCGGGAATCGATCGGTCAGTTTTCTTCCATATTAAGGTAACCCGCGACACTATTCACACACACCACGACTCGGAGCTCTGATCACCTGAAATTTCTCGCAATTTTTCTTGCTCTTTTCATTCCCACTACTACGGTACGTCATTCTAACTAGCTATTACTCGTTTAAACTAGTGATTATATAGTTAATTTGAGTGATTTGTTCAAAAGGTTCAAAAGGTTCAAAACTTAGAAATCGCCAATGCTGACTCATAGGGTGTTTGTTTTGCCAAATAGATACCCTAGATGAGTTAGTCGGCACCTAGGCTACCTTGTGGTGTGTTTGGATTGAATCTTAACAGGTTAAAACTCGATTTTAAGTTTGGATTTTGGAAACAGCCGCACGGCGCGCCGCGCCCTTGCTCAAGGGCCGTGCCGCGGTGCGGTGGGGAAGAAAAGGACTTATTTTGCAAAAAAAATTTTGTTTCTGCAGATCATGTTCAGACTAGACCACGACTTCCGTCAGTTGCCAGAGGGGCCAGCGGCCTTTGTTGAGTTCCGATCACGGAGGCACGCTTTGACGGGTCGCCGGGTTCTAGAGGCGACCATTATTGACAGGGCCATCCTCTGGGAGGCCGGGCTCTGGGGTGAGATAGAGCCATTTCTACACCGCACCTGGACCCATGGGGATGCGTCTTTTACTTGCCGGGGCTGGAACAGGCTCATGGCCACAGACGAGGATGTTGTGTACACGGAGCTCCTCCTGGAGTTCCTTTCGACGATTGAGTACACACCGAGGGCGACAGACCCACGGGCGAGGTTGATTCGATTCAGGATGGGGGGCATACATAGGGAGTGCAGCCTTCGGGAGTTCGCGAGGCGCACTGGGATATATGTGGAGGCGGATTTTCAGCACCGCCATTTTCCCCAGTTCTTTGATGCATGTATCCAGGGGCAGCCGGAGAGGCCTGCCAACATGGAGGTTTGGGCACCATTGTCCAACATGTTCTACGAGGTGGGGACCTCCCAGGAGAGCTACCTTCGAGATCCACTCCACCGCCTCATGCACCGCATCGTCTCTACCTCCATCATGCAGCGGGAGGGGGCGAGAAGGTGTCCGGGGAGGACATGACGTTTCTATGGGTCCTCCTCGACCCCTCCAGGTTCCTTCACCTTCCCTTTGCCTTAGCAGTTGCCTTATCCACCCGCTCGACGGGTGCTTCCGCTAGCAGTCCATTGGGCCGGGGATACTTCATCACCCGCATGGCCCGATCATACAGGATCCTCACAGCCCGCATTGTCGCCACCTTGCCCGCTTTACCTCCATCTTGCACTACGGCACGAGCATTGGAGAGCATGGGGCTGATACAGCAGCAGCGCCCGGGACAGTTCGTCAGGGCAGAGACTGAGGCACCCCAGGCTCCACAGCCAGCGTACGCTCAGGCAGGAGATGCAGGAGGCAGCCTCCACCACCAGAGGCAGCCTCCACCACCAGAGCCAGCTCCTTAGCCTCAGCCACAGCAGCAGGAGGACCTGTCGGCCATCCACCGATTAGAGACCAGAGTCACCAAGGTGGAGGACCAGTTGGAGTGGATTAGAGAGGTGCTACTACAGATGGCATCAGCACAGGGCCAGCAGACCTGCCCATTCCCCACTCGAGCCCACGACCATGAGGCCGGATCCTCCAGGCCACCAGGTGGCAGTTGATGTATTTTTCTTTTTCTATTATATTTTTGGGATATATGTACTGAAATTATGACACATTCTATCTTTTGCTTATGTATATTTTATCATGTTTGCATTTAATGTTTTGTCGAGTCATGCATGTTATACCAAATTAGGGAGGAGTTGTTTCAGACAAGTGTGGGGTCACCGTGCCCCATCCACTTGTCTTGCCAACCGGCGTGTTCACTGTTGCGCTACAACTCCAGATGCGAAATCAATGACACTTTTTTTTTTTCGAATTTGTACCTGTGATACCAAATACCAACCAAGTAGTCTACCGTTCCAAAAGGGGTAACTCTTTCTCCCTTGTTCTAAAATATTTTTATGTACAACGGGGACGTTGTACGGTTTTAAGTGTGGGGTGTGGACGGTCGAAAGAGAAATTTTTGAAATTTTTGCAGAAAAAAAAACCAATTTTAAAATTTTTAGCAACTTTTCAAAATTTTTACTAAATTGTAATTTTGAAACGAATGGTTTGTGATTGTGACAGTATTAGTATTTTTCAAGAGATACTCTTAAGTTGTAATCATGCTATTGGTTAGTCAAACAAGTTGAGTTTTAGGAGTTAGACGATTGGATTGTTTTGGATTGGAATTTAGGAAGGAAATGTCAATCTGTGGCCTTTGTTGTTCGAGCCGGTAGGTCCGAAAAGGGTGGCCTCGAAGAGGCACTTATGCACCTTACCACCTAAGATCGTCTGGTTTGGGATGATATTTCTGAAAGCTCGCTACACGGACAACATCGAAAGTCATGGACAATTCCTTAATGGCCTTTAGAATCTGAATGAGTAAGTACACTTCATTGTGGACAGAAAATTTGTAATCAAGGGTTCTCTAGAAAGCCATGAATTCCAAAGCACATTCTGATTAGGTTCTCGCGAACTATTTCACTCTAACTCTTGAGGCAATAAGCTTTGAAACTGAACACAGTCAAAAATTGTTTGAGTCTTAGTTAGAATTTATTAAAAAACTCTCTTGCTTGGGGACAAGCAAGGCACAAGTGTGGGGTGTTTGACAATGCCTAGTGATATTACATATTTTAGTCATTGTTGAGCCCTATTCTTAGTGAAATTATATCATATATATCGTGGTATTCTCACTTTTCGTGCCAATACTTGTTTGGAAGAAAATAATGTAAACAGGGACCAAAAGCGTACAAATTGGAGAAAGTTTGGAGAAGAAGGGAAAATCAGGAAAACACGTACGCGCGCCGCGGAATCAAGAAGGCACGACGCGGATACAAGGCGGTGGAACAAAATTCAAAGTCCGAAGAAACGGGGATAAAGTCTTACGCACGCCGCAGTTTACTCAATTGCGCGGCGCAGCTGCGGGAAAATTGCAACTACAAATAGAGCCATTTACAGCTGAAAACCCTAGCAAATACCCGGTGGAAAAACGACCTGGAAGCTCTTTGACTCCGTGATTAAGCATCAGCAACCTCTCAATTGGTATTTTATGTTTTAGAATTTAATTTCATTTTAGTTTTAGTTAGCAATAGTGGCTAGGGTCTTTGGGAGTGACAACCAATGACCTTGAGCACTTTAGTTTACTGTTTTTCAGTATTGGTGACTGTATTAGATCATTGGAATTCGTTTTTGGTTAATGAGAAGCATTTGGTTGCAAGTAATCTTTGTTTTTCGGTGTTTTGATGATTGTTATTGGTTTTGCATGCTTGTGTTGTGTTTGGATGTTTGATTTAACCTTGTTAGACTGTTTTCCCTCGCTGATTTCAGTAGCCAATTAGGTTAGTCCTTTAGGTTTGAACTTTAGCCATTGACTGTCCTATTGGATCTTAGTTCTTGGTTTAGTTTATGCCTTGTTTTGGGTTATATTTGGATTGTTGGATGCCTTTGTTTACTTCTGAATTAGAGATGTACTTCTGATTTCAGAAAGTAACTAGGTTTGGTTTGAAGCTTAGCTTAGTCTATGCTTGTTGGGATTGTTTAGTTTAGCATTTTCTGAGTTTTAGTGGCAAGGGTGTGGAAACTGAAGTCCTCCGACTATAGCGTGACACTATAGTTGGTAATCTGTCATCTAGTCTGACCACGTAGCTCCTGCGGATCGACCCTGACTACCACTGTGCTAGTGTGTGTGTTAGGTTTCTTCTATTTTTGACCGCACGACGACCTAGGCGTGTCACCGTTCTAATCAAAAGTTAGCCAAAAGTTTTTTCGGACCTTATAAAATCGTGGAGAATATCGGACCCATCACATACCGTCTAGAGTTACCACCTCACGCTCGCATCCACCCCGTTTTTCATGAGTCCCTCCTAAGTGCCAATTCCATCACAACACCCACAATGGAATTCCCTAACATAAACCCCTCGGATCATATGAAGCGATCCTTGATAAACGGGTTTCCAATGATGGCAGTCAACAACTCAACAAGTGGACTGGCAAACCACTCGTAGACGCCACATGGGAATCTACTCAGGAACTCAAAAACAATTTACCACATTTCAGTCTCGACCACGAGGGCGATGTCAGTAGCAGTTCTCAGGGGGATGGCGTTGATGCGGCCCATATCAATAGCTGAGTGATTGCAGCCCACGCCAGGACCAAGCGATCCATCCAACACCCTATTCGTTATCCGGGAGTAAGCCGCAAGACCAAATCACAAGGAAGGAAGAAGTCAAACAACTTAGCTAATTGGGACTGCACGTTTCCACTTCCAGTTAATTAGGATTGCATGTCTCCGTTCTCTAGGCATTTTCCCATGTTTTCAGTTTTCCATGATTTTAGCTCTAAGTTAGGAACTAGCTGCATATTTAAATTCGTGTAACTCCTTGGTAGAAATTCATTTAGAAAATTGCTCCAGTTTTTTGTGTTCTTTCCTTCTAATTCTGGGAGATTAGCCATCTCGAATTCGGCTCTATCAGAAACACTAAGTATATCAATGATTTCTTGTCATCACCATAGGCGTCATAACCAAAACAGAGATTTTTTGTAGTGAGATCTGCACCACCTAACGATTCTATATCGTAAATTAAATCCCCAGACACTCCAGTTACATAAAATATCCGATGACATGAAAATCACTGAGATTTAGTGTTTGAGATGATGGAGGTATGGTTATAATACACATGATATTTAAGAGTTATTTACATTCTATTAGTAGTTGTTTTAGTTTGTTAGGTGCATGTTAACATTAGTGGCATATGATAAGCTTTGTATATATGTACTGTACAAGTTCATTTTGTAGATCAGGAAAAGCTTTACAAGATTCACCGACTCATCTTTTATCTCAATTCTTCAATGATAATTCTTCAATGATAATATGGTATTAGAGTGTTATTCTGTTTTGCGTTCGAATTTCATCATGATTCTTTAAATCATTCTGATCGGATTCAATTGATTCGATTCATCAATTTCATTTGTTCGCTAAATCCCTTTTTCAACTTCGTTTTTATCAAATCTTGAAGAATCATGTCTGAATCATCAAATACTGGAAATTCAAATCAAAGTCAGATTACATCTGATGATCCGTTCTTCATACACGATTCCGACAATCCTGGATCGATCTTAGTCTCGCAAATTGTTACCGGAGAAAATTATGCATCATATAGCAATGAAAATAGCCTTATCGGTCAACAATAAGATCGATTTCATCAACTGAACGATCACTCAACCTCCGATAGAAGATCAAGCAAGGTTCAAATCCTGGTCTCGTAACAACAACATCATAATTTCCTGGATTTTGAACTCAAGTTCTAAAGAAATTTCAGTGTCTGTGATCTATTTGGAAACTACATCCGAGATATGGAAGGAACTCAAGGAGTGATTTCAACAAAGTAATGGACCGAGAAATTTTCAATTGAAGCGTAATATCATGAATGTAAATCAAGGTCAAGATTCAGTTAGTACTTATTTCACAAAGCTTAAAGTTCTTTGGGAAGAATTGTCCGATTATAATGCTCATTGTTCTTGTGGCAAGTGTACTTGTGGCGGTGCTAAAGAAACTGAACATACTATGAGTTTTCTCATGGGCTTAAATGATACCTATACTCAAATCAGATGACAGATCTTGTTGATGGATCCTATTCCTACTGTTAACAAAAAAAATTTCTCTAGTCATTCAAGAAGAAAGGCAAAGAAATATTGGTATCAATCTATCATCTGCATCTCCTCTAGCATTCAATATTAGAACTAATAATAGCAATCATTCCCGTTCACATGGAAATCAAAAACACAAAGCTTACAAGAAAGATCACTCACCATTTTGTACACATTGCAAGAAATCGGGTCATACTCAAGAAAAATGTTACAGGCTACATGGTTTTCCACCAGGTTTCAAATTCACAAACAAGTTACATGAAAATGGAACTAACTCCGTGTCTATTCATCAGCAACCATTGATACAGGATCCTAACATTGAGGTTCAAAAAGATGATAATTCTACATCAGTCAATGAAGTACTCACTGGATTGACTAATTCACAATGTCAACACATCATTGCTCTTCTTTCTGGAAAATTAGCATATGCTAACGTTGTCACTACATCTCATGATGAAAATTCAGGTAATTACTACATTCTTAGCCTTAATACAGGTCAATTGAAATCCAATGTTTTGATCATTGACTCTTGAGCTACTTGACATATCTGCAACAATCGTGAATCGTTTGAAAATACTCGAAAAATCACAAATACTAGAGTTAGACTACCTAATCAAATGTTGATTCAAGTACATTTGATGGGAAATATTCGATTAAATGATCACTTGTAACTTAATGATGTATATGTCCCAGAGTTCGAGTTAAATCTCATCTCTGTTACATATTTAACAACAGATCCACTTACTACGATAAAACTTTACCATGATCATGCTTTTATACGACATATCAAGAACAAGAGGATGATTGATATGGGTAAAGTTCATGATGGATTATACCTACTTGACAATACAAGTACATAGGTTCACATACATGTTGTTTCAACTCAACAATGACACAAGTGGTTTGGTCACCCGTCTAACGAAGTATTGAAGATGATTAGTGATGACAATGTTTCAATCAAGAATATAGAAAATGATACTTGTTTCATTTGTCCATTAGCAAAACAATGATGTTTAGCTTTTGTATGTTCGAATAATCTTGAAAATAAACCATTTGACTTGGTTCATTGTGACATATGAGGACCATACCATATTGATTCTTATCAAGGTCATCATTTTTTGTTACCATTGTTGATGATGCAAAAGGTTTACATGGACATATTTGATTCGACAGAATTCAGAAGTTCAACACATAATTCCAAGATATTTTACTATGATACAAACACAATTTGATGCTAAAATTAAAATGTTTAGATCAGATAATGCCAAAGAGTTGCGGTTCAAAGATTATTTTCACAAAATTGGAGTATTACATCAGCTATCATATGTTGAACATCCCCAACAAAATTCTGTGGTTGAGAGGAAGCATCAACATTTACTAAATGTAGCCAGAGCCTTATTCTTTCAGTCATCCATTCCTGCAATATACTGGTCTGAATGTATCTTATGTGCCACATTTCTCCTTAATTAGACACCTTCAAAACTCCTTAATAATATTTCTCCTTATCAAAAGCTGTATAATTCAAAACATGATTACTTGCGATTGAGAGTATTTGGGTGTTTAGCCTTTGCATCCACATTAACTACAAAACGTACAGAATTTGACCCACATGCTCGAAGTTGTATTTTTCTAGGTTATCCTACAGGAATGAAGGCTTATCAATTGCTTGACATTGCATCAATACAAGTTTTTGTCTCTCAGGACGTGTTTCATGAAAATATATTTCCATTCCAACATTCACAACTTCAGGTTCAGAAAAATCATTTTTAAAATAGTCATTCCTACAGTCAATGATACTAATTCAGAAAATGATGAAGCTGATATGACAACTCATCAAGAATCTACTAGTGGTTCAACATTACCACATTCCTTACCTATCATTAATGATGAACCTATACATGAATCAAGACCAACACGGACTCGAGTTCGTCCAAGTTATCTCAAAGATTATCATTTCAATATTGTTCAAAGTCAGTTCCAAAATCTAATGTTCGATATCCTCTTTCTGATGTCATCTCTTATGGACGATTATCATCAAAGTATTATGCTTATACAATGTCTGTGCCAACTCAGATTGAACCCAAAACTTACAAGGAAGCAACTAAATCAGTTGAATGGCAAGAAGCAATGAATGCAGAATTAAAAAGCCTAGAAAAAATCAAACATGGAAGGTTGTTCCATTACCTGCTGATAGAACAACACTCGGTTGTAAGTGGGTATTCAAATTCAAACGGAAAGTTGATGGTTCAGTTGAAAGATTCAAAGCGCTGTTAGTTGCAAAGGGCTTTAATCAGCAAGAAGGTGTTGAGTTTCTTGACGCTTATTCCCCGGTAGCAAAAGTTGTCACTATTAAAACGCTTTTAGATATTGCTGCACAAATGAATGGCCATTATTACAATTAGATGTCAATAATGCATTCCTTAATGGAGATCTTGACAAAGAAGTATATATGCAATTACCTAAAGGTTATGTGGTTCCTTCTACAAAAGCCAATACACAAGACAAATTAATATGCAAACTTAAAAAATCCTTATATGGGTTACATCAAGCTTCAAGACCATGGTATGCAATATTCTCAACATTTCTCAGTAAAGAAGGTTTTACTCATTCGTTGTTTTACAAACGAAAGGGATCAAATTATGTTGCTTTATTGGTGTATGTCGATGACATAGTTCTAACGGGTGCATCGTTTGCTGAAATAAATCTCATTAAATCTCGTCTTAGTGACAAGTTCAAGTTAAAAGACCTTGGTTCTTTAAAACATTTTTTATGACTTGAAATAGCTCCTTCGAAATATGCTATTTTTGTGTCACAAAGACAATATGCCCTTGAGTTACTTGAAGAGATAGGTTTACTGTCAGCAAAACCAACCTTTTACCCAATGGATCTAAAATTAAAGACATCTAATTTTGAAGGAACCACACTGGAAGATACAACACAATTTCGAAGGCTCATGTATCTTACAATAAAAAGACCAGATTTTACTTATGCAGTAAATCGTTTAAGTCAATTCGCTTCAAATCCTAGACAACCTCATTTACATGAAGCAAATCATCTCTTACGATACATAAAGTCAGACCCTGGTCAAGGCTTATTTTTCTCCTCCAAAAGATCTTTCCAATTACGTGTTTTTAGTGATTCGGATTGAGCAGGATGTTCAGATACAAGGGGTTCTGTCACAGGATTTTGTGTCTTATTGGGAGATTCATTAATATCATGGAAATCGAAGAAACAAGCCATTTTTTTTCGTTCTTCAACAGAGGCTGAATATAAGGCAATTGCTGCAGTCAGAAGTGAAATAATTTGGCTTCAACATTTATTACGAGATTTTGGAATTCGTTCAACTTTGCCAACCTTGGTGTTCTGTGATAATGAATCGGCAATCAAATTGGATTCTAATCCCACATTTCACGAAAGAACAAAGCATCACTACTACAGAAGTGATTTGTTGGTGCGAGAGTTTTTTTTAATTGATGCGATTTAACATGATAAACCACATTATAAAGTGAAAAAAACATTTATATTGCATCGATAAAATCAGAAACCGCACCATTTATAATGTTTGTTGATGCGGAAATTTTTAATCGCATTAAAAATTGTTTAATTAGTGCGAGTTCGTCCAATGGTACTATTAAAACCTTATTTTTACTGCGCAATTTTACAATCGCACCTTTAAAACCGTGCTTTTTTACTGCGATGGTTTACAATCGCACCTTTAAAACATCATTTGTTGGTGCGGTAACTTTCAATCGCATTAAAACTTGTTTAATTAGTGCGGGTTTGTCCAATGGCACTATAAAAACCTTATTTTTACTGCGAAAGTTTACAATCACACCTTTAAAACCGTGCTTTTTTAATGCGAACGTTTACAATCGCACATTTAACACGACATTTGTTGGATTTGGCTTGATGTTCGTCCAAAGGCAGACTAAGCCCATGTGTCAGGCTAAGCTCAAATGACAGACTAATTCCATGTGGTAAGCATAAGCCCATGTGGCACTATTAAATTTTTTTTTTTTACTGCTGTAAGTTTGGATAGCATTAAAAAATGATTGTTATTTAAATACAATAAATTTAGGGCTTTTGTTAAGTCCTCATTCGATCAAGCTTCTTCTTCTTCTTGAAGATCACCTGCCACCTGGTTGCATTTACTTCACTTCATTAAAGCCGGTTGCATTTACTTCTCTTCGGTTAAGGTGAGTTTCAATCAAAACTTTATTAATTTCGTTAACATAGAAGTCATTATATAACTCCCGACAACTGAAACCTAGATTTCAAACATTTATGAACCGAATAAATGTTTAATTCCTTAATTGTTGTTTATTTGAATTTTCAGATGGATCGTTATTCTTGGATGTACGAAACTTCACATATGTCCAGAACTTATATCAAGGGAGTTGAAAATTTTATTTATGTTGCTAAAGCAGATATTGAAAAAAATGGAAGGCGGTTGATTTGTTGTCCTTGCAACAAATGTATGAACTTTCAACGTTTTCCTGATGCGGGATCAATAGAGTTTCATTTGATACGAAATGGTTTTATGCCTAATTACACTTGTTGGTCAAGACATGGAGAATCACAAGCTGATTGTATCGCATCGTCAAGCAATTTACCGAGTAATGATAACAGAGTACCAACTAACGACGATGATCAGAACTCAAATGTGCCTAATGAGAATTTCAAAGAAATGTTTGATGCCATGGAGACAAATATGGGTGATGATGAACGAGAGAACTTTAACCGTCTGTTTGAAGAAGCAGAAACACCATTATATAATGGTTCTAAATATATGAAACTTGATGCGGTGTTGAAGTTGATGAACTTAAAGTTGAAAAACGGATGGAGCGACAAAATTTTTACAAGTCTATTAATGCTTTTGCATGACTTGCTTCCGGAAGACAATGGATTACCACTTTCCACATACCAAGCAAAAAAATTAATGTGTCTCATGGGATTGGAAGTGGAAAGAATACATGCATGTCCAAATAATTGTATGTTGTTCAGACAGGAGCACAAAAATGCTCGTAAATATGTTGTCTGTGAGGCATCAAGGTATAAAAGGAAAAATAAGGACGATGAAGTTGATGACGATGTGACAAAAAATGGACCTCCGGCTAAAATGCTGTGGTATCTTCCTATCATACCAAGACTGAAAAGGTTGTTTTCAAACGAGAAGGAAGCAAAGTTAGTCCGTTGGCATTCGGACGAATGGGTATCCGACGGAAAACTGAGGCATGTTGCGGATTCGCCTCAGTGGAGAAACATCGATAAGAAGTATCCCGATTTTGGAAACGAGATGCGAAACTTACGGTTTGGGCTTAGTTCGGACGGGATCAATCCTTTCGGAAGCATCAACAGTCGTCATAGCACGTGGCCGGTTCTTTTATGCATTTACAATCTTCCACCATGGTTATGCATGAAAAGGAAATACATCATGATGTCGTTGTTGATTCAGGGTCCGACTCAGCCCGGTAACGATATTGATGTGTTTTTTACCCCTTTGACTGATGACTTATTAACTCTTTGGAGCACGGGTGTCGAAGTATATGATGTGTATAAAAAAGAACATTTTCGACTGCGGGCCATGATTTTTGTACAATAAGTGATTTTCCTGCTTACGGTAACTTGTCATGCTACAGAACCAAGGGTAAGAAAGCCTATCATGTTTGCGAAGAAGACACAACCTGGCTATGGTTAGAAAACTGCAAAAAGGGTGTATACATGGGACATCGAAAATTCCTTCCGATGACATCACCGTTTTAGGAGAATGACTATCGAGTTTGACGGAATTGTTGTGATCAGAAAGATGAGGCAACGATTTGATGCATTTTCCCGAGTTAAAGACATAAAAGTTGTGCTAGGGATAAAATATAGAAATGATCCAAAAGCCTTCTGAAAAAAAAAGTCAATCTTTATTGAATTACCTTACTGGAGACATTTAGATGTTCGACATTGGCTAGATGTTATGCATATAGAAAAAAACGTATGCGAGAGTTTGACAGGCTTATTATTAGATATTAAAAACAAAAGTAAAGACGGGGTTAAGGTCCGAAAAGACATGGTCAGCCTGGGAATACGTACAGATCTTGCTGCCGAAAAAACAACCAAAGGTTATCGTCTGCCACCTTCTTGTTATAACACATCAAAAGCAGAACAAAAAAAGATTTGTCAATGTTTACATGCTATCAAGGTTCCATCAAATTATTCCTCGAACATCAAAAGATTTGTGTCCTTGAAAGAAATTAAATTGCTTCCAATGAAGTCTCATGATTGCCACGTTTTGATGACACATATGATCCCAATCGCAATTCGCGGTATTTTGCAACCCGACGTCCGACACACAATTACAAAGCTTTGTTTGTTTTTTTAACAACATTCATTTAAAGGTTGTTGATGTCGAAGATTTAGACCGATGGCAGAAAGACGTTATTGTTACCCTTTGTGAACTAGAGATGCACTTTCCGCCCTCGTTTTTTGATATAATGCTTCATCTGATAGCTCATATCGTCCAAGAGATCAAGGCATGTGGTCCTGCGTTCCTCCGATACATATACCCTTTTGAAAGGTACATGAGTATCTTAAAAGGTTATGTGAGAAACCTCAATCGACCCGAGGGCAGTATGATTGAAGGGTATACGTCTGAAGATGTGATGAAGTTCTGCCAAGGTAATCTTGTCAACATCATATTAGGGACTGTTTGTTTGCCTCTTAAATGGGTTATTAAGAGGTAAGCTCTTAATCTGATAAATACAGACCGTTTGTTTACCACTTAAGTTTTACCTCTTAATTTAAAAAACCCCTCTTAAGGAATCAGACATTAGGGCACCTCTGTTTAAAAAAAAAGCCGCTTCTTCCTAAAATGCCCTAACAATCACGCATCTTCTGCCTCCAACATATCACGCCTCCAAACTCGGGAGAACCTATGCATCTGCTCTCCAACTCGCTGCTCCGGTTCCTTCTCCGCCGGCGACTCTGCTGGTCCGGTTCCCTCTCCGCCGGTGACCTCCTCTGCTCCTTCGGCTTCTCCTGTTGCAGTTGCAGATTCGTTCTCCCATTTTCGTATGTCGTTTTTGTTGCTCGGTTTTGTTGATATGTTGCTCGATGTCGTTTTTCTTCTCTTCTAGTTTGAAAATGCTCATATCATCTTGTCTTCTATTTCTGGTTTGAAAATGCTCATATCATCTCGTTTTTGTTGCTCGGATTTGCTGTTAATTTTTGCTGAAATATTGTTGTTAATTTTTGCTGCAATGTGGTCGATTTTGCTTTTAATTGTTGTTGAAATCTGTGGTCGATTTTTCTGTTACTTGTACAATGAATTATCAAGGATAGAATAATGAAAAAGGGGGATTCAGTCATTATTACTCACGTAGCTAGTGATAATATTCTTCTAATGATCTGTTGTTGTTTTCTAATCAAAACTAAGGACCAAGTAAAATGCTTAATTATCAGACGAGGAATGGCTATAAAGTAACATAAGGACCAATCGATTTCTAATCAAAACTAATGATCTGTTGTTGTTTTCTAATCAAAACTAAGGACCAATCGATTTTTGTTTTTTCATTGGGGATGTTCTTGGGATATTAGAGATTGTTAGGCAATGTTTAAATGTATATTATTAAAATTATTATTCAATTATTATGTGTTTGGATAAAATGATTTAATTCAAATAATTTAATAATTAGATCAATACGTTTATATTGGTTCAAGTTTTTTTTACGAATATAGCATTCCTGCCCCAATTCTTGTAATTTCTCCTTTGTTTTTCTTTTCTAATGTAAATGTTTGGTATTATTGAGTTTAACATAGACATGGGAGAAAAGAAGGATAAGATAAGTTGGAAGTATGAAGGTGTAGAGAAAACTTTTCTAGAAGCGTGTTTGCATGAAGTTACGGCCAATGGGCGGGAAGGGAGTAGCTTAAAATCACTTTCTTGGAAGAATGTTGCTGAAAAATTGAAAAATGAACGTAACTTTATTGTTGACCAAAAACAAATGAAGAACCACTATGACTACCTAAAGTCAAAGTTTAGCGCCTTTTTGAAGTTAAAAAACAAAACCGGCAATTACTATAATCCATCAACCAACACGTTCAATCTTACCAAAGAAGAATGAGAACTTGAGTCGAAGGTATTTTTTTTAAAATTTTTAACTTATTATTTTGTTTAAATTATGACATATAATTTTTTTTAAACAGTCAAACAAAAATATTGAGAGTTTGAGACGCACACCACTACCCTTCCCCGACCTTTGCACCCAATTATTTGAAGGTGCGACTTCGACTGGCGCTGACAGTTGGGGGCCAAGATCTACACTTCCCCGCCCTTCCCAGGATTCGACCCAGTATAGTTTGAATGACTTTGATGACATCGATTGCACTCAAAAGGAATCTGTAGGTGTAGGTGAGGAGTCTTTCGGTCAATCAAAGAAACGAAAGCGTAGAGAGATGTCAAAGAGTAAAGAGACATCGAATTCAAGATTACTAGAGATTGGAGAAGATATTTCCGAGGTTGCAAAGATATTTGTAGATAAGTATGCTTCTTCAGATTTGGGTGTATGTATGGAGAAATTGGAAAAGCTAGGGTGGGGAAAATTTGACCCAAGATACACTACAGCTATTTTGCTTTTTGGTGAGAGTGCCGAGAAGAGAGCAGTTTGGTTAACTATTGATCTGCACATTTGTGAGACTTGGGTTAAGGGGGCCGGAGCACATTATGGATATGTATGAAGATGGTGTCTTTTGTGAACTAGATTTTTGGTTGTGAAACTTGATGTTTATAGATTTAACATCATGTCTTTTGTGAACTAGATTTTTGGTTGTGCAACTTGATGTTTATGGATTTAACATCATGTCTTTTGTGAACTTGATGTTTATGGATTTAACATCATGTCTTTTGTGAACTAGATGTTTTGGTTGTGCAACTTGATGTATTTTGTGAACTACATGTTTTGATTGTGCAACTTGATGTATTTTGAAATTTTATGTTTATGGATTGAACTTGATGTTTTTCTTGTCCTTTTACCTTCGTTACAGATTGACTATGGATTCGGAGGAGGAGGAAATTATGTTTTTCCTTTTGGTTTGTTGTTATTGGCAGACATCAATATCTAATAGAATTGAACGGACAATTGATAACAATTCACAATTGAGTGGTCATGCATATACGCAAGAGTTGCTACATGGTACGTCTAGACAATGCCATGAGTTGATGCGTCTATCACGTGCAGCGTATGTACTTTTATGCAACCATTTTAGGCAAAAAAATTTGGGTGCAAAGCAGCAGGTCAATAAGCGTTGAAGAAAAGATGGCTATGTTCTTGACAATTATAGGACATAACGAACGATTCCGGATGATAAAACGAAGATTTCAACACTCCACGCAAACAGTTCATAAATGTTTTCATGAGGTTCTAAATGCAATGATGCTTTTTGCAACGGAAGTTATCATGCCAACATATTCTAATGCAACCGTACATGTCTCAGACCGACATAGAAGGCTAATAGAAAAATTTCCTGGTGCAATAGGTGCGTTAGATGGAACGCTAGTACATGCAGTTGTGCCCGCTGATCAACAGACTCGTTACAGAGGACGAGGAAAAGGTGAATGCTTTCAAAATGTATTAGGAATTTGTGATTTTAATATGGTATTCACATTTGTATGGGCTGGCTGGGAAGGCATAGCACATGATTCACGTGTTTTGAAAGAAGTTTCATTTAACCCGACTTCTGGCTTTCCATTCCCTCCACCAGGTACGAAATATTTATTAATTTTATTAATAATTATGATTCCATCTTTTTTAATCTAATAGTTCTGTCACTCATGTTTATAGATAGATATTATTTGTGTGATGCTGCATACACCAACACTCGTGGATTTATGGCTCCGTACCATAACACGAGGTATTGGTTAGCCGATTATCACCGAAGACGTGCGACAACTAAGGAAGAAAAATTCAATCATGCTCACGCACAACTCAGAAATGTTATTGAGCGATCTTATGGTGTTTTGAAGCAGAGATTCCCAATACTGAAGCAAATGGCTCCTTCTCCTTTTTTGGTGCAAATAGACATAGTGATTGCTTGTTTCACTGTCCACAATTTTATAAGGAAATACGATGCTCATGACGAATTGTTTATGGCGTCCGGGGAGAATATTGATCAAGGGCAAGGAGAAGAGGGTGATGGTCAACACGTGCATGATATGGAATGGGGTTCACAAGCCAATGAGTACATGAGTAATTTGCGTGATCAAATTGCGAATCAATTTGCGTAAAATTAAACTTGTAGGATTTATTTGAATTTTCGTATGTCGTTGTGGACTTGAAAGCACTTATGTTTGATTTGGATTTCTGTTTAATTTGAGTTAATATTTAATTTGACTTTATGTTTATTTCAAATTTTATATGATATTTTATATTATTTTTAACATTATTCAAGAAGTTGGTTCAGTTAATTTATAAAACAGCAGCATTTATTCAGAATAAAATAATACAGAAGGGTAAAATTGTCATTTTTTTTCATTCAGCACATCAATTAAGAGGTTCCAACCAAACAACATGTTAACAGTTCAGCTCTTAACAATACAGAACCTCTTAAACTCTCAGACCTCTTAAAAATTCAGATCTTAAAAATTAAGTGGTTGCCAAACAGGCCCTTACTCTAAACATTTTATATATTAACTTGCAATATAATAATATCATTTGTGTCCACAGGCTATATGGAAGGTGTTGAAAGCATCGGTGTTCCTACAAGTCGTCATTCGGGTCGACTTGATGGTAAGGGAGGGGTTAGTGATAAAATTATCATGCCATCCTTTGATGACTTGAAACTTGCACATTTAGTGGTTGTACAACACATGACATGTCTTGCGCCATACATTGACAAACACATGGACATATTAAAGTCAACCCGCCCGGGTAAGGATCAAACGTGGTACGCAAAAAAACAAAACGAAGAGTTAGCGAGGTGGCTGAAAGAGAATACAAGAACAGGTAACGTTGGTGAAACTGTGTCAAAATTGGGACAAGGTCCAGAATGTAGAGTACATTCGTACCAAGGCTACTACATCAACGGTTACACGTTTTACACCAAAGACCAAGATGCCAAAGGTATAGTGCAGAATAGCGGCGTTACGGTGACAACATCAACAACCGAATTCGATAGACAGGATCATGATATGTTGATAAGAATCGCCAGAGATTCTTACTACGGTGTGATACAATCAATTTGGGAATTGAAGTATTGTGACTTGATTTTTCCAGTTTTCAGATGTGAGTGGGTCAATAACCGTACATGTGTTAAAATCGACGATTATGGTTTTACACTTGTCGACCTTCGAACTAAGGGCTACATAGATGAACCATTCGTTCTCGCAAAACATGTAACACAAGGTTTTTATGTCAAAGACCCGATCAAAGCAAATAGACACATTGTCTTGCAAGGTAAACGACGTATTCTTGGTGTTGATAACGTTTTCGAAATGGAAGCCTACGACAACTTTGACGATCTACCACCATTTTCGGTAGGTATTCAAGATGGAAATTTTGATAACATGCGCAGAACCACACATGTACGACCTGACATTGAAGATATTGTAATTACATAATTAGTTGGAAGATTTTTGTAATATTTAATAAAAACATTGGCATGGAGACCTTTTCATATATTTGCAAGTATGACAACATGAAATGACATTATCTTGTTCATGTAAACATGATGTATTAGTAAAAATTTCATTCTCTTGTATTTAATATGAAAAATGGCATTAAAGTACTTATGGTACAACATGAAAAGGCAATGTACTTTTAAGTAGCACCAAAAAATAAAAAATAACCGCACCAAATATATCGAAAAGGGCAGGGAAGTTTAATACGCACCCATAATTTAAAAAACCGCACCAATAAACAAAATAAAATCACCACATGAGTAAAAGTCAACGTAGTAAACCGCATCAGGAAATCGATAGACTGCACCAATTTAAGTAATTTATACTATGTATTTATTACGAATCGGTTGTACAACGGATGAGGCCTTTGGTCGAAGTGGGAAGATGTTACCCTCCCACAGCCAAGAATCTTGGCCCACGATCAGTGTTCGAATCCTGATCTTAGCATTTTTGAAACGACATTCATATTTTCGCATGAGAAATTTTAATATGTATTTCAAAAGTAATGAACTTTACTATAATAAACTGATGTGTTATCGGATGAGGCCTTTGGTCGAAGTGGGAAGATGTTAAACCCCCCCCCCCCCCCAGCCAAGAACCTTGGCCCAAGATCAGCGTTCGAATCCTGATCTTGTCTTTTTTGTAATGCAGAGTTTTTATTCATATCAGTAATTATCATTCGTATTTATAATGAAGACGTTTTTTAATGAAATTTATTTATTTTTTACCAATATATGTTCCAGCAAAAAGTTTAAACGCAATCGATCGAAAAATTAAAAAACGACCCATCGATGTGTTTCAAATCTAGCAGTTATCACAATATAGCACAAGAATTAAAAAACTCCCCGTCGATCCGTTTCAATTCTTGCAGTTATCACTATAACACACAACCATTCGATTCTTACTCTAATGATTTTTTCATTTTACGTGTATAACTTCATTACCAGACCGATCAAATAAAAACATCATAAAAATAATCGATGGCATCACACAAAGATAAAACATAACATTCATTATATATATATATATATATATATATATATATATATATATATATATATATATATATATATATATATATATATATATATATATATATAAACATAAATTTTACATCCAGAGGATGTAAAATTTTACATACAAAAAAAACAACATTACGACTAAACTCCCCCCCCCAACCCATCAACTGGCTACGCCACCAGAAGCTTCATGCCCGGAACCGGCCCAACGACTCAAAGGTCGTCGAGCCTCTCCTTCTCATTTTTGATCAGCCCTTGGAGAAAGAGACAGGCGTCGACAACCTCCCGGAGGGACTTAATGACCCTATCCTTTGAGTCTATCAGGATGTACCGTAGCATGGCTTCGATGGACGTGGATGTATTGTTGAGCGAAATATGGAATAAAGGAAAGAAACATACGGATATACTTGATCAACTATCCAAACTGTTTGGTGGTGAATATTTTTTTAATACCTTGTCACCGAAAGGGTTGTATCCCAACATGGTTGAATTTGACATCGTACTTTGAGAGGTCTTACAACTATTGTTAAACCGTCGGCTTGATCTCCACATTTTACAATGGTTTGTAATGTAAGTTCTTATTACTTATTATTTCTTTTTAGTGAACTTATAAAATATCATTATATATATGATTTAATTTACTAACCTTATATAATACAATTAAGGTATTTTTATGAGCTGCCAAAGAATTCGTCTTGCGATTTCCTTGATGCGGCAATTATTAAAGATGATGACGACGACAAAACAAAACGAGCCGCCGTCATACATCACATAAAAGAATTAGTTTTGCATCATGAGAAGAAAGATTTTTTTCTTGTACCATATATATTTAGGTAATATATAATTCTCCATAATACATATACACACTAAACATACAGAAAGACTAAATGTTTTCTGATTTATATTTTTGTAGAGGACATTAGGTGCTTATTATTCTTTGGCCAAAAAAGAGAATCGCGTATGTTCTTAACTCTTTAAAACGTTCCGCTACACCAGCCAAATACCCCATTGTGTCTATTATTGATGAAGCTTTCCCGAGTACATATAAATGGAAGATTGCAAAGGTTTGTTTTAAAATTCATTTTTTTTAAATTTATATGAAGGTGTTGAAAATATTTATTTGTGATTTAATTACAGTGCTTCAAACAAAAAGCCGAATGGGAATGTGGTTTTGTAGTCATCAAACATATGCAGGAGTTCGTTTAGACGATTTAACACAATTGTCCCACTGAAGAACTACGTGTTCTTTTGGTATAAAAATATAACTTTTCTTTCTTTGTATACCTGAATATAATATTGTTGTAATTGCTTTTAGTTTTGGAACAAGAACATGCTGTTTTCGAGTGATGATATCGAGCAAATGGTATTAAATCTAATGCCAATGTTAGTTAGCAAGGAGATTGAAGGCCGCCGGGAGAATATTCAATAAGAAACGATTTTGTGTAGCATTGTTCTTGGACATATGTTTATATATAGCATTATAGCATTGTACTCTATAAGATACAAATTTGTATATAATTGTGAATGTTGGTACTGGAACAAATATTTGTATAATGACCCGAAATAAATTTAGAGTGCGTAATATATGATTATATGCATGGACCGAAATAAATTTTGGTGCAATTTGCTTGTTTTTTTTATCATGGGTCACAGCTACTTGGTAGGACTAAGCCCATATGGCACGCAAAGCCCATGTGTCAGGCTAAGCCCAAACTGCAGATTAAGCCAATGTGTCACACTAAGCCCAAATGGCAGACTAAGCCCATGTCGTGGACTAAGCCCATGTGGTATGCTAAGCCCAAATGGTAGACTAAGTCCATGTGTTAGGCTAAGCCGAAACGGCTGACTAAGCCCATGTCGTAGGCTAAGCACAAAAGGCAGACTAAGCCCATGTGTCAGGCTAAGTCCAAATGGCAGACTAAGCCCATGTGGTAAGCCTAAGTCCAAATGGCAGACTAAGCCCATGTGGTAAGCCTAAGCCAAATTATATGATGCGGTTAATATTATATGTTGCGTTGTTTTAATGATGCGGGTTATATGTATTTAGTGCGATGTTCTATACTTTCAGGAAAGCTCATTTGATGCGGTTTAGTCATTGTTGGTGCGGTTTGGTAAACAGCACTAATAAATGTGGTATTTAATACTGCGCAATATTTAAGTGCGGTTGAATAACCACATCTAAATACCATTTTAACCGCACCAACAAATCACTTCTGTAGTAGTGCATATTATAGTTGACTGTCATTTTGTACATGACAGAGTAGTTGACAAAACAATTAAGTTGCTGCCAATTCGTACTCATTTTCAGCCAGCAGATATCTTTATAAAACCATTGCCACGCTCCAAAATACTTGCAATTACATCCAAGATGGCTAGCTCTTCAAAGCATTTTTACGAGTCCATCTTGAGGGGGAATAATACATGTGATATTTAAGAGTTATTTACATTCTGTATTGTTGTTTCAGTTTGTTAGGTGCATGTTAGCATTAGTGGCATATGATGCTATCTGGCATATGATAAGCTTTGTATATATGTACCGTACAAGTTCATTTTGTAAATCAAGAAAAGCTTTATAGCATTAACCGACTCATCTTTTCTCTGAATTCTTCAATGATAAAAGGTTACGGAACTTTTTAGTGTTTTGCTTCCAAGGTTTTAAGGAGTGCCAAATACGTAGTCATGCTTGGCGATGGCCACGAGAGCACCAGAAACGATAATGCAATGGTTAAAGTGATTCCTAGTTGGACTAGTATAATCACAACTCCGGAATAAAAAGAAGAAAGAACCTTTCACTCTGCTTTTTCATTAATATTCATGGTTAAAAATTAAAATATACGTTGAAAAAGCATAAAATCCTTCAGTCATAATACATGTGTTGCACTATAATTTTGACACATTAATGACTCATTATCCTGTGTTATCAAACTTTTATTTATGTCCAATCGTTTGGTACTCTACTCCGCATCTATCAGAAATCCCGAATAAAATTGCATAGAGAAATTGTCTAAAACCCGAATTATACACAACTTGTAGGTTGAAGTACTCCAGAAGCACTACCAGAAACGTAGGAGCAAGATGACATTGCTGGTTGACTTCCATATTTAAGATTAACATCCTTTAATCTGATACCAGTGCAGGGCTTCCCCTTGCTACAATCAAAATTCACCGCCACTCTTGTTGCCGATGTTCCGTGTACATCCTCATACACAACGTTGCTGATCTTTACTCCAGAAACCTGATTGGGGCAATTCTCATTGTTGGGGCAGTAATTTGCATCTATTAGTATTGGGTTTTTTACATTCACCATACTTGCATGCTGGAAAACAACATCCTTCACAAATCCATTGCTATTCCTGGCCCATGTCTTTATCCTTAAACCATTTGTACTAACAATAAATGTTGTGGTTTTTACTGTTACATTCTGGACACCCGCTTCTTCCACTTCCCAACCTAGACTCCCAATGCTGCATGCACATATTACGTCTAGTTAAATATAGCTGATCTAAAACTTATGTAGTAGGTATACACACCGCCTTAATATTTAAAATATAATTATGTACCTTATGCCATGACCGGGGCCACACACCACCTTCTCTATCCATAGATTAGAATTGCCGGGGCCTATCGAAATGCAGTCGTCCCCTGTTGAGATTTTTGAATTCAAGATGGTGACACCTGTGGACGATGATAAATGGATACCGTCTGTGTTAGGGCTCAGCCCGGGCGCTGAGATGCTCACCCCTTGAAGCTTGGCGTTGGTGCATGCGTAGAGCAGAATGTGGAACATTTGGCTATTTAACGACCTTAAATTACGGATCACTATGTTTTGGGAGTGGTAGATGCCTAGTGTCTGCACGATTAATCATAAATATTATAGTCTGAGAAATGAATTAGATGTCAATATTAAAGATTATAAGGTCTGCTTGCATGCGTGATCATACGTACCGTAGCTCCATTAGGACATGTCTTTCCTGAAGATTTGCAAGCCCATAAAGGAGCACCTTGGGCGTCAAGGGTTCCACCGGAGATGGTAACATGATTAGCTCTGTATAACTTAATCCAAACTTGGGCATTGCCGATTGCATTATATGTAGAGGGAGCCACCAAAGTACCATCTATCTTAATTGTGATGGCTTTGCTCTTACATGCTTGGCCGGAGAATGTGAGCGCAGATGCAATCAAGTACCTGCCAGTAGGCACATAGATGATGGCGGGTTTAGTTGAGGCACAGGCCAAACCCCATGCTTTAAGGAATGCACTTCTCGAGTCTATGCGTCCATTGGCTTTGGCTCCAAAACTTAGAACGTTATACGTTAGCTTTGCTGATGATGAGTACCGACAGAGGAGAAAAAGCAAGACTAGAACAACTAGTTTGGCGACCATGATGGACAGATTAAGGACTTGTATTGTACGTTTAACCAACCCCGTTATTTAGTTATTTATAGCAAATTATATGGAATAGATAATCCAGGTGAGTAGTGGGAGTTTGTATTATTGGTAATGATTGATAAGAAGTAATCCGTATGTATAGGAGTACATACTGATCCATGAAATGTCAAAGGGCTGGTAACATGCAGGGAATATTAATCATGTACCCTCAACATTATATCCATTACAAAGTCTGCATGCTTAACATTTTACAAATATTGTTTGGAATGTCGATATAAAGTAATTTCTAAATGATGAGGTACATTTGATGGATGTGAATAGTATTATAGATGTTATTTGTATAATGTTTATCCTAATGCATATGCGAAGGGTGGGCATACGATCCCACATGGGTTAGGGGAATGTCAACCCAAACAAAATTATTCCATCTCCTATAACCACATCACATGTGCTAATAATAAACTAATAAATTAATAGGTTTTCAATATTCATTGAAAGTATCTAAACTTTTTGGCAATCTTTAGAATAAGCTATCTGAATGTGTACGTACGGTGTACAAAAATAATACTATGAATTTAAAATATCGAGTAAGTTCATAATAATAGTTGCTATATATAGTAACTATCGCGTAAACTTTTTGGCAAACTTGAAATAGCTTGCGCCATTGTCGCTAACTTTAAAATAATAGTTCCTCTAGTAAGTTGATATAAACGTTGTTACACATAGGGGTGCAAATGAGCCGAGCCGGCTCGTGAGCTACCCGGGACCGGCTCGATAAAAGCTCGGCTCGAGACCCATTTTAAACGAGCCCGAGCCGAGCCCGAGCTTAAATATAAGGCTCGTTTATTAAACGAGCCCAAGCTGAGCCTGTGCCACCAAGCTCGATTAGGCTCGCGAGCCTTAAACGAGCCTATATATATATATATATATATATATATATATATATATATATATATATATATATATATATATATATATATATATATATATATATATAAATTAAAACGTATTTAATCATTTAGGGACTTAGGCTCGTTTATTAAACAAGCCGAGGCTATGCCACCAAGCTTGATTAGGCTCGTTTAAAAGCTCGTTTAGGCTTGTTAAGAATTAAACGAGCCGAGCCTGTGTATTTCTTAACGAGCCCGAGCCGAGCTTAGGTCCATAAAGCTCGTGACGAGCCGAGCCCGAGCCGAGCCCTATATATTTCTTAACGAGCCCGAGCCGAGCTTGGTCGGGCTCGGGCTCGGGCTCGGCTCGGCTCGGCTCGGCTCGGCTCCCCTAGTTACACAGAACATAATAAGTTAAATATTGACAATTATATGTTGTTAAATACTATAAAGGTGGGTTAGTATTGACAGATTTTTCCGACATAATGGATCAGTTGGTAGTTACTGACGTAACAATGATAAAAAGTGAAACACTAATTTTGTGACAACATAGCGATGGATTTTCGGTAATTTCTGATGGAAACGACAAAAATGTATGTCTAAATCCCTTACTAACCATTGAACTCCTAATGACTGCACGCTTCACATTCTCTTTCAATTCTAGTGTACTTTTTAAAATTTGTCCGTTAAAAATATTGTTTTGAGCATTGTTTGAGTTTAAACATATAAAAATGTATGCCTAAATCCCTCAAACCATGCTGTTAAAAATAATAATATCTTATTACTTAAGACGTAAAGAACTTACAACAGAAATCTCTCTACAAAAATCCTAATCTACACTCGAATACAAATACACACAAAGCTTTTCAATTAGCTGAAACTTAAGAACAACATAAACCCAAATAAAGTCAAAAGAAAGCTTTAAGAGTATTTCACAGTTTGAGAGAGAATTAGAGAGGAAAAGACGATCTCAAATCTACTACAACATCATTGGAAGAGTACTTATATTATCGGGTTGACCCATGGTCTATCAACGGGTCCCTTATAACCCGCGCATTTTCTGATTACCAAAATCCAAAGATGTGAGATGTACTCCATACACATACAGCTGTCGCTTCAACCCTCCAACTATGTAATTCTCCTCACCAGCTTCAAACCTCCATCTTTTAATCTAGTTACAAACAGTTCTCCAACAGCCATGCACTAACCAGAATAAGTTAGATAATAAATACTTTTAGACTTAGTTGTTAAGTTTGACAATCGGATATAATATTTCAACACCCCCCTCAAACTTAACAACACTCGGTACTTACTCTGGAATGGATCAATAAGACCCATTTGTTGACACAAAAAAACACGCTTTGAAAATGATAAAGCTTTTGCTAAAAAATCAGCATGCTGATGTTCAGACAAAACCTTTTCAACGTTTAAAATTCCTTTAGAAAATTTCTCCCAAATAAAATGAACATATATTTCAAAACATTTTTCTTTTTCATGGAAACCAGAACTAAATGCTAATTGAATAGCAGACTCATTATCACAGCCTATGTTAATTATCACAGCAAGCATATGTTAACAGGTGTTAACTGTTTTATTTCCAATGCTCTATACTCCGCTTTTGTGGATAAACGAGAAACAGTATCTTGTTTCTTGCTCTTCCACGAAATCAGTGAGCCTCCCAAATACACCATAAAACCAGTTACCGATCTTCTTGAAATTAAGCACTTTGCCCAATCTCCATCCAAATAGCCTTTTAAATTTAACATATCTGATTTCAGGATTTTAACTTCTTTACCAGAATTGTGTTTCAAAACTTTTAACAACATAAACATAATATCAATACGTGACTTGTGAGGACCGTGCATAAACAGACTAAGAGTCTGCACAACATATGCAATGACAAGTCTTGTTATTTTGAAATATATCAACTTTCCAATTAATTTTTGAAACTCTGTAACATTTTGTAAAAACTTATCACAACAATCCCTTTTAACTACAAAATTTGTTTCCAATGGTATTCTTACAAGTTTACAAGCTAGCATTCCAAAAACATGAAGTAATCCTAAACAATAGTTGCTTTGAATTAAACAAATTTCATTATTAATGTCAATAACTTCTATTCCAATAAAATATTTTACCTTTCCCAAATCCTTTATTAGAAACCAAGTTTTTAAGAATGCTTTAACATTTTCAATTTCAGAAATATTATTACATGTGAGTATAATATAGATTAAAAGTATAATATCATCCACATACATCAACAAAACCACAACCGATTTGTCGTTTGAATAAACAAACAAAGAATAATCATTTAATCTTTGTTTAAAACCAAAATCAAACAATGAAGAGCATAATCTTTCACTCCATTTTCGTGGGTCTATGGTTTTATTCAGATTTGACAGAAGGCATTTATTCTCATCATTTAAAAAAACATAATTAACAGACCTATGTATACTATATTTTTGTTTATTATTCATCACAAAATCATTAAACCGAGTTTGGAGCCTAGACTCACGTCTTGGTCTAGAATACCCATGTGTATTAATTTGACTCACACCTATGTAATGTTCACTTCTTTCCTCATCCAGCCTAGGAGAAGGAGTCACACCAACATCAGACTATCCATTTGTACCATGTCATCCTGGTTGCTACTAATTGCATTACTGCCACCCAAATAATGGTCATTACCAACACCATCAGTTAGGCTTGATAGTGGCATTAGTTGGTTGCATCTAGGAACAATATTGGAACAAGCCAAATGATAGAATACACTAACCTCATCAGTCTCACGGTTTGCATCTAAATCTCCTAGGTTATCGTGTGTAATCACTTAATCAAAATTTTCTGGCTCATCATAGGAAAAAATATCCCTAGATTGTAAAACGGTGTGCAAATCTGATTTCATCGTAAAAAGAAAAATAGTCTCATAGAACTTCACGTCCTTGGAAAAGAAAATAGTACCCTTATCAAGACTAAGTAATTTATATCCCTTTTTCCTGCAGAATAACCAATTAAGATAGATTTTTCAGCCCTTTCAGAAAACTTATCTATATTATTTAGTGTAGTTGCAAAACACAAGCATCCAAGGATCCTAAGAAATTCAAGTTTAGGTAAACATTCGTAAACCAACTCAAAGGGTGATTTACCACTCAGAATTGAGGATGAAATTCGATTTATTAAAAACACAGATGTTAAAACAGCCTCACCCCAATATTTTAGAGACAGTCCAGATTGAAAAAGCAAAGATCTAGACAAATTTAATATATGTCTGTGTTTCCTCTCCACAACACTGTTTTGTTGTGGAGTATGGATACAAGAAGTTTGGTGTAAAATTCCATTGTTTTCAAGAAAAGACTTCATTTTGTGGTTCACAAATTCAGTACCATTATCAGAATGTATTTCTTTAATTTTTACACAAAATTGATTTTCCAAAATATTATTAAAGGCAATAAAACATTTAAATATCTCATGTTTCGACTTAAGGAGATAAACCCATCATATGTATTTATGCGATAATTAAGGATCCCAAACATCCACATGAATAAGTTCTCCTATATTATTAGTTAACCTTTGACTTATAGGAAACAACTTTCTAGTTTGTTTTGGCCAATGACAAACTTCCCGAGGAGAAAGAGCATAACTGTCCAGATTAAGTTGGGTCCTAAGAACAGTTAAGGCCTGATCAGCAGGGTGACCAAGCCTGCTATGCCAAGTGAGTTTTGAGATAAAACACTTCAAAATATTTGCTGATGACCCATTATGATGACCAACCCTAACGTTCAATTTAGATACATTAATGGTATCATACAGATTGGATCCAGAAGCAGTCATGTGTTGATTAGCTCCTGAATCAGCAACCCAATTTTGAAAATTTATCACCGAGTTACAAGATGTACCTGCTATATTAGTGTTTACATACACATCTTCAACTCCTTTGTTTCCATTGATTAGTCTAAGAAACTCGTGATATTGTTCACTTGTAAGATAGTGTTGACCAGACATTCCAGTCAAAGAAGAAGAAGAAGTAGACGAAGATGATGAATCTATGATAGAAAACTTCTCATTATAATTTGTAAATGTTTTCCAAAATTGGTTTGAGGCTTGGTATTATTAGTATTAATTCTTTTGTTGTAATCTGTTGGATAAGCTATTAATTTGTAACACCTTTCTATAGTATGTCCTTTTATTCCACAATGTTTACACTGAAAAGCTTCACCTTTTACTTTATTATTTTTCGAATCATTAAACCGACTATTAAATGCAATAGGTTGAACTTTTATAGAATTATTTGATAAGGTTCCATTTTTTTTTGAAAAGACTCTTCACGTGAAACAACTGAGAAAGCAAACCTAATATTTGGAAGGGGCTCCATTAACAATATATGGATTTTAACTTGATTAAATGAATCATCAAGGCCATCTAAGAACTGCATTAGTTTAATTAGTTTTGAATGATCATTATATCGAGTGGCAGCCTCCCAAACACATTCAGGAAGGTTGGTGAGGCCATCAAACTCTTTCCAGAGTGTATCAAGTTTATTATAGTAATCTGACACAGTTTGCCCATTTTGAGAAAGTGCATTTATTTTTTGATGTATATTGAAAATAACAGAACCATCTAATTTATGATATGTTTCATATAATTCAGTCCACATGTCATAGGCATGTTCAGTAGATGCATGACTAGCGTATATAGGTTCTGATAAGGAACCTAGTATCCATGAACATACCACTGCATTAGCACGTTCCCACTTTAGACACTCAGAAATATCATCAGTTGGTTTAAATACAGAACCCTCAGCAAAACCTAACTTGTTTCTTCCTTTCAATGCCCTAGTCATAGAGTTTTTCCAAATACGAAAATTCTCAGCCCCAACCAGTTTAAAACCAATTATAGTAGCAGTAGTATTATCATATGGATGAAGGTAAAGTGGATCATCATAATCAACAGAATTAGGTGACTTAACACATGAATCCCCTATTGATATAACTGGTCTAGTCATGATTAATGTTCACAAAACTTAACAAAAAAAATCCACAAGAAATGACCTTACAACCAGGATTCCACACCAATAAGATGGTAGGTCAAGGCCAGTCATAATTTCTACACAAATTATTCAACCAAATTCAATCAATCAAGACAACTACATGAGCATAAACAATTTATCACATAACCACCTAGAACTCACAGAGGAAAAGCAATAACCCCTGCCTATAGGCCAAGAACTCAGATATCCAACTTAGTAGACTTTCTATTCATGCTACTTACAGAGAAGGATAAGGAGATTTACAGAGCATCAACAACAGCAGCTTCCCAAGAAAAAACCCAAACAAAAACAAGAAACCAGATTCAAAGACTTACATTCGAAGACTTACAGTGGAGTTTTGGGAATATCCTAGCACAACTTACAATGCACGCACACGCCTGAAGATTTCAGGCCCCCAGCCAAATTGACTTCTTCAAAGCTCGTCAGTAATTCAAACTCTCAAGAAAAAACCAATAGAAGATCGATGAATCTGAAATATAAGGTTCTGAAAGACACAAGAACCTCCAACAATATTTGATCACCTCAACAATTTGTCAAGATCAAGCAGATCTGACATATACGAACCAGATCGAAGTTAGGTTTTAATCACGTATAAAAACCCTAACAAAGACCAACTGTGATCTCATTAGACTTTAGAAGTCACCAAAAAATGGAGTCTAACACAAATCTCATCAGACAAAAAACTCAAGAAAAAAAAAAACAAGGAAAATAATAAGAACTCGATGAACCATTAACAGATCTCAAGGATCTATAGAGAAAAAATATGTCTGATACGATCATAGAAAAAATCGACAAGTCGGACTTGTAAACAACAAATACCGATAGTCAAGAATAAGATCTCAACCACAACAGATAAATCGATCCAACACAGATCTATAGGATCTAGTCAGAAGAAATTATTCGCGGAAGAAAGAACAGCCACAAACAAATTAGATAGGTGGTGGCTCTGATACCATGTTAAAACTAATAATCTCTTATTACTTAACACGTAAAGAACTTACAACAGAAATGTCTCTACAGAAATCCTAATCTACACTCGAATACAAATACACACAAAGCTTTTCAATAAGCTGAAACTTAAGAACAACATAAACCCTAATAAAGTCTAAAGAAAGCTTCAAGAGTATTTCACAGTTTAAGAGAGAATTACAGAGGAAAAGACAATCTCAAATCTACTACAACATCATTGGAAGAGTACTTATATTATCGGGTTGACCCATGGTCTATCAGTGGGTCGCTTATAACCCGCACATTTTCTGATTACCAAAATCCAAAGATGTGAGTTGTACTCCCTGCACATCCAACTGTCCAGCTTCAACCCTCCAACTATGTAATTCTCCTCACCAGCTTCAAACCTCCATCTTTTAATCTAGTTACAAACAGTCCTCCAACAACCCTGCACGTGCACTAACCAGAATAAGTTAGATAGTAAATACTTTTAGACTTAGTTGTTAAGTTTTACAATAAGATATAATATTTCAATACATGGTCTCTGATACCAACTTTTAACGACCCAATTTTTTTAAATAAATAATAATTTACCTTTTTATTAATTTCTACAACTAAATCAGAGTATATGAAACAATGTATATGAAATTCTAAACCCATGTTACAATCATAATGTCAAATGAAAACTATAAAATCTTAGAAAGCAAGTTGCAAGCAGTCACACCGGGTCCCTCCATTTCTGTAGACTGTAGGGTCTTGTAAAAGTTTAAAAAACAATAGGTAAGCACAATGCTTAATGATCACACAAGAACTACACATTTTATAATATGACATGAAAGCAATACACACGTAAACATGCAAATTGATCATTCCCTTGCTTCTCTTCCCGAGAACAAAGATAATAAAACTGATCCTTCCTTGCTCACCCTTCGAGGAAAAAGGATAATAAAACTGATCCTTTCCTTGTTCTCCTTTCCGGGAACATAAACTGATCCTTCCTAATACTTCACATAAACGAGCATACAACACATAACACATAATAGCATGTATATGGTAGTGTAACTCACCTGATATCGAATTTCTGAATAATCCTAGAAATAATGACTACTAGGAACTCTCACTGATCACCTACAATCATAAACAACTACCACTACTTATATTGTAGTTCCATTTGTTACTTAATAATACTTATATGTATTCTTTTGTAGCTTACTTTTGGTATAGTAGTCTGGTAAATATGCCCCCTTACATACCGATACTTTTAATAAGATTATTATATATTGTCAAAATAGACTCTTTTATCTTTCCAAGGATATAAGGCACACCTTTACACAATTCTTGGTTGATTTATTACAAATTTTACAAGTTGACTAATGAAATCAATCAACTTTCTCGAAAGTCCGATAAATTAGAACTTCCATTATACATAGGTTTGGAACTGAGTCAAGAGCTTTGGATGGAACTGACTAGATATCCAAAACCAACTACTGGCATTGATCTCGTATCATTTGGAATTTCATAGAATTATGTATGAAAGTTACAAATTAGGTGTCTTAATCTATCCGGTTTCCAGACCAGGCTGTGAAGATTTCAATTTTCACTCGACTTAGTTTTAGCTTCAGGCCATGGTCTTTTAACGGTATGAACTAGACTCTCATACAAAACTTTAGGCTCTGTCCTTGCCCCCAAAATATTTTTGTTGAAATTTTAACGATTTTTACAAGACATGGTTCAATACTGGACTTTACTACATTGACTATACTCAAGTTTCACTTCTTTGCCTCACCCCCTTAAGTTCTTAATCCAAAAGTGAAAATTCACCTAACATTTGTCGACGCCAAAAGTAAGATTTCTAATAGTAAGATCTGCACCACATAACATTTGTAATATTATAGTTTAAATCCCCATTTGGCATTCGTGTTAATTTCTGTTACACAAAATAGCTGGTGACATGAAACTAAGATTTAGTGTTTGCACTACAAGAAACACTGGCAATACCGGCGACGCCATTAGCAGCGACAGCCGGTATTACCGACGACATAGAGAACACGCGTCTCATGGCGCCGGTAATACCGGTTGTCGCCGCTAATGGCATCGCCGGTATTGCCAGCTCAGCGATCCGTGCCATTTACAATCTCAGCCGTACGTGAGTTCCTTGATCCGACGGTGAAAAAGGAAGTGGGAAAATTTCCCTCCATACGCGTCGCCGCTAATGCCTGACCCGTCGCCGCTATTGCTTTGTCACGCGGATTGCCATCTTAACCGTCCATTGCGTTACCATCTGACGGTCAAGAAAGAAAGCGGGTTTTTAACCCGTCGCCGCTATTGCCATGTCGCCGGTAATACCCTAATTTGGTCACCGCTAAAAGTCTGCGAACAGACTTACCCTCTTCACCTCCCCATTTCTTCTGTTACGCAACCCAAACAACCCTCTCCTTTTCTCTCGATTATTCCGGCGATTGAACAATATTTTCCGACCATCACCACCCCAAAACAACCCCCGGTGCTCTCTTTCACTTCTACCGGCGATTTGCTTCTCTTTACCGGCGTTCCCGAGCTAATTCCGGCGACACATCTTTTTTCGGCGATTAGCTTCTCTTTTCCGGCGATAGCTTCTCTTTTCCGGCGAGATTTATCATCTATTGTTTAAGTTTTTTGATTATCTACTTATATTGTGTTAAATGTTGATTTTTAACCAAGTTTTTCTCTTGTTAGAACCACCACCACCACCACCAAGAACACCACCGGAGGCTGCCGGAAAAACGCCCCCACCGTCGGCCACCTGCTTCAGAAACAACATCTACCACCCTAAGTATGTGTTAATGATTTCTGCAATTTTGTTAAAGTCTTAATATGTTAAGTTCTTAATGTGTTAAGTTCTTGAAAATGACTTATTATAAGCTCTTAATGGTTTATGAAAAAATGTTTAATGGTTTTGATTTGTTTTGGAAGTGATGGTGTTAACTTCTTAATATGTTAAGAACTTAATTTTTAAGTGATTAATTATTAAGTGCTTAACATGGAAAATGATTTGGAATATATAATATGTTTGGAAAATGATTTGGAAATTCTAATATGTTTGGAAAATGATTTGGAAAATGTATAATGTGATGGAGTTAAGTTCTAAATGTGTTAAGTACTTAATTTTTTTAGTGTTTAATTATTAAGTGCTTAATTTGAAAAATGATTTGGAAAATATAATATGTTTGGAAATGTTTTTGATAAGTGCTTAATTTTTAAGAACTTAATGCTTATGTTAAAAACATAATTGTTAAGTACTTAATTATTAATTATTTGATTTGTTATAAATGTAACGTTTAGATCGTTTTAAATATACCGTTTAAATCGTAATTCTAAAAAATATAATGTTTAAATTGTAAATTATAAAAAATATAATGTTTAAATCGTAAACTTAATTATTAAATACTTAATTATATAGATTTTTTAAATCATTTTAAATATAACGTCTAAATCGCAAATTATAAAAAATAAAGTTATACGTTAATGTAACGTTTTAATAAAATTATTTAAACCTAATTAACCTAAAAGAAAATATATAAATTTATTGGAACCTAAACTCTAAATTTAAACCGTAAACACAAAACAAAAACATAAATTTATTTAATCCTAAACCCAAAACCCAAAACCCTAAACCCTAAACATAAACTTATTTAAACCATAAAACTTAACCCCTAAACCCTAACCCCTAAACCCTAACCCTAAACCCTAAACCCTAAACCCTAAACACAAACTTATTTAAACCATAAAACTTAAACTCTAAACCCTAACCCCTAAACCCTAAACCCTAAACCCTAAACTCTAAACCCCAAACCCTAAACCCTAAACCCTAAATCCTAAACATAAACTTATTTAAACCATAAAACTTAAACTCTAAACCCTAACCCTAAACCCTAAACCATAAACCCTAAACCCTAAAACAATTGTAATTTATTTATGTGTCAGGAGATGACATCATTCTGGATGGTGCTACTTTATATCATGGCCGATGTGATGGGCCATGGTGGAGATGGGGCCGGTGATCCACCAATTCCGCCTTGGAGAGGTGCGCGTCTACATGAGATGCATGGTAAGTATTATTATAATTTTTTAATTTATTGTATTTATTCATTTATTATAACAATTGTGACTAATATTTTTAAATTTATATTGCAGGTGTACCGGCGAGAAGAAAAACGAGAGGCAAAGTAAAAAACCTTGAACTGCAACGACAACGCGATAAGACATGGCGACGATTGACATTGGAGTTTGATAGAGCGACTACGTATACCCCTGTTGGTAGACCGTATGACCTCTTTGTTCGTGAGGTGTGGATATACATGTGGCATAGCATGCCCTTTGATCGAAAAGATTGGAAAAGTGTTACCCAAGCCGAGAATGATGCATTAATACATCATCTTAAGGTAAATTATTTATATAACTATATTTTTGTATGTTATTTATTTATTTATTTTTACTTGACTAAGTTATTTTCAATATGTGGAGGCAATTCGATTTTGATGCGATTGAGCATGATTGCGAGCGTATGCAGTTGACGGGTGATATTGATGCGGTGCTGATTAAGCGATATAGGGACCGAAAAAGTGATGTAAAAATTGATTTTGATGACGCGGGAGGATATAATGATATAGACAGGGCTAGAACTCAACCCCCCAGGGTATGCCTCTTCAAAATTGGAACAAAGCTATAGACTTTTTCTGCACACCAGAATATCGAAACCGTTCTAATGCTAACAAAGCAACCCGTCAAAAACAACAATACACCAACCGTGGGGGGACAAGCACATATAGTAGCGCTTGTTTCAAATCGGTAATGCTTTGTATATATATTACCGCTTGTTTCAAATCGATAATGCTTTGTTTCAAATCTAATTTTTTATTGTTAAACAGAGTAGAAAGAGAATCGAACAATTCAAGAAGGCTCACACCCACAAAGATGGGATATGGGACAGTGACCTGGCTTATCAACAATATGTAAGTGTTTATATAAAAAAATTAGTTCAACATCATTATTATATTTAATATATGTAAAATGCAGATTGAGTTGGAACGTGAGTTTGAGTTATTAAATGATCCCTCCCCGGAACCCTTGAAGGAAGTTGGGGTATTTGAAAAGGTGTTGGGTTCTCGCCGTGGACATTACAAAGGGATTGGTCGTAAACCTCATGTGACTGCGACAATACCGCCTCATTTTAATGTACGTCAATCTTCCCAAGAAGCACCTACAAAGGTAAATATTAATGGTTAACTACTTCATTGTTAAATACTTAATTTGTTTTTAACTAATAATATACATTTTTTTTGAAGGATACGCTTGCACAGATGCTTGAGGATCCAAGACATAGAGATGCGTTGGCAGAATTTTTACGTACGTACTCGGCAGAGCACGGTGGTGGAACGAGCAAGTGTTGCGGGGAAACCCAAGGTGACGGAGACGATCAAGACGATGACTTAGAGTAGTTACTTATTTTTGTTGCGTGACTATTTTAATTTGTGTAACGAAGATTATATATGTTTTACATATTAGTATTTGTTTTGAATCGTTTATCTTGTATGTTGCTTCACGTATTATAATTTTAGTTTTATATTAAAAATATTAATAATTCTAAAAAATATAATAATAATAATAATTTAAAAAAATTAAAAAAAATAATTAAAAAAACCTTTAGCGGCGACGCCATCTCCGGTGACACGTCGTCACCGGAAACTGATTCAACCATTAGCAGCGACATCTTTAGCGGCGACGTCAGCCTTCAGCGGCGACGGTTATTACCGGCGACGCATTAGCCGCGATTTATAAGCATTAGCGACAAACTATTTGCGGCGACGCATTAGCGGCCATTTGTCGCCGGTAAAGGTAGTAGCGGCGACTTTGACGGTCTTTAGCGGCGACATTTGTCGCCGGTAATAACCCTGAACCTTGTAGTGTTGGGATGATGGAGCTATGGTTTTGGAGTTTGCTAGAGTGTTTGGTTCCAAGGTTTTGAAAGGAGTGCCAATATGTCAACATGTATGTTGGCGATGGTGCGACGAGAGCACCAAAAACCATAATGCAATTGTTAAAGTGATTCCTAGTTGAAGCAGTAATCACAACTCGCGCGACAATGAAAAGAAGAAAGAAGAAACCTTTCACTCTGCCTTTTTCATTAATATTCTTGATTAAAGTAACCTTAAAAAAGCATAAAATCTTGCATCATATATAATACATGTCTTGCACTAAGACTTTGACACATTAACTACTCATTATACTGTGTTATCAAACTTTTATTTATGTCCAATCTTTTGGTTCTCTACTCCGCATTTATCAGAAATCCCGAATAAAATTGCATAGAAAAATTGTCTAAAACCTAACCAAAACTATACACAACTTGTAGGTTGAAGTACTCCAGAAGCAGTACCCGAAACATAGGAGCAAGATGACATTGCCGGTTGACTTCCATATTTCAGATTAACATCCTTTAATCTGATACCAGTGCAGGGCTTCCCCTTGCTGCAATCAAAATTCACCGCCACTCTTGTTGCCGATGTTCCGTGTACATCCTCATATACAACGTTGCTGATCTTTACTCCAGAAACCTGATTGGGGCAATTCTCATTGTTGGGGCAGTAATTTGCATCTATTAGTATTGGGTTTTTTACATTCACCATACTTGCATGCTGGAAAACAACATCCTTCACAAATCCGTTGCTACGCCTCGCCCATGTCTTTATCCTTAAACCATTTGTACTACCTATAAATGTTGTTGTTTTTACTGTTACATTCTGGACACCCGCTTCTTCCACTTCCCAACCTAGACTCCCAATGCTGCACGCACATATTACATCTAGTTAAATATTAGCAGATCTAAAACTTATTTATTAGGTTTACATCACTAGCTATCTCCTTGCACATATATATACATAGACAAAAACAATTAATATTTAAAACATAATTATGTACCTTATGCCATGACCAGGGCCACACACCACCTTTTCTATCCAGATATTAGAATTGCCTGGGCCTATCGAGATGCAGTCGTCCCCTGTTGAGATCTTAGAATTCAAGATGGTGACACCTGTTGACGAGGCTAAATGGATACCGTCTGTGTTAGGGCTCAGCCCGGGTGCTGAGATACTCACTCCTTGTAGCTTGGCGTTGGTGCATGCATAGAGCAGAATGTGGAACATTTGGCTATTTAACGACCTTAAATTACTGATCACTATGTTTTGGGAGTGGTAGATGCCCAGTGTCTGCACGATTAATGATATATATGATCTGAGAAACGAATTAGAAAACAATATTAAAGATTATAACGTCTGCATACATGCATGATTGTACATACCGTAGCTCCTTTTGGACATGTTGTCTTTCCAGAGGATTTGCAAGCCCATAGAGGAGCACCTTGGGCGTCAAGGGTTCCACCGGATATGGTAACATGGTTAGCCCTGTATAACTTAATCCAAACTTGGGCATTGCCGATTGCATTATAGGTAGAGGGAGCCACCAAAGTACCATCTATCTTAATTGTGATGGCTTTGCTCTTACATGCTTGGCCGGAGAATGTGAGCGCAGATGCAATCAAGTACCTGCCAGTAGGCACATAGATGATGGCGGGTTTAGTTGAGTTACACGCCAAACCCCATGCTTTAAGGAAAGCACTTCTCGAGTCGAAGCGTCCATTGGCTTTGGCTCCATAACGTAGAACGTTATAGCTTACCTTTGCTGCTGATGAGTACTGACAGAGGAAACAAAGAAACACCAGAACAACTAGTTTGGTGACCATGATGGACGGATTAAGCACTTGTATTGTACGTTCAATCAAACCGGTTATTTAGTTATTTATAGCTATATAATTGGAGTACATAATCTAGGTAGGTAGTGAGGGTTTGTATTATTGGTAATGATTGATAAGAAGTAATCCGTATGTGTATAGGAGTACGTACCAATCCATCAAATGTCAAAAGGCTGGTAACATGCAGGGAATCTTAATCATGTACCCTCAACAATATAACCTTTACAAAGTATGCGTGCTTATCATTTTACAAACATGGTTTCGGATGTTGATATAAAGTAATTTTTAGATGATGACGTTATATTTGATGGACGTGAATGGTATTGTAATGTCATTTGTATAATGTTTATCCTAATGCATATGCGAAGGGCGGGCATATGACTCCACATGGGTTAGCGGAATGTCAACCCTATAACAAAATTATTCCTATCTCCTACAACTACATCACATGTGCTAATAAACTAATAAATATGTTTTCATTCATTGAAAGTATTTAAGTTTTTTTGGTAAACTAATATATATGTTTTCATATATTAACTTTATGGCCAAGTATAATCATTTGCCGTTAAATATTTTACATTGGGCTCGTTTCGCTTTTCTTTATATATGTTAACTCCTCTTATTATTGCGGTGACCTTGATTTTTTAGATTTATGTATGATTGTTGACTTCTGTACTTAGGTTATTTAAATCTGAATGAACTTAATTACTTTGTGTTATTTGTATATGCGAATTTTAAATGATTAATTTGCGGCTTATCATTATTTAGATTTTATTTGTATCTACATAAATGTGATACTATGATATATCATAATGAACCATTTGGATGTCTTTGTTACATCTTTTTTGTTACGTTTATGTTAACTGTATCTTACGTTTTATTATTGTCTAGTGTAGGTAATAACGTATTCGTATTCTACAGGGTCCTTTATGTAGATGTATATTGGGTGTATTATATATATTGATGGAATGCAATAGTAACCCTAATAGGTATTTTCACAAGTCAACATGGTATCGAGCCGTACGTGTTTTTCCTAATCGATCTCATCATCGATTTTTTTTTCTTTTCTGGCCGATCATCACTCACGTGAACGACTACTGCATCATCGATTCTTGTGATTGCTTCAGCCGCTGACTTCTTGCTTCTGATTTCTTCTGGATCACGCACGTTCAATTCTGCTGACTCGATCTCCACAGTCGCTGCCCTTCTTTCTCGCTGCTTTGTAGTCTCGTTGGTTTTACACCAACCTAAGGTTTGCTCTCTGATTCTTTATTTTGGTTTTAATTTCACGTATTCTTTGGGTTTTCCGGTTATCATGTCCACCGAATCACCCCAAATCTCCAATACAACCCCTTCCACACCATTAGTCTATGCCATTACAAACGTATACAACAATTTCAGTTTCAAATTGACTATTGATGGGTCTCGTTACAAACTATGGTGTCGCATTTTTCAAGATGTTTGTAAAGCCGCAAAAGTCCTTGGTCACATTACCGGAAAATCTAAACCCTCTAGTGATGATGATGAAGACTGGGATGCTATTGATTCCCGAGTCAAATCCTGGTTTTACTCAACTTGTGAACCTAGTCTGTTACAAATTATTTCTAGTGATACTTGCACTGCAAAAGATTTGTGGGATAATCTCCATAATTTTTTTCTAAACAACAAGATGCCTCACATGCTTCAACTTCAAGATCAGTTCCGAACCACAAAAAAAGGTGCTTCCACTATTAATGAATTTTGTCACCATCTCAAACACCTTGCGAATGCTTTGGCCGACGTTGATTGTCAAATCACGGATACCGAACTTGTTATGCAAATCTTACGCCAATTACCCCCATCCTACCACAACATCGTTGATGTTGTCACCAATACCAAACCATTCCCTTCTTTTTTAGAAGCTAAAAATATGCTTCTACTTCATGAATCCCGCGAAGTTACAGAAGATAACTCTCCCGATGCTCAAAACACCAACTCCGCTCTTTATTCGGCTTCTTCGCAAACCGGAAAACCGAAAAATAAGTGGAATAAAAATCGAAATACTACTCGGGGGGCTTCTAAAGGGGGGGGGGTAATACTAACGTTTCTACTAGTGTAAACAATTTTTCAGGTGCTCAAGCGGGACAACAATCGCAATTTGCCGGTGTATTGGGTGCTCCACCTAATAAATATTACAATTTTCGTGCTCAACAACCTCAATTTTTACCTGCCGGCTACTCTCCTACATCACAAGTCTTTGCAACCCACTATAGCCCATCGGCTTCAGCAACTGGGCCGGCCCACCATCTCTTACCAGGCGCTATTTTTCCAGCTCCCCTCCAGCAGTCGGCCCACTTTGGAATGCAGACCCATCAAGTGAATTATGGACAGCAGCAGCAACACGCCGTGAATACTTCATCGATGCGATAGTGATAGTGACTTATATCCGTGTCTCCTATCTTCCGCTCCTGCTAAAGCTCTTACCGCGGTGTCTCTTCCCACTTGGCATCGTCGTCTAGGACATCCGGGATCCTCCCCACTTTCTTGCCCTCAAACGTATCCTACGCTATCTACAGGGCACCCACTACAAGAATCGAAGGCTATAGGGACGACAAAGGTCGTCCCTATAGACCCCGATGTCGTCCCTATAGCCTTAGTCGCTATAGACCAAAATTGTCGTCCCTATAGCCTTCGTCTCTACAGCCAAGCTATAGAGACGACATGTCGTGACTATAAAGTCGTTTCAAAAAAGGTTCGTTTTCAGAAATAACGGCTTTTAGTGACGACATGTCGTCCCTATACCTCTAGCTATTGTGATGACTTGTCGTTACTATAAGCGTTTAGAAAAAATTCGAATTATCTATTGGGACGACATGTCGTCCCTATAGCCTAGGCTATAGAGACTAAATGTCGTCCCTATAGCCACTGTACAGGTTCTTTTTATATTTTCTACAAAATGTCAAATTTTATATATATTAACAATTTAATTCTGCAAAATATAAAAACATGAAGGCTATAGCGATTTAAAACAACATATCAATATCACATAAAGTTTAACATGTAAAATATTATATAAAAGTTGTTTGTCAAAACATAAATACTAGAACATTTAAAAGTTTTAATCACTTTCACTTTGAATATCATTCGCGGTTGCATCTTCAATTTGAACATTTAAAAGTTTTAATCACTTTCACTTTGAACTACATTTCCGGCGTCATCTCCTAGAATATCATTCGCGGTTGCATCTTCATTTCCGGTTACACCTCCTTGGTTGTTTGGAGATAGAATTTGCATATTTTGTAGTTGTGTTGGATCGAATTGAAACGGTTGCAACGGTTGAGTCATCTGCTGGGTAAACTGTTGGGCAAACTGTTGGGTAAACCGGTTAAAATTTTGGGATGATGTTGAAGCATCCGGTACGTAGTGGGCTGAGATATTTTGGATTTTTCTACCAACTCCCCGTGTATGGCCACGCCTTTCTCCAAGCGCGCGTTCAAGGCATTTAATTTCATTAACCTTTGCCTCGTCACCGTTAGCTTTGTCAAGCATTGTTTTGTACTCGACTTGTATTTTTTCCTACAATAAACAAAACAACAAACGAATGTTAGTTTTTATATATAAAATTCGACAGTATAACTGCTATAAAATGGATAACCAACTTGTTTTCCTGTAAATAATAACAATAACAATTCTCATATTTCAATATATGCAATGATTTCTAATACCAAAAATAGACATTCTACACTAAATTGCATATCAATATGTTACGCAATAAAAAACATACTAAAAACATATATATATATATATATATATATATATATATATATATATATATATATATATATATATATATATATATATATATATATATATATATATATATATATATATATATAGCTAGAAATTTTACTTACCCAATCAGCATGTGCTTTATCATTCACCCAGCCACGACCTTCTTTGAAGTGGTTTTTTCTCCACACTTCTATTTCGCTACTTTTGCTGGTTTTTTGGACCTATAAATTAACATCAAGAGTTAATATAATTTCATAGACTTATTAATAACTCCTCAAATACTTAAAAAATAATTACTTCTTTATATCGTTTTTGGGCATATGATACCGTCCCATGAGAACTTGTATACGGTAGAAGTTCTCTGTTGCCTTTGTTACTATGTGAACGGGCTTTGTACTTATCTGTGGTAAAAAGTTTATCAATAACCTTCCCCCACGCCCGGGGAGTCTGTGTAGGCGGGGGATGCGCCCTTGCCCTCTCAATATCTGCGTAACCTCCTTGCTCATCAAAATGTACTTTCAAATCGTATTTTCGTCACTTGTATGCGTTGGCACAGTCGGCCTCTATTCCATGTACAATGCCATTCCAATTTCGTGTGTTCTTCCATGCATCAATATCAAAATAATGCAGCAAAACAAAGAATTAGAAGACATTTAGAAATTATAAAATTGAAAGAAAAATAAAACATTATATCATATACTTACATGAAGCGTCGGATAAATCTCTCTCTTGTGTTTGCTAGGAACAGCTTTCCAATTGGGATAGTGCATTGGCACTCTTCTACCAACCTCATTTGATACCAATCGTATATACATCTGGTAGTTATCTTCGATCATTTTGAACTTTTTTCCCTCGTCATCTAACAAAAGAGGTAACGGTTGCTCATTGTTTTTTGCAAACTCTTCAACAAGATTTAAGTCTTTTCCCTTTCCACGAGTCTTTTTGGGGTTGGCTGCATTGATACATGTAATTGACAAGTTAGTAAGTAAAAAAATATATCCAATATAAAATGTTACAGTAAATTGGAACAAGTTACTTACATGACTCGTAGGTCGAAGGAATCCTATCTGGGCCTCGTGGAGGGTCAGCCCCACCGTCTCCACCGTGACCTCTGGCAACACGTGTTGCCATGCCTTCAATTGAAATAAATAACATACATATTTTTAACAAATACTATAAGCGACAATTTAATATAAGCAACACCATAGCAATTTAACAAAAATCATCCATTAAACATACAAACATTACATTACATTCAATCAGAGTCATCACTAGAATAACATGCATCTATATCATCATAATCATCGCTATCATCGTATCAACAATGAGCTCGTCTTCTGAAGGGTACATGTCACCGTCCTCTTCATCATCGTCAATAAAATTTTCATCCTCTGGAATAGGGTCATCATTTGATTCATCAACTACATCTAAACTTGCTTGCATAGGCAAATAGCCTAAGTCGACAACCAAGTTACAATGAAATAATTGATCTTCCACAACAGGGGAGACAAATCTCTCAACAACCGTTCTTGTTTCACCAGCATCGCCTATGTCGACAACCAAGTCATAATCAGACGATTGAGTGTCGTGCAAGACATCTACATCATTAACAACAGGGATACTCGGATGATCCCAAAGTTTCCGATGATGAACGTCTTCCACGACCCTCCAATTATTTGGGTTTCGAGAAAGATCTTGGAGATAAAACACTTGCTTTGCTTGTGTGGCTAAAATGTATTGTTGAGTATTGTACCATGCCTTACCGACATACCATTCACGGCTGATGTCGATAGCAACGATACCATTTTTATCAACCAATCGCCTCTTCCCCGATGTGTTGAACCATTTACAATGAAATAGTACAACCGAGTAACCACTTAGATAGTTCAACTGTATTATATCCTCCAGTTGACCATAAAATGGTGTACCGTCTTCCCCTATTGTAACGACACCACTGTTTTGAATAGTATGTCGGAGATCGCGGCTGTGCACGACAAATCTAAGACCGTTGACGATGCAAGCAGTGTAAGAAAATGCGCTCAACGGGCCATGTGCCAATGCCTTTAATTCGTTGGTACAGTCCGGGGACATTTCTTTTTGTAGACGATAGACCTGGAGAAAAATATAAAATTGATCATTTATATAATATTATACTTTAGATTCATATATAATACCGTGTAATGTATTCACCTTATCACTGAACCATGATGGGAATTTAGCTTTTTCATCAGTGTGAGGATGTTTAGCTTTATATTGGCTGTACACCGGAAAAAATGTACAAATTAGTTTATGACAATACTAACAATGAAACTATAAAAAAATAAAATACTTACGATAAATAGAAGGCACCTATTGGTAGCAATCGTTGCATGAGTACGTGATGATCATGAGACTTTAAACCCATGACATTTGAAGCATTAGAAGGCACCTTATTCTTAAAGTTCGATGCAAAGCCATCGGGTAGTCTCACATCTTTAATGAACTGACAGAAACGTACACGATCGGTTGGTTTGAAAGAGTAAGGAGGATGTGGTTGATGTGTCTTGTTGTTTTTCTGTTGCATCCATAGATCTTCGCGAATACCCAAATTTTCCAAATCTATTCTTGCTTTTTGAGTGTCTTTTGATTTGTCGTTCATCACCAACGTACCTAATAAGCTCTCAGATACGTTCTTCTCTATGTGCATGACATCCAGATTGTGTTTTAGTTCAAGAGAAGACCAATACTGAAGCTCGTAGAAGATACTTCGTTTGCTCCAATTGTAAAGTAGTTCAGTACGCTTTCTTTTCGGTTTCTTACCCCCAAACTTAGGATGTTTCCCTGGAAGACGGACCGAGACGCACTTCAACTACTGTCCCTCCATTTATGGTTGCTACGTAAGCATCGTCTGTGACCAACATACGCTATCTTATTGGTTATACGGATCGATGGTGTGTCCTTGTTGCAAGTGGAACATGCCTTATAACCTTGACCACTCTATCCAGACAAACTGCTACGAGCTGGATAATCGTTGATCGTCCACAGCAATGCTGCACGCATCGTGAATAGAGTGTTGGTTGATGCATCTCTCATCTGGACTCCTTCGGTCCACAAATTTTCAACTCGTCCACAAAAGGCCTCAAAAACACATCAATGTCTTTCGTTGGTGATTTAGGGCCAGGGATTAACAGTGTCAGCATGAAAGAAGACTCTTTCATACATAACCACGGTGGTGTGTTGTACGTTGTCAATATTACCGGCCACATACTGTAAGGCTGAGTCATGTTACTAAATGGATAAAAGCCATCAGCAGCCAAACCCAAGCAGACATTCCTAGGTTCTTTGGCAAACTCAGGATATCTCTTGTCAAATTCTTGCCATGCCTTCCCATCCACCGGGTGACGCATCATACCATCATCTGAACGCCCAGTGTTATGCCAAGTCATATCTTTTGCAGTTAATCTGGAACTATACCTTCGACGAAGCCTGGAAGTCAAAGGAAAGTAACGTAACACCTTCTGTGGCACTTTCTTCCCTTTTGTGTGTTTGTCAACCCATCTACTCTCTTTACAGACGAGACAATTCTGCAATGAGGCATTCTCCTTCCAATACAGAGCACAATCATTAACACAAGCATGGATAGATTGATATCCAAATCCAATCTTTCTCAGCTTCTTCTTAGCTTCATAGTGGGAAGCTGGAATCTTATTTTCTTTCGGGAACACAACTCTAAGAAACTCTAAAAGTTGGTCAAATGAACTGTCTGTCCATTTGTTGATAACTTTAATGTGCATCATTTTTGTTAGAAAGTTTAGAGAAGACATCCAGGTACAGCCAGGGTATAACTCCATATTGAGCTCTTCAAACAATGCATCAAATTCCGGGTCCGCACCACTTCCCTCTTCGTTTCTATTTTCTTCAAATGTATCTTGCTCTGCCATAACATCATCTATTACGTCAAACATCTCATGCGTTGTTGTAGTACGTCTTCTTGCAGCCCAAAGTGTGTCTAAATCGGAAGCGGGATATTCCTCGCCGTGATAAGTCCATATCTTATACGTCTGTTGAAAGCCACGATCATGTACGTGGGCGTAAATCGTAGATATAACGTGCCGGTACGAATTCACACAATCTCTACATGGGCAAAACGCTTTCCCTTCATCGTCTACATGGTTCTTGGCAATCTCTATGAAGTTCCTTAGACCTTCCAAGAACTCTGGAGACCGCCGATTTCGCTCTTTAATCCAGCTCTTATCAATTGTCATTACTGTTTCATTATTAAGACTTAGATCGTATGTATGCTAATTAGTTTGTGTTTAGTTATAATAAGTTAGACTTTTTTTAGGATTTGTGTAAGTTGAGGCTGATTGGATGAATGCACCGTATGAACCCACTACATGTTTGTCTAAAGGTGGCCACCTAACACACTTTTTAAATACTTTGTCTCATATGTGAATGAATATTATCAGATTGAGTATTTAAGAAAAAATCGACAGCATTTCCCCTTAACTCCCCAAGTATGCGTTTGAAACGCAAACTCGTAGGAGTAAAGAGAAATGTGTATCGATTTTTCCTTAAATACTCAATCTGTAATATTCATTCACATCCTAAATGAGACAAAATATTTAAAAAGCAGTCCCAAAACAGGGACTGCCCGAAATGAATTTCTAAATTCATTTCGGGCGGGGATAAAACTAAGGTTAATGCAATGCATGTTTATGTTTATATATATATATATATATATATATATATATATATATATATATATATATATATATATATATATATATATATATATATATATATATATATATATATATATATATATATATATATATATATATATATATATTGAGAGACGTATTATTTTTATTTTTCCCAAATTACTAATATACATCTTTTATTATTATTATCAAATATAATCAATTACGAAATGTTTATTAATGACATACTAAACTAGATAAGAACATTTTTATTACATCAAAGGTTAATGATTATGAAGTGTCCCTAACTTTCGTTATTACAATTTTTATATAAATTTTAAATTTTGTCACAAATTTGATTAAATATTTTCAAACAAATTTGCATCAAACTAAGTTTTTTTTAACAAATTTTATTTTTTATAATCTTTGATACGTTTTTAAACTTTATTACAATTTGTTTACGTCTTTTGTACAACTCTTTTTTGATTTCTTTATGATGTTTTTTATAACTTTTTTCCATTCTATTTTATGTTTCTATTTATGTTGGTAGTTAAAATATAATTAAAACATATGTTGGTAATTAAAATATAATTAAAATAATACAATTTCCAAAGACAATCTAATTCATATATGGGTAAAATACAGCAACTAAGCAAACTTCAAGGGCTAATTTGAAATTTTGATAGATATGAGAATTCTTTACAATCTAATCCTAATCAGCAAACTTCAGGGGCTAAATTGAAACTTATGCAGATTTGAAAAAAGGTTACATAAAGGTCCTAAAAATCGTTTAAAACCTAATTTCTACATGATTTTTTATGCGGATTTCACAAAATGTTACATAAAGTTGCATATAACCAATTAATCAATACATAAACACATGATTTGTAGCTAATTTCACATGCCGGTTTCAAAAAAATTACATAAAAGGTCCTAAAATTCGTTTTAACACCTCTTACGGGAACATATTACTCCCAAATTTAGTCATAAGCAAGTAATCAACAAATAAACTATATACAAACAAATATGCAGCTTGATAAAATCAGAAAACGGGATTTACTAACCAAACTAGTTGATTTTCTGCAAACCGAAAAACCAAAGACCACCCAAGCCTTCAACAGCCGGATTCCGGCCACCACTCGAGCCAGAAGAGAATATGTGAACTGTTACTTCAAGGTCCCATGAAAAATCATAGTAAATATCATTTACCACCGGTGGAATATTGATACCGAGAGAAGAAAAGCAAGAGAAAGAAATAGAGAAAATGAGATACCGAGAGAAGAGAAGAGAACCACAGGACCTTCCAGCCGGAGACGACCACCGTAGCAACCCACAGCCGGAGACGACCACCGGAGCAACCCGAACCTGCAAAAAACCCGAAATCGTTAATTAGGTATTCTTGAAATCAGCCACGAAAAGCCACAGCAAGGACGATTGCACACCGTTCTTGGCCGGAGAAACTGTAATACGTGGTGAAATGGACCAGAAAAGGGCGAGAATCGCCGGAAATCGCACCTGGAATCGAGAGAGTTTGTGGAGAGATGCGATTGTGGTTCCTGTGGTCGTCTGAGGGATTTAGGGCTTTTCGGAGGCTATAGAGACGACAAGTCGTCTCTATAGAGATAACACGTCGTCTCTATAGCTCCAGCAATCCGACGTCGTGTTGTTAAATGAAATAAATATTAAAAATTGATTTATTGCAACGAAACGTCGTCGCTGTAGCCATTTAAGATACCACGAAATTTTTGTGTTCCCGCTTCACCCTATTGAGACGACATATCGTCGCTATACGTCCAATACTGAATTTGACTGGATACCCTATAGGGACGACATGTCGTCTCTATAGGGTTCGACCACAAAAATAAATAAATATGTATATTTTTCTTCTTTTGTAACCAAACGTCGTCCCTATAGCTATTTAGAAAACCGCCAAAGAATTTTGATTCCCCGCGTCACCCTACTGCGACGGCGTGTCGTCGCTATATCCTTAAAAGGCCAAACGTCTGGTTCGACCCTATAGAGACGACATGTCATCTCTATAGGTTGCCCTATTGCGACGACAAATGTCGTCCCTATAGGTTTCGTACCTACAAACTCAATTTCTTGTAGTGACCCTTGACTATGGTCTTCGTCTTCGTCCGTCATCTGTCGATCGTTTGGTCTCGTATTCTGATGCTGATTGGGCTGGCTGCCCAGACACGCCTCGCTCTACTTCCGGGTTCTGCGTCTATCTTGGTGATAATCTTGTCTCTTGGTCTTCAAAACGTCAGCACGTCGTCTCTCGCTCTAGTGCTGAGGCGGAGTATCGGGGGGTGGCTAATGTTGTTGCCGAAGCTGCCTGGCTTCGTAATCTTCTGCTTGAACTATCCTGTCTGTTAACTCGTACTACTGTTGTGTTTTGTGACAATGTGAGCGCCATGTACTTGGCGTCTAACCCGGTTCAGCACCAACGAACCAAACATGTAGAAATAGACTTACATTTTGTTAGGGAACGCGTCGACGTTGGTCAGGTGCGTGTGTTGCACGTTCCATCTGCACACCAGTTTGCTGATATTTTTACAAAGGGCCTACCTACACAGTTATTTACAGATTTTCGAGACAGTTTGAGTGTTGGTGAACCTCCCGCTCAAACTGAGGGGGAGTGTTAATTGTATCTTACGTTTTATTATTGTCTATTGTAGGTAATAACGTATTCGTATTCTACAGGGTCCTTTATGTAAATGTATATTAGGTGTATTATATATATTGATGGAATGCAATAGTAACCCTAATGGGTATTTTCACAAGTCAACAGTTTAAATGTTATTTATTATAATTCATAAGCTGCTAGTATTTTGTATTGCCAATAACATAAATTAAAACTTTTTTCAAAATTACATGTTTTATACATTATATAGTTTTTATAATCTAAAAGTATAATAATCAATTTCTAATTAGGAAACTATAACTTAGCATTTTCCCTAGTTTTTTGGAAAAAAATTAGTGTTTAAAGGTTGAATTTCTTCGTTAAACAAGAATTATGACCAAAAGTATTGAAATCTGTTAAGAAAATCATGCTTCCGTTTCAAAGAAATAATATGTTTTTTATATTAAAACCTAGAAAGACATGGAAAATGTAGATGGGCAAATATAAAAAACTTGGATGCTATTTATCTATAACTTTTAGTACTTATTTGTGTTACTCTTTAATTGAACATTCTAAGGCTGTGTTTGGCGTGCCACAGCTAGCGTATGAACTAGCGTTTTTTTTTCGGGCTTTTTTAATTTGACATATTTGAGAATCCAAAAGGTAGATTATAAGTTAGCTAGTTAGCTAGGTTTTTAACACGCTACTCATAGTAACGTTTTGAGGTGCCTTCTCAAATTGTTCCCCTTTTACCCTTGAGATCAGATATACACAGGCGAAGCTTTATCCCAAATTGGCGATATATGTTAAACAACTTCCCTCCAAATCGCCGATCGATTCCCTCCATTGTCGACTATAAAGCGCCAATGTACAAATGCGATTGTTGTACTTGTGGATTCTCTGTCAATCGTCGATGGTTCCCTTCAAGTCGCTGACGATTCTACACAAGGTTAGCATCGATTTCTTTGTTTGTATCTTCGGATTGTTGATTCTCTGTCAATCGGTTCTCTATCAATTGTCTAATTTTATTTACGATCTATTATGCCTGATGCGAATGTGGAAAAAATCTGTTAAGTTTGAGCACTTTGAGTATGTGTGAGCTACATGATTGAGTAGCATTAGTAAGTTGTCATCTGGATAATTGGATTTTAGAAGAACCTTTTTCGTGAACAATCATGGAGAATGTTAACCAATTTCTGGACATGAACTTGTTGCCAGTAACTGGGGTTGATGGTAGCATATTGCTTTGGACTGATTCCAAGAAGTTGCACAAATTAGGGCAATTTATAGTTAATCAAATGTTATGTTGCTTGCGATTTTCACCATCTAATCACTTGTTCTATATACACTCGGTTCTACAAATAAACAATAAATTTTGTGTAAACATATACTATCATTTAAATGGGTGGAATCACAAAGAAGTATAAAGCAATTGAAAGTAAACACTAAAATAGGATTAGAGGTTAATACCAAGCAGTGTCTATCTTCTTTCACTTAGATTTTCTACTATGTTAATGGGGGATTCGACACATCCTTGCCTTTTTCGCTAACGTGGTGTCTATTGTTTTTTGTGTGTATTAATGGATTAATAAGTGTAATAAATTGTTGGATTAGGTGTCTAAGCCATGACTTTATATTTATATTTATCTTGTTAATTGACGCAAAGTCTATTTGGGTTGCCCTCATAGCTGGAGGTTAGGATAGAGTTCAGTAGAGTAAAAGGTTGATTTATTAATTGTGTAATACATCAATAGAATTCATTAAATGGTTTATTAATGTATTTAAGTTTTAATATATTAATTAGAAACTATAATAATTAATTAAGATTTAATCTAGAATTAATTGCATTTAATTCAGTGATTAAATTAATTAATTAAAAGTGCAGGGACTGGCTCTGTAATTATTCAATAGTTGAATAAAAGGCTAGCCAGTGGAAGCCTCAAGTTGGGCGAAATTATGGAGGCCATCTCCATAATTTCGAAACCCTAGTTAGGGTTTTTAGAGGCTTGCCCAAATAGATAGCAGGCTTGTCCATTAAGGGGCTTCTCTAAGGTTTCTGCTGTAGCCTCTTGGAGGCTATATAAGGAACCCTCTGGAGGCTCAATACCTGCGCCAACTTCAACCAGAATTACTCTGTTGGACTGTCTTCTCCATTGCTTGGGTGTGAATTCATTTGAGGCAGGATCTCTTTGCTGCTAGCTTCAAGAACAAGATCAAAAGGTTGGTTATTCTTTATTTGATCTTTAGAAATAATTGTTGGCTTTAGGATTTTAGTTTATTATGTTCATAGAAGAAAACATAGATCTTTCTAGGGTTGCATGTGAACCATAAGAGATTATTTGTTCATTGTTTGCATAGAAAACCCTTCAGTGGTATTAGAGCTTAGGCTTGTTTTCTTATGAATTGATATAAACTACTTGAATGATTCTTGCATTGAGTGTTTTTGCGAAAAACCCTCTTGGAATGGCCTAAATTCCGTGGCCTAGGCTAGGGTTTCCTAACCCTAGCCGCCAAGCCCCATGGTCCCCTTTATTTGCTTGATTTACTTGCCTTTTATAAGTAGGTTGTTATTTTTGGTAACTGTATCTAATAAATAACTGGAACCCTTATTTGTTGGCTTGTATTTTTCGAAAATTGTGGGGCCCTAGATAGTAAAACTAATTTGATTAATTTCATAAAATCTATCTTAGATTTAATTAGTTTAATTAACTGTTAATTAAAAGATCAATTAAATCAGCTTAAAGAATTAATTTAAATTTTCAAAAAAATTGTTTAAAATTTGTGAAAATTCTTATTAAATTATTTCTAAAATATTTTAATAAGATTAAAATATATCTTATAGATTTATGATTAAAAGTTAATTATTTATATATAAGAAAAATTGGTTAGTCTTACCGCAAGTAGGCCTCGTTCACAAAACTGTCCTATAAAGAGGGTATAAGGCGACTGCCTATAAAATGGCAGTCTGATGGGTATCTACTCTTACCCACCGCTCTCCTGGTCAGTCGAGTGTCGTTAGCCGAACGGGTTTGATAGAACCGCTAAGCCTCTTAAAAGTATAATGATATAATTGAAAGTACTAGAACTTTGAATAAAACCCAATCTAGTTACTTTAGGTTAAAAAATGTGAATTGGTGCTAATCCATGGAATTGCACATTGCACTTTGTGGAACGTTGGTGGAGCGTGAGTGGTTTACCAGCAAGCCAACTGGGGTCCGCAAAGACTTGCAATGGGTTTCTCGATTTTGTCATTATTAACAGGGCATGTGTGGTTAACCGACACGTTAATTAGAGATGGCAATCGACTTCGAGAGTACCAAGCTAATTTGCATGGTTATTCACACCCGGTTTGTGATCCTCGGCATCCCAGTCACAAACAGTGGGGCACATCCGAGACTAAACATGTCATTGAATAGTTCAATGTGTCTTAACAGATCTAGGAATTTCATAAGATGAAATTGATAAGTGTGTTATCTACCTTAATGACCATTGTGTTGTGATTACGGCATCCCTCTTCATACCACAGTTGGGGTATTTTGGATCCTAGCCCTAATAAATAATATATTGGGTAATTATTTAAAAAGGATTAATTAAACTAATAAATTCTGTTTGTTATAGATGTCTGAAACAAGTGTCTATTCTCCTCCTTATCCTCCTTCACCCATTTCTGAGAGCTTCAGAATGCACCTGCTACATATGGTAAGGCTGACTGGCCTGAACTATATGGTATGGCTTCATAAATAGAGAATAGTTCTCTATTTTGCTAGCAATCTGACTGAGTGTCCGCTCCCCAGAGCATGACATGACACAGTAGCTTGTGATGAGCATGACTCCTTGATTGTTAAGTCAAGGAAAGTTCGTTACCTAATACTATTGATCATTGACCCCGAGTTCCGCATGAATTTAGAATTCCTGGGGTCAGATAAGTTAACACATCTAGTTGTGGAAAAGTTCCATGAACTGGTTGAGAAAGGACGAGCTAAGATCTTCAAAGAGTTTAAAGTATGCAGGAAGTAGCACCAGTTCACATGTTCTCAAGACTGAGAGACACATAGGTGAACTGTATAAATTTGGTCCCCTTTTAATCGGGAGTTAAAATATTAGCTCGACTCGCTGATCCGTTCATCCTGATGTACATGAAGGGAAACCAGATAAGACAATCGTGGATGTGCATTCAATGTTGACTCTGTACGAGTCGTTCATAGAGAAGCATAGTTCCATTGATTCAGCTGCTTCAGGATTGAGTCCATTAATAGGACACATCAAGAAATGATCCAGATCGTCCGGACCGGTTCATCGATGTTTCAAACTGGGAATCCACAGGGTGGGACACAGTCACGGAAAGATTGGAAAATGCTCTGAAGCCGAACAGTTTGGCAACTCAGGAATAGCTTAAAACTCAGAACCCCTGATCCTTAATTCCTTGATATAGGATGTGTTTCTCACATTTGCTCTGTAGGATATGGGATGTTATTGCATAGGAGCATATTCAGATTGGATATGAAGCTCATGTAGTTTTAGAGTTTAGTTAGATATTGAAATCATGTTATTATCTTATTAGATGTGTATGACATTGTCTATCATATAATACATTGTTCAAGGATTTTGTTTTAATAAAATTATCAATTTTCTTTTAACACATGTTGTTTGAAATATCCTTGAAATATTGTATGATTATGTTGAATGCATGATTAGTAATAACTTGAATATTGATACATCCAAAGTGTTTAGATTTAGGAATTGTGTCCCTTATGATTGTTAAGATAAATGTTGTAAGAATCAATTCAACCAAAGGTCCAGTTGGACAGGACTTTGGAATCATTTGACTTAGAGTCTCATGATGAATTGAATTCTTAATGTGTCAAGAAAAGAATCACCCAAAGATCCAGTTGGACAGGACTTTGGAATCATTTGACTTAGAGTCAGATGATGATTAAGTTCTTTATAAGGCACATGTGGCAAGAAATGAATCACCTAAAGTTCCAGAGGATAGGATTCTAGAATCAGTTGACTCAGAGTCAACTGAAGATTGCAAGTCTTGAACAGAATTAACAAAGTCATAAGTTTACATAGATATGTAAAAGATGTTGAGATTAGGAGCAACGAACATATTTGTTAATGTGCATTGCTCAAATCTTGAAATAGAACACAATTATTTGTACTTCGCGATGTTTGTCAATCGGTATGACGAATATGGCTTCGCTTATCTGAATAAGCGATTGGATTGAAACCCTTGAATAGTTCAAGGACTTCAAAGGAAGTACAAGATCCACAGAACCTGAGTGACAACATAAACTGGGAAAATGTTTCACAGTTATTCTCTTCCAAGAACATTAATAGTTATAATGTGTCTTACGGAAGATGATGGAGCATTGGTCGAAATAGTTCGATCCTCGATGTATGAGATACATTGCCAATTAGTTTCCCGTAAATTAAACACTAAACCAGTCAGACCATATAAACCATATTCCAACCACATATTCGACTAAGTAGGTTTTGCAGACACTGTCTGAAATGTAAAGCTGGGATGTCCCACCTGTACATTAAAAGTCCAGGGTCTTGTAGTGTTCGTCCGAACCTCATGACTAGCCTGAACCTAATCAGAAATGTCGTTTCACTGGCTATCCAGCTGTACCTAAAAAAGAAAGAGCTCTTTTAGAAAGAACTCATGTTCTAAGGAAACAGTGGGAGTTGGGACAGTCCTGATTGAGCTCAGGATTAGCCAAGTGAAATAACCTTTAGTCATCACTAGGCTTAGAGCAGAAATCAGAGTTTTGTCTTTAATACTGACATAATCTTCTCTTGACCAGTAGTATTAATCAACGTCATAAGTAATTATGATCGGGGTGATATACCGAATAGTGGTAAAACACTATAGTTGGTATGGATTTTCAATCCGACTACTTGGAAGCGTGGGTGAGCCCGGTTGCTGCCAATTAAGAGAACCTTAGGACGAGATACAGTCTATGTGGCATTTTGATTGATTTTACACCTGGTCTAAAAACCAGTGTGAGTAATTAAATCATCAAACGAAAGCAGCATGGACAGAAACGTACCTTCAAAACATCTGGTTGAGTGAGACGATACTCAGAATCAAGTAATTGACTCCGAGAGAAGCACTCTCAATAGAAGATGAAATCTGAAAGGATACTGCATATTGTAAGTCGTTAGTGGAGCGCGTGTGGATCACCGGCATACTAATAGGGACTCACAAAGAATATGCCAGTATAAAGGTATATGGGCCCGGGATTTCCCCGTGGGCATCTCGCAAGAAAGGATATTCAGATTCTCAAAATATGCCAAAGGATAGGATTTTGAAAAGGGGCTGAAAGATATCCATTAAGATGTCAGAAAGGTTTGGATTCTCAAAATGTGCCAAAAGTTCTGGATTTTGTGAATAGTCCATAACCGTGTCAAAGCCAGTAGGAGTGTCGCTGTTATCTATTATCTCCATATGTGTGTTACATAATGTTTCTAAGAAACGTCTCTTTTCATTACAAAGTGTAATGACTTGGTGTTAAGAGACGAGTCGCTATGAAAGACTTAATAAAGATACGGCATGCTCGGGTGGTTATAAACGTCTATGAGATAGATTGAAACTCTGCAAAAATGATCTTAATGAGACTCAAGATGCATTGCCCTAAGAAATAGTTTCCTGTCATTGCAAAGTGTGATGATTCGGCATGAGAGATATAAAAGGTGCAACATACTCACATAATCCATTGACATATATCAGATAAATTTCGTCATCAGTATAGACCTGGCCATAGTAAGCATGATCTTGATAAGATTCAAGATGCATGAAGAAAAGTCTCCGAAAGGATATAGTTATTAAAAGTCGTGACACAAGGATTATAAGTAATCCTAAGATTCCAAAAAGGTTTGGAATAGGACTAGATCGAATCCAACAAATTTATTGGATCGATCAGAAGTGTCATGAACATGTCTTGATGACTTAATGCTTAGAGCATGGTGAGTCAGATTCAGGATATGACCTGGCTGGGAATACTTAATGGATTCTGTACATACGTGAGAAATCATTGGAAAATGATTAGGGGTGAATGTTGATAACATTTTGAAAAATAGTTTTTAAAATGAGGACCTAATGGTTAAAGAATTTCATTGGCATTCCGATGGAGCACGTGTGGCTCACCGGCACATCGTAACACCTCGAAATAGTCTTAGGGTACAGTCATGTGGACTAAAGATCCCGAGTACCATGGAAAGTCACGGTACATAGAATGGAGTTGTTAGTGAGAATGACGGTATGACCAAAATTAAAATATCATCGGAAGGATATCCGATCGGATAAAGTGTATAAATGTATAACATTTGAATACATAGAAAGAGTGAAAGGTCAAGTAGACATAGATACATAATACGAATTAAATAGTTAAAAGAAATCTAGAAACCGATAATAGTTTTATGTAAAATCCGACTTGGTGATTACCTCGTGGAGACTTGGTCCACCAATCAGATTTTATGTTTCAATTTTGCATGTTTCACTTCCCGAATAATTTGATTATTCAAAAGTCCATTGTCGCTCATACTTTTCGGGAGTAAGTATGAACGAAGACTGTCGTGAATTGGTTTGTAGATTGTCTAAGGAGTTAGACATTGCAGTAAGACTGCTACAACGTTCATGAGTACTTAGAAATAGAGATTTGAGTATTGGATAAACCCGCGCTCAATAGATTGCTTCGTGGATTACATCACAAGTAATGTTGAGACGATAATATCGTATGATCTTGAAGCAGAGACATATGAGTTGAAATTTACGAGTCGGTTGTGCATTGATAATGCGAAAACGCATCGGTAACTCGACGTTACAAAAAGCATTATTGTGTACGATTTAATAAATAAAAGACACAATCATATGAGTCGAAGCTTATTCGTTCCGTGACCCTGGTGGGAAACAGATATCTGTAGGCCGCTCGATGATTTTGAAGTTGACTAAAGTGCTGGCCAGCCTGGACTAAATTGATGTGTTCAATTAGAAGTCCGAAAGTCATAAGCAGAATCGGAAATCGGGAAACAGAGTATCGGACAAAGATTGATCTCAATCCATATCTCGTGTCTGAAAATATCTTGTTGGACGAAGGATCATATGATCACTTATCTTTGGACAGAACTGACTGGGTCAGAGTTCGGCAGCAGTTTCTTGGAAGCTGCAGGTTGTTCAATAATTAGAAGATAAATTAAAGTCATAGACTTATCCAAGTGGGAGACTGTTGGTTAGGTGTCTAAGCCATGACTTTATATTTATATTTATCTTGTTAATGGAAGCAAAGTCCATTTGGGTTGCCCTCATAGCTGGAGGTTAGGATAGAGTTCAGTAGAGTAAAAGGTTGATTTATTAATTGTGTAATAAATCAATAGAATTAATTAAATGGTTTATTAATATATTTAAGTGTTAATATATTAATTAGAAACTATAATAATTAATTAACATTTAATCTAGAATTAATTGCATTTAATTCAGTGATTAAATTAATTAATTAAAAGTGCATGGACTGGCTTTGTAATTATTCAATAGTTGAATAAAAGGCTAGCCAGTGGAAGCCTCAAGTTGGGCGAAATTATGGAGGCCATCTCCATAATTTCGAAACCCTAGTTAGGGTTTTTAGAGGCTTGCCCAAATAGATAACAGGCTTGTCCATTAAGGGGCTTCTCTAGGGTTTCTGTTGTAGCCTCTTGGAGGCTATATAAGGAACCTTCTGGAGGCTCAATACCTGCGCCAACTTCAACCAGAATTACTCTGGACTGTCTTCTCCATTGCTTGGGTGTGACTTCATTTGAGGCAGGATCTCTTTGCTGCTAGCTTCAAGAACAAGATCAAAAGGTTGGTTATTCTTTATTTGATCTTTAGAAATAATTGTTAGCTTTAGGATTTTAGTTTATTATCTTCATAGAAGAAAACATAGATCTTTCTAGGGTTGCATGTGAACCATAAGAGATTATTTGTTCATTGTTTGCATAAAAAACCCTTCATAAATGGCAAAAAATAATCTCAAGAACTAGTGGTATAAAATAAGACTTTATCCTTATATATCTAAATGCACAAATACTATTGTTGTATTTGTCATTTTATAGGTATTTATAAGGAACTAAACAGTACATCCGAATTAGCCACTGTTTTTATTTGTCAATATACAATGAAGAATCTGCAGTTTGCTCAAACAGTCGAACCAGACAATAGGAATACATTAGAAAAGTTATCATGGGTTTAGAAACAAAGACAATCTAGGCTTCCAACTTTTCTATCAATCGTTGAAGAGGAGTTACAAAATAATCCTTTCATGGGAGTTGATCTACCTCAAGTTCAGGTATCGTTAGTTGTTACCCTCATGAACTTCAAAAGTTAAAAAATGTTCCAAGTAAAGCGACTACTTTTAGGACCAAGATTGCATAAATCAACTATACCTAGGGATCAAAAACAGACGTTTTACTTGGACTGCATTGTTGTTACGGGTAGGAAGAAAGAAGGATGTTGCTGAAGTTTACACTGCAATAAATATTCCATACTGTTATCTGCAAGAGATATATCATATAATTAGAAGTCTAAAAACCATTTTGATACTTTATAATATTTAATCAAGGCTACTCTTCCTGATGCATCAAAACACTTGCTAGCTGAAAGAATTTGGCGGGAAATAATATGATTATAACAGAAGTTAGTTATCTTTTATGTGATTAAAGAAATATTATTGGATTAACTGTCTTTCTAGGTTTATATTAAGCAACCTGTAATATTGAGTTAAACTGATTATAAGCAACCTGTATTCATCCGTAGCTTTTACAAGAAATATGACTCCTAAGAAAGATTCTGAAGATGGGGTAACCGAGCAACGAGAATATTATATGCTTTTGTGATGTTTGTATTACTTATATAACGAAGAATGGACGTGGTCAACTCATTAGATGGCGAGACATAGAAGAAATGTTTGCAGAAAAGGTTGGTAAACGATGCCCCTTTAAAAGCTTAAAGAACAAGTACGATAATAAGAAGAAAGATTTGCACCTTTGGAAATTTTTGAAAATGGGAGAAACCGGATTAGGTTGGAACCTAACAACCAGAAAACTAGATTGTTTGTATGAATGGTGGGAAAAAAGCTAAAGGTATTAATTACTATTTGCTTGTTGCATTATTGAAAAATATATTATTATAGAGCCTTACATATTCATTTTAGGAGAAACTTGACACGAAAAAGTGACATAATGGAGTTTGTCCTCAAGTTGAAGAAAAATGGGAGCAATTGTTTGGTGGTGCTGTGGCAACACGAGCAGATTGTGTAGCTCCCTCAGCAAATCCATAATATGTTGATAAACTAGTTAATGACGTAGAGGAGAATGAAAATGCCAAAGGTTTAGCTGAAGAGGCTTTTCGTGAATACTCACGATATTCTGGAGCAGATAACCTAGATGATCAAGAAGGTTCTTTTTGGCATAATTTTGCTAAAAAGGTTACTGGTAAGCCTACAAACTCTGATGTTCCTAAAATAATAATAAAAGTGTGAAACGTAGAAAAAGGGAGTTCGGGGGTACATTTTTAATGAGTGAGCATATAGGAAAGGTTCATGACATCCATCATGAAATTGTGGATTTGATCAAGCAAGGTACCAACAATAAAAAGGACGATGTAGGAACTAGTATTCATATGGTTATGGATATTATGAATCAAATAGCTGCAAATGATGATCTTATTGAATGGTCATTCAATAAGATGTGTTTGACGTCATACACAGCTCGAAGACACTTGGTCACGGACACTTGGTTGCTCGAAGAATATATCTCTATTAGCTAGTATTCATATGGTCATGGACACTTGGTTGCTCGAAGAATATATCTCTATTAGATGGATCCCAAAACATAAGCATCGCATGCCACCAAATTTCCCCACCAACCTCAAGATCATCATTTGCAGCTATTTGATTCATTATATCCATGATACGTCGTCCTTTCTATTGTTGGTACCTTGCTTGATCAAATCCAAAATTTCATGATGGACGTCATGAACCTTTTCTATATACTCCTTCATTAAAAAAGTACCCACGGACTCCCTTTTTCTACGCTTCACACTATTATTATTATTATTATTATTAGGGTTTATAGGCTTACCAATAACCTATTTAGCAAAATTATGCCAAAAAGAACCTTGTTGATCATCTAGGTTATCTACTCTAGAATAATGTGAGTATTCACGAAAAGCCTCTTCAGCTAAACCATTGACACTTTCATATCCTCTACGTCACTAACTAGTTTATCAACAAATTCTAGATTTGCTGAGGAAGCTACCCAACCTGCTCCTGTTGCCACAGCACCACTAAACAATTGATCCCATTTTTCTTCAACTTGAGGAGAAACTCCATTATGTCGGTACTTTTTCGCGAAGGGTTTCTCCTAAAATGATTATGTAAGGCTCTATAATAATATATTTTTCAATAATTCAACTAGCAAATAGTAATTAATACCTTTCGCCTTTTTTCCCACAATTCATACGAACAATCCAGCTTTTCCAGTGGTTGGGTTCCAACCTAATCCGGTTTCTCCCATTTTCAAAAATTTCCAAAGGCGCCAATCTTTTTTCATGTAATCATACTTGTTGTTTAAGATTTTAAAGGGACATCGTTTACCAACTTTTTCCGTAAATATTTCTTCTATGTCTCGCCATCTAATGAGTTGACCACGTTCATTCTTCATTATATAGTTGATACAAACATCACACAAGCTTATAATATTCTCATTGCTCCAGGTTACCCCATATTCAGAATCTTTCTTAGCAGCAATATTTCTTGTAAAAGCTACGAATGAATACAGGTTGTTTATAATCAGTTTAACTTATTGCATGTTGCATAATATAAACCTAGAAAGACTGTTAATCCAAAAATATTTCTTTAATCACATAAAATATAACTAACTTCTGTTATTATCAAATTATTTTCCGCAACCATGAACTAAATAACCTAAGTTCACATGCAACCTAGAAAATTATTTCCCACCAAATTCTATCAGCTAGCAAGTGTTTTGATGCATCGGGAAGAGTAGCCTTGATTAAATATTATAAAGTATCAAAATGGTTTGTAGAGTTCTTATTATATGATATATCTCTTGTAGATAACAGTATGGAATATTTATTGCCGTGTAAACTTCAGCAACATCCTTCTCTCTTCCTACATGTAACAACAATGCAATCCAAGTAAAATGTATGTTTTTAATCCCTAGGTATAGTTGATTTATGCAATATTGGTCCCAAAAGCAGTCGCTTTACTTGGAACGTTTTTTTAACTTTTGAAGTTCATGATGGTAACAACTAATGATACCAGAAATGTAGATCAACTCTCATGAAAGGATTATTTTGTAATTCCTCTTCAATGATTGATAGAAAAGTTAGAAGCCCAGATTGTCTTTGTTTCTAAACACATTATAACTTTTTTGATGTATTCTTATTGTCTGGTTCAACTGTTTGAGCAAACTGCAGATTCTTCATTGTATATTGACAAATAAAAACAGTGGCTAATTTGGATGTACTATTTAGTTCCTTATAAATACCTATAAAATGACAAATACAACAAGAGTATTTGTGCATTTAGATATATAAGGATAAAGTCTTATTTTATGATAACTACCACTAGTTCTTGAGATTATTTTTTGCCATTTATTGCACTTATTAATCCATTAACGCACACAAAAAACAATAGACACCACGTTAGCGAAAAAGGAAAGGATGTGTCGAATCCCCCATTAACATACTAGAAAATCTAAGTGAAAGAAGATAGACACTGCTTGGTATTAACCTCTAATCCTATTTTAGTGTTTACTTTCAATAGCTTTATACTTCTTTGTGATTCCACCTATTTAATGATAGTATATGTTTACACAAAATTTATTGTTTATTTATAGAACCGAGTGTATATAGAACAGATGATCAGATGGTGAAAATCGCAAGCAACATAACATTTGATTAACTATAAATTGCCCTAATTTGTGCAACTTCTTGGAATCACTCCAAAGCAATACTGCTGCCATCAACCCCAGTTACTGCCAACAAATTCATGTCCAGAAATTGGTTGACATTCTCCATGAATGTTCATGAAAAAGGTCGGTCAAAGAAGCAAAAGTAGTTCATGGTTATCTTCTAAAATCCAATTATCCAGATAACAACTTATAGATACCACTCAATCATGTAGCTTACACATACTCAAAGTGCTCAAACTTAACAGATTGTTTCCACACTCGCATCAGGTATAATATATGCTAAACAAAATTAGACAATTGATAGAGAATCAATTGACAAAGAATCAACAATCCGAAGATACAAACAAAGAAATCGATGCTAACCTTGTGTAGAATCGTCGGGACTTGAAGGGGACCGTCGACGATTGACGGAGAATCCACAAGTACAACAATCGCATCTGTACATTGGCGCTTTATAGTCGACAATGGAGGGAATCGATCGCCGATTTGGAGGGAAGTTGTTTAACATATAACGCCAATTTAGTATAAAGCTTCGCTTGTGTATATCCGATCTCAAGGGTAAAAGAGGAACAATTTGAGAAGGCACCTCAAAACGTTACTATGAGTAGCCTTTTAAAAAGCTAGCTAACTAGCTAACTTATAATCTACCTTTTGGATTCCCAAACATGTCAAATTAAAAAAGCCCGAAAAAGCGCTAGTTTATACGCTAGCTGTGGCACGCCAAACACAGCCTTAGTAAAACAAAATTTAAGCTAACACCCATTCTCATAATTTGAGAAACCAAGTAAAAAATCGGAATAAATTAATCATTGAATGCTTAAAAGTATAAAAGTTTTAACAAAAATATATTTTCTTACTTTAACAAAAATCGGAATAAATTAGAGCATTGTATCCACTACTTCTGCATTATGGGATTTTTATTTCCAATTCTTTTAAGCCTTCTCACAATTTTACCCCTCTACTCGATTTATCATATTCGATATTCTCGTAACAAGACATCAAGGTGTTCAAGTAATAATCACAACAAATTTTTAGCATCCATCAAAATCCAATGTTAAAGTACTATTGTTCATTTTCTTATTGAATAGTGGGTACCAATATTTGTACACAAGTATAGGTACCAATATTTAAAATTTTCACACACCAGAATCCATCGAAAGATCATAATGAATACCCTGTAATACAAAACAACAAAATTAGAGGTGAATTCTAATTAGCAGTGAAAAAAGTCAACATGGATATTGCTAACTTTCAAAGTACGATAGAAAGAAGTGAAAGTTGGATATTATAATAACCGAATCAATGAAAGTACATTGTTATAAAATGTATTACTTTTGGAACAATATGAGCCCGATTGCCAGTAGGGCCAAGTTAAAGACTTGATAGCTATACATGTAAAACAACTTCCCAGAAAAAATAAGTAACTACATGAAAAGTTCATTTGGGGTACATTATGATCTAGTGATGAACAGATTTATGCAAAGAATAAGATATTGATCAATACATTCTTATTGTATCAACATGCTTTTGTCACATATATTCTATCTAATGCTTAATGGTGAAGTCAAAAGTATGATGATGCCATAATATGAAAACATGTTGGCAGGTTAGAGAACCAATGAGAAACATTTTTTGATCAATAATAGTGATAAAAGCGTGAATATATAGATCAAAGCATCCTATCAAAGCATCCTACTTTCTGGTGGTTTGAGGAATATCTTGTACTACGGTTTCTCTCAAGAACAAACTCGTAATCTTATACTCTCATGTTCTCCTCCTTCTTGAATTAATGATTTCAGAATTAAATTTCTAGGTGTCATGTGGACAGATCCTTAACGCGCACTGCTGTCGCTTCATATAATATAATTAGTCAAATTTATGAGATGTTCCTATGTGATATTGGTTTAAAGGCAAAAATACAAGTTATTCCAAGAGATCAAATCCAAAACAAATGGTAACATATAAGTCGAGATTCCTGGAATCGTTGCTCAAATTATAAACGGGGATTACAAGCAATCGCTCAAATTAGAAACGGGGATTACAAGTCGAGATTCCTGGAATTGCAAACCTAGAATCGTTCAGCAATCAAAGTCGATATTCAATCGTTCAGCAATCGAAATCGTTTAGCAATCGAATCGTTCAACAATCGAAGTCGGACCTGCATCTTCGAATTGAACCAGTCGCAATCGAAGTGTTCAACAGAAATCCCACTCAAAAACGGAACTTGATAGTCGGACCTGCATAGCTTCGTCGAAGAAGAAAAAGAAGTGGAGATATAGTCGAAGAAGTAAAGACACAGTCGAAGAAGATGGAATTTGGTTGTATTTTAGAAAAATGATCATGTATATCCTAAATAAAAAAGGGTATACGATATTTTAAACCTAAATTTATAATAAATGTATAATGGTCATTTGATAAAAAATAATGATTAAAAATATTAAAAACAAGTTTAGGTCAAATATGGTATTTTGGATATTTATTTAGGGAAATTATGATATTTAGATTTTAGATAGGTAAAAAAAAATGATATTTAGCTTTTTATTTAGGGTATATATGAAATTATCTCTTTAGAAAATGGATAATGACTTGATACTTGATAGGGTAACCTATTTTTACAATTGTTCATATTTGGTACCGAACTTATTTTTATGCTTGATTTACTCATGAATTTTTTAAAATTATTCACATTTAGTCACTTATGTTTTTTTTGTCCACAAATATGATCATTATGTTAATGGTCATATGTGTATAAAACAATAACTTTAATGGTCATATGTGTACAAAAAATAAGTTTAATGGTCATATGTGTATAAAACAATAACTTTAATGGTCATATATGTACAAAAAATAAGTTTAATGGTCATATGTATACAAAATAAAATATAAGTGACTAAAAGTGAACAATTTTAAAAAGTATAAGAGTAAATCAAACATAAAAAATTAAAAATAAGTTTAATGACCAAATGTGAACAATTTGTAAAAGTTCGTGATCTTATCAAGTCATTATCCCATAAAAAAAATACAGTTTGCCTCTTAAACCTATCCTATATCGGCTCAAACAAAGACCCAACAAATATACATCTACTTGTAAATAGGTGTTGCTAGGGTTAATGTAGATCACTCAAACCTTTTTGAACCAAGTAAACTGTAACACCCGGCTTTTAAAACAAAACACCCCTGAAAAATTTTTCATTTTTAACAAAGGTTTCAGTACTTAAAACCATAACAAAGGGGTATATTTTAATAAAACGGGTACAAGTGTATCAAGGAGAGTATAAAATACCATAACTCCTTTAAAGTCGGGCTGCTACTGACAGCATCTAAGAGTCCTACTTCTCAAGTCACGGACTCCATCTATTCCCTTATCAGGATCATGCTAACCTGCAGGAACATTTAACAAACGGTATGAGCTACAAAGCTCAGTGAGTAATCAAATCTGCAAATAACATGTACTAGAAATACATTCATATAACTGTCTGGATATCGAATCCAAACTCCTAGCTTTACTGGCTGACCAAATATCTTTTAGGATTTCACATCCTAATTTATAGCCTTACAGACTAAATCATGATAACCTCCAATTATCAGCCACGTCAGTTATTTGCGCATATACTCATGTCTAACCAATTCTGTCCCATGTTTCTTAGTCACAATGGACTGCATCATATGTCATGGCTATATCAGCCGTATCATGTCATTTTCAATATATATATCATAGCCCGCAGGCCGCACCAGCTAGGTTCAATAACCCGATATCATAGCCAAAAGGCCGCACCATGTACCTGTAATATTACCATAGCCGAATAGGCCGCACCAGTTGGATATAGCATCCAATATCATAGCCACAAGTGGCCGCACCATCTATTAACAGTTTCTTTCACGATCAATTATGGCTCACGGGTTAGCCCGCTGTTGCCTTGGCTCACGGGTTAGCCCGCTGTTGCCTAGACTCACGGCTTATCCGGTCTTGTCTATATAAGTTTGACTCATCAAAGTAAACCATGGCTCACGGGTTAGCCCGCTGTTGCCTAGACTCACGGGTTAGCCCGCTGTTGTCTATATAAAGGTTTGACTCATCAGAATAAAATATGGCTCACGGGTTAGCCCGCTGTTGCCTAGACTCACGGGTTAGCCCGCTGTTGTCTATATAAAGGTTTGACTCACAGTGCCGTTATTGTCTATTAAAGACTCACGGCTTATCTGGTCTTGTCAATATTAACTGACTCACAGTTCCGTTCTTGTCTATAATAAACTCACAGCTTATCTGGTCTTGTCATTTTCTTCTATCTTTACTCTTGTCATTTTCGTCCCTCGAAGCTGTTTCAACCTATAACAGTTCAATCATCATATATCATATATGATATCAGTGAGATTACTCACCTGGATGCTAGCTGCATTTAATTCCCGGTTGTTTCTTGCCTTCGCGTGCACCATAACCATTTTGTCCCATACCTATTTATCCATTTATATACCAAATGATAATAGGTTAATAATCATCTAAATTGACTCTAATACGTAAGAGTCCAATATTATATCATTATAAACAATGCCTAGATAATAAACTTTACATTTACTATCTTTATGTGGATTTTACTTTTCACCGAGGCATTCGAATCGATCTACAGTGCCCCCGAGGGGTAGGAAACTCAATATAAAAAATTTCCCAAACTTTTCAGACCATAACGAGCCTATGGTCCAAATTTGAGCTAAATCGGACAAGCCAAACAAAAGTTAGCATTTTGGACTCCCTGCCTTGGAGGCGCATCGCGCCCAAGGGTAAGGCGCGTCGCGCCCAGACCTTCGAGTCGCGAGCGACCACGTGGTCAAGTCGCGAGCGCTGGGCAGAGGTGCAGAAACTCCGATTTTCAAGCTATACAATCCCATTTTCTCATTTTAAGTCTTTAATACATGACTTAATCGTTTCGGGTTTGTTTCTAGGCTAAAACCTTATATCAAAACAAGGTTTTCAACCATTCAAAACAACTAAATCAATCAAAATGAAGAATTAGGGTTCTTAGTTCCAAAACCCCAAAACTTCAAATTCATCAACAATAACAACCTACTTCCATATTCTTTGATTAAGTCCTTATTAGCATGACTTAATGGAAGTATTACATCAATTTAAACACATAATTACAACTGAAATTTACAGATTTCAGTCTCTATCAATCCCATCAAGAAAACCTCAAGAACTTGGCTAGAAATCAAGTTTACTAACCTTAATGAGCTTAGGAATCACCAATCCAAGCCTTGATTCCAATTCCTTGCCTCAAGCTTCATGATTTCTGCAGAATCGCACCTGCAATTGCTCCTCCCGTTGCTGCACAATTGGCTAGTCAATGAGAGAGTCAACTCTCTTATTTATACTTCCAATTTTTTACATTTTTAGTCCTAAAGTTCATTTTCTTGAACTTTGACCACAAAATGAAGTTTTATTACAATAAAACTTTCATTCTTTATACATTTGCCACAAACAACAATATTTTTCATATTTGGTCCTTCATATGGTCAAATGACCAAATTACCCTTTTATGGTAAAATGACCAAAAATCCATTTTTATGTCATTTTAAGTCCAAAAGACCAATTTACCCTTCCAAGGTAAAATGACCATTTTACCCTTTTTATTATATTTATAAAAAGAGTATCTTGGCGTTACATAAACTCTTGGTTTATGGTTTTAATTGGTTAAGTCAATGTATTAAAAAATTTAATTAGCGTGGTAAAAGCGCTATAACGGTTGGCCAAATTGCGTAAAATAGCGTTCGATAGCGCCACTAATAGCGTAACCGCGATTTTGTGTCGCTAAATGAAATATTATTGCGATGAATGGCCGCTAAACGCTATAGCGTGCTATTCATTGCATAGTTCGCACCATTTAACGACTTCCTACCCAAAAACTTTGGCTTTCGGTTTAGGCTACATCTCGGCTCTTACTGCCCGGTTCATACGACCAGTGTACAAGCCAAAAAGCATTGTTAACACCTGGTCCACAAACTATCATATGAGAATGAACTATCGGAAGACTTAATATTATATTATTATTTTATTTAAGTGAAGTTTATTTTATCTTTATATATATATATATATATATATATATATATATATATATATATATATATATATATATATATATATATATATATATATATATATATATATATATATATATATATATAGGGGAGGGTTCCATTAATAATGAAAAAGAGGTTGAGAATGCAAGAATTAATCTGGGCCGTTAGATGCGCCAGCGCTGACGCGCCGCTCTACGACGGACGAGATGGGTTTAATTTTTCGTATATGATTTATTCATATATAAATGTGTATATTCATATATGAATGCGAGAATGAATCTGGGTCACTAGATGCGTCAGCGCTGACGCACCGTTCTACGACGACGAGATGAGTTTAATTTTTCGTATGTGACTTATTCATATATGAATGTGTATATTCATATATGATTATTCATATATCATATATGAATAATCATATATGATTATTCATATATCATATATGAATAATCATATATGATTATTCATATTCATATATGAAGAAACATATATGAATAATCATTTTTGAAACGAGCGAAAGGGAGCCACGCGTTGCTGCGGTTAAGGAAGTCAATAAAATGGTAATAAAATTAAAATAATTAAAAGTTTTAGTGGCAAAATTGAAAACGACGATTTTTTTGTGGACAAATTTGAAAACAATGAAAGTTTACTATTGTTGGCCAAAACTAAAAAGCATTGAAATTTTTTAGGCCAAAATTGAAAATAGCAAAAATTTTGGTGGCAAAATTGAAGGCAACAAATTTTAGTATTTATAGTAGGAAACAATTCGAAAATATTTATAGTTTCGAGGCTAAAATTGGAAACAAATAAATTTTTTGGTGGCAACTTTGAAAGCTACAAAACAATTAAAACTGTAAATAATGCAAAGTAAAAATTACAGATACAAAAACTGAAATTATTAAAACAGAAAAGTATGGGGACAAAACTGTAGTTTAATAAAATTAAAAAAAATTTACAGGGGCTACAAAATGTAATTATCATACATTAAAAATTATAGGGACCAAAACTATAGTTAATATAAGTTAAAGTCTATAGGGACTAAAACTGTAATTATACAAATTAAAACTACAAGGATCAGAACTGTAATAATGTTAAACTGGAAAAAAACTATAGGGACCAAAACTGTAACTAACACAAATTAAAAACTATAGAGACTAAAATTGTAATTATACAAATTAAAACTACAGGGATCAAAATTGTAATAATGGTAAACTTGTATATGCACTGTTCATTCAAGGCAACAATTGTATAATTAATGCAAAGTAAAAATTACAGATACAAAAACTGAAATTATTAAAACAGAAAAGTATGGGGACAAAAACTGTAGTTTAATAAAATTAAAAAATATTACAGAGGCTGCAAAATGTAATCATCATACATTAAAAATTATAGGGACCAAAACTGTAGTTAATATAAGTTAAAGTCTATAGGGACTAAAACTGTAATTATACAAATTAAAACTACAAGGATCAGAACTGTAATAATGTTAAACTGGTAAAAAAAACTATAGGGACCAAAACTGTAACTAACACAAATTAAAAACTATAAAGACTAAAATTGTAATTATACAAATTAAAACTATAGGGATCAAAATTGTAATAATGGTAAACTTGTATATGCACTGTTTATAGGGGTGGAATTGGTACGGTACCAATTCTTTTTTCTCCAAACCGTGTACCGTACCAACTATAGTTGGTACAAAATTTTTGCTACCAGAACCATACCAATTATACTTGGTACCAACTTGTTTGGTTACCAACAAGTTTGGTTGGTACAAGTTGGTAATGGTATATACCAAGAAATTAGCTATGTAATTATTTTAATTTTTTAAATACTTTTATTAAACATCTTAGTAAATTTTTAATTTCTAAATTTAATGTGGTAATAACTATGTAGTATCGACTAATGTGGCTAAATGACTATTGAAATATGATTTTGTTATACACACACAAATATATATATATATATATATATATATATATATATATATATATATATATATATATATATATATATATATATATATATATATATATATATATATATATATATATATATATATATATATATATATATATATATATATATATGAATTGGTTGGTACGGTACTACCGTGGTATCTCAAATTTTATACCATTACCGTACCATGTTTACTTAATTGGTATGGTACTACCAACCAAACATGTTGGCTACCAAGCATATTGGCTACCAATTTTATTGGTTCGGTTGGTAGCATGTTGGTTGGTTTTCCGTGGTACATATTTGCCAGCCTTAACTGTTCATTCAAGGCAACAATTGTATATATATATATATATATATATATATATATATATATATATATATATATATATATATATATATATATATATATATATATATATATATATATATATAATATGGTTGTGGCGGTCGGAATGGTGGTAGATGGTGACGATGATGTTGGTGATGGCGATAGAGGGTGGCGATGATGGTGGTGATGGGTGGTGACAAAGGTGGTGGTAGTGGCGGCGGTGATGGAGGTGGTGGTGGTGGCGGTGGTGGAGGTGGTGGTAATGGTGGTAGCAGCGGTGGTGGTCGATAAGGTGATAGAGGTGGTAGAGTTGCAGTAGCGGTGGTGGTGGTTGGTGGCAGTGGCGGGGGAGGTGGCGGCGGCAGCAGTAGTGGTGGCGGCGACGACGGTGGTGGTGGTGTCGCAGGTGGAAGTGGTGGTGAAAATCATATGTGCAAATTACTAGAGCGGCAAGATAAAAATATGTGGCCCATATTCATTATAGTATTCTTAACATTATTTTCATTCTCAATGGAACCTACTTTTATATATATATATATATATATATATATATATATATATATATATATATATATATATATATATATATATATATATATATATATATATATATATATATATATATATATATATATATAACTTTTACCATTGTTATTCTTATACTAAGTTTATATAAATGTGGTTACATAGAGCATAATAATCCAAAATATTGACAAATACATGCCGTTAAACTACTAGAAAGATAAGGTATTTTGTAAATTTTTTATGATGGAATGGATCCGTCGGTAATTACCGACATGAACACGGACGAAACAATGGCTAAAAGAGAAACCATAATTCCATGCCAACATAGTAACGAATTTTCTAGCACTACGTAATACTAGGTGAATCCCCACGCGTTGCACAGGAACAAAATTATGTAGTTAAAATAATATTATATGTGTTTTGTTTGAAAATATCTAAACAATGTCATCAATTATAAAATAACAATTATATATAAGAAATCAAAAGGTTGATGTATAACTAATGAATTATCTTATATTAAGACATTCTTTCTAAAAAATTAAAAAATAAATAAATAATTAGTTTTTATCATTATAAATAAAAAATAAGAAATTTTCATAAGATAATGGTTAAAATAAGAAAATAAAATCATAGTATAGTTGTAATCTTTATTGTGGAATTTTTTTCGATTTATTGGTAATGAACTAATATAAGTAAAAAAGTTTTTTAGTTACAAAGAAATATTGTTTAAATATTATGACTTTTCAACTTTCTATAAAAACTTTAATCAACTACAACCGAAAAGACATAAGTAAAAAAAGTCGATAAATTGTATTAAATTGTTTCATTTAATTAACCACATCAAACCCTCTAAAATTATAAAAAAAAAAGTTGTAGAAGCAATTTTATGATTTTATATATTACAATCTTACGAACAACAAATACTACGGAAAAAATTAATACTACAAATAATAATAACAAAAAGTACCAAAATAACTATTATAACATTTTCATTAAAAAAAATAAATAAAGCACACCTAACTCATATAAAGAATATAAAACCAATTTCAACAAAAAAATTAAAAACAATTTCAACAATATATAAAATCAACATACATTTGGTGTATTTTCTCATTTATTATACTCTTCATATTTTAATCAGAAACATTGAAAAATTAATGTTTTTATGAGAAAAATCTACTCATACAGTAACAACATATATAAATAAGAGGAATACAAAAAGTTTCTAGTAAATGCTATTAATTTAGGAAACATGAAGAGTCATTTAGATTTCAAATCATTATGTCATGAGATAACATAATATATCTAACCATATTAGTTTAGAAGGCCTCTATTAGAGTATAATATATATATATATATATATATATATATATATATATATATATATATATATATATATATATATATATATATATATATATATATATATATATATATATATATATATATATATATATATATATATATATATATATATACACACACACACACACACATACACACGTACATACATACATACACACACACACACAGACAAAGACAACAATGTTAATAGTCTTTTATCAAAAATCTTTTGCGTGGTTGTGGAGTTTATGATTCAAATATTGCAATGTATATTTTTCTTGAAATAATTGTTATATTAGTAATTTTTTCTCATAAAAATCATTCATGTGGTTGAAAAGTTTTCGAATCAAATATGAGTTTGTGATTTAAATATGAAGTTGAATAAATAAGTTTTTCGCATCAACGGTATTTGTAATGTGATTTTTTTTTAGATTATAGTGCTTGAAATAGGAAGTAGAACTAAACGATCTGGAAAAAGGTAACAAAATAGTAATTTGATGATTTTTTCGACGAACTAAATATATCATTCTTTTGTTGATTTCTATATTTTTTTCTAAATTGTTTATACAAACCTTTTGTATGGTTTAGGAGTGTTTGACATGTTTTTTGAAAATAAATATTATAATAGGTGTTTCATTGTTTTTATGTTATTAAAAGTTGTAGTAATTATTATTTCATATTATTTATTATTCATTAGGTTGTGTGTGTATGTAATCGCAATCTAATAAATAATAAATAACATAAATTAATAGTTACTACAATTTTAAATAACATAAAAACAATGAAACATTTATTATAACATTTATTTTCAAAAAACACATTAACAACTCCTAAATTGTATAAAATGTTTGTAGAAATAATTTCAAAGATATATTGAAATCAACAAAAGAATTGTATATTTGGTTCATCGAAAATCATCAAAATGTTTGTAGAAACAATTTCAAAGATATATAAAAATCAACAAAAGAATAATATATTTAGTTTATCGAAAATCATCAATTTCTCTTTCTTTTTCGTTGTTTAATTTTACTTCTCATTTCAAACACTTTAATACAAAGTAAATATATAGATTGGACTTATTATTGATGTGACAAACTCATTTCTTTAACTCTTTATATTTGAATCGCAAACTCTTCAACGACATGAACACTTTTTGAGAGAAAATACTACTAATATAGCTATTTTCCCAAAAAAAAAAATCTACATCTATAAGATGGTAAAGTTCTCATCATTTTAAAACAATAAAGTCAACATCGAAAATTAACCTACAATATGGTGGAATTCTCACAATTTTATAATTATATATAGCCAAAACAAAAATAAGTCTATGACATTGTTGAGCTCTCATGCTTATACTCTAGATAACAATAACAAAAATTGAAGAGAAGCAAATTGAAGTAATCAAGTGTGGAATAGTTCTTATATATGCAAAATATTTTAAATGAGCAAAAACAATTAATTAGCATAAGATGAAGAGATATGAGTTACAAATAAATATTTAAGTATAAGATGAAAAGTTGGGAGTTTCAAATGAATATGATGCAAGTATTTAGTTTTCTTGATTCATAATGATTTGAATGGCCTCTATTATAAGAGTTATATATATATATATATATATATATATATATATATATATATATATATATATATATATATATATATATATATATATATATATATATATATATATATATATATATATATATATATATATATATATATATATATATATATATATATATATATATATATATATATATATATATATATATATATATATATATAGGGAGAGGTTCAAACGAGGACAATTAAAAGGTTGAGAACGCGAGGACAATTCTGGACCAATCGTTTCATAAGGGTATAATAGTAATCTTAAAAATTCTCTAATAATTAATAAAATCTAAGATAATTAAAAGTTTCCTAGTATGCTGGGATTTGATATCACGTTCCTTGATTGTAGCTATCACAAACCGAACTAAATTGAGAAACTTAATATTGTCGATCAGGTAATCATGATCAAGCATCTTCATCACGTAATCGACAGTGAAGTTACAGACTATTGATTTTCATTGTAATCACGTAAGCGACATCCGACTAGAATATTGAATTTCATTGTTATCACGATCGATCGTGACATAATCGACATTCAATTTACAGATTCCGAAGAAAAATTCATTGTAATCGCGATGGACAATCAAGATTTCTACGACAACAGCGAATCAGACGAATACGAAGAAGAAGCAGACGAATACAGCGATAATGAGTCCAGTCCAAGCGAGGCAGACGAATGTGAAGAAGAAGGTAAGAATCTGATTTTTTTATCATGTATTAGTCAATTAATTTTATTTAAAAACAGTCCACAGCTCAAATTCGTCATCTAATTTTATTTAAAAAATTGTTTTCATCAATGAATATAGGATTCGTCAGTGAATTTGGATGTTATTGATTAATTAAAAGCTTGTTTTCATCAGTGAATATAGAATTCGTCAATGAATTTTATTTAAAAAAATGGATAACTGAAATTCGTCATTGAATTTGCATGTAAAAACTTGTTTTCATCAGTGTATATACAATTCGTCAGTGAATTTGGATGTTATTGATTACTGAAAAGCTTGTTTTCATCAGTGAATATAGAATTCATGAATGAATTTTGTTTAAAAAAGTGGACAAAAGAAATTCGTCATTGAATTTGGATGTTATTGTGTTGTTTTTTAAACTTTTCCCTAAAATCAGTTAGTAATAATATAGCAATGATAATTGATTGTATTGGTCATTGATTATTAGTACACCATAAACCATCTTCATCACTGAATAATATATAAAGCATCAATGAATAATATATAGAATATATTCATCACTGAGTAATGTATTCATCGATGAATACATCCAAGATAATGTTGTATTTATGAATTGAAAAGTTAAATATTTTATTGATGTCTCTTTTTTTTGTAGGATTTGAAGATGAGGATCCAACTAATGAGTCTTACAACAGTATCGAAGCCGATTCACCCGATGGAAATAGCAAATTGTGGAAACCAATCTTACCAGATGAATTTATGCCTAAGTTAGATGCGACTTTTGATTCATTAGAGGATGCAATTAAAATGTACGAAAGATACGCGGAAAAGGCAGGTTTCGATACAAGGATGTACACTACAAGAAGATTTGGTGATGATACCGTATATAACAGTCAATTCATCGATGAAATACCGTATATAACAGTGAATTCATTGATGAAATACCGTATATAACAGTGAATGAATCGATGCATACCGTATATAACAGTGAATTCATCGATGAATACCGTATATAATAGTCAATTCATCGATGAATACCATATATAACAGTGAATTCATCGATGAATATCATATATAACAGTCAATTCATCGATGGATACCGTATATAACAGTGAATTCATCGATGAATACTGAAAATATCAGTGAAATTCATGAATGTATTACATTCATTGATGAAAACGAATGTTTGACTTTTTTTTTCAGACACGGAATGGTTTTTGTGCCATTCACCACAATAGACAACCACAGTGCAAGTGAGAAAGCGTCTTCGTCTTCTAAATCAAAAACAAGAATGTGCAACGGGTGTAACAAATACATCAATCACAATTGGCGAACTTGCCCCGAGAGAATTGCTAGAGATGAAGCTTTGAAAGATAAAGAGAAATAGACAATGTCACAGATTTGGGTTTATTTGATTTATGTGTTTTATCTTTTGCGTCATTTAGCATATATTTCATGCGATATTAAGTTTTACTCTCATATTGATTAATAAGTACACTTTGTAGTTGTGACGGGTATAGTTATGAACATTACTCATCGATGAATGATATTTTAAAACTTCAAAGGGACCAATTGTGTTATTTTTACAATAGTCACTTATGAATTCACTGATATTGTTACAATATTCACTGATGAATATCATATTCATTAATGAAAATTTCTGCTTAATCATTGCTTTATACCGTATTCACCATATTTATCGTTTATTATCGTATTCACTATATTTATCGTTTAAGACCGTATTCATCGATGAATGATATTTTTAATGTACTAGTAGTTTCTTATTTATTCTTTATATTATATAATATAATTCTTTATTCCCAGTAAATAGTATATTCATCAATGAATAACGATTGTTTATAATAAAACGTTTACAAATGTTGCTATAATTGTACTGATATTTTCTTTTGTGACAAAGTATTATGTTATATAAATCTTTAGTTAGTCCCAATTAATAATACATTAACTGTATTCATTAATGAATGAGTCTATTGTCCATTAACTGAATTCATCGATGAATAAATGAATGCTTACGCAAAAAATACAAAACATGCCAAAATTCAAGGAAGAATGATATATACAAAGATGTACTAAACAACAATACCATGACCAATAAGAATATATTTGTATGTCCTAATTAATTAAAATAAAACCGGCATCCAAAGTTAGTTTACGGGAAAACCAAAAAGTTGGATTTAAAAGCCATAACATTCACTATACAACATATACTAATTATTGTTGTATGTATTTAAAATTTTTATAAAAAAAGTTATCCTAATTCGGTTATATTCATCAATGAATATATGCATATTTGCAGAAAACCCAAGTACATGCCCAACTTCAACAGAAATAAAGTCAAAGGGTTGTATTAAAATGTATTCAACATTGAATATCAACCAAAACTATAACGTAGCAAACATAAATGTTTCAAAAGAAAAGATCATCTTTTTAATATAATCACATGACTTTTTTCTAACTAAAACTTTTTAATCTGTCACGAATTTTGAATTCAACATCCGCCAGCATTTTCTTATGCTCCCTTGCTGGTAACTTCTGAAATTTAGCGACTTCGAACTCAGCAACATGCTTGTGCGTGTCGTACGCACAAAATCTGAATCATCTTCATCCAATAAGACGGGATCGGACGGATTGTTCGTGAACTTACTAAAGGCAGTCTTTTCCACGATTCTTTCACTTTTTTTCCTAACTGAAACCATAAAGAAAAACATTATAAATATAATCATTGATAGTTGTTGCAACAGCAGATAGAAATATTATAGCATTCAACATACAAAACCCTCAGGGAAACTGGTTTATAACATTTATATATGTGATGTGGCAATGTGGGACCAAAATTACTAAAATCAGCAACTAAAAATAGTCATTTTACTTGGAATTGGGACCAAATATGTTAAAAGAACCTCGAATAAGGACCAAAATTGTTAAAAGAACCTCGAATAAGGACCAAAATTGCAATTAGGAAAACATTTTGGGACTAAAATTGCAAAAATTGGCTATACTCGAGGACCATACAAGTAATTTACTCTTGCAGAAATGTAATAATAATAATTTATAAGAAATATAAAAATAAGGACATAATGTTCATTTTACAAGGGCTTAACAACCTTCAACTCATGTTGTGAGTGAATCCCGAAAACAACAATCAATCAGCCAAGAGTTGTCAAAGTGTATTCATTGATGAATTATGGACACGATATTTACCAGGAAACTGATGTAAATCTATATGATTAATGGACACGTTATTTACTAGGAAACTGATGTAATTTTATACCATAATTTACAACTTATACTTACCATTTGTGGAATTGTCATTCTTTATTTCCATTTATGGGGTTGTCATTGTTTCTTTTGGACATTAAATGGTTTGTATCTGCGTATGCAATGTACTTTCATTCTTTTTGACGAATTTAGCATCCTACTTTCCTTTTTTTGAAGTATGGCACTAAACATGAACCTCTTTTTTATTGTCAAAGTTTAGGACTTTGTGAGTATGTATATGCGTGGCTGTGACTGTTTTCACATACAAATACAAACTTCATAAAGTATATCCAGGAGTTGAAGCAAAAGAGAAAGTGGGATGATGTTTTCACACACAAAAACAAACTTCATAAAGTCACAATCACACATGTACATACTCGCAAAGTCCTAATGTTTGACAATAAAAAAGGTTCATGTTTGGTGCCATACTTCAAAAAAAGGAAAGTAGGATGCTAAATTCGTCAAAAAGAATTAAAGTACATTGCATACGTAGATATGTAATTAATCAGCTAAGACTTGTCAAAGTGTATTCATCGATGAATACAGAAAGTAGGATCCTTCATAAAGTCACAGTCACACATATACGCGGAGATGGTGTAGGAATGAACCAGGTGGCATAAAAAGCTGTAAAACCACAAATGTATCCAGGAGTTGAAGCAAAACAGAAAGTGGGATGTTTTTTTCACACACAAATACAAACATCATAAAGTCACAGTCACACATTTGTTTGACAAACCAGAAAGTGGGATTAATTTTTCGCAAAGTCCTAATGTTTGACGATAAAAAAGAGGTTCATGTTGGGTGCCATACTTAAAAAAAGGAAAGTAGGATGCTAAATTCGTCAAAAAGAATGAAAGTACATTGAATACGTAGATATGAAATTAATCAGCTAAGAGTTATCAAAGTGTATTCATCGATGAATAAAGAAAGATTGCCCATATTGAGTGTATTCATCGATGAATACGGAAATCAACAATCAACCAGCCAAGGTTTATTGCGATTTTCACTTCAATGAAACCCTAGATTACTTTTGTTACTAGATTAAGATACTTGGTGAACTCAATTACACAAATACGAACTCAATTACACAGATTAATAGGTTATAAAATCGGATTTTCATAGAACTTGAACTCAAAATCAATATTATGATGTTAAACCCGATTTCATCAATTACTCAAATACTCAAAATCAAGATTTCGATGTTAATGTATATTTCGAACTTACCTCTACTAAACTCGGGTGATTTAGTATCGTTTTTTCTAGAATCCATCGCCAAAAACCTTGCAATCCCCAATGTTGATGAAAGGCGATATTCACAGATGCTTGTTGCTCGTTCAATAAATCAAAATTTGAAGAGGATTCTGCGGGATTATGGAGCGAATACAATCTGATATACGAAAAATTACTGCCAAAATTAACCCACGAGAAATCAGGAACCGATCATCATAAAAAAAGACAAAAACCCTATAATGTCCTTGCCTGATAAATTAAATTGCATAATGATACCTCAACTTTGTAGAATTTACATAATCAGCACAATTATCACAACCCTTGATCTTGAGATTTAAATGGCTGAGATTTGTCCTCGCGTTCTCAACCTTTTAATTGTCCTCGTTTGAACCTACCTCTCTATATATATATATATATATATATATATATATATATATATATATATATATATATATATATATATATATATATATATATATATATATATATATATATATATATATATATATATATATATATATATATATATATATATATATATATATATATATATAGATGTTGGTATTATCGAACGGAATAACGAAGGAAGGTAAACTGAAAATAAAATCTCCTTTATTTTATTATTTTGTCGACATTCCATCGATAACACGACTGATTATCGACGGTTTGACAATCCCTTCCTATTCTGACGTTATTGTTTTTAATTATATTTCCAAATAATACTTATTATATAAAAACTTCATAAATAATAACAAAAGTACAAAACTAAAATGTTTTGATCACTTGAAATTTAATCAAAGCTTCCTTAAAACCTTCTTCGGGTTAGGTTTAGTCACAATATTAATTAAATATAGTAATAGTAATGTTATCAACATTATTAATATCAATATCATTAGTCCCCCACCATGTCCGAGAATATTGTCATCATGTATCTTTTGAATGTGGCAAGGGCATTGCAAAGACCAAACGATATTCTCTGGAATGCGAAGGTGTCGTATAGACATATGAAAGTAGTTTTATGTGACACCGCATTATGCATGGTATGTATGTGTAAAATTTCCTTTGATGTTCCTAAGATATATGTTTAATATATAGTGATATCAGTGTGATAGTTTCGGTGGAAAAAAGACTTAAATGTAAGAAGTTTTGTGAGAGGGGTCATTTATGTCAAAATGATGAAACTATAGACTAGGGATAGATTCATTAGAAACTGAAATGAATAATAACCTTAGGGATGGAGTTAAACCTCAAAAGTTTAATAGTTTTTATTTTATTAGTAAATGGAGGGTTCTTGGTGAAATAATGGAAACTAGAAGGGCTAATTTTGTCAAAAGATGAAAGCTACTTGTAAAAAAAGCTGGAATCTTCCTTATATTATCATAAATTTACATTTATGGAGAAGAAGAGGGCTGGATGTCTCGATTTCTAGCATGCATGAAGGTATTAACTTGAATGTTGAATAACTAGCAAAGGAATTAAGGATTTCCAGCACATTAAGGCAAGAGCAAGGGAATAGCAATAGGGGAAGGAGTTCAACATACTTGACACTTAATTAAGGTGAGTAGTCGATCGTACACTTTCTTATGAGATGGATATGTATTGGTTTGTCTTGTTGCAGGTATTATGCGGTTATACGTCTAAGTGACGTACGAAAATGCCTTAGTGGGCAGTTGTAATGCCTTGGTGGATTGTTTTGCATTAGCAGTTTGAAAATGTCTTGGTGGCTTGTTGTAATTCCTTGGTGGCTTAAACAAATACTTTAATTGCTTTGGAAATTGCCTTTGTGGCTTGGAATGTCTCTATGGCTTCAATGGTGCCTTGCGGAAACTTATATTTATGTGATTAGGAAGTAATATGAAATTGTGAATTAATTTGATTGTAGGTGATATTGTTATATCTTTTAACATATTGTTATAGGGTTGCTCACTAAGCTTTTAAAGCTTAATGTGCATATGTTAACTATCTTGCAGGTTCTAATAAGAATGCTAAAGGTAAGGAGAAAGTTGAAGCGTAACACGACTCTAGACTATATGAAGACGTAGCGGCCCGACTTGGATGTTATGCTTTTGTATATGTTTTTGTACATCCTTGATACTATTATGGTCTTGGTTGATATACAGTACACCTAGAACTTTGATAGCTTTTGTTAAACTTAATATGTATATGTGTTTTGATAATTGAAAATTTTGGGTGTACATTGTATGTATATCTGGCGTTGCATTTTAGATTGATCCTCTAGGTGGATATCATTTTTATTATATCCTGAGTACCCATCTAAGAAACATTAGAATTTATGTCTGGTTAACTTCTCTACAATTTGATCAATAAAATGATCCTTGGAGGTTGTCGCGTTGAGTTTGCGGTATTCAATACAGACTCTCCATCATGTAACCAGTCTGGTGGATACCTTCACACCATCCTTTATATCTACGACTGTAATCCATGACTTTTCGGTACCTTTTGTGTCGAGCTGACCCAATCACTGTCATAGATGGGATAAATGATACCAACATCTAACCATTTCGATACTTATTTCTTCACCACTTCTCGTAAGTTCGGGTTGAGTCTGTGCCAAGTGTACCTAGCCGGTTTGGCTCAGTCTTCTGTAATGATCCTATGCATACAGGTTACGGGGTGAATTCCTTTCAAATCTGCATACATCCATCCAATAGCCCCTTTTTATTTAGACAACACCTTCAGTAGTGCTTCTTCTTGCGAACATGTCAACTCTGCCGATATGATAACTAATAAATTGTTGTTAGCTCCCTAGAATGAATATTTTAAATGCGTTGGAAAAGTCTTGAGTTCTAATACTGGCGGTTCTTGCAGACGGTTTTAATGGTGCTTCAATATTGGATGGTAGTTGTTCGACTTGATAACACCGAGGTGGTCTTCCTTGTTCAATAGCATCTGTGAATGCTTCCTCCACCCTTGTAGCTTCCTCTACCTGCATTACTTCATCCTTATTTTGTGAAAGTAATAACTTCACTGGATCTGAGTTTGGCATTTCTAAAGCAAACTGTTGAACTAATTCATCGAACATGTCTATTTGGTAGCATTTATGTTCTGAAGATCAGTTAATGCCAGTTTTGAACACATTGATCTTTAGCTTCCTGTTCCCAAAGGAAATATTCATCTCCCCCTTTCTACATTTGATCTGAGCGTTCAAGGTTGCTAAAAAGGGATAACCCAATATGATTGTCGGTTGGTGTTCCTTAAGGGAGTGCTCCGTATCTAATACCAGGAAATCGACTAGATAGTAAAAGTCTTCCACTTTGAATATTACATTGGATATACTCCTTGGGGGACCTTCATATATTTTTCGGCCAACTGCATGATAACATCAGTTTGCTCTAGCGTATTGAAGTCGTGTTTATCGAACAAATTCCCTGGAAGGATGTTCACGCTTGCCCCAATATCTAAGAGCTCCTTCTTAATATTGATGTTGCCTAAAGTGGCCAATGACAATGGTGCTCCAGGATCTTTTAGTTTCAGCGAAAGCGGATTTGAAACATTGGAACTCGCGTGTTTTGTTAACTCTGCCTTCTTTGGGAGATACGCTGAAGTTTCCATTTCTGGACACACAAATCTTTTAGAAACTTCGTATATGACGGTACTTCTTTTATGAGCTATATCAATGGAATGTTGATCTTAACTTGGCTGAATAATTCCCACATCTCCTTTATCTCTAGCCCCCGTTTCCCAAAGGGTAATGTAGTCGGCGCCTCCAATGTTGAAGGGTATGGTGTGATGTCCCTATGCTTACTAGGCTCTCCAGTTTCAAACCTTTCGTCATGTCTAATCATTGTTGCTTTCTTTGTCTTCAACTTCCTCTCTGCCTTGTCTTGTTCATAAAAAGTTATTTCCATACTGCTATTATCATCCACAAATAGAGTGCTTACTTTGTTGTCCACCTTCTTGCCACTCCTCAAGGTGATCACCTCATTAACATGGTGTTATTTCCTAGGTTTCTGAATGTTGGATGGATTTACTTCTATTGTACTCAGAAGTTTACCCTCACCTGTTTTCCCTAGTTGTTCAGCCAGTTGTGCAATTTGTCTCTTAAGGGCAACAATACACTTCGAATTCATGTCTATTTTTTATGGATTTGAGCAATGAATTCCATAATATTTTCTAGCTTGCTATTGTCATGTTCCTCCTTGTTTGATGGACTCGCATCCCTATTGTTGTTTGACGATTGGAACTGCTTTTTTTGTTCTGGTTTTGAAAGTTCCCATGGCGGTTGTTGTTGAAATTGCCTCCATTTTTGTACCCACCTTGTTTGTTTGATCTGAACGGTAGTGGGTTGTTATGTTATTGTCCATACCCATGGATTTGACTAATCTCCTCGTTAGTTTTACTACATGCATCATCACTATGATCCTACAACTAACAAACATCTTCAGTCCATGTAGTACGTGAGCACCTTTTTCCTTGCTATGGCTAGAGTTTAAGAGATCAAATTTTTTGTTTAATGAATTAATATCATATTTAACTTTGTTTGCTAGGCTTTTTCTAGTCCCATTGAAGCGATAGGAAAAGTCGGGTTATCTCGATTCTTTCCTGAGTAATTGGTCTTGGACCCATTACTCAATTGCTCCAGGAAGTGCCAAGCTTACTCACTATCATGCATCATTATTATGCCACCTGACGAGACATTGATCATCACATGGTGTGTACTGTCTACTCCATCAAAGAAAAACCTAACTAACTACCAAAGCGGGAACTGATGATGTAGACATTAGTGTAATATTTCCTTGAGACGGTCAAAAGCATCATGGAATTCCTCGTTAGGTTTTTGTTGGAAATTCTAGATTGCTTTCCTTATCACTGTGGTTTTACTTGCAGGGTAAAACTCTTGCAAATTTTTGGTTTTTAGTTGATCTCAAGTAGTGATACTATTGGGCGCAAGAGTTGTAAACCAATATTTTGCTTTCTCCTTCTAAGTAAACGAAAATAAGTGCAACCGGAAGAAATTCCTATTAATCCCTCTCGGAATATTCGAGTTTGCTATTGCGAGGAATTCGTAAAGGTGATGTTGAAAATACAATAACTGATCTCCACGAATAAGGGTTATTAAGCCGGTTACTGTGTGACAGATATGTATTTTATCTATAATATGCGGAATAAATATAAACTAAAATTAAATAACTGAAAGCTATAAATAAGTAAAATAAAGCGGTAAATTTAATCTAGACAGTATTTAAATGGACAGAAAGCGGTAAATAAAGTAAATGTTAGAAGTTAGAGGTTAGATGTAATAAACGCCATTATCAACGATAAAGTGTTTTTACAATAAATAAAAAGGTTAGAAGTTAGAAGTTAGAAGTTAGATGTCTCGGTTAAATACAGTCCACATATGTTTTCGTTGTCAAGGTTCAATTCGGATGTATTGGATATTTGGTACAGTTGATTTATAACAGTTTAAATAAATCAATAACGACACAGATAATTTCAAAAGAACTTATCGATAGCTGAGGAAGATGGTGTTTTCTTTGAAGCGTCGATTCTTGTTCTTTACGGTAGGATGAGGTTTGGTAGTTTTTGGTGTTTGGTGAAATGGGTTTTTGGTGTCGGTTTAATTGAGATGCACGGGGTTTTTGTGGTTTAGTTTTCGTGGTGTATGTATTTGGTAGAGGGTGTGTAGGTTTTGTAGTTTGGTATTCGGGTTGAGGTTGTTTAGAGGTTTGAAGTTTGGTGTCGGGTAGAGGTTTTGTTTGGTGTCGGGTAGAGGTTTTGTATGGTGTTGGGTAGAGGTTTTGTTTGGTGTCGGGTAGAGTATGGGTGTAGCGGTTTTGTTTGGTGTTTGTTTGGACGTGGATTTTCTTTGGTTGAAAAGAGTTTTCTAGAGAGTTTTGGCAGGTTTTTTGCTCTTTGGACGTAGGGTAATCTTGATGTATTGGTGCTTGAATGGGTATGGTGTGGTGTAAGGTTTTTCTGCACTGCACTAGAATGGCAAGAGGTGAGCTTCTTATTTATAGTTGCTGAGAACAGTGTTCGCGTCGCGACCAGGTCTTCCGTCGCGTCGCGAGGGTGCGCTGTCGTGTTGCTTTTGGTCGGCCACTGGTTAGTGCGTTGTGTTGGTAGTCTCGCGATCAAGAAGTAGGTGGTGTCGCGTCCAAGGTCTTCGCGTCGCGACCACCCTTGCCGTCACGTCGCGATCGCTGTAGCGATCTGGACTTCTGTGTTTGCTCTTCTTCACGTCGCGACCATGGTGTCCGTCGCGTCGTGATTGCTGTAGCAGTGTGACATTTTTGTATTTTGCTCTTTGGTTCGTAGCATTACTTCCTCAGGATTGGTTGTTTTCTCAAAGTTTCTCGGGTCTAGATTCATTCTTGTTTTTGATCTCGAATTCACGCAACCTGAAATAAACTGATAATATTTGTTAGATAAAAACAGTTCATCTTATTTCAGTGATGTCACATACAAAAATATATTTTTCAACAATTTCCCCCTATGTGATCATTACTGAAATAAGAATAGATTAAAAGGTAAGGTAGCAAATTCTTGAAATTTGGATAAAACATTTATAAAACCATATCACTTGTTTTGAAAAAGTGTGACTAGATTTTACTTATGTTTTGAAAAATGTTTGTCAAGAATATATGTTTCTGAATCAAGGTTTCAGGTTCAATTATCAAAAGGTTTTTGTATATATACTTTCATAATATTCCTTAAGATTTTATAACATTTATAAAGACGACAAGTGATCTTAATAGGTCGATTCAGATGAACTCTCATAGGTATAGCTCACACTTGACTGAGGTGTTTTGGTTGTTCTGGGTGCAGAACTGGTGTATAATCACTAAAGATGAGTGATATCTCTCAGTTTGAAGGTGTTGACTTATGCTTAATGTGGATTTATACCTATATACTTTAGTCACTTCGTCTTCATATTAGATAATCAATCACATAAGACTGGTTTCGGCATTACTCAGAGGGTTTCTTCATTCATGCCATTGATGTTCACTCTCTCTCCGTCGGGAAATACATGTAGAGGGGTTTAAAAATTTTCATAGTGCATATTGTAACTAAGAATATTCAGCTTATGAAGGCTATAGTATCTCGGTAAGTCTTCGGTTTTGAAAGCTATATTTGATAAAGCTTTTGAGAATTCGTTGTTTGAGAGATGTCTGTCTTTATGGATTGTTGTAATAACTCTTCTTTTTCTTTGATGAAGTGTTCACATTTGTTTTATCTTTTCTTGATTTTCGCGAATACCTTTTGTGTAAAAGATATCTGATGTGGTTACCGGTTGTGATTTGTTGACATCATTTGTTGGATATGACTTTGCGTTTTGAGATTTTGAGTTTTCTTCTGGTTTTCTTGGATATGACTTTGTCGTTTCTTCAATTTGTCAGACTTACTATGCAAGATGATAAATCTTTTCTTGATGTGGCTTGATTGAGGATACGGATAGGTGATATAAAAGACAGTTTGTCTAATATATAAGAAAATGATTGTATCGTCCCTGGTCATTTTGATATCTAAGCAAAAATGAGACTAGCATCACGGTATAAGAGTATAAATCCTATAAGTCATAATGAAAACACCTTTGCTCACAGAAATGAATTTCACTTAGCAGTTGAAGACGAGGCACAAATTCTCACATGGGTTTGGTTTTCATCTGAATCTCCTGATCTTATGTCCCTTAATAGATAAAATCGTTATAATTGAAATAAATTCAAAGGGAATAGGAGAATGTTCATAACGAAAATTTTTGAAATTTGAACCTTCTCTTTAATTAAGAATCAATATAACTGAGAACATTCATCGAGCATAAGTATCTGAAAATTTAGTCAAGAAGATGTTAATCACATGGTTTTATAAAAACTTTTAAAAGGATAAAACTTTATTCAAATTTTTTTTTTGTGATTTTTGATTATGTAGATGTTTTTTTTTGAAATATTTGGTTATTTGAATGTTTTTGGTAAATTTTGGTTTGGAGGTGAGAATGGGGTAACGAGAGTTCCCCCATAAATGATGCACTGGGATCATTTTGGATAGGTAGATTGGGATTGTTTAAAGATGAATTTGGTTTTGGTGGTTCTCCCATAAATGATGCATTGGGATCATTTGGACAGGTGGATTGGGGTGTTTTAGGAGGGATCTGGTTTTGGTGGTTCCCCCATGACTGGATCCGCATCATTTTGGTTTGATTGTGAAGTTTCTGCATCGGAGGTAGTGTGGGTTTGAAGTCTCGTAGAAAGCTCTGGTTTCCTGTCATATGCTTGGAGTAGCCACTATCGATATACCATGTGTCATCCTTGGGCTCTCCAGCACGAAGTGCCTGCAATTAGACAGAAAGTTTAGGTACCCAAACCATGGTGGGTCCTGATTTGTTAATGGTTTTCGGTGATTTGAAATCATTATGGTTTCTGTTAAATGGACGAAGTGGTTGAGGCTTGATTTGACTTATCAGATTTTCCCAATTTAAGATTTGTTTTTGAAAACCTGTCATTTGGAAAGATTTCTGATTGTGTGAAAGGTATCCTTTATGTAATGACTTGTCTGATAACCTTTCTTTGTTTTTGTGATGAGGATGGTTTTGAAAATTTTTTTGTTTTTGTGGCAAGGAGGCTGGTTTCAAAGGTTTCTTTTGGGTTTGTTTGAAAACTTTGGGCTTGCCTTGTTCCCTTTGAAGAGCAATTGGTTTAGAGGTATTGCCTTTCTTGTAAAAGGAGTTTGCTCTATTCAAAAAGTCTTTAAGTTTGGAGTTTTGGTTGGTAATTTGGATTTGGTGGGTTGAAGACCTATTAGTGAAAGATCTTTTGGAAACAGTGAAATCAGTATCATCTGGGTTACAGTTGATAACTGTTTCGTCGTCTGAATTTTCCTCATTTACAGATGTGGATTGATCTGTTAGAGTTGATTCAGAGTTTTCACAAATTGTCCCATTTTTCTTTTCAGACATTTCATTTTCAAAGGATTCTCTTCCAATTCCTGGTTTATACTTCGTATCAATTTTGCCAGTTCATAAGTTTTTTGCTTTAGTGAAAATATCATCACTCAATTTTCTAGCAAGATTGATAGAATCCAGTTTTCCTTGAAATCTTTGATTTTCGGATTCAAGAAATTTGATTTGTTTTGAAAAATCATCTAATTTCAGAATCAAACTAGAGTTTATGTAACACCCGGGTTCTCATACAAAGTACACCCAAAAAGTTTCAAACAATTATACATTAAATGGGTATACTTGTACTCAAATCACGGATCAAGATGTTATCATCACATGTAATTATACAAAAGGTCCTTACAAATTTTAACCAGGCATTACAAATAAACCAAAGACAGCTAAAGGACAGGCTCTAAACTTGTCCGTCTCTCTTTATCACATGCTCTCCCCTATCACAGCTACGGATACCTGCATAACAACATAACACTCAAGTGTAAGCTTATAAAAAGCTTAGTGAGTAATCATTATTAATCATGTCTCAACACCCGATGTCTCTTTAAACTCATTCTCAACAAACTTTCTCATTCGCTCGTTGTAACTAAATTTATTTTGAATGGACTATCTCTGTCCCTCGCTGTGGTTAACACACTTAGCCATTTATACCAAAACAATATTAACACCTTATGAAACTCATATAACTTTTCTCTTTCTATAATGAACAACTCAACGACAACATAGTTCAATTAAAAGAATTAGTAGGTAATTACTAACCTGTAACACATCTCATCATCATATATACAAATTATTAACCTGTAAAACATCTCATTATACATACCAAGGGTTAAAACAACACATATAAACTCATTCCACTTCAAACTCTATTTTAGCTCATAAGCCCTCATGGCTATATAAATTGACTCAAAACTCTTTAATGTGACTACATTAACATCTACTCAGTTTATACAATCAATATATATACTCAACTCGGTTGTTGTTATTCACATATAACAATTCACTCTACAATTGGGTTATAACAATAATAACTTAACATATATATATGTATTCAGTCTACCATAAGGTAGATTTCTACTCAAGTACATAAGAGTACTCACCTGATATTGGTTTAGTAAGTGGAACTCCCAAAACGCGCATACCGGACTCCTGATCGCTAGACTTGGTCGTATCACCATAGTCTAAATCAATTTCTCAATTATCCACAATTATCTCAATATCATTTATCTCAAATATGTATATCTCAAAAGAGGAAAAAGGAGTATAAACGGTAATTATCAACTCCATATTTACCGAAACCCCCAAATCCGCGGTTCTACTCATTCAACCATAGGAACTCGACAATAATCTCACCAATAACTCTAAAGGCATCCACTAACAACCTACTAACAACGTATATCTCAATTTATAGCTAAAACATGAAGATTAAAAGCTAGGGTTTAAAACCCCAAAAACCAAGAAATACTCACCTCGACAAATTCGAAAGCAAGACCACGTTTATGGGGTTAGATCCGCATCACTTTACACTTCCCTACGAATCTCTGGCTTTAATTTGACTCAAAATCGCCTCCATAAGCTCTGAAAATCGATTTGGAATGTTTGTGGGTCGAGAAAATGGTTTAAATGAGGGCAAAATCGAATTTATACCCGCACGAACCCCGACCCGGGCTGTCAAACCCGCCCCGGGTTTTGATCCGCAATTCACCGCCTCAGACCCAGCACAGCACGGTCCAGGTTTTGTGACCCGACCCGGGTTACTGCTGAACACGACCCGGGTTTTGTGACCCGACCCGGGTTTGTTGATTTTCATTTTCTTTTGTTTCTTTTATCTCTTTTAGCATTCTACTTTTCTTTGATTAATTTTTAAACATCGTAACTCACGTTTTAACTCATCTATGCTCGTTTATATCAAAAGTTAAAATAACTCTACCATAAATTAAAATTACGGTATTACAAGTTCTTACCCCCTTCAAAAGATTCCGTCCTCGGAATCTCTTAGATTTGGCATGGCTGATACAACCATTTCACCACCGTAATCATGCAATCACGTATGATAATGACATTATCATCTCGTCATCTCACATGACATATATATATACTGTCACACGTTACTTACTCATAATATAGCTATAAAACTCAAGCTTCCTCGATTAACATTACAGTCAAAAACTTCCCTACTCTACTTTTCTTTCTGAAAAATCTTTACGACCACCATTATTCTCGTAATATGATCTCTATAACCACATTGGTTGTTACCATTTCATATGGACAACCACTCACTCTTTCAGGGCACTCCCTTGTTATAGCTTTGCCGATACGAAGGTATTTCACCTCACTCTTCAAGTGATACTCCAATCATTATCATCACTTACACACACCTATATCTATGGTTCACATCGAGCCATATTCTCAGCGTACCATCCACTCTTTCTATAACACTTATCTCAATAACTATTTGAGATTCAACTTTCATTTCCAATCTCCTTAAATGGTTTACTCTAACTCATTAAAGAAAACGGTCTCACCGATTCCAAGCTCACATTCTCTCTTAATTTACTTCTCATATCGTAACATGTGAATAATTGATTTCTCATCAACATAGCTCGTAAATACTAGGATAAAAATTCAGAAATAACAAAATATTAGAAACTATCTTAAGTTTCACTCACGCCTCCTCTGAATTTGTTATTTAACTCTCGACACTTTAATCACACAAAATCCGTTTCAGTTGTCTCATCACCACAACCGACTTCAACTTCTCTGAAAACACATTCATCTCTGTTCCCTCCTCATTACACATATTAGGTTTTTACCCAATATACAACTAACAATCTTCCACCAATTAACTCCTTTTTATCTCAGTTCAACAACATACCTCATGTTGTTTCTCACAATGTACTCGCTTATTATATCATCTCTTATGTGGACAATTTACATCACGTTCTCACTCAATCGATAATCATTAGATTTATATTAAACTCAATAATTTATTTTCAAATAATTTATCAACGCAACCGCATATATTCCTCCTGACATACAATCAGTAAGAACTTTTCCTCTCACCACTTCTCCGCCATTATCACCGTAATTTATAATTCATCCGTATGACACCAATAGGTCATACGTATGGCTCACCGAAATCCCTATACACGACTCAAATAATAACATCTGTCACCGCAATCTCTATGGTGAGATCATATCTCATCACTCGACTAACTCATTAATCTCAAGAAAATAACCCAACGTTATTGTAACAAAATCTACTATTGATCATTTCATACGAATAAGTAGTTTTGTCATATTCACACTCACGCATTTATTTCACTGGCAGTAATTGGTTTGATTGCTAAGGAACGAATCCTATCAATCACAACTACAATTACTTTCTTTTTCTTTTAACTCATATCTTCTCATTATATATTTATAAAACTGTATTTCGTTCAACATGTAAGAAATCTCACACATACTCAACACGACTACATGATAAACACACATACTCACAATAACATTTCTCAATAGTATTACTCATTGTATTATCTCACAATACCTCTTTACTGTTTCTCAGCCTCTGATTCGTCCTCTTCTAAACCCGTAGGTTTCAAGCCACCCAAGCTTACTGCTACATTCATATCTATCCATACGCAAGGATAGTACATGTCTCATTACTCTACATCATCATAATGTACATGCCTGTCTACACACAAGCACAACACTATAGCACCACTCTGGCTCAACTCTTGGTACCCCGTACCATCATTTGGTCTCATCATTCATAGTATCTTACAGTACCCCGTACTGTTCTCCAAACTCACTAATCAACACTATCTCATAGTACTTCGTACCGTTCTCTGTTATCAGCACTCAACGCTGTGTTACGGTATCTCATACCGTCCTCTGATCAAATCATGGTACCTCGTACCATTTTCTGATTTCAATCCATCTCCTCTTCTACTCTAGGAAATTTTTCCTTACGGTCTCAAACCATATAGACTCACCGTTACTCCTCCTTTCGTTTGAGTCACAAAGATCTTCACTGCTCTAACCACAAGATACTCGTCTTGTGGTTCCATAGAAATATGTGGCCTCAACATCAGCTACTCAATATGTAGCCCCACGAAATATGTGGTCTCAATCACATTTACTCATTATGTGGCCCAACAAAGTATGTGGTCTCAACCACTTTACTCGTTATACGGTCCCACAAAATATGTGGTCTCAACCATATTTACTCGTTATATGGTCCCACAAAATATGTGGTCTCAACCATATTTACTCGATATATGGTCCCACAATTATGTGGTCTCAACCATATTTACTCAGTAACTAACTCAATCTCTAAGCCAATAAGGCCTAGATGAACCACTCTAGGTTCTCTCAATTTATAACCACAAGGTACTCTTTATGTGGTTACTCAAGTGTCCTCTGATAACGCTGTCACAAATATCTCATTTTGTGACAACTCCAAACTACACAGTTCAAATTCTCAGTATGTCAACTCATAATCAGTTATCGTGTGCAATCAACTACACACTCACCGTCTTTCTCAACTCATACTCTTTTGGCTATCTCAGCCATTTATTTTGATCAATCACAAGTACTAGTCATGTGGCCCCACAGAATATGTGGTCTCAGTCACATAAGTACTCGTGCACAGAAATCTCATTTCATCTGTGAAACAATAAGCAATATATATATTTTCATTAGCAAGATCTCTCTTCTCTTGACTCGGAATCTACAACCATATTAGCTTTAAAAACACTAGCTAATTGTTAGCAATATCAACTCAATCATAATACCATATGCAGTAATACTCATAGACTCGATTGCAATCTCACATATACTCATTTTAACAATCTATTAATCTCAACTACCTTATGTTGACATTTTTTTTTAAACGAAACTTTATAACACAATCATATCAACATTTACTCTAATTATACAACCAATATGCACTTTTGACTCGGCCACTTTTACATACTCATAACAGTTTACTCAGTCAAATGTTACAACAATAATCACAACATAGCAAAATAGTATATGAACTCAATTACAACATTTCTCATTGTTATAATAATCAATGCAAGAACATGTTACCTCAGTCACGCTAATATCTATTCTTCTCTATTAATCATTATTTATATATATTCATTATACACTCTCCTCCATGGTTGCTAAGTATTCGTCAAGCAAACACTTATAATCTTTATTTTAAAATCACAAAGCACTCGTTATGTGATATGTAAATCTTACCTCAAATGAACACGACGTTCTCATCTCGATGTCGGTTCCTCATAGCAACAAAATCTTGTTTTCTCATTAGTTGAACCTTGCGTACTTCGGATCTCAACTCTCGAATGTACTCGGCTACACTCACATGTCTAAATTCTTAGCTCATGCTCAGCTTATACTCATACTCTTTCTCATCATTAGTTGGAATTTCACCTCAACCGGGATCTCATCTCATCATCAGTTTGAATCTCGTCATTCTGGAATCTCATCTCACTTGGTATCTCATCTCGTATTCAGTTGACATCTCATTATCAATTGAAGTTCTCGTCTTCTCATTAGTTGATATCTCATATCAACCAAAATTTCGTCTCATCATCCTCTGTAGGTCCAACCGAATGTGACCATTTTATCAACTCATCCTTCATCTGTCTCAATACATGTATTCACCCATAGAATATAACAAATAATAAATATGATAGAAGAGTTATACTCAACTCATACTCTAACGTCTGCAGCGGTATCTTTTCCAAGCATGTGATAGGGGCTCTCTCTCTTCTCGGTTCAAGTCTAGGACTCTACACTCAAAGACCTAGTTCGCTTAAACCATGCTCTGATACCAACTTGTAACACCCGGGTTCTCATACAAAGTACACCCAAAAAGTTTCAAACAATTATACATTAAATGGGTATACTTGTACTCAAATCACGGATCAAGATGTTATCATCACATGTAATTATACAAAAGGTCCTTACAAATTTTAACCAGGCATTACAAATAAACCAAAGACAGCTAAAGGACAGGCTCTAAACTTGTCCGTCTCTCTTTATCACATGCTCTCCCCTATCACAGCTACGGATACCTGCATAACAACATAACACTCAAGTGTAAGCTTATAAAAAGCTTAGTGAGTAATCATTATTAATCAAGTCTCAACACCCGATGTCTCTTTAAACTCATTCTCAACAAACTTTCTCATTCGCTCGTTGTAACTAAATTTATTTTGAATGGACTATCTCGGTCCCTCGCTGTGGTTAACACACTTAGCCATTTATACCAAAACAATATTAACACCTTATGAAACTCATATAACTTTTCTCTTTCTATAATGAACAACTCAACGACAACATAGTTCAATTAAAAGAATTAGTAGGTAATTACTAACCTGTAACACATCTCATCATCATATATACAAATTATTAACCTGTAAAACATCTCATTATACATACCAAGGGTTAAAACAACACATATAAACTCATTCCACTTCAAACTCTATTTTAGCTCATAAGCCCTCATGGCTATATAAATTGACTCAAAACTCTTTAATGTGACTACATTAACATCTACTCAGTTTATACAATCAATATATATACTCAACTCGGTTGTTGTTATTCACATATAGCAATTCACTCTACAATTGGGTTATAACAATAATAACTTAACATATATATATATATGTATTCAGTCTACCATAAGGTAGATTTCTACTCAAGTACATAAGAGTACTCACCTGATATTGGTTTAGTAAGTGGAACTCCCAAAACGCGCATACCGGACTCCTGATCGCTAGACTTGGTCGTATCACCATAGTCTAAATCAATTTCTCAATTATCCACAATTATCTCAATATCATTTATCTCAAATATGTATATCTCAAAAGAGGAAAAAGGAGTATAAACGGTAATTATCAACTCCATATTTACCGAAACCCCCAAATCCGCGGTTCTACTCATTCAACCGTAGGAACTCGACAATAATCTCACCAATAACTCTAAAGGCATCCACTAACAACCTACTAACAATGTATATCTCAATTTATAGCTAAAACATGAAGATTAAAAGCTAGGGTTTAAAACCCCAAAAACCAAGAAATACTCACCTCGACAAATTCGAAAGCAAGACCACGTTTACGGGGTTAGATCCGCATCACTTTACACTTCCCTACGAATCTCCGGCTTTAATTTGACTCAAAATCGCCTCCATAAGCTCTGAAAATCGATTTGGAATGTTTGTGGGTCGAGAAAATGGTTTAAATGAGGGCAAAATCGAATTTATACCCGCACGAAACCCGACCCGGGCTGTCAAACCCGCCCCGGGTTTTGATCCGCAATTCACCGCCTCAGACCCAGCACAGCACGGTCCGGGTTTTGTGACCCGACCCGGGTTACTGCTGAACACGACCCGGGTTTTGTGACCCGACCCGGGTTTGTTGATTTTCATTTTCTTTTGTTTCTTTTATCTCTTTTAGCATTCTACTTTTCTTTGATTAATTTTTAAACATCGTAACTCACGTTTTAACTCATCTATGCTCGTTTATATCAAAAGTTAAAATAACTCTACCATAAATTAAAATTACGGTATTACAGTTTATGTCAGTTAAATCTTGAATTTTTAGTTTTAACTGAAAGACTTCTATTTCTAAGGTATCTTTTATTTCAGATGGAAAAACAGATTGATTTTTTATTTCTAAATCCCTTTTTTGTTTTAGAGCTTCATTTAATTGATCTAAGACGTGATTATATTCTTCTGTTTTTCGTTCGACGTCTCTTTCAAGTTTGTCTCTAGTCCTTGTTGATTCTCCAAATCTGAGTTGCAAGGTTTGTAATTAAGATTTGTAGATATCAGATTTGACTATTGTGTCATGATATAGTTTGAGATCAGCTTTCAAACTGTTCTCAATCTTAGTCATGTGGGACTCAAATGGTGTTTTTGAAAGACCGATTTCTGAGATCGTAGACCATACCTGATCGATGACATATGGAGCTCTTGAGTAGGTTGTGGAAGACATTTTTGGGTTGTTTTTTTTTTTTTTTTTTTTTGGTTTTTTTTTTTTTGAAAATTTTAAGATTTTAATTTTTTTTTATTAATTTTTTTTGAAAGGATTTTGAACAAATGATATTAAAATGAAATTTTTAAGGAAAACTTATTGGTTGGTTATAAAAACGCTACACAAATAAAGTTTTCGACAAAAATTTCAGACTAAATCACACGAGCTCTGATACAAATTGTTGAAAATACAATAACTGATCTCCACGAATAAGGGTTATTAAGCCGGTTACTGTGTGACAGATATGTATTTTATCTATAATATGCGGAATAAATATAAACTAAAATTAAATAACTGAAAGCTATAAATAAGTAAAATAAAGCGGTAAATTTAATCTAGACAGTATTTAAATGGACAGAAAGCGGTAAATAAAGTAAATGTTAGAAGTTAGAGGTTAGATGTAATAAACGCCATTATCAACGATAAAGTGTTTTTACAATAAATAAAAAGGTTAGAAGTTAGAAGTTAGAAGTTATATGTCTCGGTTAAATACAGTCCACATATGTTTTCGTTGTCAAGGTTCAATTCAGATGTATTGGATATTTGGTACAGTTGATTTATAACAGTTTAAATAAATCAATAACGACACAGATAATTTCAAAAGAACTTATCGATAGCTGAGGAAGATGGTGTTTTCTTTGAAGCGTCGATTCTTGTTCTTTACGGTAGGATGAGGTTTGGTAGTTTTTGGTGTTTGGTGAAATGGGTTTTTGGTGTCGGTTTAATTGAGATGCACGGGGTTTTTGTGGTTTAGTTTTCGTGGTGTATGTATTTGGTAGAGGGTGTGTAGGTTTTGTAGTTTGGTATTCGGGTTGAGGTTGTTTAGAGGTTTGAAGTTTGGTGTCGGGTAGAGGTTTTGTTTGGTGTCGGGTAGAGGTTTTGTATGGTGTTGGGTAGAGGTTTTGTTTGGTGTCGGGTAGAGTATGGGTGTAGCGGTTTTGTTTGGTGTTTGTTTGGACGTGGATTTTCTTTGGTTGAAAAGAGTTTTCTAGAGAGTTTTGGCAGGTTTTTTGCTCTTTGGATGTAGGGTAATCTTGATGTATTGGTGCTTGAATGGGTATGGTGTGGTGTAAGGTTTTTCTGCACTGCACTAGAATGGCAAGAGGTGAGCTTCTTATTTATAGTTGCTGAGAACAGTGTTCGCGTCGCGACCAGGTCTTCCGTCGCGTCGCGAGGGTGCGCTGTCGTGTTGCTTTTGGTCGGCCACTGGTTAGTGCGTTGTGTTGGTAGTCTCGCGATCAAGAAGTAGGTGGTGTCGCGTCCAAGGTCTTCGCGTCGCGACCACCCTTGCCGTCGCGTCGCGATCGCTATAGCGATCTGGACTTTTGTGTTTGCTCTTCTTCACGTCGCGACCATGGTGTCCGTCGCGTCGTGATTGCTGTAGCAGTGTGACATTTTTGTATTTTGCTCTTTGGTTCGTAGCATTACTTCCTCAGGATTGGTTGTTTTCTCAAAGTTTCTCGGGTCTAGATTCATTCTTGTTTTTTATCTCGAATTCACGCAACCTGAAATAAACTGATAATATTTGTTAGATAAAAACAGTTCATCTTATTTCAGTGATGGTCACATACAAAAATATATTTTTCAATAGGTGATTATAGGGATCATCTTGCTTATAACCCCTGATGACTAGGAAGACACTAATTAATTGTGGTCGTATCTCGATGTGATGTTCATTCCCCTCCGGGTAAAGTATAGGAGGCACGTCATCATACTCTCCCGGTTGGAAGTGAGAAGCTACTTACTGTCGATTGGTCGTGGAAAATATAAGTGCGGAAATTGATTACCATCGTTGTACAAACCATTATTGTCAAACAGCTATTCGTTCCAGTTGTTGAACCCACAGTTAAGTTCCTCATTGACCTTGATTCCTTTGGTTTCCTCCATTATTTGGCATCCATCAGTCGTCACTTCCTTCTTCATAATGCCAATCACCCAATTGACCTCTATTGTGGTGTTGGTTATAGTTCCCTTCGTTCACCGGTGGATCGAATTGTGGTTTCGCATTCCTTGGATCCTGTTGCTAGTTGCCACGTTGTTGGTATTGTACCCCCAGTTTGGTCTCTTCCCACCATTCTAACTATGAATGTTGGCATTCAGCTCTGGTGGTGCCTGCTAGAAGATCAGTGGCCCGACATTGTTGCCACCGTTACCATTGTTTCCGTTGTTACTTGGAGCTGGTGGTACTGTTGGTTGTTCGGTGTTAATAGCACTTTGATGCTCATTGACAACGCCTAGTGAGATTAATTATTTTAGGCGTTGTTGAGCCCTGTTCTTGATAAAATTATATCAAATATGTCTGGGTATTCTCACTTATTGTGTCAGGACTTGTTTGGAGAAAAAGAATGGAAATAGGGACTAAAAGCGTGCAAAAGGAAGAAGTTGGAAAAGAATGAAAAATCAAGGAAGCTTGTACGCGCGCCGCGGATATCTCATCTGCGCGACGCGGGCTAAAGGCGGTGGAACACATTCAAATACCGAAGAAACGGGAAAAGATTAGTACGCGCGCCGCGGATTTCATTTCTGCGCGGCACGGCTGCGGGAAATTTGCAAGTATAAATAGATGCATTTCCAGCCGAAAACCCTAGCAAAGACCGGGTGTAAAATCGACCTTGAAGCTATTTGACTCCAAGATTTCGTTCCAGAAGACTCTCATTTGGTATTGGTTAGTTTTAGATTTTATTTGTAATTAATTAGTTTGGATTAAGCTTGGTTTTGTATCTTTGGGTGTGACAACCATTGATATTAAGCTTTGGCTTCTGTTTTTGGATCATTTGGTTACTGTTTTTATGTTGGATTCGGATTTGGTGAATGCAAAGCATTTGGTCACATTTAATCTTAGCTTTTCGGTGTTTTTTACGTATGTGTTTGATTTTGGATGTTTGGTTTGTGTTTGGATATTGTTTTGACCTTGTTGGGACTGTTTTCTTTTGCTGAAATCAGTAGCTAATTAGGTTAGTTTTCAGGTATTAAACTTGGCTAGTAACTGTTCAGTAGAACTCTAGTTAGTGGCTAGTTTATGCTTTGCTTGGTTTTGCTAGTTTGAATGCCTTTGATTGCTTCTGACTCAGAGATGTACTTCTGATTTCAGAAAGTGACTAGGTCATTTGAGCTTAGCTTAGCTTGGCTTGAGTGTGATTGATCATTGCTTTCGTTGATAGTGATTAGGAAGGGAGAAACCAGATCCTCCGACTGTAGCTGTGACACTACTAGTTGGTAATCTCTCATCTAGTCTAACCACGAAGCTCCTGCGGATCGACCCTGACTACCGCAATACTAGTGTGTGTTAGGTTTTCTCTTATTTTTTACCGCACGACGACCGCTGCGCGTGTCACTCATTCGTGATATCCTCAATATACCTCCTCTTCGTTCATATTGAAAAGCCATCTTGCTACACGATTTTTCTGTGCAGACCGTTCATTCTCTGGATCAAAATATTAGTGGTGAAGAACATCCACCACATCGGGTATGCATGCACCGGTGTGCCTGCATAGCAAAACAATGCATGCAACTATACTAAAAGAAAACCAAAATACCCAAAAACTAAAAACGTAATTATTCAAGCGCACAGCTCCCCGAAAACGGTGCCAAAATTTGATCGCAATCATTGATACCGTCAAAAATAAATAACCTTATTACCATCGATAGATAGGGTAAGTAAGGGTCGGATCCAAGGAGCTCGTGGTTAAACTATTGTGTTTAGATGATTAGACTAAAAAGAGCAATCTAGCAATACTGTCACCATAAAGCTAGATAAAAACGCTTGCTACGAAAAATAAACTTCTAATCAACATATGAATAAACAGGATACTTCCAGATCAATATCGAATAAATTAGACTCACGTGTTTTTCTTCCCTTTAAGGCTGATTGTGAAATCCTTAGATGGTAATCAATGACTTTGGGTACACAGTAATCTATATTCTTCGGACTTGGTACACTTAGTGATTGACCAATATCTTGTCCTACATGCACTAACTACAACCTATAGATGTTTAAAATCACAAGTTCGGTATAATGTATATTCATTCAACTGACCGTCTTCTAACATGACAAAAATTAGCTCGACGCAATCAGTGAACAACAATACATTATCTTTGTTATAAAATCAAATGTATTCTAGAATCCAACGTGATTACCATGCTAAGAATCAGATTTGCAACTCAAACGATAATTAAGATTGGATGATATTAAAGTAATAATCAAAACACACTCATTATCTTATCCGTACATCCTTAGAAGTACACTTAACGGGTTTTACACTTGCATTGTAGAGAAAGCACATAAATGAATCATAAAGCAAACTCAATTCATAACTGAACTTGAAGGAAAACTAAAATGTATAAACAATAATCGTTCAACAAAGTATTCAAAGCAAACATCGAAACTCTACTTCTACTCAACCTTAGATGCCAAGAAGTCCTCTGAAATGTGACTGGAAACCGCTACTTATAGTTGTGGAATCAGACGAGATAGTGGCGCTAATGGTGATAGATAGTGTCGCTATATATCTAACTTCCAGATAAAATGCTTTGACATATCACGACCTAGCGTCGCTAATTACATCACTTAGCGTCGTTAATTGCTTGTAACGTCTCTCATGCTTCATAATAGCACCGCTATATATTCCAATGATCTCCTATTCTTCGGTTAATTTCCAATCTCGTTCCATTTTTGTGTCTTTTTCCCGGAAATTAATAGAATTCCTTTTACAGACAACTTCCAAGGAAAGTAAGTTTATTCAACCCAATTTGTGACAATTATTCATCTAAAACACACCGGTTATCACACAATTTATCTGAAATAAAAGCGCGATATCATTGATCGGATTGACACTATCGTTTTTAGATTAAATATATGGTTTAATATTAATTAATACAAAAATCCTTAAATAAATATTTGCTTTTATTAAGGTAAAATTGCCATATGCTTTAATTCAGACGTTTGATTAAAATTAAATAAGATAAAACAATCTTTAAACATTCAACGTTTATCACGAAAATATTACATCGCTTCAAAATCAAGGGTACTAGGGGTCACATTAATCTAGAGTGGTCATTTTGGTGTAATGATCCTAGGTCTGATTGTTTAACTTTTTTGTAACTCCTAGATAGCTTGTATCTTTTATTGAAGTCTTTTGCTATTCAAAAGAAAAAATCAACATCACTTGATAGTAAAAACAGCATCCCCTTGTTATGTATTGGTATTTCCTATTATAACATTTAGATTAAATAAATATTAATTTGGATGATTGGTAGAAATATTATACTACAAGAATCGAAGGCTATATGGATGAAAATTTGTCGTCCCTATAGACCTTAAAGTCGTCCCTATAGCCCCTTCCAACGATATGTCGTCGCTATAGCCGTCGTGTCTACAGTTTCGTCGCTATAGACAAAAAATGTCGTCCCTATAGCCTTCGTCTCTATAGCCCAGCTATAGAGACGACATTTCGTGCCTATAAAGTCGTTTTAAAAACTTTTGATGTCAAAATAACGGCCTTTAGTGACGACAAGTTGTTGCAATAGATGGATCTATAGAAACGACATGTCGTCCCTATAGCCCCAGATATTGCGACAACATGTTATCACTAAAAGCCATCTGAAAAAACTTTCATAACGACATGTCGTCGCAATAGCTGAGGCTATAGGGACGACATGTCGTTTCTATAGATCCAGCTATTGCGACGACTTGTCGTCACTAAATGCTATCAGAAAAAACTCGCATAACGTATTGGGACGACATGTCGTCCCTATAGCCTAGTTTTAGAGACTAAATGTCTTTCCTATAGCCACTGTACAGGTTTTTTTATATTGTCTACAAAATGTCAAATTGTATATACATCAACAATTTAATTCAGCAAAATATAAAAATATGAATACTAAAACATTTAAAACAACATACCAATAACACATAATTATATAATTTACCCAAATACATAACGTTAACATGTAAAATATTATACAAAAGTTGTTCGTCAAATTGTTTTAATCACTTTCACTTTCACTTCCGGTTTCAACTTCGTTTCCGGTTTCATCTTTATTTCCGGTGTCATCTCCTTGAATATCATTTGCAGTTCCATCTTCATTTCCGGTTCCACCTCTTTGGCTGTTTGGATATTGAATTCGTATATTTTGTAGTTGTGTTTGATCACATTGGAATTGAAACGGTATGTTATTTTGGGTGAAAATTGTTTGTAAGTGTTGATTAAATTGTTGACTTAATTGTTGAGTCAACTGCTGGGTAAACTGTTGGGTCATTTGGTTGAAGTTTTGGGTTGATGTTGAAGCGTCCGGTACGTGGTGGGCTGGGATATTTTTGATTTTTCTACTAACTCCTCGTGTATGGCCACGCCACTCCAATCGCACGTTTAAGGAATTTTAACTTCATCAACCTTTGACTCGTCACCATTAGCTTTGTCAAGCATGATTTTGTACTCGACTTGTATTTTTTCCTACAATAAACAAAACAACAAACGTACGTTAGTTTTTATATCTAAAATTCGACAGCATAACTACTATAAAAACTACTATAAAATGGATAACCAACTTGTTTATCTATAAATAATAACAATAACAAATCTCATATTTCAATATATGCAATGATTTCCAATAGCAAAATAGACATTCTACACTAAATTGCATATCAATATGTTACACAATAAGAAAAAAACATACTAAAACATATATATAGCTAAAAATTTTACTTACCCAATCAGCTTGTGCTTTATTATTCACCCAGCCACGACCTTCTTTGAAGTGGCTTTTTCTCCACCCTTCTATGTCGCTACTCTTGCCGGTTGCTTGGACCTATAAATTAACAACAAGAGTTAATATAATTTCATAGACTTATTAATAACTCCTAAAATACTTAAAAAATACTTACTTCTTTATATCGTTTTTGGGCATATGAATCCGTCCCATGAGAACTTGTATACGGTAGTAGTTCTCTGTTGCCTTTGTTTTTTTCTGAACGGATCTTGTACTTATCTGTGGTAAATAATTTATCAATGACTTTCCCCCACGCTTGGGGAGTCTGTGTAGGCGGGGGATGCGCCCTTGCCCTCTCAATATCTGCGTAACCTCCTTGCTCATCAAAATATTCTTTCAAATTGTGTTTTCATCGCTTGTATAGTCGGCCTCTATTCCATGTACGACGCCATTCTAATATCGTGTGTTCTTCCAATAATCAAGATCAAAATAATGCTGCAAAACAAAGAATTAGAAGACATTTAGAGATTATAAAATTGAAAGAAAAATAAAACATTATATCATATACTTACATGAAGTGTCGGATAAATGTCTCTCTTGTGTTTGCTAGGCACATCATTCCAACTGCGATAGTGCATTGGAACTCTTCTACCAACCTCGTTTGATACCAATCGTATATACATCTGGTAGTTATCTCCGATCATTTTAAACTTTTGTCCCTTGTAATCTAACAAAAGAGGGAACGGTTTCTCATTGTTTTTTGCGAACTCTTCAAGAAGATTTAAGTCTTTTCCCTTTCCACGAGTCCTTTTGGGTTTGGCTGCATTGATACATGTAATTGACAAGCTAGTAAGTAAAAAATATATCAAATATAAAATCATACAGTAAATTGAAACAAGTTACTTACATGACTCGCAAGTCGAAAGAATCCTATCTGGGCCTCGTGGAGGCTCAGCCCCACCGTCTCCACCGTGACCTCTGGCAACACGTGTTGCCATGCCTTCAATTGAAATAAATAACATACATATTTTTAACAAATCCTATAAGCAACAATTTAATATAAGCAACACCATACCAATTTAACAAAAATCATCCATTAAACATACAGAAAAACATTACATTACATTCAATCAGAGCCATCACTAGAATAACATGCATCTATATCATCATCATCGCTATCATCCGTATCAACAATGAGCTCGTCATCTGAAGGGTACATGTCACCGTCCTCTTCATCATCGTCAATAAAATTTTCATCCTCTGGAATAGGGTCATCATTTGATTCATCAACTACATCTAAACTTGCTTGCATAGGCAAATAGCCTAAGTCGACAACCAAGTTACAATGATATAATTGATCTTCCACAACAGGGGCGACAACTCTCTCAACAACCGTACTTGTTTCACCAGCATCGCCTATGTCGACAACCAAGTCATAATCAGACGATTGAGTGTCGTGCAAGACATCTACATCATTAACAACAGGGATACTCAGATGATCCCAAAGTTTCCGATGGTGAACGTCCTCCACGACCCTCCAATTATTTGGGTTTTGAGAAGGATCTTAGAGATAAAACACTTGCTTTGCTTGTGTGGCTAAAATGTATTGTTGAGTATCGTACCATGCCTTACCGACATACCATTCACGGCTGATGTCGATAGCAACGATACCATTTTTATCAACCAATCGCCTCTTCGATGTGTTGAACCATTTACAACGAAATAGTATAACCGATCTGAAAGGTTTTCTGCAAATCTATGAACTGAAACCCTAAGTTCACATGCAACCTAAATTGGATCTATGTTTTCTAACTTTGAACATATATCTAAATTCCTAAAGGCCAAATAAAAATTAACTAAAAGAATAAATAAGAAAAACTAACCTTTAGGTTTTCTTGGAAGCTGAGCAGCACAAGTGTCCTGCCTCAAATGAGATCACACCCATGCTAGGAGGGAGGTCATGAAATTCTTAAGAGGGAATGAGAGTAATTGGCGCACGTTATGGTGCTCTAGGACTCCCTATTTATAGCCTCCAGCAGATGACCAGATAAACATTTAGAGATAAACATTTTTGAATTCAAATAAGATAAACCTTTTATCTTACAATTCAAACTCTATTTATTCTAGTATATCTAAATCTCGAAATTATATATATTAATATATAAATTTCGCTGATCATAATACTTACTAAAATTGTCACTTACTCAGCTATTGAATAATTACAATTCTAGTCCCTGCACCTTTAATTAATTAAATTAATCACCAAATTAATTCCAATTAATTACAGATTAATTTCTAATTAATTACTATAGTTTCTAATTAATATATTATCATTTTAATATATTAATAAAGTATTTATTTTATTTCTATTGATTTATTAATCACATAATAAATCAACATTTCTCTCTCTTGGAAATTCTAAGGGCAACCCAAATGGACTTTGCTACTATTAATTAGGTAAATACAAATGATAAGTCATGGCTTAGACACCTAATCCAACAGTCTCCCACTTGGATAAGTCTATGAATATAATTACCAATTTAACCTCTAATTAATCAGCAAATTGTAGCTTCTTAGAAACTGTTGCCGAACTTTGACCCGGTCAGTTATGTCCATAGATAAGTGATCATATGATCCTCCATCCAACAAGATATTTTCGGACATGAGGCATGGATTGTGATCAATCTCTGTTCGATACTCTGTTTCCCAATTTCCGATTTTGCATATGACATAAGACTTCTAATTGAACACATCAATTCAGTCCTGGCTGGCCAGCACTTTAGTCAACTTCAAATTCATCGAGAGGCTTACAGATATCTGTTTCCCGTCAGGGTCAAGGGACGAATAAGCTTCGAATCATATGCTTATATCTTTTACCAGACAAATCACTCACAACAGCACGTTTTATAACATCGAGTTACCGATGCGTTTTTCGTGTTATCCATGAACAACTGCCTTGTAAATTATAAGTCATATCTCTCCACTTCAAGATCATAAGATATTATTGTCTCAAGATTGCTCGTGATGTAATCCATGAAGCAATCTATTGAGCGTGGGTTTATCAAATACTCAAATCTCCATTTCTAAGTACTCATGAACATTGTAGCAATCCTATTGCTATGTCTAACTCCTTAGACAATTTACAAACCAATTCATGACAGTCTTGATTCAATATTTAGTTCCCAAAGTATGAGCGACTGTGGACCTTTATGAATAAATAAGTTATTCGAGAAGTAAAACATGCAAAAGCCAAACATAAAATCTGACTGGCAGCTACTCCTGCTTATTACCAAGTCTCCACGAGGTAATCACCAAGTCGGATTTGTCATAAAACTATTATCAGTTTCTTATTTTCTTTTAAACTTTCAATTCAAGCCTTTTATATCTATGTCTATATGACCTTTCACTCTTTCTATGTATCCAAAATGTCTTACATTGATACACTTTATTGAAAAAAATCCAATCGGACACTCTTCCGATGATATCTCAATTTGTCATTCTGTCTTTCTCTCTCACAACTCCATTCCGGTGTGTACTGTGACTACCCATGGTTCTCGGGGTCTTCAGTCTGCATATCTGCACCCTAAGACTATTTTAAGGTGTTATGATGTGCCGGTGAACCACACGCGCTCCATCAGAATACCAACGAAACTCTTTAACCATGAAGTCCTTAAGCACCACGTGCTGGTGTTTATAATTACCAATTTGAAACTCCTTTAAAATTATTACCACATTCACCCCAACCATTTTCCAATGATTCCTCACGTGTTTCAAAAATCCATTCAGTATTCCCAGCCAGGTTATATCCTGAATCCAACTTACTATGCTCTAAGCATCAAGTCATCAGGACATGTTCATGACACTTCTGATCGATCCAAGAAGCTCGTAGGATCCGATCTAATCTTATTCCAAACCCATTCAGAATCTTAAGAGTTCTTATAATTCCTGTGTCATGACTTTTAGAAACTCTGTCCTTTCGGAGACTCTTTCTTATGCATCTTAAATCTCATCAAGATCATATTCTCAAGGCTAGGTCTATACTGATAGTTTCATCTATCCGATAGATGTCTGTGAACTACGTGAGTATGTTGCACCCCTTTTATTTCTTTCATGCCAAGTCATCACACTTTGCAATGACAGGAAACTCTTTTCCTGAGTTTATGCATCTTGAATCTTATCAATCTCATATTGGCAGAGTTTTGATCTATCTAATAGATGTTCGCAACCACCTAAGTACGTTGTATCTCTTTTAACTCTTTCATAGCGAACAGTCTCTTAACACCAAGTCATTACACTTTGTAATGATAAGAGACGTTTCCTAGAAACAGTACGTAACCAACATACAATGATAGCAGATAACAACGATACTCCCACTGGCTTTGACACGGTCGTATGACTCATTCGGACTATTCATAAAAATTCAGAATTTTTGGCACATTTTGAGAATCCGAATATCCATTCTTGTGAGATGCCTGTGGGATTAATCCCGGACCCATGTACCTTTGTACTGGCATGCCCTTTGTGAGTCCCTATTAGTGTGCTGCTAAACCACACCCGCTCCAGTAACGACTCACAATGTGCAGCTTTACTAAATAGTATCCTTTCGGATTTCATCTTCTATTGAGAGTGCTTCTTGACAACGCCTAGTAATATCAAGTATTTTAGGCGTTGTTTAGCCGTGTTTTAGTTAATTTATCATTATTAATGGGCTAATATCACTTACTTTTGTGTCAAAGTGCTTGGAAAAGTTTTTAGTGTAAATGCAGGGGTTTTAGTGCAATTCTGGAGAAGTTGTGGAGCAAAAAAGGCAAAAAATCAGATCTGGCGGAAATAGAGGCGCTATCTATCAGAGATAGTGCCGCTATCGTCAATAGCGCTGCTATTTCTTGAGATAGCGCCGCTATCTCGCGACCGGATAAAATCCTTGTTTTTGAATTTCAAATACCGACATTGCAGGATAAGGCAACACGCGCGCAGCAGATTTTATAAACCGGCAAAAACAGAAATCCTAATTTCGCATCATTATAAATACCAGAGTCCCGTCCGACTTTTCACTCATCCCGGGACGCGAAGGAGGGACCCGAAGGCACAATTTCGTCAGTTTTTCAATGGGAATCAATATTTTGGTTAGTAATTTAGTTTTTCTCTTGTTTTATCAACTTGGTATCGAGGTATTCCACAATCGGGATTTCCATCGATGACTCGATGTTCATATAGATTCATAGTTTCTGATTTCAGTAGAATAGTCATTAGTTTAGATCTGATATTTGATTGTGTGTTTTGGATTTGAGATGGATTTGGATTTATAAAAGTTAATCATTCGGTTTGATGTTTAATTGAACTTTTTCGGGATTGTTTCTGTTGAATGCTTGTTTGGATGTTTTGGGATTGTAATTGCTTCTGATTTTTCTGGAATTTACTTCTGGAATCAGTAAGTAATCTTAGTTTAGAACTTGGTTTAGTTTAGTTTAGTTCATGTTTGATTTGGTTTTGGCACTTGTTTGGTATTTTGCTTTTATTGGTTTTTGGAAAAGTAGAAACAATACCGCTGACTGTAGAGTGACACTACAGTTGGTATACTGTCGTCTTGTCCTAACCACGTAACTCCTATGGATCGACCCTGACTTCCACTGTGCTAAGTGTGTGTGTTATGTATTTTCTTATTTTTGACCGCATGACGACCTAGGCGTGTCAAATTTTGGCGCCGTTGCCGGGGAGTTGTGCGCTTAGGATAGACGATTAGTGGTATTTTTCTTTTGATGTTTGATTTTAGTTTTTTGATTTTTGGTATGAGTACGTCTTCATAATGGGCGATTACATGTACCCGGATCAATATTATGAGTATTATGAAAATCCGGCCGACACCTATTACGAGGATGATTGCTACAATGGATCATTCGATGAAAATGGATGGCGGACCGAGGAGTCATCTCAACCTGAGAATCCTGCAACTTGGGCCTAACTTTGGGTACTCATGTATAACACATACCAAATGCAGAAGGACCAGGCTGATGCTCTTGAAAAATTGCAAGTTTCATTAGATAAGTTAGAAGAAAATTGGAAATGTTCATCACCCTCGCCAGAACCTGAGGCGAGTGATTTTAAAACCAATGATATGATGTGTGAACTTGCATCACCTGAATATGTGATGGAAGGGCATACATCTTGGGAAAGTCAAGAGACCACTCAGATGGTCAAAACGGTAGTTGAGGAAGAGGTTGTAGGTGACAATGCTACCTCCGACTCAATAGCTTTAGATGTTTTTGATGTTTTTGAAAATGTTGATTTGGTGATGTGTGAATCTATACCATCACCAGACAATTTGGTTGATGAGGATGTTGTGGAGGGGGCTGTAAGTGACAGTACAGATCCCAGCCCAACAATTCCCGAAATCGTTGAAGTTGTTGATACTATTGGGGAAGGGGGTGTAGATGACAATACTACCCCCGAACCGATAATTTTTGAACATTTTGAGAAATCTGAAAATAAGGATCTGGTGATGGGTGACTTTATACCACCACCAGATCAAACCAGTCGCTCACTCTTGGTACCGATCCACCTGTTGGACGACGATCAAGAAGATGATGCCGACGAGTTAGTCTTTGAAAACAATAAACATGATTTTATCGCCACTCATGATCCATTCATGAATGGAAAATTAGATGTGATCAATACCATTGATGAGGATATATGGAAGCATCCCGATATGTTGCCTTCCGATCCCATTCGATTGGAAAATTTCTATTGGCACTGCAAGCCAAAATTGCAAAATGAAGACACCATACGAGATGCTAGCAACAAACAACTCGGGGAACACTTACTGGGAGTAGCACTAGGCACGCTTCACATCAAGCCGGTAATATTGAAGAGATACCGAAGGAAAGACCGAGCTTGGAGGTTTAAAGCCACTTCTAAGCATTCGCGCGAAATAATCAGAAAACGACAACCGAGCAGCAACAGAGGAACAGGCAAACCATTTGACCCAGGGAAATCGGAGTATGGAATCAGCGAGGGGACGGTGGCGACTGAAATTCAGTGGAGTCAAATGGTGTACGACCCACCGTAGCCGCAGAAAGACGGTCCAGCTAAAAGACCGAACAAAGAAGCGCTTTCTGGAGGCAACCCAGCATTTCGGTAAGTATTTTTAATTTTTGTTTTTAATTTTTAGTTCTTATTTTGTCAAAATATCACTTGGAAATTTTTTTCAAAATGTCCTGGCATAACTCGAGTGTAGGGTGGTCGAACAGATTTTAAAAATACGGAAAAATCGCGAAAAAAATGGAAAAATACAAGTTAGCGCCACTAATTTTAATATTAGTGATGCTAACCCTTGGTCAACACGTGGTCAACCCTCTCCAGCCCTTCTCGTCGCTAACTTGGACCCTCCCCTCCCCCTCTTCGCGTCTGTCGAGCTGAGCACACCTAAGACCCATCGATTTTTCGATTTTTCATGAAATTGATCCAACCAGTCTACAATTAAGCATCCAAGGTATGTATCTCAAGTTTCCCTTTCATGGTTTCATGCAAAATCAAGGCTGAATTCGAATTTTTAAGCCGATTTTGGGGTTTTGGGTTTCGCAACCTTCAACCCCGATTCGGACCATTTCTGTGGTGTTTTTCGTGAAATTGAACATTAGGGTTTGTTAGTCGGACCTTTAGCAACACTTTGGTACAATCAATTGAGCAAAACAAGTCGGATTTGAGAGTTTTTGGGCCGACGGGGGGTTTCGCGAAATCGGACCCTTCATCCTCAAATCGAACGATTTCTTGTTTGTTTTTCGCCAAATTATCACCTAGGGTTTCTTAATTGGTCCTATAGCTACTGAATGATGCATTCAATTTGATGAAAACAACAAAAATTCAGGAATTTGTGAATTAGGGGTCGAAATTAGGGTTCTTCGGGTTTTTTCCCAAATTGGCCAACTTATAGCTCGTTTTTCTGAAAATTGACAGAGGGCTTTTGTTAGTGGTTATTTTAGGATGCTATTGGTGTGTTCAATTTGATAAAAACAGGTTGGAATCGAAAATCAAGAATTCTAGGGTTCATAATTGGGGTTTTTGACCAAAATGAGAAATTAAGGCAATTTTAGCTTGTTTTTTCTGAAATTAAACTTAGGGCTTTTGTTAGTCTCTAGTTTAGGGACATATTGGTGCAATCAATTTGAAAAACGGACTAGAATTGAAAAATCGAAAATTCTGGGGCTTTTCGTGCATACTCGCGACGCGGTCATCTTTATTTGGCGCCGCGGACTTTCAACTTCGATCGACAGACACCGGATTTCATCGCATCTACGCGTCGCGGCCTTGACACTTCGGCGTCGCAGAGACGGGGAATCAGCAAGGACAACAACTCGCAATAAATAATTTTCTTTTGTGTATTTTGCAATTTTTAATATGTTGTTAGTATCTGCCAAACTGTGATTGCTGCACTAACTGATGGAGTTGCATAACGCAAGTGTGGGGTCACCGTACCCCTACACTCGTGTTATGCCAGCGTGTTTACTGCTGCGCCCCGACTCCCGGATTTCATCGTGAATGACAGGAACAATCAACTCTGCTACGAATGGTCCCGACAATCAAGCAATTCGTCGTTCCAAAAAGGGGTAACTCTTTCTCCCTAGTTCTAAAATATTTTTATGTACAACGGGGACGTTGTACGGTTTTAAGTGTGGGGTGTGGACGGTCGAAAAAGTTTATTTTTGAAATTTTTGCGGGAAATGAGTCAATTTTCAAAAATTTTAGCAACTTTTTCAAAATTTTTACTAGATTGTAATTTTGAAACGAATAGTTTCTGAATGTTTTAGCATTGATATTTTTCAACAAATAATGTTTAGTTGTTATCATGCTATGAGTTTAGTCAATTAAGTTGAGTTTTAAGAGTTAGAAGATTGGAGTATTTTAGGGTTGGAATTTAGGAAGGAATTGTCAATCAGTGGCCTTTGTTGTTCGAGCCGGTAGGTCTAAAATGGGTGGGGCTTATGCACCTTGCCACCTAAGATCGTCTAGTCTGGGATGGTATTTCTTAAAGGTCGGTACACGGACAACATCGAAAGTCTTGGACAGTCCTTTAATGGCCTTTAGAATCTGAATGAGTACGTAGACTTCATTGTGGACAGAAAATTTGTAATCAAGGGTTCTTTAGAAAGTCATGAATTCCAAATAATATTCCGATTATGTTTTCACAAACTATTCCATCTAACTCTGGGGACAATAAGCTTTGAAATTAAACACATTCAAAAATTGTTTGAGTCTTAGTTAAAATCTGTTAAAAACTCTCTTGCTTGGGGACAAGCAAGGCACAAGTGTGGGGTGTTTGACAACGCCTAGTAATATCAAGTATTTTAGGCGTTGTTTAGCCGTGTTTTAGTTAATTTATCATTATTAATTGGCTAATATCACTTACTTTTGTGTCAAAGTGCTTGGAAATGTTTTTAGTGTAAATGCAGGGGTTTTAGTGCAATTCTGGAGAAGTTGTGGAGCAAAAAAGGCAAAAAATCGGATCTGGCGGAAATAGAGGCGCTATCAATCAGAGATAGCGCCGCTATCGTCAATAGCGCCGCTATTTCTTGAGATAGCGCCGCTATTTCTTGAGATAGCGCCGCTATCTCGCGACCGGATAAAATCCTCGTTTTTGAATTTCAAATACGGACATTGCGGGATAAGGCAACACGCGCGCTGCGGATTTTATAAACCCGCGACGCGGAAACCCTAATTTCGCACCATTATAAATACCGGAGTCCCGTCCGACTTTTCACTCATCCCGGGACGCGAAGGAGGGACCCGAAGGCACAATTTCGTCGGTTTTTCAGTGGGAATCAATATTTTGGTTAGTAATTTAGTTTTTCTCTTGTTTTATCAACTTGGTATCGAGGTATTCCACAATCGGGATTTCCATCGATGACTCGATGTTCATATAGATTCATAGTTTCGGATTTCAGTAGAATAGTCATTAGTTTAGATCTGATATTTGATTGTGTGGTTTGGATTTGAGTTGGATTTGGATTTATAAAAGTTAATCATTCGGTTTGATGTTTAATTGAACTTTTTCGGGATTGTTTCTGTTGAATGCTTGTTTGGATGTTTTGGGATTGTAATTGCTTCTGATTTTTCTGGAATTTACTTCTGGAATCAGTAAGTAATCTTAGTTTAGAACTTGGTTTAGTTTAGTTTAGTTCATGTTTGATTTGGTTTTGGTACTTGTTTGGTATTTTGCTTTTATTGGTTTTTGGAAAAGTAGAAACAATACCGCTGACTGTAGAGTGACACTACAGTTGGTATACTGTCGTCTTGTCCTAACCACGTAACTCCTGTGGATCGACCCTGACTTCCACTGTGCTAAGTGTGTGTGTTAGGTATTTTCTTATTTTTGACCGCATGACGACCTAGGCGTGTCAAATTTTGGCGCCGTTGCCGGGGAGTTGTGCGCTTAGGATAGACGATTAGTGGTATTTTTCTTTTGATGTTTGATTTTAGTTTTTTGATTTTTGGTATGAGTACGTCTTCATAATGGGCGATTACATGTACCCGGATCAATATTATGAGTATTATGAAAATCCGGCCGACACCTATTACGAGGATGATTGCTACAATGGATCATTCGATGAAAATGGATGGCGGACCGAGGAGTCAGCGAGGGGACGGTGGCGACTGAAATTCAGTGGAGTCAAATGGTGTACGACCCACCGTAGCCGCAGAAAGACGGTCCAGCTAAAAGACCGAACAAAGAAGCGCTTTCGGGAGGCAACCCGACATTTCGGTAAGTATTTTTAATTTTTGTTTTTAATTTTTAGTTCTTATTTTGTCAAAATATCACTTGGAAAATTTTTTCAAAATGTCCTGGCATAACTCGAGTGTAGGGTTGAATATTCAATTCATCGGAAACTAATTGAAGTGTATCTTATACACCGAGGATCGAACTATTTCGACCAATGCTCCATCATCTTCTCTAAGAGACATTATAACCATTAATGTTCTTGGAAGAGAATAAACCGTGAAACATTTTCTCAGTTTATGATGTTACTCAGGTTCTGTTGATCTTATACTTCCTTTGAAGTCCTTGAACTGTTCAAGGTTTCAATTCAATCGCTTATTCTGATAAGCGAAGCCATACTCGTCATACTAATTGACAAACATCGTGAAGTATAACTAGTTGTGTTCTTTTCGAAGATTCGAGCAATTCACAATAACTGATGTGTCTGTTGCTCATAATCTTAATGTCTTTTACATCTCTATGTAAATTTATGACTTTGTTAATTTTGTTCAAGATTTGCAATCATCACCTGACTCTAAGTCCACTGATTCCAAAATCTTATCCAATGGATCTTTGGGTGATTCATTTCTTGTCACAATGGATTTTATTAAGAACTCAATTCATCATGTGACTCTAAGTCAAATGATTCCAAAGTCCTGTCCAATTGGACCTTTGGTTGAATTGATCCTTATAGAATTTCTTTTAACAATCATAGAGGACACAATTCATGAATACAAACACTTTGGACGCATCAACATTCAAGTTATTACCATTCATGCAATTAACACACTCATACAACATTTCAAGGATAATTCAAACAACCAGGTGTTAAAAGAAAATCAACATTTTATTAAAACATAAATCCTTGAACAATGTATTATATGATAGACAATGTCGCATGCATTTAATAAGCTAATAACAAAATTGTAATATCTAACTAAACTTCAAAACTGCATGAGCTGGAGATCCAATCCAAATGTGCTCCTATGCGCCAAAGTCCCGTACCCTACTAATTCCCTGCATACAAACCAAATATGACTATTGTCACACCCTCAAACCGTAATGGCGGAATAGTTCAAGGGTGGATGACTTCATGAACAATATCATAACAAAGTTGCACAATAGTGAAAACCAAGCAAACATCCATTATTACATAATTGCAAAAGTTACATAGTTTAACTGTATCATGTTTCGATTACAATTACAAATGATGACAAAATATACAAAATGACGTCGTAACGTCTCTTCAACCAAGCTTGTGGTTTACCTTTTTAGTTTCTTGAGAATACAAGTAGTTGAAAAAGTGTCAACAATTAAGTTGGTGAGTTCATAAGATTTTTGTATAGAAATGTCCTTTGTTTGTAAGCAATAGTGTTGAAAACCAAGAAAATCCAATATTTTCTCATAAAATGTTCCAAGTCTTTAAATCCCAAAGACTAAAATGTAATATGTATACTGTAGTGTACTTTCTTTGAAATGTATGTTTCCACGTAAACAATTTATAAAAATATTAAGTTGATTATTTTCCCATGTGAGATACCATATAACCATACTGTGACTAGTTGGCCTGCTGCGACGTTCTTCAGGCGTCGGAACTGTTAGACATTTGGACACCTCAGACCTGCCGGTCAAGCTGTAGCTAGCAGCTCAGGTGCGGGGTTGTCAATCCCGTATAGATCTATACTCAAATATCACGCTTTCTTACCGAGACTCTGGTTATATAAATGTTCAGGACTTATAGTAGGTACTTATAAAAGTACTTGGAAGATTCATCTCACAAAAATGTATGTATTCCAATCAACTTGTTTACGTACGATTTGTATATAAAAACTCTTGTAAACATCCATTATCATTTTTCCCATGATAATATAGTATAGTATAATAATTATATATTTTTATATAATTATTTTTATCATGTTTGAATGTCATAGTAACCTTTTGTTCATAAACTATTCCAATAACAGTCTATTTTTAGTAATTGCGTCGTAATAACTTTATTTTACGAACGATAGCGAAATAACTTGTTCAAAGATTATAAATATTATCTTTTGAGATATTTCACACAAAAATAATATAATAACTTGATTATAACCATTTTTGCTAAAAATAGTGCCGTTATTTATAAAAACGTAGTTTTTACTAGTTTTCGTTTTTATAACGTTTTTATCCAAGATTTAGTGTTTTTGTACACTTTATTTGTAGTTTAGTAACTTTTACACAACTTAGTATGTCAAAGTGTTCATAATACATGGATCTACTCATATTTCATGTCAAAATCACATTTATAACATTTTTGTTCAAGATCTAACATTTTTACCCACTTTATTTATAGTCTAGTAATTTTTATACAAGCATATCATGTATTATAGTGAATATCTTACAAGGATCTATCCATATATCATATCAAAGGTATTTTTATCCAAATACTAACTTATAAACTTGTGTAAATCAACATATATATCATTTAAACATATAAAAACTTGAATAAACAACATATATAGTTAAAGAACTTGTATTCTCCCCCAAAAAGGTTTGAAAAGATGAAAATGTGGGGTATGAACTCACCTTGAGTATGGATCTTAGGATTCCTTGGAAGAAGATTGAAGATTGTGGTTCTAAGACCCGGAGGACCCTTGGACAAAGCTATTATCCAATGGATTTCCGTGAGTATGTGTGTATAAAAGAGTATATGAAGGTATTTAGAACTTAAATCACTAGATGATCATAACTTACCAAGGATACTTGCAAGATCTTTGAAGATGATGAAGTTTGGAACTCAAAGACCTTTGAACAAATCTAATATCCAATGGATATAGATGGATGTTAGTGTGTGTAAAAGGTGTAAAACTTATATCAAGTTGTTTAGAATCAAATGATGGTTGAAACTTACCACTTGAACTTGTGAATGGAGCTTGGAATTGAAGTTTGAAGATGATGATGAAGATGGTGATCTTGGCCGAGAGTAAGAAGAAGAGAGGAAAAGAGAGAGTGGTGAGGGTTGAAATGAGTGTGTGGGTTGTGGTTTGGTTGAATTAAGATGGCTAGTTTCATGGAAGATTTAGTTCTTGATTTCTTTGAGTATTTTAATCCTAGACTTGTAAGTAAGCTAGATATTGCATAATAGCCTAGGATTTGCATGGGGAGAGGTGTGTAGCCGATGGGGGGTAGGGGGGGGTGGGGTGGGTGGTTTTTATAAAATAGCATCATACTTTTATAAAAATGAGTGATTTTTATAAAATAGTAAGTCGTTTTAGTGAAATTTTGTGCGTTTTTGACGAAACGAAGTTCTAAATAATTATTTTGTATAAAAACATTGCCAAACATTTATTTTGATTGAATTATAACTCGTTCGGTGCCGGAATACGCGTTTAAGCGCGGTATTCTTCCGTTTTCGCGATTTTCGGCATTTTACCGGAAAATGCATTTAGCTTTGAAATCAAATACTAGATGTTATTACGTTACTTATCATATGAATCGTTATTTCATATTTGATGTTTAAGGCACCTCATTTTGTATTTTGGTTCCAAACCCTGTGTACATTTATCCGTACACAGCGGTTTAATCGTTATAACTTTCACATACGAACTCCGTTTTCGACGTTCTATATATCGAAACTTTTGTATTTACAAGTAGATCGTTTTATGAATATTATTATCCTCAAAATAATAATTGTACGATTATCGAATTTCTACGCTACAGTAGTCTGCTGTCCGTATTTTCGATTTTTAACCGATAATTGTTTTGATTTAGCATACGTAATACTATAATATTAATAATTCAACGCAAAAGTTATGGAAAACAACTTTTCAACATATAGATTAACATATGCTTCGTTTGACTACAGTTGACTTTTGTTGACCAAAATTTACAATTGTCACAACTATCACATCATGTATCAAGGAATTATGGATCAGGAGTTTTGAGGTTTTTAGATGTACCGGAGTTTCTTAAAGATTTGACCTTGGAGCGTCTTCCAATCTTTCCGTGACTGTATCCGATCCTGTGGATCCCTAGTTTGAGACATGTCCAGACGATCTGGATCGTTTGTTGCTGCGTCTCCTTAACTGGACTCAATCCAGAAGTAGCCGAACCAGTGGAACTATGCCTGTCCATGAGTGACTCGTATAAAGTCAACATTGAACGCATTTCCATGAGAGTCTTCTTCTGGTCTTCCTTTCTATATGTCTGAATGAACAGATCATACCTACTAGTCAGCGAAGCGAGTAGGATGTTAACACTCATCTCCTGACTAATTGGGTGACCAAGTTTGTAAAATTCGCCTATATATCCTTCAATACTGAGAACATGTGAATCGATGCTACTTTCTTCTTTTAGATTGCACTCTGCAAGTCTTTTGAAAATCCTAGCTCGTTCCTCTTCAACTGGTTCTTGGAACCTTTTCTCAACCAATTGTGTCAACTCATATGGCCCCATGGATTCAAAATCCTTGCGGAACTCGGGGTCAATGGTCAATAGCATGAGGTCACGAACTTCCTCGGATTCATCAATTAAGAGGTCATACTCATCATAAAGACCTTTTGTGATGACATGTTTCGGTGGAACCGGGATCGGATACTCAATGAGATGTAGCTTGCCAGCAATAACGAGAACCAGTCTCCAATTGCGAAGCCATTCCTTATAGTTCAGGCCAGTCAGTCTTTCCATATTTGGTAGGTGCTTTCTGAGGCTCTCAGAAATGGGTGAAGGATGAGAAGGGAGAGAATCGACACTTGATTTAGACATCTATAAGAAATAGAATGTATTAGTTTAATCAATCCTTTTAAATAATTACCAAATTTATTATTTAACAAGGCTAGGATCCAAAATACCCCAACTATGGTGTGAAGATGGATGCCGTAATCACAACATAATGGTCATTAAGGTAGATAAAACACTTATCAATTTCATCTTATGAAATTCCTAGATCTGTTGAGATTCATTGAACTGTTCAATGGCATGTTTAATCTCGGATATGCTCCACTGTTTGTGACTGGGATGCCGAGGATCACAAACTGGATGTGAATAACCATGCAAATATGCTCGGTAACCTCAATGTCATTTATCATCTCTAATTGATGTGCCGATTAACCACACACGCTCCATCAACAATAATAAATCATGAGAAACCCATTACCACTCTTTATGAGCCCCTATTAGTGTGCCGGTTAACTACACACGCTCCACTAATGTCTCATAAAGTGTAATGTGCAATTTCATGGGTTAGCATCTCTTTCACATTTTTCCTAAAGTAACTAGATTTGGGATTTTATAGAACTGTTCTAGTACTTTGATTAATAACATTATAATTTTAATGAAATTAAGCGGTCCTATCAAACCCATTCAGCTAACGACACTCGACTGACCAGGAGAGCGGTGGGTGAGAGTGGACACCCATTAGACTACCATTCTATAGGCAGTCCTCTTTATACCCTCTTTATAGGACAGTTTTGTGAATGAGGCCTATTATTGATTTGACTGACCAATTATCTTATACATATAATATTAACTTTTAATTATAATATATATAAGATGTATTTTAAACCTTTTAAAATATTATTGGTTTATCTATTTAATTTTGTTCTAAATTAACAATTAATTAAAAAATTAAATTTAAACCTTTAAATGATTTAATTTATCTTTTAATTAAACAATTAATTAAATTAATTAAATCCAGATAGGTATATTAAATATTTTAAACTTTTAAAATATTTTTGGTTTATCTATTTAATTTTTCCAAAAATTAACTATTAATTTTAAAATTAAATTTAAACTTTAAATGATTTAATTTATGTTTTAATTAAACAATTAATTAAATTAATTAAATCCATATAGGTATCACAAATTAATCAAATTAATTTAAACATATCTTAAACCCCTAAATTTTGAAATATAGCAAATAATGGGTTTAAGGTCTTCCAATTATTAAATAATCAAAGTTACCAAAAATAGAATACCTTCTAAAACCCCTAGCAAAAATAAAAAATATAAAGGGGAGGGGCTAGGGTTTCAAAAACCCTAACCTTAAAAATCGATTGGCCCTATTTAGGGCATAGAAACAATAAACCCTAAATTTTAGGAAAAACTATTACATCAATTTAATAAGAAAACAACCAAAAGCTCTGATACCACTAAAAAGTTTTCTGCAAATCTATGAACTGAAACCCTAAGTTCACATGCAACCTAAATTGGATCTATGTTTTCTAACTTTGAACATGTAACTACATTCCTAAAGGCCAAATAAAAATTAACTAAAAGAATAAATCAGAAAAACTAACCTTTAGGTTTTCTTGGAAGCTGAGCAGCACAAGTGTCCTGCCTAAAATGAGATCACACCCAGGCTAGGAGGGAGGTCACAAAATTCTTGAGAGGGAATGAGAGTAATTGTCGCTGGTTATGGTGCTCTGGGACTCCCTATTTATAGCATCCAGCAGATGACCAGATAAATCTTTAGATATAAACTTTTTTAAATTCAAATATGATAAACCTTTTATCTTACATTTCAAACTCTATTTATTCTAGTATATCTAAATCTCGAAATTCTATATATTAATATATAAATTATGCTGATCATAATACTTACTAAAATTGTCACTTACTCAACTATTGAATAATTACAATTCTAGTCCCTGCACCTTTAATTAATTAAAATTAATCACCAAATTAATTCCAATTAATGCCAGATTAATTTCTAATTAATTACTATAGTTTCTAATTAATACATTATCACTTTAATATATTAATAAACTATTTATTTTATTTCTATTGATTTATTAATCACATAATAAATCAAACTTTCTCTCTCCTAGAATTTCTACCAAACCTCTAGCTATGAGGGCAACCCAAATAGACTTTGCTACTATTAATTAGGTAAATACAAATTATAAGTCATGGCTTAGACACCTAATCCAACACGATCATGTATGTGGGCATAAATTGTAGACACAACGTGGCGGTACGAATTCACACAATCTCTATACGGCAACACGCTTTCCCTTCTTCGTCTACATGGTTCTTGGCAATCTCTATGAAGTTCCTTAGACCTTCCAAGAACTCTGGAGACCGCCGATTTCGCACTTTAATCCAGCTCTTATCAATTGTCATTATTGTTTCATTATTAAGACTTAGATCGTATACATGTTAATTAGTTTGTGTTTAGTTATAAAAAGTTAGACTTTTTTTAGAATTTGAGTAAGTTAACGCTGATTGGATGAATGCATAGTAAGAACCCACTACTTGTTTGTCTAAAGGTGGCCACCTAACTCACTTTTTAAATACTTTGTCTCATATGTGAATGAATATTATCAGATTGAGTATTTAAGAAAAAATCGACAGCATTTCCCCTTAACTCCCAAGTATGCGTTTGAAACGCAAACTCGTAGGAGTAAAGAGAAATGTGTATCGATTTTTCCTTAAATACTCAATCTGTAATATTCATTCACATTCTAAATGAGACAAAATATTTAAAGAGCAGTCCCAAAACGGGGACTGCCTAAATTCATTTCGAACGACTATACAACTAAGGTTAATACAATGCATGTTTAATATATATATATATATATATATATATATATATATATATATATATATATATATATATATATATATATATATATATATATATATATATATATATATATATATATATATATATATATATATATATAATTTTATCAAATAAAAGGATATATACATACGTTTCCTTTAAGTCTATTATAATCACCATGTGTATCACATACCATTATTGTGTAAATTAAAAAATATCATAGCATTCATACACGAACTAATAAAAATAGACATGAATTGGTGAAAATGTAGAAACTTAGCAAACTTTAGGGGCTATTTTGAAATTTTGATAGATATAAAATTTCTTTACAATCTAGTCATATTCAACATAATTATAAGCACTTAATGGACAATTTAAGAGCTTGATTAATGCATATCCATCCTAAGTCATGTTTAAGCATAAAATGAACAAAAATAATAATAAACTGATTTGCAAAAATTCCAACAACTTACAAAATTCAGGGCTAAAGTAAAAATTATGCAGATTTCAAAAATTGTTACATAAAGGTCCTAAATGTCAAAAACGATGTTCTAATCCATTAATCAACATGTAATCTATAAATCGTGGTGCTTAATGGATAGATTAAGCAGGCAATTTTGTTTAATAGTGATGAAATCGTTCAAAATCAGAAAAATAGAAAAAAAAACTAACCTCGGTATTCAAGAAGGAATGATGAGTTTGTTCACCACAGCAGAGCCGGAGACACCACTGAAGCAACCCACAGCCACCGGCGACACCACCGTAGCAACGCACAGCTACTGGAGACACCGTCTTCGGCTACCACAACGATAAACATGAAAATCAAGCCATTATAATGCTTCTCGAATGTAATTACGGACAATGCATTACCTTGCTTGGCCAGAAATTACTTCAATCGACGAGCAAACCCTTGGTCGCCGGAAATCAACAACCGCTGCAGATAAAACGAACAGAAGAAAGCTATGAGGCAGAAAGAAGTCACGAAGGTTTTAGGGCTTGGGGAAGGCTATAGCGACGACTTGTCGTTGCTATAGCCAACACCAAAACGGCATCGTTCCACTAAGTCGCACATAATAATCAAATATATGTTAAAAAAAGGAAATTAGCTTCAGTGACTAAATGTCGTTGCTATACGTTTTCAGAATACCGCCAAAAGAATTTTATTTCCCGCTTAACCTTGGTGCGACGACTTGTCGTCGCTATAGCATCAAAAGTCCAGGTTTGCCCTTGGCCATATAGAAACGACTTGTCGTCTCTATAGGGTTCGACCCATTAAGACGCAAAAAATAGTCAAATAAATATTAAAAAAAATTTAATTAGCTTCAGTGCGACTTTTCGTCGTTATAAGTTTTCAGAAAACTGCCAAAAGCATTTCGTGTCCCGCCACACCCTGTTGCGACGACTTGTCCTTCCTATACCCTTAAAAGTCCAAGTTTGACTCTTGACCCTATAGAAACGATATGTCGCTCTATAAGATGCTCTATTCCAATGACCAATATCCTCCCTATAGGGTTCGTCCCTATAGAATCAATTTCTTGTAGTGTTAGAATCTTGACCTTGTTTCACCTTTGCTGTTGAATATTCATTTTGGGATCAAAAGGACATTAGTTGTTATCATTTTGCAACAAGGTCAATTAATTTTTAATTCAGAAAATAACCCTCGAACAGTTTTCCCTAGAACCAAGCAAGTAACCCAAATGTAGAACATATAAGCACCCTGGCAGGTCATTAAATCCCCCGTGGTCGTATTGGCTTCTTGCTTAAGTCTCTTCATAGTTCGATAAGTGCGAGGCTTCCTACTGTTATAATAATCAATAATTAAAAAAATCTACAAACCGTATTCAGATTAATATAAAGACACGAGAAATTAATTATAGACGAACGTACTTTACGGACTTCTAACAAGAACTTTGTAGAATTAGTCTGTGTTCATGTCGAAACGAGTTCTCTTTTTGATTTGTGTCGCCATGGCCTTAATAGTGCTTGTTCGAGCTAGCGATCCCGACATTTTGTTCGACTATATTGTTCCACCTAACGTGACTTTATTAGATGGAAATTTCTTCACTTACACCAAAATCCGTGATTTTTTTAATGGTTCGGTGGCTCCTACAGGCATGCAAGCCAGCTTGTTGGAGTTCCGGGCTCTAGATGGCCAGAGCGTTTCGCTTGCAGTGCTACGGTTAGCCCCTGGAGGAGTGACTCCACCTCACACGAGGCCCCATGCAACTGGCCTGTTCTTTGTGTTGGAGGGTCAGTTCGAGGTTGGCTTTGTGGACACCACCCCCGGTATATACACACTTGTGGCATAACCTATTGATCGTCAATGTCTTGGGATTTAAATGCTGAATCAACCATGGATTTGTATGGCCGGCTATCAATTTTTCTTGTTAAAATCGGGTGGATAACCTATTGATCGTCGTTCCAACCCCGGTATATACACACTTGTGGCATCAATGTTGATTTTCACTTTCCAATTTTTGTCAAATTTGTGAGTTACTCGGTTACCGAGATTCCAATACCGGATCTCAATGATTATCCAACGACTTCTCATCCTAATGCTGTTTATAAGAAAAGCAAACATATACCAACATTTTTTTATTCATCTTATGGGAATGATAATCGAGGATCTACTTCCAGGCAGCCATTCACTTCTTTTCGTTTTAGGGATATGGTGCGAGCTAGCCTCAGCAGATCAAATGTCTAGATTATGATCTAAGGACACTAGGAATGGAAAATCCGGACACAGACGACCCAAAACAGTATCCATGGCAGCGATATCCAACTATTTCTAAAAAATTCTAGTAGAGTGGAGGTAAACAAGACCATTCATATATGGAATGAGGTGGGGGAATCGAATGGGAGGAGCTGATCCAATCCTCATAACAGAAGAAATTACTGGTAAATATGAGTAAACATGTAATCAATGAACATTCACTACTACGAAAAAAGTTTTTCACGACAGACAAAACCTGTTCTAAATAGTCATAGATGAATGTCGTCATTGAAATTCGTGTCATAAATGAAAAGTGACAGATATTTGTCTGTCGTAAATTTACGGCATACGTTTAAAACATACAATTACAAACGATATTTATGACATACATTTTTGACAGTCCGTTTGTATGTGTAGTTTTTGAATTTTTTTTAAATCTCGTGATACAAAATACAATATACAATTACAATAAACATTATATTTAATATATATATATATATATATATATATATATATATATATATATATATATATATATATATATATATATATATATATATATATATATATATATATATATATATATATATATATATATATAGTTTTTGAATGAACTTATATTCAAACTAAATCACTGTCTCGTAATACACAAAGTATTATATACTAAAAAGAAATCCATTACAGAAAAAACTATAATTTGAGATATACAAAATAGAATGTTACAACACATAACAAAAAATATATTGCTAACGTTTTAATGTCTTTGGTACAACCGCACCACTTTTTGCAAATCATGACACCTGTATCGTTGTTCCCAACCGCAACACATTTTGACTAAGCCCGTGTGCTTTCTTGTATCGAATCGATCTCCATGAAGTTTTCTTGTCATGGGACTTGACTGAGTTGACACGGTGGACTCGTCTATAGACATATTAACTTAGCTTGAACCAAATTGAGAGAATGGTGAATCATCTTTGAACCATTTGAGTAGTACAGTGCTATAATTAGGTATTTCTTTAAAGTACAATGTCTTGATAATAATTAAAAAATTGAAGTACAATGTTGTAATACATATAAACAAAACAATTAAAACTGTTAAATGTATCCATCTTCATGAAACTAATTAAAGGATGGTTAATTAATATACATTGTCCAGAATAGTACTTAGAAGTCCCACGCCAATTGGCCGCATGTTTTTGAAATGAGTAACATTAAAAACATTAATAATGGCAACATGTTGTCTAAATGAAAAACGCTTTTATGTGATTTTGAAATTAAATTAATTAATTTGATCACCTGATATACAAGAGATATGAGCTATTAAACCTTGAGGACTAACCAGTCACCATATTTTAGGTCTTTGGCTGGCTGGCTAGCTTCTCGCTAATGATAGGTCCAAGTGAGCAGGATTTTTTCCAGCAGCATGTGGTGCATGGTTTTAAAAATCCTTTGAGGTGCCTGCCTCGGTGAGGCGGTGGAATACCTCTTGAGAGGAGGCCCTTCTATACCCTCATTTGAGACTGACGCCTCATCTGGTCAAGGCGGTTCAAGGCTGATCGAGGCGGTATGAGACGGGATGAAGCGAACTGAGGCCGTTCTTTGTTAAAGTGAATAACAATAAAGAAAAACCTAACAAAGAGTAAAAAAAATACTTTGCGTCCTGTCCTCAAGTTAAACTGCACTTCTTACCCCTTTGATTGATTGAATCCCAAAAGTTGTTTACAGTGCAGGAGAGTGACCAAGAAGTTGAGAAATAGTGGGCAACAAAAAGACTGTTGAAACCCTTAAACAAGTAAAACTAGGCTGTAGGTATAGAAAAGTGAGATGAGGGAATACAGTTAAATGTAAAGTCATTCAATAGGAAAAGAAAGCACGGATGGATAAATGATGCAGAGAGGGAAGAGTCTAGTGACTCATGGATAAGAGCCTAATTTGTACTAAATGAAAATTATAGGGAAATAGATTACATGGGCGGTGGAGAATAGACTCTTAGTGTGTCCACTGATTTTATTCTAATTTATAACAAATAAAGAAAGATTTAATAAAATGTTAATAGTTCTAATAATAACAATTTCAAGGTTTAGTAAAATAATATGAAATTTGTATATAAAATATTAATTCTAAAAACACAATGAGTTCTTCACAATTCTGTATATTTTCATAATTATAATATTTTATAATTATTTTGTTGTTCTGCCTCGAACTTACGCCTTGGTTCGCCTTGAGGCTGACGACTCGTGAGGCAGAGGGAAATCACCTCGAGGCATTATTACAAACTTTTAAATATTGATGTGGTATATAACTCAAGCACCTGATCCCAAAAAAGATATATCATATAAAAATAGTAGTTGAAGCCATAAAGAACTTCATATCTAACGTTTTTTTTGTTTGTTCATTTAAAACAGGGATAATTGTAAATTCAAAATAAATGTAGAAAGTTTCTGACAAAGATACGGACATTCCTGTGGGGTCAATAACAATGCAATAACACCCAGCAATGATAGCCGTCAAGGTGTCGATTATTTGAAGAGATGGGTATCCTAACACTTCAACAATACCTAATAATGGCTCAACAAAACCCACCCATCAACAAACAAACCACACCGACATATACACAAAACAAGAAGTATCCTCACCATTTTTAGTAGTCAATAACATATTCCCCGTCATGCTCCATGCAATCTCATTTACCTGAGAAACAAACCAAAACCAACGTTTAACGGGACCGGTGTTTAATGTTGTTATATAACCTATTTTTCTTCAAATTGGATCGAATTTATACTAAATTCTTGACAAAAAAATCTAGCTGATACAAGCAGTTTACAATTGAATTGAAAAAACCTGTTCACATGAGGCTGGAAATAACATATAAGAAGAATGACCAATACAAGCAGTTTACAATCGAACATCCAGTATTGTTAGTTCATCATCCTATAACACACGATATACTAAAACTATTTGGATTCCACCATTCCCAATTTACACACCAACTAGATTAGGCGAAATTGCTTATACTAGAACAATAACATAATGTAGCTAAACCCATTCATTCCTAAAATAAGCAGCTTCACATAGAAATACAGACTTACAAATGTACACAACCCTTGGAGTTAGTAAACATGATGCACTTTGCGATGCTGAAGGAAGGTCGAGAATAAGTCATGATGCAAGCAAGATCGAGTTAGAAGTAGTGATGCATTTTGCGATGCGGGCTTACCAATAATAACATGAAAGTAAGGTTGATAAGGACTATAATTCAAGGGATACAATTTGTGATGTTGGATTACTTGTCATCGTCAAGTCAATATGGGAAGTTGCGATGCGCGTTAGGGTTCTAGCCTCCAAGAAGGTGAAATCGAGAATGAGGACATAGGTAAAGGGATTTTCGGATTGACCACCACATATAGAACTGTGAAAAAGGCATTCTAGCAAAACCCTATAATTCTCGAAAATTTAAACATGCAAACATAATTCATAATTCAATTTGGATCTAAATACAACATATGAAAACAGACTCTGGTACCACTGAAGGTATTTGATCATAATAACAAAACAATTTGCACAATGAAAGACTTGACAAGATCAAATCCCAAGTTCATACAAAATTCAAGCAAGGATCATCATGTTCATGACTACGATCATACAGTTCATAGCAATTGTTGCAACATACAAGATGAATTATGAATTCATACCTTTGTTTGGATGTAATGATCCAAAGTAGAATCCCTCTAATGATTCACACCCAAGAACACCAGAAACCCAGACTGACAGAGGTTCCATTGGTTCCACTGGGGAGGAGGCAAAAGGCATAAAACCCTAAAAGGGTTTTGCCAAAATCACAAAAGGAAGCAAGGGAGGAAGTTGGCGGATCTTTGAGGGTGGAATGGGATGCTTAGGGTTTGATCCCTAAGCCTCTATTTATAGTGAAGGCTCTTTAGGGTTTCAAACTTTTGGAGCATCGTTACACTTCACCCCCTGGACTGTTTCCTTTAAATAAAAAGATTTAATTAATTAACATACAGTCCCTGCAATTAACTTCTTTCAAATTAATTCAAAATTAATTTCCAATTAATTACTAATTAGTTTCTAATTAATTTATCATAATATGACAAATTAATAATCAAATTTTTTCCAATTTATTTTTTTCACTGTTTGTTTTTACTAGCCCCGAGGTTAACCAAAAACGACCCTACTATTGTTAGAAATATCACCAACATTTAATGACATTGGACACTATTTCCAATAATCACCACCTTAGGCAGTGAGTTTGCCATGTCTGATCTTGGAAACGTTAACGATTTTCATAGCATTGTTGTTTCTCTTGACCGTTAAGGTATATTCTTATCTTAACAGAAGTATTATTTAGAGATTTTGGAGCCGGTAGAGATGCTAAATTGTAAACCACGTACTCGGGCTAACACTAACGCCAAACTTGGTGCAACCGGTCCTTGTTTCTGACATGACTCTATATATCGCAGCTTGGTCGGGGCATTACAATATCTTACATTCACGCGCCCTAATATACATATGTTGTTCAGCAAATATGTCTTCACATGCACAACCCCCGAGAGCTCATTCACTGCTTTCAAAAGCATTCTTCAATATCTTCATGGCACAGATACATTCGACCGTTAACTTTACGCTACTCCCTCACAGGGGTTGATTATCTATCCGGATGTCGACTGTACAGGCTGCCCGACTACTAGGCGTTCCACATCTGGGTTCTGCATTTTTCTAAGCTCCAATCTCATCTCCTGGTCGTCTAAACGACATACTACTGTCTCACGTTCTAGTGCTGAGTCTGAGTACCGAGGTGATGCAAATGTGGTTGCTGAGACATCATGGATTCAGAATATTCTTCGTGAATTTCATCATCCTTCGGAGAAGGCTACAATAGTTATTGTGATAATGTAAGTACAATTTACATGACTGGCAGTCCTGTTCAGCATCATCGTACCAAACATATTGATATTGACATTCATTTTGTACAGGATTGCGTTGCCACGGGTCAGATGCGAGTCCTACATGTCCCGTTTTCATCTTTGTACACTAACATCTTCACCACATGCCTTCCGACTCCCTTATTTCTCGACTTCATATCCACTTCAAACATTGAGTCCAACTCTCTAGTCCAAACTACGTAGATGTTAACAGTATTTACTATTGTACGTATATTAGTTTAGGCCTATAGTCATACAAGCCATTGTATTTGTGTATGTATAGCCCAGTCTAATGTTGTATACTCTATATCTATTTGAGTATTGTGAATGAATGGACTGGAAAATATTCGTGTAACACAAACATGATGATATTTGTATTATAAAAACATACCTTTGATATCTAATAAATAATTTACTATTTTTCGTATTCTAGTTGGCAACTGATATGATTATTTTGCAAAGGGCAATATGTACCTTGATGCCAAATGTTCAAAGAAAGAGAAAAGAACGCCCCCACTGTCAAATAAATGTTCAATATACCATATAATCGAATGATTATAATAATTATTGAATTCTTTTAACATTATTTCGTCAATGAACTTGGTATAGAAAAAAAACATAGAAATTTAGTGTGAAACAATGATGCCCACACGTCTCTCCTGCTCAATGTATATACAAGGCGCACAACGTGAAAGCCACTGAAGCAGCAATCTTACTTTCGCATCCATATAAATACCCACAAATCTGTTTTTGTTCACCACCTCAATTCATTTAAGAGCTTACATCAGAAAATGTCGTTGGCAGATAGTAAGATAGTCGCATTAGCGGTCGGGTTGATCATCTTCAACCACTGCTATGGTGCTCTTGCCTATGGCGGTCTCCGGTATGGGTTCTACAAGGGCAAATGTCGAACTTCAGATGTTGAAGATATTGTAAGAAGAACTGTCTACTCGAAGTTCCTCACTGATAGAAAGATCGCCCCTGCGCTCATTCGCATGCAGTTCCATGATTGCTTTGTCAATGTAAGTTGTTTCTTCCGGTAACCGAAGTGTAAATGCATGCAGCCCTAGCTGCTCCAATAACAACTTTTGCATGGTTTACTCTTACGTTTTTCAAAAACTCTAATAATTCTAACTTTTCATGGATAAAAAGGGGTGTGATGCATCAATCCTACTGGACGGACCTAACTCCGAGAAAACCGCACCGCCAAATTTAAGCGTTAGAGGCTATGAAGTCATTGATGCTGCCAAAGCCGCGGTCGAGAAGGTGTGCCCAGGAGTGGTTTCATGTGCTGATATAATCGTTATGGCTACAAGAGATGTCGTCGCCTTGGTGAGAAACTTTTAACTTTGGTCAAAAAAGCCGCCGGATCAGAATTGCGGCTTATTCTTAACTTAAAAAATTAATGTAAATGCAGAGTGGTGGAGGTAAATACAGTGTCCAAACAGGAAGAAGGGACGGACTTGTGTCTCTTGCCCAAAATACTTTGACCCTCCCGCCTCCTACTTCATCTGTGTCAAGTGCTATTCGAGCTTTTGCGCTCAAAGGACTCACTGCCACCGACATGATATATCTCATGGGTAATTCACCAACGTTTCTTCCATAGTTATTGAATACAACGCACATTCTTAACTTGTCTGTTTTATGTAGGTGGTCACACTATCGGAGTTGCTCATTGTTCGTTGTTCAAAGACCGTCTTTACAATTTCAAGAACACTGGGAAACCAGACCCGACCATGAATTTGGCGTTGTTAAGGTCGTTGAGGAATACATGCCCTCAGAATTCAACAGTTGATCGCACTGCTAAGTTGGATCAAAACCCTTTTAGCTCTAAAGTGGTGGACAAATCTTTCTACAGTCAAATTATTTTACATAGAGGAGTTCTTAAATTTGATCAGGATTTGGCATCTGACCGTCTGAGCAAATCCACGGTTGAAGCCATAGCACGCTCCTCTGATTTCAACGCTAAATTTGGTCAGGCCATGGTTAAGTTGGGTGCCATTCAAGTTCTTACAGGGAGACAAGGGCAGATAAGGAAATCATGCCGAGCAGTCAACCGGCCAACTTTAACTTCTTTATTTAATTGATTGAAAGTTTATTGGGATTGAAAACTTTTTTATACCTGTCCTTACTATTCTGGTATTTTGTCGTCGGTTTTTTCTCAGAATTATTATTTATTGATCAGCTACTTAACTATTCTATTTAATTTGTAACTCTCTAATTGAGAGGAATTTTGAAATTCTGTAATTTGAGTTGAGATTACTCCTTTGTTTGAATAAAAATTTATGTTTTTTTTTCTTTAGATAACTTTTTTGGTACTCCATTCTACTTTAAAATTACACACTAGTCTACACCATTTTCTATTAGTCTTTTAATAATTCTCAAAAAATTATTGGATGGCTAATAGAAATCATTACATAATGATTAATAGAAAAATTATTGGATGACTAATAGAAATTATTAGATGACTAATAGAAATCTTTACCTAGACTAGGTGTATTTAACAACACGCTTTCTTTAACCTGCAAATATATTAAAAACGAGAAGCCTGAAACCCAGTCTAGCAAGAGACTAGACTAGCCAGGTGAGGAGTACACAAATAGGGTTATATAAATACAATTGCAACCAAATTACATATTATCTAATAGAGCATCGGACCACCTTTCCCACGTGACCTTCTATCTATTACTCCTCTACTTAATCCAACCAAACACCAAATATTGAATTTGACCGAAGACGTAGGTTGCCGAAATAGTTCGAGTATTAAAGACCCTACCATTACGAGCCTTCCAAATCTGCCAAAACGATCCATAGATATAATTGAGAGTAACCACCACTTTTTTGGACAGTGGCCCCACGTGGCTGCATAATTTAGTAGGTCCAAAATAGAGGAGATCTGTAACTGCCCCAAACCACGCCATCGCCATACAAAACCGAGAATATCACGAGATGAATGACACCCAACAATAATATGATTTTAGTATGGGAAGAGAAAAGCTAGTTCCAAACTTGTTTATGCACTCTCTTATATACTTACGTGTATGGTCCAAGACTCATACCTTCATTAAATGCAAAAGATATGATTCCAAAGAAATATGAGTCATGTAAGATGAAGGTTGACAAGCAACCTCCACCTACCCGCATGATGGGTTCGGCCAAAAAGGGTAAAAAGGACCAAAAGAGTGTCCAACACACTTCCTTAATATACTAATATGTCAAGTATAAATTAATGGAACCCAAAATGTCTGAAAAGTTGTACGTGACTTAATAGATCATATCATATGATATAATAACTAGTTTAATCCCTTTTAATTATTTTTTTCGTGAAATGATAATTATTCTTAAACTATATACAAGATTTGAATTTATTTATTAATATCTAATACTTAATAAATATTCAATAAGTACCAACTTGATAAAGGTGTGACCCTATAGGGTCATATGTTATTAACAATATCAATTTATAATAATTCTTGAGCATATAGATCCAACAAAGTATGAAACCATTAAGGAATAATAACAAAGTATATTAAGGCACAAAGTGATTATAAAAGTATATTTGTCATGTTGGGGTTGGCATGCTGGTGTGCATCTTCAAGCCATATAGCTAGATGGTTAAATGTTTTTCTCCTGAACATATTTCAAATTCACAATAACATAAAAAACCTTGATTTCTAAATGACTAAATAAAACCGGACTTAAAGCTATAAGGCTATGAGGAGTGCCTCTTTTGGTTCCTACATCAAAAGTGATGTCACGTCACCGACACGTCATCTCCCTTGCTTACCACACCACCAAGAAAATACCCACCACTCCACATCATATTTTTCTTTTGATTTTTAATTTTTTAATGTAATTAATTAATTCATAGAGAGAGAAAGCAATAGAGAGAATGAGAGAGAAAAAGAAAGAAAAGAGAGAGAAAGTGGCGTGGCTGGACGTCTCTCTACCCACGCCACTCCACGCCCATGCCACACATGCCAAGGCGGCGGTGTTCCACGTCGTGGCCACATGTCACCTAGTCCCCACGCCTCTCACGTTGGACGCGCTTCGTATAGCCTAAATGTGAAATGAACAGTGAGACTGTGAGAGACTAGGCACTTGGCAGGAATTAGTCAATCATATTTCTAAATTAATTCAGAAAATATAAATTGACCATAAAATCATACCTAAGCAATTAACTTACTAAAAAACAACATTGATATACATACAATACTTGTGATTCCGTGAACTAAAGCAAAACGGTGAGGCTGTGAACTCCTGAAACTGAAGCAAATCACTGAATCGGTGAGATAGTGACATCCACAACAAACCAAAATAACCAAAATCAGACTTAAGAAGAACTCAAAACTAAGAATTCCCACACAAAAAGCAGACTTAAGACTTGGCAATATGCTTCGGGAACTTACTGCTAGAATTGGGAATCAGAGGATTAGAGAGAAGTCGGGGAGCTAGAGAGACTAGAGACGGAGGTTAAGATTTTTTTTGAGAGAAATCGTAGAATTAGAGAAAAGTCAAGAACTCGCCGTTAGACGTGGGATGGAATCGAATTCAAGCATTCAATGAACTGACTTCTTGATATCATTTTTTTCGTAGCGACAATTGCAGCTCCTTAGAAAATTAATTTCCTCCCATACCTGTGTTGCCAAGCCTTTGCGGCTTAAGGCTTTGCGCCTTTACTGCCCCTCCTGCCCTTCATGTAGTCTGTAGAAAAACTAAGTACCTATTGCCATCAATGGTGACCATACGAGCATCAAATTCGACTCCAATAGTTAAGTCATGGAGTGATTGAAACCTATTTTCGGTGAATTGTAGCAACAGACACAATTTCCCAACACCTAATGAGAAAACACTACAATTCCTTAAACTAATTTACACATATTTTATTCGGCTGAATTAGGAATTTTGACATTCAGTATGAATGTAACGGTTTAGGTTTTATGACTTTTCATGATCATGATCAAAGAAACGACTGGACAAAGAGTACCTGTATCACTGATGATTATGTATTTGAAAAGGTAATCGTAGGACATTATTTAACCTAATTTGACTATTATAAGTCTTTACAGACCTTGGACTTGAACCTCACCCTCTGCAATGTTTTTGAAACTGATCTTGAGAAGAGATCGGACATGGCAACGACGATATAAAACTATGGACATAAGAAGAGATCGGAGAGAGATGAATACGGTTTTGGAAGTAAGGGTTAAATTAAGGAGAGATCGGACATGGCAACCACGATATAAAACTATGGACAATAAGAAGAGATCGGAGAGAGATGAATACGGTTTTGGAAGTAAGGGTTAAATGAAGGAGAGAGAAGTAAATAACTATGTGTATTCCAAAAATATCATTATTATCTTTTACCAATTTACCCTTTTACTAATTAAACAATGAAACGCAATTGATTGGAATTGAATCCCGCTCCAGGAAGCGATGAAACACGACCTGCTCCAATCGATTGTAACTGAATCCCACACCAGGAAACAATGAACTGAGTTACTTTGAAGTGAATTCGATTATATGAATTCAAAGAAACTGATTATGTGACTTTGATCTGAATTCGATTATTAGAGCTGAAATCCGGAAAATGAGGTACGGCGGAGGTATGGAGGTTGGCATAAATGGTTCACGTAGGGGTCGTGGTGAACGGTGGTGGCAAGTGGTGGTGGTGATGGACGGTGCTTATAGTAGGGGAGGGGTGAATGTGTGTGTATGTGTGTGTCTATATATATATATATATATATATATATATATATATATATATATATATATATATATATATATATATATATATATATATATATATATATATATATATATATATATATATATACATATATATATATATATATATATCTAGGTTCAAATGCGGATACTAAGTATTGTGCGATCGTAGATCCAAATCACGTTCTTTCATTGTTGAAGGTTACGATCGGTATTTTCCCCCTCTCCCTCATTCTCTCACGCACACAATCATCGTCTTCAACCTAATCGCCGATCTCATCCCCTTCCAGATAAAATCGATTGCAGAAGCAAGAAACTCGATCCCATTCTAACCTCCTGCCCTGCAATCATCCAAGCGAAGCAATTGCTCTTGAGTTCAATCACTCGAAGCTTCACCCTACCCTAACCCGGTTCATCCTCTTCTCTCTTCCCCTTTCTCCCTTACGTGAACTACGACTCCATCTCCACCCTTCCCGTCCGATCTTCTTATCCGACCATGCTCCGGTCGTCCGTTGCAACCACCGTCGGACGTCATCGCAGCCACCAGCCAAACCACCGCTACTCTACCCCCTTCTCTCTCCTTCGCCCACTCGCGATCTGCAAACCTCCGGCCGCCGCTCACTCCGTTCAACTGATATGGAATCCAAATATGACGGAGAATTTGCTGAAATCGCCAATCCAATTTGCAGCCATCAGAACGGGAGAATCTGTGGAAATCGAGGCTTTCGTGATATGAGGAAAGGCCAGAAGAGACGAGATTAGGAAGAAGGATGTGGCATTCTCTGAGAACGTGGCATTCTCTGAGAATGGGGCATTCTCAGAGAATGGGTGTAAGGTATTATTTGAGAATGCTTCATTATCTTCTCAGTCCTCTGTAATCATTTCATTCTTAGAGAATGTTTTACGTATTACTAGATAATATTTAAACATATTCTCTGAGAATTTGAAAACTCTTACGCAACTTTTTTTTTCTTCTGAGAATTCAACTTTACTTCTCGGAGAATGCATCTTTATATTTGTAATCGTTCATTCTCAGAGAATGGACTTACAAAAAACACAAACCAATGAAAACTAGCACCCATTCTCGGAGAATGGACTTACCAAAACATAAAACCTAACATCCATTCTCAGAGAATATGATACTAAAAGCCCCTGTGTATCCGCCTCTCAGTCGCTCATCAATGTCTCTCTCGAACCCTCTGATTCTCTTTGTCAGTCAGTCGATTAACGCACACACACACCAGATCGGTGACCAGATTCCCGATCCCGACCAACAACGTCGCCGGCGACCATCTTTGTTGCCTCCGGCAGCCGTAAAACCACCGCATCGTAATTAAAAAGAAACGGCGTCAGTTGAAATGGATTTGGGGATTTTTACATTTTTACCCTTAAGCGGGGTTTGTCATTTGAAAAAACGTGCATTGTCAATTGTTTTATTAAAAAAACGGGTTTTTTTACAAGCATTGATTATATTAATCTAATGGCCCACATTGAGTCTTACAATAACACAATATTTAAGAATTTCATTTAATACTAACTCTCTATATATATATATATATATATATATATATATATATATATATATATATATATATATATATATATATATATATATATATATATATATATATATATATATATATATATATATATATATAGTTGCGACTTTAGACTCAGTGATGATGGGGGATAGATACTTTGGTGGTCTCGAGAGCCTGAGATCACACCAAAAAGGGAAAAGAACCGTTAGCGCGCCGTGTACACCTTTTGTCGCCTGTGTGTGTCAGTCTTTCCGCAGGTTGTCGTTTCTATGGTTCTGCAGGAAGGCGTTGTGGGAGCAAGTGCCGGTGTCGCAGGGTAGCTTGGGTGATGTGCGAATAAGCCCAGTGCTGCAACGCAGCGCTTATGGCCTTGGACCGATGGAGCTCCGTCAAGCCGTATCATATGATACGTTATCAAGTCCCCCCAGTCTAGTAGTTACTGCGTAGGCCCAGCGGAGCCGTAGTGTTCTAGACTTGTGGGCAGGACACGTGTAGGGCTGGGGTTCATGCGATCAGGGTTTTCGCCGGTTGTGACAAGACCCGTATCGCTTTTCATCATTATGGCAGTTTTCGGTTTTCCCGCCTGTCCTTTCGATATCCTTGGCTACTTATTTGGTTTCCATATTTCAAAGAAAACCCTTTGTCCTTCCTCGTCACTATCCTTTTGGTTTCTTCTACGATTTTTTCCCTTTCTCTCTTCTCTCCCCTTTTCTCTTCCGTCGCTTTTGTTGCGCTTTGTTTTTTCATGGCTGCGGATACTGGTATTGTTCCTACAGGTGAACAGTGGGCTCAACTTGTCGAACGGTATGGTTTCTCTTCTGATGACTGAGTGTTGTTCCCTGGTGAGGGGGCCGGTTTCTACCATCCTCCTCCGGGAAAGACTAGGATTTTCGTAAAGATGTTTGATGTCGGTTATCGGCTCCCCGGTAGCAATTTCATGGATGAGGTTTTACAGCGAAATAAGGTAGGCATCACCCAACTCTCGCCTAATGCTATGAACAAGATAGTTTCCTTTGAGTTGCTTTGTCGCTCGTTAGGGATCGCGCTCGACCACTACATCTGGCGTTATTTGCTCATAATCGAGAAATTGTTGCTACTTTGAACGGTTTTCATGTGGTCCCCGATGACTACCCTGAGCATATTCTTACCGACGGTGGCTTGAGTTCATCTTGGAGGGCAAGGGGAAAAATGTCAGAGTATTATTCTGTTGTGAAAGGTATGTTTATGTTTGCATTACTTTTCTGTTGCTATTTTCTCTTTTCCCTCCCTCCTCTTTATTTTATATCACATGTTCTGTTGGTTTTTGTTCCCAGGTGTTGTCCGTCCTGTTAGCTTTCAGGATGTTTTGGCTAGGAAAGTTGATGGGAAGTTGGAGTATCGAGAGGTAGATCTTGTGGATAAGGTGCCAGATCCTTTTTCATTCCCTGGTTTTTCTGATATCCTTGCTGATGATGTTGTGAGTATTGGTGCGGACGGAGAGGGGGATACTTCTGAGGGGTTTCCTTTGGTGGATGCTAATGTAGGTACGTCCTCTTTTTAGGGTCCTGCTATGTCTGAGGAGTCTGTGAAGGATAGCAAGGAATATATTTTGGAGGGTGTCGTGAAAATGGGAAAACGTAAGATTGGTGAGGGTGCTGCGGGTCAGGCTGACCCGTCGACTAGTCTTGTGCCGGTCCGGTGCCTCAGCCGGCATAAGCTGTTGTCTAGTTTAAAGAGCGCTGGTGTTTTTGGTGAGAAGGAGGGAGTCATTCAAATTCCTGATGATTATGTTCATGTGGTTGACAAACCTACTGGGGAGGTGAAGGTTGGTGATGGCGGAGTTGAGCCGGTGGTGGACTTGGTGGGAAAAAAATGTGATTGAGGAGTCTGTGCCACTGGTGGAGGGTTAGGGTCTGGTTTGGAGGGGTGTACCGGTGGGAGGAGAGGGTTCCGGAGTTGGTGGGGGGGGGCAATGTTGAGTCGGCGATTGGTCGCCATGTTTTGACCGACTTTTCCTCTCTTCCTTTTTTGCCAAACTGGGGTCTAGTAAATGGGTCTCGTTTGACGGTGCGGTCAATCGTGCTTGATTTTGCTGCACATGTGTGTCCTCTTGCCACGGAGGACGATATGGAGATGTACCCTGATGATGCCCTCGTCTCTGCCTTGCAGTTCGCATCTGTCTAGAGTGCTTATGTGTTCGCAACTGGGGCCCGTCGTTTGCAAAGGTTTATTTCGGCTGATCGCGACTTGGACGCTCTTCGAGCGTCGGAGCGGGAGTTGAGGAGGCAGGTTGATATGTTAGAAAGTGCTGCCGAGGAGCATGACCAGAAAATCTGTGCGGCCATCTCAGAGAAGATGATAGTAGAGGAGAGGTTGGATGTTTGCAAGGCAGAGTTAGAGAAAATTCAGCAGTTGAACGAGGGTTTGGCGATTCAGAATGAGAATTTGGTCTGTGATGTCATTTAGAGGGATAAGATTGTGGTGGTTAGGGATGCGGAGCTTGTAGAAGTCAGGAGGGACTCGGAGTGGGTGTTACAGGAAGGGATTGTGCGAGTGATCGAAACGGTGATGCTCCAACCAGAGTTTATTCATGATGTCGGCCAGATCAAGCGAGCCTGTTACGGTGCTGGCGAGGAAGCTATGCGTTGCCGCCTTCGTGCCAACCCTTCTCTCGACCTTTCTAATGTCGCAGGTGGAAGATCCTTGTCCGGTTACGAAGCTGAGATTGATCGTGCAATTGAGGATTTCATTTCTCTGGATTATGCATCATTGTTGAAGCTTGGGCAGGTCGGTGTTGAGGATCTGAAGGAAATGTTGAAGCCGAAGGAGGAGGAGGAGGAGCAGTAATTTGTTTGTGTGTTTGTAGTCGCTTTTTAAGAACATATTCGATATGGTTGTAATCTTTGAACAATATTTCGTTTTGTTTTCAGATGTTTTTGTTTGCTTGTTTGTGGTGGCTTGGCTGCTGTGCTATGGTGGGTTGGGTGATGTTTGCCCTTCTTTTGTTGTTTGCAATGGTCAAATTTGCTTTTTTTTTTCATGCGTTGCCTCCCTTTGATTGTTTGTGTTTCCACCTTTTATTGTTTCTGTGTGTTTAGTTTTCATTTGCAAAGCCTTCGTTATTGTTTTCGGGCTTTTGAGTGTATGCATGTTTGTTACTTGGTTTGGTTGTTGAGGATTGTAGGCATGTGGTTCTTTCGAAGGCGTCTTAATTCTTGTTAAGGGTTGTTAGGGGTGTCAGACCAATTTGGAGGCACACAAAATCTTGTAAAGGGCAGCTGGGCCGCTGGGGGCGCCAGGCCAAATTGGAGGCACACGAAGTCCTGTAAAGGGCTGCTGGGCCACTGGAGGCGCCAAGCCAATTTAGAGGCACACGAAGTCCTGTAAAGGGCATAGCTGGGCCACTGACACGAAGTCCTGTAAAGGGCAGCTGGGCCACTGGGGGCGCCAGGCCAATTTGGAGGCACACGAAGTCTTGTAAATGGCAGCTGGGCCACTGGGGGCGCTAGGCCAATTTGGAGGCACACGAAGTCCTGTAAGGGGCAGCTGGGCCACTAGGAGCGCCAGGCCAATTTGGAGCATGCATGAAAGAAATAAAAGACACTAGTGTTTTAAGTTTTCGTTGTGGACCAAAATATGGCCTTCGGCTAGGTGATCAATCCCGTCGAGGTCTTAGTATTTCGTTGAAAATGTGGTTTGGTACATTTTGACATTGATTTTTGCAAAAAATAGAACCACGGAATGCTAGTGTTGCTACCGTCACTAAAGATGGAACTTTCTTAAGTTTTGTAAGTTCCATGTCCTTGGGATTGCCCTCCCTTCCATTGTTTCTAGGATGTACGAGCCGTTACGGTGTGCTTCTACGACTTTGTATGGTCCTTCCCACGTGGGTCCTAGTTTTCCTTGCGGTTCTGCGTGGCTTACTTCGTTTTTCGTTAGGACCCAGTCATTCACCTTGAGGGCTCTCCCTTTCACTCGCTGGTTGTAGTATTTCTCTGTTTTGTGTTTTAGGATTGCTTGTCGTAGGAGGGAGGCTTCCCTCTTTTCTTCCAACAAATCTAGGTTTTGTCGAAGGTCTATATCGGTTTGTTTGGGGTAAAGTTGGCGACTCGCAGCGATGTTACCATTAATTCTGGAGGCAGCACTGCTTCGTTCCATAGACCATGCTGAAAGGTGTCTCTTGAGTGGATGTTCTAGGGGTGGTTCTGTAAGACCACAGGACGCTGGGAAGCTCCTCCACCCAGTTTCCCTTTGCTATGCCCAACCTTTTTTTTATCTCGTTCACTATTGTCTTGTTTGAGACTTCTGTTTGGCCGTTGGTTTGCGGGTGTACTATAGAGGTGAATCGTTGGTGAATTTGTCTATCAGTGCACCACCCTGTGAAGGGATTCTCGGCGAACTAGAGCCCATTGTCGCTGACTAGGGTTCTTGGTGTGCCGAATCGGGTGAGAATGGACATCCACATGAACTTGACGATTGATCTTCCTGAGATGTTGGCCACAAGCTCGGCCTCGATCCATTTTGTGAAGTAGTCCATAGCCACAATTAGGAACTTCACTTTTTCGGGTGCTTCGGGAAAGGGGCCTACCATGTCTATCCCCCATTGATAAAATGGCCATGGGCTTGCCATGCTTGTTAGCTGGGTGGAGGGTAAGTTCTGCACTGGTGCAAATGTATGGCACGCGACGCATTTCTTTGTTAACTCTAGTGCGTCTTCTGGATTTCTGGCCAGTATACACCCATCCGTAATATCTTTCCTGTTAGCGCTCTTGACCCCTCGTGCGCGCCAGCATCTCTGAAGTGTGTTTCTTGTAGTATCTCCCGTCCTTCCCGGATGGTGATGCATTTCAGCCATCGGATAAGATATCCTTTCTTGTATAACCTTCCATCCATGATGGAGTACTAGGGGGCTTTGATTTTGATTTTACTAGCTTGCCTTTCATCTTCTGGCAAGCTCTCGTGTGTAGTCAATGGTTGGGGCCATCCATGTTGTTCCTTCGCTTGTTATCTCTTTTACTTGGGTTTCGTCTATGCTCCGTTCCTTGAGTACTTCCACGAGTACTTTTTTTGTCAGGTGGTCTAAAGACATTGACGCTAATTTGCTCAATGCGTCTACCCTCTGATTTTTTGACCTTGGTATCTGTCTGATGGTGAACTTGTCGAATAGTTTGGCCTTGTTATTCACTGTTTCCACATACCGCTTCATTCTGGGGTCCCGTGCTTCATATACTCCATTCACTTGGTTTGTTACTAACATGGAATCGATGAGGACTTTTATGTCCTTGACTCTGTTTTCCGTTACTAGGCGCAGGCCGGCAAGCCGTGCTTCGTACTCCGCCTCATTGTTGGAGGTTTGGAAGTCAAACCTTAATGCGTATGACATTTCTTCGTTCTGAGGGTTTTGAAGGATTAAACTGTAAGACCCATTTTCATTTTAAGATGCTTACTAAGGTAAGTAAAGTTATTACCTTATAGTCGGTGTTGTCTTACATATGAGTTTTTTAGAGATGTGTTAATCTAAAGTTATAATTAGCCTAATCAAGTTGTATAACTTTTCCTTAGATTTCTAAGCATATAATGATTGTTAAAAACGGATAATAAACGAGAAAGTTACGATCGAAAAACTAAGTGAAATTCCAGACTCACACGGGGCGTGCAGATTTCACATGGGGCGTGTGAAATCCTGCAGTAAGCCTTTCCAGAATCACACGGGGTCGTGTAGATTTCACACGGGGCGTGTGAAATCCTGCAGAAGCAAACAATAGAAGCGGTGGATCCACACGGGTCATGTAGATTTCACACGGGGCGTGTGACGCGCGCAGAACACTTTTTAAAGTCAATTTTCTTTCAGTTTTGGGAAAACCCACTTCGTCCAAAACCTCTCCAAAACCCTAGAAACTTAATCCTAAACCTCTAAACTCGAAATTGAAGTCTATAATTCAAGAATTGAAGCTAGGATTTGATTCCTTACGGTTGAAAGGTAATTCCCTTTGATTTTGACTTCGTTTTAACGGTTGGGTTGTTTGATTTGAGATGGTTCCAGGTGGTTCTCACCTGCAACTAGCATGAATTAGAGTGAGTTTACTTGGATTAGTGTGTGTAAGGGAGTTCTAATTCGAGACCCAAGCTAGTAAAGTGCTTGTATTGTGTTTTTAGGGTTGTATGAGTCAAAATGGTGAAATTGGAAGCTACAACTATGATAGTATTACTATTTTTTGATTGTAACTCTCCTCTATGATTCCAATTCATTGATTGATATGAATATTGAGTATGATTGAGATTTTCTTGAAATTGAGTATTGAGTTTGAGTCATTGTGTTACAGCTAAAGCTAGACAGGAACACACACGAGGTTCGGGAGTTCCACATATCGACTCAACTTCAGGTGAGTGATTTCTTCGTTTTGGGGGTTTTGAAACCCTAGTTTTGATTTTAGTGTTTTAGCTATATATTGTTATATATGTTGTTAATAGATTGTTAGTGGATGCATTTAGAGTGATTGGTGAGATTATTGTTGAGTTTCTACGGTTGAATGAGTAGAACCGCGGATTTAGGGATTTCAGTAAATATAGAGTTGATATTTACCGTTTATACTCCTTTATCCTCTTTTGATTTGTACATCTTTGAGATAGATGTTGTTGAAATGATTGTGGATGTTGGAAAATTGATTTAGACTATGGTGATATAACCATGTCTAGTGAACAGGAGCCCGGTACGCGTAATTTGGGGGTTCCAAATACTGAGTTAACATCACGTGAGTAACTAAAATTCATTCTTATGATTAAATTGTGAATTTAAAGGTTACTATTGATTTTAAATTGGTTGAGATAGCCAAGTTATAATTGAGAAACATGTGATTTAACATACGAGAATGAGATTTTGAGTGTGATTTAATGCACGATTGAGATTATGTTTGTATGAGAAATAGTAGTCATATCTTGTTGTAGGTAATACATATGTATATACGTGTGTGTTATATTGATATTGAAACAAATTAGAGTCGAAATGGTTTTGTTACCGGTGGATAACAAGAGATGAGTTGGATTTCATATCGAGTATAAGAGTAGAGTATATGATGTAGCGGTGAGTTAAAGACTCTTTGAGTTTGATTGCTACAACCATGATGGGTGTTATAATTGAGTATAATTGATGGTGAAATGAGTATATGCGAGTGTGTGTGTGTAATTGAGTTTATGAGTAGTATCACTTGTGATACTTATTATTGATTTGATATTATTACTAATTAGCTGGTGTTTGTAAAGCTAATATGTTAGTAGATTTCAGAGTTGAGAGAAGATGGATTTGCTAATGAGATTAGCAAAAGAGAATGATGAGGATGTTATAGAGAAAGATTTATGGAGTGTAATTAAGATTACTCACTAAGCTTTATAAGCTTACACTTGAGTTGTTTGTTGTTTTGCAGGTATCTGTAGCAGTGATAGGGGAAGGCATGTGATAAAGAGAGATGGACAACTCAAAGCATGTCCTTTAGTTGTGTTAGGTTTATTTGTAATGCCTGGTCAATTTTTAAGGACCTTTTGTGTAATTAATGTTTGATAACATCTTGTTTTTCCTGGGTTGAGTGCCAGTATACCCATTTTTAATGTATAATTGTTTGCAAAATTTTGGGTGTACTTTGTATGAGAAACCGGGTGTTACATAAACCTGTGCCGCAGCCTTCCTTACCGGCTGCACCCTCCGTTTGCAGCGTCCAAGTCATGTTTTCTTTTTCTTGTGCGGCTATTACGTTGCACTGCTGGCCTTCTGATTCCGGTACTTCTAGTAAGAAGTCTGCCAGTGCCTGTCCCTTGATGCTCACTCGTGGGCAGTACTCGATGTCGTGTTCTCCGAGTTCAATTGCCCATTTTGCTAGTCTTCCAGATGTCTCTGGTTTCATCATTATTTGTTTAAGCGGCTGGCTCGTTCTTACTTCGATTTTGTGGGCCTGGAAGTATCGCCGTAGGTGTCTTGCTGTGTATATTAATGCGAGCACCAACTTCTCCAAGATTGGGTAATTGACTTCCGGTCCTTGTAGCGCCCTGTTTATGAAATACGCTGGTAATTGTTTACTCTCTCGTTTTGTTACAAGTACCGCTGTTATGGCCTCTTTGGAGGCCGACAAGTACATCACAAGCGTCTCCCCAGCGACTGGACTAGCTAATGTTGGTAAGGTGGTTAAGACTTTCTTCAATTGCTGCCATGCCCTATCGGCGTCAGCAGTCCATTTGAAACCACTCTTGTTGACGTAACCTTTCAAGGTGTTGAATAGCGGTACTACCTTTTCTGCTGACTTTGCTACAAATCTTCCCAGCACTGTCAGCTTTCCGTTCAGGCCTTGCATGTCTTTCAGCGTGGTCGGGGTTGTTGTCTCCACCAGGACTTGTACTTTGCTTGGGTTGGGTCGGATTTCGTCATTGGTGATGTAGTAACCCAAGAACTGCCCTTCTTCCACGGCGAAGGTGCACTTAGCTGGGTTCAGCTTCATTTTAGTTTTTTCCAGGATGATGAGTGTTTCTTGTACGTCTTCTAGTAGGTCTGGACCGCTTCTGATCTTAATCACCATGTCATCTACGTACACTTCGATATTACGGCCGATTTGAGGGGCGAATATTCGATCTACCAGTCTTTGGTATGTAGCACATGCGTTCTTCAGTCCGAACGACATTTTCTGGTAGCAGAATGTTTCGTGATCCGTGTAGAATATTGTCTTCTCCTCATCTTCCTTTTTCATCAAGATCTGGTGATAGCCTTTGTAAGCGTCTAGGAAGCACTTCCAGCGAAATCCATGGAGCGGCTCCATCTTCTAGTTTATTTCTGGTAATGGATAGCTAACTTGAGAGCAAGCTTTGTTGAGGTCTTTGTAGTCGATGCACATACGCCAGCTGCCACAGACTTTTTGGCCATCACGGGATTTGCGATCCATATGGGGAATATTGCCTCTCTAAGGATTCCCGCCTGAACTAGCTTCGTTAACTCCTTGTTGATGGCTTCGTTACGTTCTCCTGCTAGCCCCTGCTTTTTTGTTTTACTGGGGTATTCCTGGCTGGATGTTGAAGTTGTGCTCGATGACTTCTCTCTCCACTCTTACCATGTCTGTTGGTTTCTAGGCGGAGACTTGTTTGTGCTGTTGGAGGAGGGTTATCAGCTTGTTTCGTACTTCCCCTGGTAATGTTGTCCCCATTTTTATTGGTTGTTCCGGGTGGTCTGGGTTTATGATTACATTGGCGTCTGCTTCTTCCAGCCTTGGGCGCTTTGGGTCCCTCGTGAGTTCCGACGGCTGCAATACTTGGCAACATTCCAAGGGTTGGGATACGCTGGCGATCACTGTGGTTGGGCCTTCTGGTGTCTGAAATTTTAGGGTGCCGTGTACCGTCGATGCCACTGATTCAAATTTCAACAGGCCGGGTCTCCCGAGTAAAATGTTGTGTTCGGAAGACGTTCTTACAACCACGAATTCGATCAGGACCATCTTCTTGATTCTGCCGTCAAAGCTTCATAACGTGAAAGGGACTGGAGGATTCCCGGTGGCCATATGTTGTGGCCAGTAAATCCTACCAGCCTTCCTTTTGCGGATTTGAGACCGTCTTTAATTACTTAGGGGAGTTGCGTGAAACAGTTTTCATAGAGGATGCCCACTGCGCTGCCTCTGTCCACGTAAACCCTGTGTACCTTGGTTTGACCCACATATCCGGTTATTATCAGAGGGTCGTCTCCCTGCCACTAGGCTGGTTTGGGATCGTCTTTTGAGAATTCCACGTGCAGCGTGCTATGGGTGGGTCGCTTCACTGGGTCGTTGGCGCGATGTTCCCTGTCTCGCAGATACGACCGGATGGCGAGGATCTCTTTTTCTGGGGCTCTTTCCTGGCATTCGTTCCTCAGCAGTATCGGTGAGGTAGGGTTGCGAGAGTGGTGTTATTATTGTGAAAGTTGGTAATGAGACTGTGTATGGCAGGGTATATGGGGTTATCGGTGTCTGTGTTATGGTTGTCGACAAAGGGTTGGCGTTGAGTATCGGTGCTGGTGTGGTTAGCTGTGTCGTCGTAACTAGAAATGGCATGGTTACATAGGGAGGCAGGAAATGTATTCCTTGGAATGTCGGTGTAATGGGTGTGGATAGTTGCCAGGGTAAGGATGGTGGTGCTGTTAATGGTGTGGATGTGGTTACGGTGGTGGGTATAGCGGGTGTTTCAGGGTTGTCCAGTGGATGCATGGGTCTGATTGGGCTGGGTGAAGCACCGCTATTTTCCCCGCCGTTCATGGTGGTATACTTGCGTATGGGTTGGTTGTGTTGGTCACACAACGGATGGCGCCAAATGTTGCGACTTCAAACTCAGTGATGACGGGGGATGGATACTCTGGTGGTCTCGAGAGCCTGAGATCACAGCAAAAAGGGAAAAGAGTTGTCAGTCGCGCTCCGGGAGGAGATCCAGGAAGGGCGCTCCAACGGTCAAGTCAATGAGGTGTTGCGGGTAAAGCTCTAGGGAAAATAAGAAGTAATGGTTGAATCCTGTTACCTGAAGGCCCCTTGGCCTTTTATACCTGAGGCTGAACTCGCTTTTGGGGACATCGATGTCAGTCCTCCAGCAAGCTCAAGTGGTGATTGGGCGATCGGCTGGTACGCGATTGTGGTGCAGATGGGGTACGGGAGGAGCACAGGTAGTGCGCCATGTACACCTTTTGTCGCCTGTGTGTGTTAGTCTTTCCACAGGTTGTCGTTTATGTGGTTCTGCGGGAAGGCGTTGTGGGAGCGAGTACCGGTGCCACGGGGCAGCTCGGGTGATGTGCGAATGAGCCCAGTGCTGCAGGGCAATGCTTATGGCCTTGGGCCGATGGAGCTCCGTCAAGTCGTATCCTATGATACGTTATCATATATATATATATATATATATATATATATATATATATATATATATATATATATATATATATATATATATATATATATATATATATATATATATATATATATATATATATATATATATATATATATATAATAGTAGGACTAATTCTGGACCAATCATTTGGTAGGGGCAATTTAGTCCATTTATATAATATAAATATTAATTTCATTAATTAATTAATTAATTTGCCCAAATTAAATGCCTATATTTATGGAACGTAACTTACAACCCTATTTATTTTCCCCGTCTCTCTTACGTCTTCAATCGGCCGTCTTCCTCCCCTACGTCATCCACCATCGCCGCCGACTTCCTCCCCTGCTTCATCCACCATCGTTGCCGGCAATGAGGTACGACAATTGGAACGTCGTCGCCGAAACTTGATAGAAGAATTTGTTGACGGCAATTAAAAGGTTAGTGTTCGGTGGATGGTTTTTGATTTTGTAATCAATTAATCATTCTTTTGCATTTAGTAGCCATACTTTTGCTTTTCTATAATTAGACTTTAGGAGATTTTCTACGTTTTCTTTTTTTTTTCCAATGAATTCATCACTTTGTACTTCAAGCTTCAAATTGTGTCCATTGTTTATATAAGGTGCTATACATTAGCCGTAGAGATTTATTTACATCAAAATTCTTAATGAAATTTGTTGCAGACATTCGTTTGCATCAGAATACATTGGCAAGGAAGTGGTAATTTTCGTTTGAATGTTGATGGTGTTGAATTTGAATATTTGATGCAGATATCTTCATAAACCACCGATTTCAATGAAGCTTGTGGAAAAGCGTTAATTACATTAATCAACGAGGTGATCGATCGGGCCAAAATTGAAGCCGGCAAATTAGACCTAGAATCCGTCCCTTTTGACGTCCGTTCAATACTTGACGACGTTCTCTCTTTATTCTCTGAGAATCGTATTATGTGATGGGTTTTTTTAGTATGACATTCTCTGAGAATGAGTGTTAGTTTTTATTGGTTTATGTTTTGGTAAGTCGATTCTCTGAGAATAAGTAGTAGTTTTTATTGTTTTGTGTTTTGATAAGTCAATTATCTGAGAATAGGTGTTAGTTTTTATTGGTTTGTGTTTTGGTAAGCCCATTCTAGGAAAATAGTACATTTTTTTTGTCACAAGTAAATTCATTCTCTGAGAATGATTCAAAAAACTTGATATATTCTCAAGAAATTGAAAGATATTGTAATTAACATAAAAACCCACAAACTATTCTTTGAGAATTCGAAGGTACTTGAATTTTCAGGTTTTAATTTGCAGTTTTTTATTCACGTAATCCCACAAAATTAGGAGATAAATTGGATATTTCTTTTTTAAATATTTATTAATAGACTAAAATACCCTTTATAAGGGTTTAATTGAAAATTTTGATTAATTAATTGTTATAATTTTACAATTAGGTCCTCAAATCTAACACCGTTGATCATTTCGATCGGACGCTCCACATTTGGTTCTACAATCATACTATATATATATATATATATATATATATATATATATATATATATATATATATATATATATATATATATATATATATATATATATATAGTATGATATATATATATACAATCATAATATATATATATATATATATATATATATATATATATATATATATATATATATATATATATATATATATATATATATATATATATATATATAAGGAAGGGTTCAAATGAGAACCACTAAAAGATTGAGAACCGTGAGAACCACTAATTCACAGTTTAATAAAAATTTTACGTTATAGTATTCACAGTTTAATAACTAGAAATTTTATTATATTGTGAATATTGTAAAAAGTATTAAAAATAAGGAAATTTATCAAGTTTGATGTATTTTCACATAATAAACAAGTGTGAAAAAACAAAAAATCGAAAAAAATGATAATTCTTAATGTGTGAATATCGGTTCTCACGGTTCTTAACCTTTTAGTGGTTCTCATTTGAACCTATTCCTATATATATATATATATATATATATATATATATATATATATATATATATATATATATATATATATATATATATATATATATATATATATATATATATATATATATATATATATATATATAGGGTTAGGATACGGTAGGAACCCAAAATCCGATAGGAACCGCGAGAAGTCTACTCGTCCAATCATTCTCCTAAGGGCAATAACGTCAAACATCTTCCTTCGACGTGACTTAATCACGTGCAACACACGTCCACAAAACGAAATACAGACTCGAGGGTACGATCATATGTGACGCATGTTCGTCCAACGTGATTTAAGTGAGTTTTTTTCTCATTTTTTTCTTTTTCTTTTTCGTTTTTTTTATTTTTTATTTATTTTTTTCAAATTTTTTTAATTTTCGATTATAGTCGGTTTTTAGATTTTTATTATTTTTTATTATTTTTATATATTTTTTACTTTTTTTGAATGCTACAGTACTTGATTTTTAGTTTTTTTAGTTTTTTTTTCATTTTTGATATATATTTTTTTAATTTTTAATATTTTTAATCTTAATTTTAACGTTTTTCTTTTCGTATTTTTAATCTAAATCATTTTAGATCATGATATTTTTAATCATAACATTTTAGCTCATAACATTTTGGATCATAGTTTTTTTATATCTTGGATCATAAATTTTGAAACATTTTGTCGTTGTGTGTTTTTTGTAACTCGTTTTGGATCATAACGACTTTTGGATATTGAATCTTAATGAACTTTTTTCCTATTTTGATGAGTTTTTTACTTAAAATATAAAAATGAACACGAAAATGACTTTTTTTTCAAATTTTTTTTTGCAAACTTACTAATATAATATCTTTAATGATCCATTAAACTTTCATAATTTTGGAATTTTTTTAATATTTGATTTTTTATAATAATTAAAAAGAAAAAAATATTTTTTTCAAATTTTCATGATTGTGCTTGTTTTGTAGAGAATTAAACTTTAAGAACTTTGATTTTTTTTTAGATTTTTTTTACAAAGAAAAAAAAAAGTTATGGCCCAAAAACTAAGTCGGGGAATAAAAAAAACGTAGCAAATCATATAGCGACAAGTGTTGCAATCTGGTGGAGGTCTGGTTGCAATTACTATATTGCCCTTATTAATTTGTATTATCCATCCAATAGTTTTGATTTTTATACAAGTAACCCCCAAGCTTTTAAGATGTGACATTTTATTTACATTGAATCTTATCCACCCATTTTTTTAGTCGCTTGGCGGTCTTCAACTGATTACGATTAGGGCTAATCGGTCAGCTTAACGATTTGCTGCAAAATCGGTCAAATATCGGCCTTGGCGGCCGATTAATCGGTCTTGGCATTCATTTTTAATTATTTTTATTATTTTATTATTTTTATTTTAAATGACGACACAAACACTCTCTAATAACTCAAGAAAACTGGAAAAAAAAATCAATATTAAATAATTAAAATAAACAAATGCATAATCTTTGATGTGTATCTAGGAATAAAATGAATCAAACTTTGTTATTTTGTTATATTTATTTGTTTTTAAATTAACTCTTTTATAATTTAGGGACTCTGATTAATCCCTGACTAATCCCCGATTAATCCCTTAAACCTCACTCGACCGTCAAGCTACCGTTAAGCGATTTTTACAACCTTGATATATATATATATATATATATATATATATATATATATATATATATATATATATATATATATATATATATATATATATATATATATATATATATATATATATATATATATATATATATATATATATATATATATATATATATATATATATATAGTGTGATCTTGTGACCAATTTTAGACCATCGGATGAAAAAATGAATGGTTAAGATAATGATGACATGATCGTAACTAACTGAAAAAATATTATTATTTTAATTAAATAAAATAAAAAAGGATAAATTGGACATTTTGTTGCAAAATATATAAGGAAATTTCTGATTTTAGGATATATATATACCAAAATTTCACGGAAATTTTCAGATCAAAATTTAAAATTTAAAATTAACATTTTTGGAAATTCACATTTGATGTTGATTTCCTGGAGATTAATTTGAATACTTTTAAGGGATAAATTCATGTTTCATTATTGCCACTTTCATTCTCGAAGAATTAGACATAAATTTGAACTTTTTTCAAGTATAAAATTCAAGTTCCATTATCACCATTTTCATTCTTGAAGAATTAGACATGAATTATAAGTGCAAACTGATATTCTTAAAGAATAATATTTACATTCTTTAAAAAATAAAAGAAATTCTTAAAGAATAAGAATATACGGTGCATTCTATGCTATATAAGATTTTTTACTAAAAAGTATAGCATATACTACATTCTTCTAGAATCTTTTTGTCAAAATGTCAAACTAAAATATGAAAACCCTACAATATTCTCTACGGTTCGTCGTTTTATCATCTCTACGATTCATCGTTTTATCATCTGTGGTTACCAATACTACCGACAATTTTCTTGAACCATGAATCCTCTCTTTTTTCTGTCTTCATTATTAAAGAATGCTTTGGTTTCAGTCATTCATTCTTAAAAAAATATCTTTATCCTATGATGGTTCCAGTCGTTCATTCTTGAGGAATACGAAACCTCCGTTCATTATCGACCAGAAAACACTACTTGCAGATAACATATAATATCTACATGACATAAATGATTGATTCCATGGCCTAAGAGTTTTTCAGTGTCGATAATTGGTGAAGAAACTGTTGAAAAGAAAGGAGTTTGAATATCATTAGATTGACCAAGATTGAGTCGAAGGACTTTTGGTTTTGAACCTTTCATTACTACAATATTGCATTATAGTTCTTCCATACAATGTTTCTGTTCTTGTTTTAGTTTCCTAATAAATGGACACATGAGTTATATCAGTCAAAATGTATGAGAAATGAGAAAAAGTTGGAGAAAATTGAAATAAAATGAAATAATAGTTTTACTTCTATTTAATTATCCAATATGACCCAATTGGCTGCATTGTACTTTGCTTGACTTGCTACAACACCCACAGGTGTTCCTGACACCACCTTGATTTGCACCATGACCTAATCCATTTGAACAGAAATTAATGATTAAAGAAAATGAGAGTAAATAGCTGATGGAGGAACAACAAATCTGAAAGTTTATAATAGAATACCTCCAATTTATTTTGAAATTGGAGTACCATCTGTGAACATGATTATGAAATTTGACATATCCGATCAGGTAAATTAGCACAATCATCAATGTTACGGCAATCTCCACTCAACCGCCGTCATCTCCATAATTTTCGACATGCGAATCACAAGATTACCACCCACTGAGAACGTAATCGAAACGTCAAATCCTTAATTTAAAAGCAAAGAAAATAACAGAGTCGATGGTTTCAAATTGCAATAATTTACTTGATTTGACACCGGGACATACTACAAACAAGATAAAGCAATCGCTAGGATGAACAACATGTGTAAGAGCCCAACCCAAAGCTGCTTTTGAAGGTGGACAACATACCTATAGTGGCGTTGTGGTGGCGTTGGGCATTTGGACTCGCCGGAAAGAAAAAGAGATGGGGGAGGTGGACGTGAAGAAGGCAAAGAGAGGAGAAATAAGGTTGATGAAGAAGATGACGGCTACTTAGTTTTCATCCATAATTATAGCTTTATTTTTTGTTAATTGATGTATTATTTTAGGGCATTAATTTAAATTAATGTAAAATTCTGTAATTACCCCTTTCAGTTGATTGGTTCAGAAATGGTCATACACTAATACAATAATTAGTGTCCACATATGAACACACACACACACATATATATATATATATATATATATATATATATATATATATATATATATATATATATATATATATATATATATATATATATATATATATATATATATATATATATATATATATATATATATATATATATATATATATATATATATATATATAGGGATAGGATCAAATATATCCATACAAGTATTGTGTAACCTTGAAACTCAATCTGGACCACTCATTTAAAACACATTCTTTTAAGAATGTACAAAATTTAGTTCATTCTTTTAAGAATGGTTAGAACTCATTATGTCAAAAACTTATTCTGTTAAGAATGTGTTTTTTCATTGTTACGAGAATGAAATCTAATGGCCAGGATTTGGTTACAAGGTAACACAATAATTGTCATTCTTATTATAACATAGCCATATATATATATATATATATATATATATATATATATATATATATATATATATATATATATATATATATATATATATATATATATATATATATATATATATATATATATATATATATATATATATATATATTGAAAAGCAACTTTATAAACACCAGGTGCCCCTAGCAAGGAACTAGAGGACACCGAAAAAACACAAAACAGCAGCTACACAAGTTTTATGGCTAATCTAGGTTCACTTAACCATCTATCTTTATCTAGAACGACTCTAGACGCACGACTATCGATCCATAAAAAATACTCCTTTTGGATTTGGACAAAAATATCCTCCACTTTCCTGCTGTTGTCTTGAAAAACCTGAGCATTTCTATTTCTCCAGATCAAATTAAATGCAGTAAAGCACACTGCACTTATAACCTTTTGTTCTGAAATAATTCTTGTCCCGTCCAACGCCCAGCCTATAATATCTTCTAAAGAGCCCAACACCCTATTGTCAAGACCCCACCAATTTCGAATTTTATCCCAGATGTCTTTAGCCACAACACAATTTATAAAAAAACGTGATTTATAGATTCTTCGACATCCTTACAGAAAGGGCACATACAAGAATTCTGACTAATGCCTATTGAATTAAAAACCGATTTAACTGCCACTCTATTTCTGAATAGTTTCCAAATAAAAATATTGAATTTATTAGGGATCCACTTGTGCCATCTGTTCTCTCCAATCTTGGACTGTCTTCGACTCGATAATTCTTCCCTGAAACAACTAACCTTAAACTCCCCTTTGAACCACCTATGCACATCCAATGATCTCTTTTATTATCTAACACCACTTGATGTATTAACGACTCAAGGAACAACCAATATTTTCCTAGGAACCGTAGGAACTTTTTGACTGAAATTTTTTTTTCAAAAAAAAATGACATAATACATCTAGTCGCTTATATTTAAGACTTTTTATCAAAAAAAATTTGAAAAATAATATGTATACACGAAATGTGCATATATGCATTTTTTTCGCACATGTGTATATGATCACGTTTCGTGCATATGTGCACATTTCGTGTATATATATTATTTTTTCAATTTTTTTTACAAAAGGTCTTAAATATATGCGATTAGGTGTATTATGTCATTTTTTTTTTAAAAAAAAATTTCAGTAAAAAAGTTCCTACGGTTCCTAGGAAAATATTGGTTCCCATTTGATATTTAGTCTATATATATATATATATATATATATATATATATATATATATATATATATATATATATATATATATATATATATATATATATATATATATATATATATATATATATATATATATATATATATATATATATATATATATATATATAGGGTAAAGTTCTATTGAGAACTCAAATAAGTGTAGGAACCTGGGAACCCGTTTAAATGAAGTACGCGCGTAGTAAGGGTATTTCCGGAAATTCAGCTTCTGTCCGTCGTCTTCGTTCCTCGCTTACGTTCTTCCTTCTTTCTTTCTTTAGAGTTTCCTTCTTTAAAGATTTAATCTTTACGAATTAGTTCTTCTGTCTGTGTTTCCATCTTTGAAGATTTAATCTGTACGCAACCTAAATCAACGTTGATTTTTAGGGTTTGTGATTGAAGGACATTCGATCAGTTACGACTTCAGTTATTCTGTCTGTAAAGCTTGGTTCTTTAAAGATTAAAGTTGTACGGAACTTCAATCAACGGTGATATTTAGGGTTTGTAGTTGACGGAAGTTGAATCAACGATTTAGGCATCGTATTTTCAGAAATTCAGCGTCTTGAATCGATTTATAGTAAGTTTATGTATTTTTGATCTGATTTGTTTCTTTATCGCTACAACATTATATGTAGAATTATAAAGTTTTACTGGTATTCAGAAATTGAGCATATATTTGTCGTTTTGGTGTTCTTACGATATATCTGTATAACAATTTTTGATTTTGATGAGAATTCTTACTTCTAATAATGGTAACAATGCTTTTAAATTCTTTTAATCGCTTCTAATTTGTGATTTTGATGAGAATTGTTCCTTCTATTGTAGTTGTGTTAGGTTTTGCTTATGATTCTAGTCTGCAATGTATCTGCAATGTATTTGTATGTTTCCATATATAACTGCCTTTCAGTTCTGCAATGTATCTGCAATGTATCTTATGATTATAGCTGCATTAAGTACAGTTATGTCCTGTTTGATGATACTGTTAATTATTGAATCTCCATTGTTGGGTCGTCAAAGACAGAGGTTCTTTTTGCCACTGGAAAGACAAAAAGATTTAGGGTTGAATGCAATAAATAGCAATGTACTTTCGTTAAATTGTTTATTGAAGCATCCTTCTTTGAAAATCTACCTAATTATAGCAATAACATCCGATTACAGAAATGTTTTCATAGTATAATGTTATAGTTGGGTAAAACAAGTCAAACAACCTATAACAAATCCATCAGCTTACAAGTTGCAACATCGTGTTAGTATTTATCCAATAAGGTGGCCTAATGTGTTGATGCATTATTACTTGTGTTGAGTGTTGACTTAACATTGAAATGGTGATATTATGTGATTTTTCCTTTTATTGCATGATGAAACTCTTAGAGGAAATAAACACCTAATAGCCTTTGGTAGGTATTATGTTATTCAAGTGATATGAGCAAGTAAGTTTCATCACCTCTCTTGAATAATAAAAAATTCTGAAAACATTGACTTGTTAATGAAGTGTTATACTGTTGTATATTATGCTATTCAAGTTTTGTTTTGTTTCCTACAACTAGAAACATCAGCCAATATGTTATGATCCCTTTAGAATGATAGTACATTTTGGCTACTGCAGTTAGGTAGATGGTTGTCCCCCTCAAATCATGTAAGAAACCCTTGAAATCACAACTGAGATGCATTATTCATAATTTAAGGCTTCACACTCAGTTATTAAGTTAATGTTTTTAGCTTACAAATCTCTAAATTTGTTTTCTTCAAATTTATAAATGTAATTTCTCTTTATGATATGTTGCTCTGTACAAATTTAGTTTTGTAGGTTGCAAAGATTCTATTTTTTATAATGTCTATTTATTGTAATTTAACATCCAGAAATGTATTTAATTGATTAGTGAAAGTAATACTAAAATGTGAATTTTTTTTAGGTTCCATTGATCACAAGTTGGCATCAATATACTGTAGTGACATTATTTTTTAACCTGATATGGAGTTATATCATCCTAATGATGCAGGTTTGTAGATTCTTTTGTTTTTGGTTATTATTATTGAATATGTTTAAGTTGATGTTAATTATCTATTTTAGGTAGTTCCATGATTGGTGAATCATCAGTTCAATCAATGGATTCTGAAAGTGCAAATATGATTCCTAAATTTTTGAATGAAGATGTTGAAATTGAAGATAGCAATTTCACTGGTAATATAGCTTTTTTGTATGTATGCATATGTTATTACTTAATTATTGTTAATGTTGTTTTTTGGTTTATTGTAGATTGTCATTGTTACAATTATAATACTGAAGTTGATGATGTGTATTATCGTGATATAACTAAAGATAATGTACTTGAAAATATGACATATTTGGAAGGTATTTGTTAATTATCTTTGTATATTGTAACATTTTCCATGTATATGCATATATACATGCATATGTATATCCATATGTATATGCATATACATAGGATGCATATGTATATGCATATGAATATTAATATCATATGGTGTTTTTATATTATTTATATGCATATGCATAGACGTATATATATATATATATATATATATATATATATATATATATATATATATATATATATATATATATATATATATATATATATATATATATATATATATATATATATATATATATATATATATATATATATATATATATATATACATACATATGTGTATGTTTTTCAAATCTGTTTTGATGAATATACATATGAATATGTACATTTATCTGTTTTCCTTATATCATTCTTTGTGGAAGTAATATATTGTAACAATTTAATATTTTTTTTTATTTTTTTAAATCAGGTAATACAAAAGGAAAGTATACACTTAGTAACATAGAGACAAAAATTGGTGGAAAGTCATGTTTTACCCCAATTGTTGATGAATCAGTGGTGCCTTCTCTTAAAATAGAGTTTGACACATTGGAAAAAGCTATTGATATGTATACAACTTATGCAAAAAGAGGTGGATTTGATTGCAAATTGGGTTCTACAAAAAGAGTTAACGGAGTGATAACATACAAATATATGTACTGTAATAGGGAAGGGCAAACATCAAAGCGTACATTAGACACATTAAATGGTGATAATGGTGTTCAAAATCGGAAGACAGTAAGTAAAAGGACAAATTGCGAAGCATTGATTTGTTTTAAGCAAATCGAGCTAAGTGGAAGATTTTTAGTAAGCAAATTCATTGATACACATAATCATGAATTGTACACAAATGATACCGTGCACATGTCAAAAGATAAACGAAAGTTGGACTATTATGATCAAAGTGCTTTATACAACTTGGGTATAAATAATATCGGTGCAACAAAAACTCATACTATAATGACTGGATTGAAGGGTGGATATGAGAATCAAGGACCTACATATGTGGATTATAAGAACTGGTCAAGAGATTTAAGTTGTTTTATAGGCGATAGTGATGTAAATATGTTGGTGAATTTGATGATGGAGCGTAAAAAATTACACCCGCAATTTTCATTCGAGTACATTTGTAAAGATAATCATCTTCTTGGATGTTTTTGGGCTGATGGAATTGCAAAAAGGAATTACATGGAATTTTCTGATGTTATATCATTTGATGCTACTTTTCGAACAAACAAGTAAGTTATTTGTTATGTTTTCTTTATATTTAATGCATATTTATCTTTCAAGCTTCTTATGTTTCATCTTTTATTGTTTAATTTTTAACAGATATAACATGATTTTTGTCCATTAACCGGGATTGACAATCATAAGAAATCTGTGACGTTTGGTGCTGCTTTACTTGGAAATGAGACGGCTGATCTATACATATGGCTTTTGAAATGTTTTCTTAGTGCATTTGGTAAACAACCAAAGATTGTAGTCACAGACCAAGATGCTGCACTTGCCAAAGCTGTGAAAGCTGTATTTACGGAATCAATTCATCGTCTTTGTATGTGGCATATTGGAAAAAAGTTAACAGATAAGGTAATTTTAATTATTTTTGTATTTTCTGTAAAAAATATATTAGAACATGCATTTTATGTTATTTGAAAATACAACATTATTTTTGTTAATCTGTGTATTCATAGATATGCATATAGATATAAATATGCATAAGGATATCCATACAATATGCATATTTGTATGCATATGGATAAACATATGAGTTGCTATTAGTATTTCTAAATCTGTATATGAATAATATCTTTATGCATAGTTGTATGCATATTTATATTTAAAAGGTATTTTTTGTTGTTTATTGCAGGTTTGTCCAAATATAATTTTTGGTACTGATTTCAGACAGAGGCTGCAAAATCTAGTATGGAATCCGTGTATTGATTATGATGTTTTTGAAGAGAAATGGATTCGTCTTATTGAAGAATTTAATCTTGGGGAAAATAAATGGCTTAAAGAGATGTTTAGAATACGTGATAGATGGATTCCTGCGTTTTTCAAATGTGTTAATCTTTCAGGATTAATCAGGACGACATCTTTATCAAAAAGCCAAAATTTTTTCTTCCAGAAATTTTTAAATAAGAAATCAACATTAATGGTATTGGTGATGAAGTTTGATGCTGCTATGGACAAACAAAGAAATAGGCAAGTTACAAATGATTACAATTCAGTAGTGGCAAATCTGTCAACTACAGTCAAAGCATTAACTCCTGTATCATTTGAACTGCAAGCATCTAAGCATTACACATTGAATGTTTTCAAAGTTGTCCAAGATGAAATATATATGATTCGGTGTGGACTTGTACACCTGCTCCTGGTGTTATTATCACAACAAATGGAAATGAAATATGTACTGTGATTGAAAATGCGTTTGGTGAAATAACAAAAGGGCGAAGCTCTTTTGTATTTCGGCGAGCAAACAATGACAATTCCATTACAAATAAAAAATTTAAATATCAGGTATGGTTTATTTGTTTTATACAAATTTTTGTACATATATGCATATGTCTACATTGTAATATTGATATGCATATAGATATGCATATAAGCATTTTACAGCAATATGCATATAAATATGTATATGCATATTTACTGGGACACATAATATTATACATATGTATATGAATATACATATGCATATGCATATAAGTATTTTTAAAGCAAGATACATATAAATATGTATATGCATATTTACTGGGATATACATATAAATATGAATATAGTTTATTGAGTATCATATATCTTATTTTATTTTTTTAAATTAGTTTTGGCTATTTATTTCAGGTAGAAATAAATCAAAAAGAACAAATGTTCATGTGTAGTTGTATGGTCTTCGAGCATTTTGGATTATTATGCAGGCATATATTATGCATTTTAAGGTCAAGATTCATTGAAGAAATTCCCGGAAAGTATTTAATAAGAAGATGGCAAAAAGATATTATCAATCCTGAAGATTTGAAAAGAAGTTATTCATCTGGAGAAAGTTCAAGTGGGTGCGAGAAGAATGTCCAAGAAATATATTCCATGCTTGGAGAATGTATAAGCTTGACAGCACATGATCCTGAAGCAGTTAAATCATTGTCTCTTCTAATTAGAGATATAAGGAATAAAATAGTTGCCAATCCACCAAATAAAGATTTACGATCTAAAAGTCAACAATTTGAGTCATTGTTTGGCATCAAAACACCAGATGTAATCGAGGTTTTGAACCCCGAAAATGTAAAAAATAAATGTTGTGGGTCAAATAAAAGATTGAAGGGACAAAAGGAGATTGCGATTCAGAATGTTGAAAAGGAGCCAAGATTTTGTAATTTCTACAAAAAGAAGATTTTACCATCAGATAAACATGATGCAAGGAATTGTCCGTTAAAAAAGAAGTTGGAAGCAGAAGCGTTGAAGAAAAAGAAGTTGGAAGCAGAAGCGTTGAAGAAAAAAACAGAAAAAGAAGAAACATTGTTACAAAAAAATAGCAGTTGATTTGTTCATTCTTAAATAGATGTTTTTTTTATTTTTTATAATATTTGAAAATAACAATTGTGTATTTCCATCTGTTAATAAAATAAGTTTTCACATTATGTTAATCAGAGTATTGTATAATCGCAGGTTTGTCTTATAAATATGCATATATATTTATATATGCATATGCATATAAATATGTAACAATTCATGTTAATGTAATTCATTTCTTCTTACTATTAATGAATTAGAACTAAATTTTTTAAGGATTTACGAATTGTTAATAAAATCACAAATTAGTCAAAAGTGTTGTTTGTATATAAATATGCACATACATTCATATATACATATGCATATGCATATACATATGCATATGCATATGCATATACATATGCATATGCATATGTATATTCATATACATATGCATATGCAGTTCATGTTAATTTTGTTCTTACTATTCAGAAATTAGTACTTAAATTTTTAAGGATTTACAAACTGTTAATAAAATCACAAAGTAGTCATAGTTTAAACATAAACAGCTGTAAAATCCGAAACATGAAAATTTTAAACATACATTCAAAAGACAAACAGTTAACAAAAATATGACCCTTCAAACCAATTTTCCTTAATTCCTATACCACTAATGCACGGTACACGTGCTTAAGTACCACCTGCTCCACGACTGTTTGAACCACTACCACCATCTCTGCTTGCATATGGCCAACCATAATCCATGATTTTATGGTACCACCATGTTTCATTACTAAAAGGATTCCAGGTTTGATGAACCCTAATAAGCGCCTTTGGTAAGGTAAGTTCTTCTTCATTATCAAATTTGACAATGTAATGGCCTCTGTTATTTTTTCGTACGACCCTGCCTTTCCACCAACCTCCACGTGCATACGCATCTACAATATCTTGCTCAAAAAATTCACTGAACTTATAATGTGGAGGAAACGGACGAACCCTTGACAAAGGTACCTGCTCAATCAATTTTTTGTTTTCATTATCATGAAGAGTTTCATATCTAACCTGGCATGACTCTTCATAAATTTCAAGGCATTTAGCTGTGTAGTAAGAGTTTTCAAAACCAGGATCTACACCCATAACCTCCACCTTAGCACCTTTCTCAACATTGTCTGCCATTTACTCCTGCAAAAGCATCAAATATTTAGGAACACTATATTGGAAAAAAATGTCAATCAGGCCCTACAAAATCTAACCATCAAATAAAACTTTTTTTGTTGTAGTTTTTTTCGAAAATCAAAGATTTTTGTTAAATTTAATACTTAAAAAAATAGAAAGAGATTTTGATGAATCGATTTTGAAGAACATATTCATATGTAAAACAGTTTCCCAAAACCCAAAAATTGTAGAATCAAAAATTTGTATGAATGTTTAACATATTTGGTAAATAAGAAATATACATTGATTTTAAGGATTTGTATGAATCGAACAAAGATTTGACAATTTATGTAAGAGAAAGTTAAGGTTTATTTGAATTTGTTTCTTTGAAAAATTTGAGAGAATGAAAGATTTTATAGATGAAAAAGTCAAGGCTTCAAAGAAAAAGTTACCACATCACAAAAAAAGTTATGCTTCAGAGAGAAAAGTGGAAGCATGCACACATGCTAGTTTGACTGATCCATTCACGAGAGAAAAGTGGAAGCATGCATCTCAAAACATTTATGGCTTCAGAGAAAGAAGTAAAAGGATCACATGTGCAGCTTTGACCAATCCACTCACCATGTTTTTTATTAAAAAAAAAACTCAAAATTATGCATAAAGATACCTTTTAAATATAAATATGCATACACAGACAACATTTTTGACTAACTTTACAAATTTGAATATACATTCATATATGCATATGCATATGCATATACATGTACACATGCATATGGACATACGGGTAATTTATCATAGAATAACAGATGGCATCCAATTAGATTCAATCATAATAATCAAGACTTTCACATCTACCATACATAGTGTCAGTAAAACGTTGGCTGAATATGTAAGTTTACAAGACCAATATAATGTTCACATTTTCAAACATAAAATTCAAGACTTTCACATCTCTTTCATCCTATCTTCTCTTCTAAGCCAAGCTTCATATTTGATATGTTCTCTCCTTTCTTTAGGCAACTTTGAAAATTCATTAGCTTCTTGTATAACCATATATTTGTTGACATTAAAATCACAAAGTAGTATTTTTGCTAAATACTTCTTCCGTAGCTCCCACAATTCTTTTTGCTGTGCATGAGACTCATATGTTAGATTACAATTGTATTTGGAAGGCTGTCCACCCATGAATGTTTCCATATGTCTCATATCAAAAATTGCACAGTCATTCTCATTAAGATTTGTTTGGCATTTCATCTTCACATATTTGGATTCTTTTTTCTTCAACTTAGACGCTTTTGGATGTAGAATGTCGAACAAATAACGATAGTAAAAAGAAGCCTGCAATAAAGAAATTAAATTTAAATTTTATTATATAAATAAAATGTTATAAATTTAATAAAAAGTAATAATTATGAAAATCTTACAATTTTTTTGGTACATCATCATAGAATTCTTCAGGATGGTCCTTCATGTTATCCAAAACTACTATAGATGGAATTGTGGTATCAATAACCACTACATAGTAGTGGTTATTTCTAAAGACAGGAAAAAATACATGTTCATATATTTGAAAAATTAGGTAATGTGTATAAAGAAAACACTAAGTAATTCAAAAGGAAAGTACATACCAAATCAATGTATCTTAAATTTTCAGCATCTGTGTTACTGACATATTCATGTAAGTTACTTGTGAACTCTAGATAAAGATCAACATTTTCGGCATTTGATTTCAACATTTGCTCGGTCTAAATATAAATAAAATGCAAACAAAATTTTTATTAATGTAAGTATCATACATATAAATAAATATGGATATGCATATATTCATGTTCATAAAAATATGCATATATACATATAATTTTTCATTGGTAGAAAACATAGAAAATCATTTGAAATATTACTCTTATTTTCAGTAGATCTAGATTACTCGCCTTCATCATATTATTTATCTTGAATTCCATAAATATTCGCTAAATATTTTGAAGATAGTAAACAGTGTCTGCTATCATACAGAAACATGATTTTCTACAAACTATGTAGGAAATACCATGAAACTCAAGATAATTGAATATATTAAAGGTGAGCGATCTAAATCTACTGCAAATAAGAGTGATACCTCAATTGACATAAAAGATAAAAAATAGAAAAATAATATAAATTAAAAGATTAAACTAAGTCACATATTGAAAAGAATAATAAATGAAAAACACAAATTAAATACATTGCTGTAGATCAGTTCACAGAAAAGAGACAGAACAGAAAAGTAAAAAAATTTATATGCATATACATATTCATATAAGTACATAAGTTAATATGCATAGACATATGCATATGATTATTCATATGTATATCATATGCATATACATATGCATATACAGATCATATGCCTATATATGAATATGTGACTATACCAGTTAGCAAATATGGATAGACATATGCATATGGATATGCGTATGCATATCATATGTCTATACATATGCGTATACACAAAATATTAGTATCCAGGTTTTAGAAATGCATATGTATATGCATATACATATCATATACATATACAAATGCAAATACAGAAAATATGCATATCAATATTTTAGAAATGCATATGTATATATATGAATATATTGATTACCAAATAATTATATAGATGTATAGATATATGTTTACTTACAAATATTCCAATATTAAAGAAAAATCTTGATGGTGAACTTGGTGCTTTCCATTTTTCTCCATAATTCAATACCATTGCCCAAGCATTAATACAATCTGCTGCCACCCAAGTTTCAGGTATGAAACTCTCCAGAACAGTTCTAGTTGTAAAGTTTCCATTTTCGGTTTTGAAAATGGGAAACCTAAAAAATTAAATATTCATTAGAAATTTATATTTGTATAATAGTATTTTTCTTATACAGATAATCTTACTTTGTATCCCCAAATAAAGCAAATACACGATCCGTCACTTTAATTTCAATTGTTGAGTATTCTTCACCAATTGCAACTGCTCGTTTTTTGTATGGTGAGCAGAGGTACGCTGATGCTTTTGTTTGTCTTTTGTGTGGATCTTCAATTGATATAGACAACGGCATTAGATCAATAGCATCACCTTTCTCTTTAGTATGTTGTTTTTGAACAACAAATGTCGGAAATTCCTAGGATATTCCCAGATCAAAATTAGCAATATCATGATCAATTGTTTTTTTGTTATCGTTGTCACTATGTAAATAAGTGTTTTCAATATCTTGTATTACCTGCAACAAGTACGGAGATATTGGTGAAGTTTCTTCAAATTCAATGATTTGCTTTTCAAGTGTTTGAAAATCAAATTCTGATGCAGGGTCTTTCAATGTTTCTTCAACTTCTTCAACTTCAAAATTCTTTTCAATTTCTTCAATACTCTCTTCAACATTCTTTTCAGCATTTTGTTCAATATTGTCTTCAACTTCAGGAACATTTCTTTCATCTTTTTCAGCATTGTGCTCAGATTCTTCAAGTACTTCATCTTCTTCAACATTCTGAAATTCTTCATCTACTTCAACACCTTCTTTTTCACCTTCTTTTTCTTTTTCTTTTTCTTCATCAACTTTATCTTTTTCTTTTTCTTCATCCACTTCATCTTGTTTTTCTTCAATGTCTTCTTTTTCAAATGTTTCAACATCACCAGTTTTTTTCTTAACTTCAAATAATTCATCAAATTCCTTTTTGAGATTATTGAATTCGTTTCTGTTTGGGTGGTTTTCCAAACAGTAACTTAGCATAATTTCTACATCTGTTTTCCATTTGCGTATTCTTGAAATATTTACGCTAATGCCTTCAATTTATTCCTGTAAATATTTTGTACATAAAAGAAAGTTATTCATATATGTATTTGAATGTGCATCTGTATAATAAATTACAGTTTTTAAAAATATTATATAGATATACATTTAAATTCATATCTATAATCAAATATATGCATACAAATAATTATATATATATATATATCCATGTATGCATCTACATATGTATATAAATATGCATATTTATATGCATATAAATATGCATGTGAATATTCATATGTATAAACTTATATGCATATATGTATGCATATACAGATCATATACATATACGTATCTATATGTAAAATGAAAATGTATATATTAATTTTTAATAACTATTTGTCAAAATGCACAGGCTAATTATATATATATATATATATATATATATATATATATATATATATATATATATATATATATATATATATATATATACATGTATGCATATACATATATATATATATATATATATATATATATATATATATATATATATATATATATATATATATATATATATATATATATATATATATATATAAATATGCATATTTATATGCATATACATATGCATGTAAATATTCACATATATAAATTTATATGCATATATGTATGCATATACAGATCATATACATATGTATATGCATATGGGTATACAAGTTATATGTACATAATTTGTTATATGCATATTTATGTAGATATGCACATGAATGTTGATATAGATAAGAAGATCTGTACAAAAGACCATTTATATACATATGTATATTTTTATGTATATGCATGTTGTAAATATTTTTTTAAAGAGTATATGTGTACATATGTATTTATAGACAGAAGAATCTACTTGGTATTTACATTTTGATAAATGGAAAATGGGGTTATCATTTGTTTAAATCAATATCTATCAGTTTTCAAATAAAAGATGCAATTTTAACATTTCTTTGAATATATTTTTCATATCATGCTTAAATTATATATCTAAACACTCATTAAGCAAGTGATATGTGAGTGAGCTATAATTTATATGAAAACCTAGTTGAATTAGATACATCAAAAATATTTAGAAACTTATGAAGAGGTATCTGAATTAGATTCTTATATAATTGTTTTCCACGGACATAATAATAATAAAAAGGAAACAAATATCATAACATGTTTAAGAAGCTCAAAACCAAAAAACATCGTAATATATAAGTATAAATGATAAAACAATACTTTTAAGATTTCCTAACAAAATAACATGCATTTTGGTTTTGAGCTTCTTAATCACATCATGAAGTTTGCTTCCTTTTTATTCAAATTAATGTCATCATAAAAAACAATCATAAATTTCCTGCATTCAGATATCACTTTAATTTTTAAATAAGATATATTCATTCCAACATAGGTTTTCATACAAATTATAGCCCACTCAAATAACACTTAGTCATGAAATATTAAAATATATCATTATTGCATGAAAAAAAGATATATTAAAATAAATATTAAAATTTACCTCAATCTTTGAAACCCAACAAATATTGATTATAAGAGATGTATAACCCCATTTTCAATTTATAGAAAATGCAAATGTATATATTAATTTTTAATAACTATTTGTCAAAATGCACAGGCTAATTATATATATATATATATATATATATATATATATATATATATATATATATATACATGTATGCATATACATATGCATGTAAATATTCACATATATAAATTTATATGCATATATGTATGCATATACAGATCATATACATATGTATATGCATATGGGTATACAAGTTATATGTACATAATTTGTTATATGCATATTTATGTAGATATGCACATGAATGTTGATATAGATAACAAGATCTGTACAAAAGACCATTTATATACATATGCATATTTTTATACATATGCATGTTGTAAATATTTTTTTTAAAAAGTATATGTGTACAGATGTATTTGTAGACAGAAGAATCTACTTGGTATTTACATTTTGATAAATGGAAAATGGGGTTATCATTTGTTTAAATCAATATCTATCAATTTTCAAATAAAAGATGCAATTTTAACATTTCTTTGAATATATTTTTCATATCATGCTTAAATTATATATCTAAACACTCATTAAGCAAGTGATATGTGAGTGAGCTATAATTTATACGAAAACCTAGTTGAATTAGATACATCAAAAATATTTAAAAACTTATGAAGAGATATCTGAATTAGATTCTTATATAATTGTTTTCCACGGACATAATAATAATAAAAAGGAAACAAATATCATAACATGTTTAAGAAGCTCAAAACCAAAAAACATCATAATATATAAGTATAAATGATAAAACAATACTTTTAAGATTTCCTAACAAAATAACATGCATTTTGGTTTTGGGCTTCTTAATCACATCATGAAGTTTGCTTCCTTTTTATTCAAATTAATATGTCATCATAAAAAACAATCATAAATTTCCTGCATTCAGATATCACTTTAATATTTAAATAAGATATATTCATTCCAACATAGGTTTTCATACAAATTATAGCCCACTCAAATAACACTTAGTCATGAAATATTAAAACATATCATTATTGCATGAAAAAAAGATATATTAAAATAAATATTAAAATTTACCTCAATCTTTGAAACCTAACAAATATTGATTATAAGAGATGTATAACCCCATTTTCAATTTATAGAAAATGCAAATGTATATATTAATTTTTAATAACTATTTTTTAAAATGCACAGGCTAATTATATATATATATATATATATATCATGTATGCATATACATATATATAAATATGCATATTTATATGCATATACATATGCATGTAAATATTCACATATATAAATCTATATGCATATATGTATGCATATATATATAAATAAGAATATGCATATAAATATGTTATAAAATGCATGTGCATATGCATATAAATAACAATATGCATATAAATAAAAATATGTTTCCATATACTTATTAAATATACATATTTTTTAATCAGTACATCAAAGTATGCATATTAATATGGATATACATATATACCTCAATTGTAGGTTCTAATTTACGCTTTTTTGTTGGGATCTCTTGTTCTTCCAAATTATCTTCTTTTCCTTTCTTCACCTTTGAAAGAAAAAAACATATATTAAAATAAATTTTAAAATTTGTAAAGATGTATGTATATGAATATAAATATACCTCAACAGTTGGTTCCAATTTATGTTTTTTTGTTGAAGGAATCTCTTCTTCTTCCAATTTACATTCTCTCATCACTTTCTTCACCTTTACTGGTTCATAAATTTTTTTTCTTTTCATCTCATCTTTGTTCCAGAAGTTTATTGCTGGAACTTTTTTCAGATTTGTTTTGTTAGATCCATCATCTGCTGATGTTACTGTATGAATATAAGCAAGCTGCACCAAAATAAATTTTGTTAATTATTTTCAATAGATTAAAACAGTTTAATAGATTTAAAAATACTTACAAGTAAAACTGCTACCGGTCCTGCATAAAAACTGTTATCATTTTTTTTCTTCCAATACTTTTTCGACCCTCTCAAAGCCTTCAAAACAAAGTTGCACCAGTTGACTTTTGAAATGTCAACTTTTCCAACTAACTTGTTAACAACTTTTGTTAGGCAAATCCCCCTTTTTTGAGATTTGCAAAGACTATTTGTGAATAAAACAATAAAATTTAATTTGAATAAAATTCCATGATCTCCTGTGCTCATTATCTTCTCTGCAACATCTTTTTTGCTTATCTTTTTGAAATCTTTGAATTGTTTCTGGAACTTCTGAAGTACTGGATGTGCATCAGGGTGTTCTTCCAAATCTTCTAAATTTACATCTCCTTTTGGAATTCTCAATAAATCGTATATTAAATCTATACTAATTTTTATGACACCCTCGGATGTTTTAAGCAAAAGTTTTTCATCATCAAAAATATCAACTAGATTATACCCTAGTTTTGATGGTATAACATCCAGTTTCATATCTAATAGAGAACCAAAACCCATACTTGTTACTGTTTCTTTTTGTTTTTTGTTTAATTTTTCAATTACACTTAAAATCTGTGTTGGTGTTGTCCTTGTATGAATAATGTCATCTGATTTTTTTTCAAGTCTTTGTTTAGTTTCTTCGAAAACAATCTTCTGTTTCTTCGAATCTATTTTTCTTTTTGATTTTCTTGTTTTTTTTCTTTTGATATAATAGTTGTCTTTATTGTTTTGGACCCTACAATATATTTTCAAAACATATATCAGAATATTTATACATAGATAAATATTTTATAGATTAAATGACTGTTTTTAAAAATATCACATTAGGACCAAAATTGTAAATTAATTTTAACCACAAGGACCACAAAGAGCACAAGTGAATATGTGTATAGATAATCAAATATATATGCATTTAAATATGCATATGCATATTTATGCATATTCATATGCATATTTATATGCATATGTTTTAGTCCCTGTGATCAGATATTTTTAAATTAATTAGAGTTTCAGTCCTTGTGATTAAATATTTTTAAAGAAAAAAAATATTGTAAAAAGGAGAAAAAATGTAAATTAATATAAACACAGTGATCACAAATTATAGTTTATAAGATTAGGACCAAAATTGTAAATTAATTTAAACAAGAAGGTCCACAGGACCACAACTGAATATATGTATAGATAATGAAATATATGCATATAAATATGTGTATGCATATTTATGCATATGCATATGAATATTTATATGCATATGTTTCGGTCCTTGTAATTACATATTTTTAAAGTAAATTACAGTTTCCGTCCTTGTGCTTACATATTTTTCAAAGTAAAAAAATCTTGTATAAAGGAGAAAAAATGTAAGTTAATGTAAAACACAAGGATCAAAACTGTAGTTTACTCTATTTTTAAAGTAAATTAAATTCTTGGTCTTTCTGATTAGATATTTTTAAATTAAAAAAAATATACATGTTGATACAAATTTATTTCAAGTTAATTACAGTTTTGGTCCTTGTGATTTAATCTAAATTTAAAACACAGGGATGAAAACTGTAATTTAAATATTTTTCAATATTTTATATGCATTATGCATAAACATGTTGGGAGTACCTGTATGTTGATATACATAACAATGTCAGTATAAAGAATATTTATATTGATATGCATATGCATGTTGTAAAGATTGATTTTTGTATTTCATATGCATATCCTATTTTTAAAAATCTTGTATAAAGGAAAAAAATGGATCAATGAATATGTGTATAGACAATCAAATATATGTATATAAATATGCATATGCATATTTATATGTATATGTTTTGGTCATTCTGATTAGATATTTTTCAAGTGAATTACAGTTTTGGTCCTTACATTATTGTGTTTTGGGTTCAGAGTCTTCAGTTTCTGGTGTATCTTTGTTCTCTTGGCTTTTCTGAGTTTCTTCTTCTTGTGTATCAGAAGTATCATCGTCTTCTACTAAGACCGGATCATCTTTATCATTTTTGAACCTCCTTAAGCTTTTTTTCAGAAGCCTTTCACTTTTTTTCTCGTCATTTTTTGTAACCTGTGTTCATATGTTTTTGTGAAATGTGTTCATTTAAGTTTTTATACATACCATTCATATTTTACTGTAACTGAAAAATAAACTCTCAAATAATTAGTGGCTAAAAGCTAATATAACAAATCATTAACCCCAAAATCATATGTTGACAGACACCAAAAATCCTAGAATCGGAGATTATAGTACAAAAATATACATCTATTTGAAGGATCTATGCTAAGTGTCTTGAATTCGAACAAGGATTTAGACAAATTATATGAGAAATAGTTAGGGTTTCTTTGAAACTAAACGGTTCTTTGAAGAATTAGAGAGAATCGAAGATTTTAATCGGAGAATAAGCTAGATCTGTTCATTTGAGTATATCACGTAAAGCTAATATAACAACTCATTAAGAATTCCAACATTTGAGTATATCACGTATGTAAAACAGTTACTGAAAACCCCAAAATCACCAAAAATTGTTAGGGTTTCTTTGAAACTCAAAAATTGTAGAATCAAAGTTACTCAAAAGCCCAAAATCATGTATGTAAAACAGTTAATGTAAACCCCAAAATCACCAAAAATCGTTAGGGTTTCTTTGAAACTCAAAAATCGTAGAAACAAAAGTTTTGTATGAATGTTTAAAACACTATCTAAATAAGAGTATTATAGTAGAGAAATGTACCTCGATTTGAAGGATCTCTGCTAAGCATCGTGAATTCGAACAAGGATTTCGAAAATTTATACGAGAAATAGTTAGGGTTTGTTTGAAACTCAACGTTTCTTTGAAAATTTAGAGATAATCGGAGATTTTAAGTGGAGAAGAAGTTAGTGTTTAAGAGAAAAAGTAAAGGTTTAAGTGAATCGAATCAAATCTTTGAATATGAATTGAAATTTCAGCTTTACTGTATTTTGTCACTGATCACGAACGTGTCGAAACCCTAGCCTTATTGTATTTGTCGTCTTTAATCAACTGGAGATGTATGAAATTGAATTGACGATTTTAACCCTCCGCCTTTAATGATCTGGACTTCTGGGTTTTGGACGTGCCTTTTTGTGGATTGGGCTTTTTTAATGGGTTCCTTGGTTCTCAGCAATTTAGAGGTTCTTCCATGATCCAAACCCTATATATATATATATATATATATATATATATATATATATATATATATATATATATATATATATATATATATATATATATATATATATATATATATATATATATATATATATATATATATATATATATATATATATATATATATATATATATATAGTCCGTTTCAAGGAAGAACCAATATTTTCCTAGGAACCGTAGGAACTTTTTGACTGAATTTTTTTTTTCAAAAAAAATGACATAATACATCTAGTCGCTTATATTTAAGACTTTTTATCAAAAAAAAATTTGAAAAATAATATGTATACACGAAATGTGCATATATGCATTTTTTTCGCACATGTGTATATGATCACATTTCGTGCATATGTGCACATTTCGTGTATATATATTATTTTTTCAATTGTTTTTACAAAAGGTCTTAAATATATGCGATTAGGTGTATTATGTCATTTTTTTTTGAAAAAAAAATTTCAGTAAAAAATTTCCTACGGTTCCTAGGAAAATATTGGTTCCCATTTGATATATATATATATATATATATATATATATATATATATATATATATATATATATATATATATATATATATATATATATATATATATATATATATATATATATATATATATATATATATATATATATATATATATATATATATATATATATAGGGGTGAGTTCAACATAGAACCATTATTATGCGTAGAACCATAGAACCATCTCCTTGATCGTTAGATCAAATTAAAGTGATAAGGGTATGATGGTAAATTGCACTTAAATGTTCACTGATGAACAAATACGTATATTCATTGATGAACATATATATATATATATATATATATATATATATATATATATATATATATATATATATATATATATATATATATATATATATATATATATATATATATATATATATATATATATATATATATATATATATATATATATGTTCATCAATGAACGTTGTGTTCAAAATCCCAGAAAATATTCTTGTTCAGAAATTGGTCATGTTCATAAGTGAATGTTCATAAGTGAACATTGCATAATATTGTTCATGTTCAATACCGAACCTGTCTGAATCATCATATATCAAACAAAAAAACTCAGGTGTTCGTTAGTGAACATGGATTAACATTATACATTTATATAGAAACTCAAATCTTCATAATTGAACATGGAAGCATCTTTATACATTTATATAAAAACCAAAATGTTCATAAGTGAACATAGAAGAATATTAATACAAAACCTAAAATGTTCATTACTGAACATTTGTCTCGATGCATCTGTCTATGTTCATCTACATCGATCCATCTGTCTCGATCTCTCTCTGTTTCTCTTCCTTGATCCATCTGTCTCGATCTCTCTCTTTCTGATCATTCGTTGGAGAAACAACGCCAAACTGAATATTTCTATCGAACAAAAAAATGCATAAAAGTGTTCAATACTGAACAATCACATGTTCATTAATTAAATAAACAGCTTAACTGCTTGTTTAAGATCAACATAAGCAAATATCTATATGTACATAATCGTTAATGAACATTCTTCAATGTTCATTAGTGAACATTCTGTTTATTAATGGATATTCTTCTTATATTGTTCATTAACGAACATTCTTCATTATTCATTAGTGATAATTCAGGCAATGACATCTCGTATCTCAATTTTGCATCAAAATCAAACAAAACAAAAATATTCTGATGATCAATAATGCTAGAATAAACTACTTTCAAACATCAATTAGTTTATGCATAATGAAATCAGTTTGAAGAGGAAACATAAATCAAATCAGGTTATGCCAAACATAGATTTCTAGAATTAAATTGAAATCGAAATCGATTTATGGAATCATTTCAAAATTGAACACTAAAACAAATTTAACTGAACAAATAGAGCAGATTTAAGTCAAAAATAGATTTCTGTTCATAAATGTGCAGTAATGAACATTCGAGATAAATTGTTCAGAATCGTTCAAACGTGTTAAGATAAACTGAAATCAGGACATGAGACTTGTTCTGACACTGAATTCGACCAAGAATCACCGTCTCCGGCTACCTATTAGATTGTCGGCGCCACTAGAGAAGCATTGAAGATGGTAAAACAGCCGACAACTGCCTTGCTTCTTTGTCATCTTTTGTTGGCGGTTGCTTTCTGATGAGATGTAAGAGATTTTCGATGAGTGGTACATGGCGGTAGTTGAGATCTCCGGTGAGGTAGAGGAGTCGATGCTATGGTGGTAGCGATGAAGAAGAACACGTGAAAATCATTTGGGTTGATTGAAGAGATAATTGGGGTATTTAATTTCACAAATCCTGATTTTTAGGAACAATAATATTGTTTATACCTAAATTACCCCTAATCATTTATTCAATTGATTTATTTTAATAATATATTAGTTCTTTTATTATGGTCATTGATTGCTTGATCCAAGGGTTAGTAGATTGGTTCTACGGTTCTATGCATAAAATGGGAAGAAAAAAAACCTTATCGGCCGTGTAAATAATTTTATTATACTATATGTAAATAATTTTATTATACTATATGGATGAATTTTGTAATTTATTTAATGGATAAATTGCGAAAATAAAAGTATATTTAATTTTTTTTGTACTATCATCATTTTTTCTTTTTTTGTAACAAAACTACTAATCTATCACAATTTTATAATTTATTCATTGGCCTAAAATTCTGTGTAACCAACAATCATATCATTTTTTCTAGTTCAACCACCAATTTTTGGAAAAAAAAATTAAATAGACCATTATGACCCGAAGAACAGGTAACAATGGCTTCGATGAAACTTTTTACTAAAAATTAATGAGTTTTTCGAATCTTTTTAAAATTGATGGTTAAACTGAGTTTTTTACAACAAATAATGTTTTTTTTCGTAATTAGGGCCTGGCTAACCATTTCAAAATGACTTATTAGCTTATCATCTTCTTAAAAAACTGATAAGCTAAAAAAGTGTTTGGATCAAGAAAAACACTTTTTATTTTAGCTTTTCAGTATATGAGGAAAAGCAATTTTATAAAAGCTATGTTTTCCTGGCTTTTCAAAAAAATAAGTGCTTTTTACTTGCAAAATGACACTAATACCCCAACTACCACCTATCAATTTATAAAAGCTAAACCAAATACTTTTTAAACTTGCTTATCAACTTATTAAATTTTCTCACCACATAAGCATATCCAAATACTTTTTTAAAAACTCCTTTTAAAAAAATGATAAGCTCATAAGCACTTATGAGATGAATAAGCTTATCCAAACACACCCTTAGCCATTTATCCATATACATTTTATAATATTTATTATTTTATTATGATACATAAGAAGGCTGAACTTGATAATCAAAAGATGCTTAGTTGCTTACTTAAAACCAAGAATGACAAAAAAAAAAAAAAAAAAAAAAAAAAAAAAAGATATAACTTAAAAAACCAATAATAATTGCAATCCATTTATATTTCATTTTCAGAATCTATAGTTATTTTAAACATACGAGATTAATGCAAAAGTGAAGTTGAAAAGCATGTTTGTAACATATTCATCCAGCTGTCCAACAAACGACCATCGAAAGTCAAAATTTAAGATGGTTTTCGCTCGTCCAAATTTGATAAAATCAACGAGATACAACCCAATAGCATAATTAAACATGAAATTATAGTAACTAAATAATAAAATAAGATAGCTAAGCTCACGGATGACGTAATCTGCACTTGAAAAGGTATCAACAATAAAAGCCAAAAACATTAACAAATAACAAAAAATGGAATGGATTAATTATGATTTTAGTCCATGAGGTTGGCATCAAATCTAGTTTGCGTCCAATTATTTAAAAGTTGACGTGGCTTATTTTTTATGGTTGTAAAATTCATTAGAGTTGGTCCTTAAGATTTAGGTTCTTTATTATTTGGATAAAACCGAATTGTTCAATTTGACAATTTGGATTGGACTACATGGTTCGGATTTTTGGATTTTTGGATTGGTTTTAAGCAAAACCGAATTATTATTTTGGATTTCGGATTGGTTTTGGTTTACAAAACAATAACCGAATAATACAAAAAAAAAACCGAATAGACAGTTCTTTATTTATTTATTTATACTTTTATTTTTTAATCATATCTTTAATTATTTATTGAATTCTAATAAATTATTTTTAGTAGATTAGAAAATACCGCCCAATGAGAAACTTTAGTATATACATTTTCTTAATGGTTGTTTGTCTGTAAAATATGAATTTTAATTTATTTTTATTAGTAGTTGTTTATAAATTTTTATTCACAACTAAATATTTTGTTTTTGTTTTGTTTATTAGATTTGGCTAAGATTCAAGTTATATGTATATGTTTAAAATGACTCGATACATGAAAACCGAATTAAAATAACTGATCCAACCGAATTGTATTTTGTTTGGTTTTGATCGGATTTGATTTTTAGTTTGGACTATTTAGATCCATGTTTGATAAACCGAAATCTATTTGGATTCACTAGATTTGATCAGATTGAACCGATCCATCCAAATAAACACCCCTACTAAGACTAACTCCGAAAATCCCCATTCGTTAAATGTTAGAAAATGACGATTATACTCCTTTTGTTTTTGCTACAATTTTGACTTTGCTAATATGTTCAGAGACCATTTCTGTAAAATATTTAAAAGTCCTAAAACTTATTACTCTTATCACCATTAAGTACCTCTTTTTGTTGTTCCCATTCTTGGTCTCGTTTTTCTGGCGGCATCTCTAAAACTGCAACTACAACGAAAATTTTGGGCTTGGGATGCAATTTATAAACGAAATCTAATGACATAGATGGTGTATAGTTTGTTTATTGAGTTTTTGCTAATTGATTTTTTTGTTTTGAGGCAATTTTTGTACTTGTTTTTTTTGGTTTTTGTGTTTCATTAGTGTTGTAAATAGTTTTATTATCGGTTTTCTTTTTCTAGTTTTCAACTAGTTTAAGGTGGTGGTGAATTGTGGGATTTTATTTCCCTATTTTTAATGGAATTTTTTTTACCAATTTTTTCTATGTTTAGGAGTTACAAGCGATGGTGGTGGTGGTGGCGGCAATGGTGGAGGTGGTGGCATTGACAGTGATGGCTGTGGCAATGATGATGGTGGCAGTGACTGTGGCTGTGGCGGTGGGGTGGTTGTGGTTACGATGTTTGAGTGGGTCCACATAAAAACATTAAATGCAAAAGCATAAGAAAGAATAAGAAAAAGAAAAATTAGGGATAGTATTGTCGTTCAAGGATTTAACGAAAGAGACTTAGGGTGTGTTTGATAGTTGCTGACTGAGTTAGATCTGACGGAGTTAGATCTGACTGAGTCAGAGGCCTGATTGGGTCAGAAGCTCGGACTGAGTCAGCCTCTGACTGAAACCATGTTGTTTGATTATACATTTGACTGAATTTGCCGAATGATGAAAATGACCATATTACCCTTTTATTCTATCCTTACAAAGTTGAAAGTACAATGCTAAAACCTTTGTAAACACAAAAGTATGATGCTAATACCGAATTTGTAATTCCATTTAAACCATTCTAATATGAGAAATTTACAAAGTAGAAAGTATGATGCTATAACAAACTACAAATCTAACATGAATACAGTGCAAAATGTATGCTACAAAAACTGTAGGTATTTTAGTTCATACATATCTACTCGTTCCTTTGCTTTTGCCTCGGTAGGTATTTCTAAACCATTAACGAATTCAGTAGCACTCTTCATCTTGTATGTTCCATCAGTTTCTCATAAGGCTCCTCAACACCATATATTCTGAGCAAAACCAGTAAGGAGATCCAAAATTAGAAAACAAAAAACAGAAATTTTATAGCGGGTACCTTGAAGTCGTTAACCACAAGTCAAGTAGCAAAAAATGGACCACAAGAACAAATTCCAGCAACAAGGAAATTAGTTAATTTAAATCATACATCAGTACATACAAATCATACCTTGAAGTCGGCGTCTCCGTTAGGGCTATTGAATGCGACGGCCCGAGGGTTGAAACGGCGAGGGTTTCGAGTTCAAGCGGGCGACGACTTTGATTTCAGCCGCAGATCTGTACGGCGGTGATGAAGGCGGGGGAGGTCAGAGGCTTAAGGCGGCAACGTTGGTTCGGTGATGGGAGAACATCCGGTGGATGTTCAATTGTTAAGTCGCGATATGGAAGGAGGCGGAGAAGAGCTGAAGGAGGGGGAGAAGGGTAAAAAAGAACACTAGGTTGTGGACCGAGTAAGATGCAAGTTTTTGGGCTCCCAAACAGTGTGACTCGGACCAAGTCATGCATTACCTCTTACTGGACCAGTAAGAGGTAAATCAAACACACCCTTAATGGTAACAAACGGTGAAGATGAGCCACGACAATTTTTGAATATCTGGTCAGATTGGTGACAACCACAAGAACCAACATCATAATTTACTCTAATGAAAATTAAAACAAATTCTTACATCTTACAAAACTAATATTAATATCTTTTTCCCGCTATTTACCCAATTTAGTTTATAAGTGACCGTTATGTCTAGAATTTCACAAATGTATTTTCCAAGAAAACCCACCATCTGAAACAAAAACATATGTTACATGCATTCCTTAAATTTTTGTGTTACAATTTGTAATAGTAACATTCAAGCAATGCAGTTATTGCGGTCAAAATTATAATAGCGGTAACATGCCGATATTTAATTTAGCGGTTATTGCAATGTTATAGCGGCAGTATAACGGTTTTTTATAATATGTAGAATTTATATATTATACTATTACTAATGGAATAAATATCATATAAGTTATATTAAAAACATCACATGAGGTTTAAGGCATAACATTTTACCGTGAGTCACCGCTATACCACCGCGAGAACCGCTATACCACCGCTATACCACCGCGAGAACCGCAAAAGCCGTTATACCACCGCTATACCACCGCGAGAACCGCAAGTAAATTCTACATATTACTAAAAGCCGTTATATGTAAATTCTAAATAAATTCTACATATTACTAAAAGCCGTTATACCACCGCTATACCACCGCGAGAACCGCAAAATTAAATAGCGGTCGGTTACCGCGATTACATTTTTGACCGCAATAACTGCATAGACCGTGACAACAAACTTTTACAACAAATGTGTATCAATATCCAATGAACGACACCATATATCCATATTTTATAAAAAACATCAAGATAGTAAAAAAATTAATTAAACATGTGATTACGTTAAAAAGAAATTCACTTACATGATGCAATTTGATTCTATTGCTATCGCGGTATTTCACGGTCCAAAATCGTGGTAAATCACGGCGTTATTTGTGGAACCGCTATAATTTACCGCTAAAACGAACCACTATTTTATCTACATCCGCTAACCGCGATATCGACGCGATACCACCGCTATATCAGCGCGATTAACTGCATAGCGTTCAAGTACATAAAGAAATAAGAAATAAGGTTGCCCAAGTAACCTTCAAAGTAAATAAGAAATATATGGAACAATAACATTCAAACAACAATAAAAGCATTGAACAATAACCTTCAAGTAAATAAGAAAATAAAAAAATTTGTGTTATATTGTTACAATTTGTGACAATAACATTCAAACAATAGTAACATTAGTTTAAGTTTCGAATTGTAAATACAATATGTAATAATAACATTCAAGTAATTAAGAAATGTATGGAGAGAAATGACATAATATATTATATATCTTATTAATTAGCGTGATTTTGGTTCCTTCATGTTACGTTTTTTTTTTTTTGTCGTTGGTTTTCTTTTTGTTACGCGGATCTTTGTGGATTTTACATATATGTGTTCGTTTCCAGATCCTTCTCCCACCGTTTGAAGATGATATACCACCGCTTCATCCTCTCCGCCACGCCTCTTCTGATCTTCACCATAGGCCCGTTTTGAAGAAGAGGTAATTTCGATAGGGAGTACCCAACGGCCCCCGATTTTTCTTCATTTGATTTAGTTCTGGTGGAAGGGATGTAAATAACGTTGCCCAAGTAATCTTTTATAATAACAAAGGTGTACTAGGAGAACAATTCTAAGTATGACAATGCATGCCAATAGTATACAAAATAATAATAAAGATAATAAAAAGGTACACCTTACTTGTGATTACGAAATCTAAGCATTTAAATGCTACAGTAAATACATCAACACCTAGTAATCACATAACTTTTGCACACATAACTTTTGCACATCTTGACTGTTGAATCACTTCTCTCACAACTAATTGCTGAATACACCAATGACTTCAAACAGGTTTTCTATCTGATCTTCCAAACTTCTTATTCACTTAACTATTGAGCGACTTCACATCTGACATTCACCGGTGACAATGCGTCGGTATACGTGTTGGAAATAGTGTCCAAGGTCATTAACTTGTGGTGATATTTCTAATAATAGTAGATTCATATTTGGATGCCCTCTCGACCCAGTAAAAAATAGTAGTAGAAAATAAAGATAAATGATTAGTTTATTGAGAAATAAATTAATTAGAAACTGAATTAGAAATTAATTGATAGATTAATTTGGAATTAATTTATAAAAATTAATTAGAAGGACTGGATTGTAATTAATTAAATATTTAACTAATGGAAACAAGTACAGGGGGTGCGGCTGCCAAAAGGCTCCTTAAGTTTGGAACCCTAGGAGCCCTCTAGTATAAATAGAGGCCTTGAGGTAAACCCTAAGGCATCGTATTGGCCTCCTATGAGCCGCCAATTCCTTCCCTCTCCCATTCTCTAGGTTTTGGCGATTTCCTTAACCCTTCAAGGGTTCTAGATCTTGTTCTTCAACCTAGAAGAAGTTTTGTCTTGTTGTTGAATAAGTGTTCTTGGGTGTAAATCATTAGAGGAATTTTGGTTTGGGTCCTTACATCCAAACTGAGGTATGAATTTCTTATTCATCTTTAGTTGCTGCAATTGCTATGAACTGCATGATCTTGGTTATGAACATGATGATCTATGCTTAATTTTTGTTATGAACTTTTGATTTAATCTTGTTAAATCTTCCGCTACACAATCTGCTTTTGTTATTATGATCAAATCCCAACAATACACATCAAAAATTTGTTTATGACCCACTACCCAAGGTAGATAGAGCAAGCGGAATGGAATCTACGGGGAGTAGGGTGTCATATTTTGTGTAGAATGACTTATTAAAAACATTTAAATTAATAAAGATGATTGTGTAGAAAATTATATCTAATAGTTTGAAACTAAAATTAAAAAGATGTTAGGAAAGCATAATTGTTTCCAGTTCAATTATGACTTAATAGATTTGCATGTTTTTGCTACTTTGATTGTGACAGAATTTCAAAGAAATAATTTTAGTTTATTAATATTAAACTATCCTTATTTATATACACAATATGTGAAGTCAATTAGTTGTCTTAGTCTATATATATATATATATATATATATATATATATATATATATATATATATATATATATATATATATATATATATATATATATATATATATATATATATATATATATATATATATATATATATATATATATATATATTTATTTATTGTACTTGACACAATATGTTTAGTCAATTAATTGGCTTACATCACTGGCAACAAATAGTATCACTATTAAGGACTAGATAAAAACCAAGTTTTTACAGGAGCTTTACCTAGCGAATGAAACTATAAACATATGGAAGGCGATCCAGGACTTCCAATAAAAGCCCAATGAGGAGTTCCACAATGCTTTTGAGCATCTGAAGGAGTTACTACACTCATACACACATCATAAGTTACCACATTGGCAGTTGGTGAAGTTTTTCTTTGATGGGGTTGACAGTACAAACCAAGCTATGATCAACGCTTCATCAAGGGGCATGATCATGATAGAAGACAATAAAGACGCCCGACGCTTCCTAGAGTAGCTAAGTAATGGTTCCAAAACCAATTACTCTGCCAAGAAGAAGGACAACCCAACTTCTTTAGCTGCTTCAGTAGGGGTGGACAATGTTTGGAAGAACGAGGTGAAATCTGACACCAACACTTTAAATAAAAAGTTTGACCTCTTGGTTTCAATTCTCAGCAAAGAAAAAGGCGCCCAAGTACTTCATAGCCAAACAATATGTGTCAGTTGTGGTGAGATCGACCACAATGTTGGTTCCTCACTACTAGAAAAAATACTTTTAATGACACGCATTGCGTGTCATTAAAGTGTATAGATGACACAAAAAATGTGTGTCATTGAAGCCCCAGTCATAAATGAAAGACAACATACATTTGTGTGTCATAAATTTACGACATACATTTATGACACAATTTGTATGTCATGATTTCAGGTGTTTTAAAAAAAATTTCTGTAGATTTACTAAAACTTAAATTAAATTACATTTAATACCTTGTAATACAAAAAAAAATATCATATGTAATAAAATTTCAAATCATCAAAAATAATGTATTCATATGTCAAATACTAAGAAACATTTCAAAGTTATCAAAAATATCGTATTCATATGTCAAATCCAAACTATCACCAACATTTGCTAGGAAATACACCAATTCCTCGCGACCATCATCAAGATCAGCATTCGTGCAATTCTCCTTTCCGCCCCCAACCTGAGAAAAAAATGTATAGTAAAAAATAAAAGTAAGATTCTATAAATAAACAGATAAACGAAAGTAGATTAATTTTTTTTTTACATTTTTGGACAAGTACAACAGACCTTGGATTCGCACGTCAACAAAAATTTCACTAATGGTACTTTCATCAATAAATTTCTTAGCCCTTAAGATTCTTAGAAGTCCACCGACCCTGTCAAAATTACCATATATAACCCAAAAGAATTAAAAGAAAAAAACTTGAAGTTCATAGATACTGTGAACTTACCAAAAAGCAAAACATGTGTCATTAGATTCATAGGTCTTTATTGAAACCCTCCATCAACTGCATGCCTTTGGAACAAGAGAAAAATGATTATAGTTAAATGACACATTTACCCTTTCATCAAAAGTGTCTAAACAACTCTTTTGGGACTTCAATTTACTACCATTTTCTATTTTAGTTAATATTAAATTACATCTAGATTAATTTAACATGTCACCAATTTTCATTACCACAATACCCTCATTTTCATTCGTTTGTAGAGATCTACAAACCACTTTACTATGTAAATCTTGTGTTTGATCGTTTCCTGATAAATGAAATGTTAATAATCCTGTTATTGGACAGTAATGGGCTAGCAAGCAAAGCAAATAAAACTAAATGCTACAACACACAATCGCAGCTACAAGTATCTTAGACAATAAATGCAAATTACTAGAAGGAAGCACCACTAGGGAGACAAGTCAAAACGTTGTTGAGCCTGCATTAGGAGAACTTCGCAAACTTCAATCTGACACTAACTGAAACAGAGTATAAAACTGTTATAGAAAAAAATAGAAGTATAAAACTGTACATTGATATAATAATCAATAAACCCATATTATGCCCGAATACCAAAATGCCCTTATTACATATATTAAAGGAAATAAATCAAGTAAATGTTAGTTATAAGTGAAAATTTAAATGTTATTCAATTCCAGTTCTCTCAAATTCCCAATCTTTGAACAAATTTCAAAATTACATTCTGCAAACAAAATGGTACATTATCATTACTATTTCACTTGGAACATACATAGAGTTTATAATTGCTTTGTTAAATAAGTCAATTGAGTATATAGTAATGAAGATGACGGTTTTGGGCAGGGTACTTTTAGTCTTTTAACATGACATTAATTGATTTTTTAAGCAGCAGTCCTTTGAGGTTTTACTGAGATAATAATGGTGAAGATTGTATTTATAGGAAAACAGAAGCTAAACCTCTAGAATGGGTTGAACAACAATTAAACATAAAGAAGAAATATATACCTTATACATGGTAAAGTGTTTTCATTGGGGAAGAAAGCGGAAGAACAGTGACGCTGGTGTTGGGCTACTCTTTCTAACATGCACACATTATGCATTGGGTAATCAATTTCTCGCCAATCACCGACGACTTCTATTGCGTATTCCTCAACGAATCTCGTAGCTACAAACAAATTTGGTGGTAAATCACGATTTAGGGTAATCAATTTGCTCTTTCTAACAGATAAATTAGTTGGGTAATTGATTTGCTCTTTCTAACATGCACACAATATTAAGGGGGAGAGACCTACACCAATAACGCAATTCGTACCTAAGAGAATGGAGATGACAGTGATGTCGAGACGTTGTAGAAATGGGGAGAAGCGGGAAAAAAGGAAGGAGACAGCTGGTGTTTGAACTTTAGTTCCCTTACCTTTCAATCACATCGGTCGATCGATTCCTTCACCAAAAACCCTAGATCGTTCATTCCGTGAGACAGAAATGGAGAGAATCGGAAAAAGAGAAGATACAATAGGAGAAAAAAGAGATGAGGAAATGTGTAACCGGATAGAGAGAGAGAGAGAGAGAGAGGAACCATTTTTAATTTTTTTTGGAAAATCCCTCCCAGGCGCGCTCTTTTTCTTTCATATTAATTTATGACATATAAAAATATATATCATAAATTTTTATAAAGATGACAGTATTTTACGACACACTATTATGCATGTCATAAATCACAGAGATGACATATTTTTATGACATACATTTTTACGTGTCGTTGTTCGTGTGTCATTAAAGACCATTTTTCTAGTAGTGCATGCTTCTTTCATCCTCCAAATATCCTACAATCCCACAGCTATACGTCATGTGGATATAACAGAAGAATGACAAGGGCTACAAGTAAAAGAGCTTAATCTTGAAATTCCAGTACATGGCTGGGTAGTGTCTTGGTGTAACGAGTATCTTCTGATAACAGCTTTTGAAAAAATGATTTTATCTATCATGTAATCACAAATGAAGGATCATTGCTTCCCCACTGTACATCCTGTGGAGGAAGAGACATAAAAGACGATGGCTACTACTGTGGAATGGCCCTGTCATTTGATGGATTCAAGGGAGTATAAAAGGTGGTTCATGTGTTTATGGGCCCACTAATGCAGTGTCATATACTTGTCTTGAGAAAAGATATTGTCTCTCATCTATCTTCAAAGTGGAAAAAGATTGAAGTTCCTTCTTATATGGATGAAAGGAGTGATTATTGGGGTGACCACAGGTTTGGTTATTAGGGTCCCTCGGTTTTAGTTCAAGGTAGGTACTTCTACTGGAATGTTCATTGTGATAGGTACATGGTTTACATGGATATTGTAGAAGAGAAAATGTTCAATTTTCCTGCATACTGTTTTTGAGATGGGAGGTTTCCTCACTCTCATTCATCAAGTTTCTGTGAAACTAACTCAAATAAGGGTTCTTAAATATTTTTAAACGATGAAATGGGAGAAGCTGAAGTATCTCGGATTAGTGGTGCTTTGAACAATATGTTGGTTTGTAAGACCCTAATCTCGAGAAGTCAAGTTTCGATTTTCAAAGAACCGAAGTTTGCGAGCCTTAAGGGGCAAAATTGTGGAAAAAAGGAGGAAAGTGCCCATTAGCGCCCTAATGAGCACATTAGTGATGCTAATGTGGATTGTGTCGCTAAGTCATGTTTTTCGCGTCATTAACTTGCCAGGTTGGTGGGTGGTTTCGCACGATCAATATTTGCGACACCAACCTTAGGTTAGCGACGCTAATGTTCGATTTGGGCAGAAAAAACCATAGATTTTGATGATTGGGCCATAGTTAAGGGTGGGGAACCCTAGGACAGCCGTCATTTGCCCTTTCTTAGCCCCTAAAGTCACCTAAATCTCTCTCTTTATCCATATTGAGTGTTCTTGGTTCATCCTTGAAGATTTGAAGGTTTTGGAAGGTGTTATCGAAGATTGATGGTGTTAAAAGGAAGGTGTTGATGCTATAAGTTGGTTTTCTTGAGTGAAGCTTCAAAGATCTACAATTTCTGGACCATTGTGACTCAAAGTTCTCATATTTATGCATCTTTATGATTGTTCTGATGATTTAACTATGTTCTAATGGATTGAATAAGTGTAATGATCCCTTGTAGTGTTTATCTATGGTTTAGAAGGATAAAGTTGGAAACTTTGTGCCTTAAATCTATGATCTGGACCTTTGGGATGATTTAGAGAGTAAGCCAAACTCTCTATCGTGATTTTGGTTAGTTTTGGACCATCCTTGACCTGAATATTGTATGGTGGTGTTTGGGAGAATAAAGTTAAGATCTTTATGGATTTTGGACTGTTTGGAAGGTCCCTAGATGGATTAAGACCTTAGCTGAAAGGATTAGGAACTTAATGGACTTATGGATCTGTTCATAGTTAGCGATGCTAACTTGGGGAGTTAGCGGCGCTAACTGTGCTGTTTACTTTTGTTGACTTTGACTGTTGACCAGTTTGACTTTTGGTCAAACTTGATGGTTTTGGACACCGATCTTATAGGGTCATCTTGTAGGGGACTTAGGAAGTTCTAAGTGGATTTTATCCTCGTTAGGTGGTGCATATTGTCGGGATCTGGAGGCACTCGCATTGGGTGCTGTCTAGCTTGAGGCCGCGGATCAGGTGAGCCTTCTTATTATTCTATAGGTTATGTGCCTTACGTTTTTATCGACAAGATCGGGGCAAGCTCGTGAATCGAGGAATGGGCAAGATCAGGGCAAGCTCGTGAGCCAAGGAATGGACAAGATCAGGTCAAGCTCGTGAGCCAAAGAAACAGACAAGATCGGGGCAAGCTCGTGAGTCAGGTTCTTCGGGGCAAGCCCGGAGACCTTTTGTGATTGTGTGTTATGGAATGAATCATGTGGTATTTTTGGCAACTCACTAAGCTTTATACTTACTCTTTCACCCTTACTATTTTCAGGTAACTGCTGGCTTGAGCTTGGAGCATGGCGTGACGGTACCGCATCTGAGGTTTTGTTGTTTGAGACTTCCACTGGATAATGTTTGTAAACGTTTTTGATAAACACAATTTTTAATGTTTAAATGTAAGTTCTAATTTAGATGGTTTTAATTGGTAACCCGATTCATGTATTTGAACCGTTTGTAAAAGAAAATTTTTATTACTAGATTTAGGATGCTACATGGTTCTTATTTAGGTATTGTCTTTGCATGAGAAGTAAGAGATATTTGACGTACATATGAATTTCTAGTTGGGATGGTTCTATTTGTAGTTATGATCTGAAAGATGGGTCTGTGAAAAAAGCTAAACATCCACATTGGAGATCTTGATAGTCGTGTGGTTCATTCATCTACACCAAGTTTTATATAGTTCGTAAACATGCATATATATAATATTCTGTTTTAATTATGTTGGACCTAAATCATGGCGATTGTTTTGTTACCAATAGACGTGATACCAGAAATGAGGAAAGAGATAGCTAAAACCCTGGTGATCATGGAGGTCTTGATGCTGACACATCAGAAAACTAAAACAAATGCCAAATCGATCATTGTTATCGAAAGACAAATTGCCAAGCTAGCAGAACAGATAGGAAAAAGGATGAGGGTAAGTTCCCTAACACAATAGAAGTCAATCCAACGTATAATCAAAGACCAGGGAAGGCACACGTCAATGCAGTTAAGGTTGTTGAAGATGACAATGATGTGGCGGTAGTGTTTGAGGAGGTAAAGCAAGTTGAGGGGCAGGTAGAGGCTGACTGAAAAAAACTACACAACAATAGTAGACCATGTACCCCACCTCCCTGAAACGAGCCAGCCTGTAATAGCTACCATCAAGAAGCAGGGACAGAAAACAAAGAAGGTATAGACAGAACTTCTTGAGACCATAGTTAATCAGCCAATGGTCGATCAACTTGATGAAGCACCTGCAGATTTGGAAATCTTTAAGGAGTTGTGCATTCACAAAGAGAAGTCACAAGCCCAGTTATCTAAAAGAATTTGACTTACAGCACAGGTGAGCTTAGTCTTTTTAACTCACTTCCACCAAAATGCAAGGATCTAAGAACACCATTCATTAAGGTTACTTTGGGTGATGTAACAATCAATAAAGCATTAGTAGATCTAGGAGCTAGCATAAACATCCTCCCTGGATACCTGTATGACTAATATTACCCAAGCGAGCTAGATCCAACATAGACAATCTTGCAGCTCGCAGATGAGTCAACTAAGGTCTCAAGGGGTATAATAACCATCATAATTGTAAAAGTGGGAGATTTTTATTACCCGTTGGACTTCCTAGTGATAGACTACGAAAACACATTGAAAGAATCTCCACCAACTCTCATCCTAGGGCGAGCATTCTTAGCCACGACTAACACTCATATCGATTGTCGGACTGGAGCCATGGATGTGTCATTCGATAATAAGAGACTACGGTTAAACATTGTTAGCCTTCCTGCTAACTCCCTACTTGATCCTAAGTTTTCTCAAATTATCGAGGAGAGATGAATGCCATTATCTTCCATGAAACGAGCACTCTGTTCAGGGAAAGGAATTTGTCTATCTTAACAGGAATGAACACTTTGAAGGGAGACAAGAAGATCCCAGACCTTGGGAATTTTATGAATGGAGGCTACAAAAAAGATATTTGAGTTGGGAAGAAGTGTTGTCACGAATTACTGAAACAACAGACAGAAGGTATAGGGAGTTGGGAAGAAGCGTTGTTCGAGTCAGACCAATTTTGGTTTCGAGATCCAATTTTTGAAAAACCCCAATGCCCACTTTTGGGGTGTGTAATTTTCAAAATTAACACCCCTATGTGCTTAATGAAAGTCTCAAGATACTAGGAGGTTTATATGGGCTGAATCATTAAAACGATTTTGTCTGAACCGAATCAGTCGTCGTTGGCGGCGCTAATGATGAAACTTGGCGTCGCTAACCAAGAATATCCAGACTTCACAGCTCTAGCATTATCGTTCGCGATGTCAACCCCTCTATGGACCAAAATTGAAAATTTTCTCACGATACGCTAAGTTCTTTTGCAGGTGGCACCTCGTAGGACCCCGAGTGTTAATAGATGAGTCTGACTTAGCACATCATGAGTTCCTAGTGTTCCCACCAGTACTCGAAGAGAGTCAGCGGTACCGCGGCCGGCTTCAGGAGATTGTAGCACAAGACGTTGAGGTAGCCCCTGTTTTAAACATACCAATTTTGACACTGGTTGGCGTGATGCCACAGTTGGAGCCCTACCCCACTCGCACCTAGACTAGCACCGACATGACATATACTTTTACTTGTAAGGGGTGGGATAGGCTAGTACTGAGGCTAGAGGAGCCCAGTTACTGGTGGCTCGTGCTCGAGTTTTACTTAACATGCAGCTTCTAACCTGCTGCCCATGACCCAGCTGGATGCCAAGTGTGATTCTGGATCGGGGGCTAGAGTCGTGAGTGCACCATCATGGAGTTTTCCTTGAGGTCGGGCATCTACAAGCTGGAGGAGACCTCGACCATTCATTTTTGCATCATTATTTGAGGTCTGCCACACAGTCCAGCCAGATGGTGTCCGCGACGAGGAGACCTAGGCTCCACTCGCCAATACATTATACTCGCCATCTACCGCCAGGTAGAGCATGCTCCGTTTTCTTCTCTACACACTACTCCACCAAATCATCACCTGTCGGTGGCTCACCGCAAGGGCGGTGAAAAGGTGCCCATGAAGACATGTTCTTTATGGGGATTTTGATACATAAAATAAAAAGTATTTCACAAAAATGGCAACGGAAGCATTTAAAAATAACTAGTTTATTTTTACACCATTTTAAATAAAGGATCCAATTACATATGTTAGAATGATATTAAAACAACCATAGGATCTTTTAGAATGACAACCTTTGGATCCTTTAATCCCACTCGAAATTGGGGAGTTGAAAAAGATGGCAAAGTCAAAAAGCTTTATAATCTTTATATGTATCCACCACCAAGAGTAAGAAACTTGAAATGCTATGTGCCTTATTGTATTATGAATTTCTTAAGCCTTTAAGTAATTAACACAATGAAGTACTAAAGGAGAAGCACTTTTCACCACTAAATACCCTTAACTAGTTTGCACAAAAGAGTAATAGAGAGGGAGAGATGAAGTCGGCGGTTTGCATGAGGAGGAGAGAAAAAACTAACTTGAATATTAGTCTTACACTCTCTTTTATATTTACATATGAGATCCAAGACCCATACCTTCATTAAATGCATGGAGATGTCTTTTTAAAGGTATTCCATGTGTAAAAGGGAGGTTGACAAGCAACCTCCTTTCCCATCATGAAAATTCGGCCAACATGAGAGAAAAGGACAAGGTGATGTGTTCAACACACTACCATAATAAAAATGTATCTAGTATAAGTTAGTGGAATCCTAAGTGTCCAAAAACTTTACATGACTTCATATATCATACCATATGATATAATGACTAGTTTGTTCTCTTTTAATTATTGTTTTTATAAAACACTAATTATTCTCTAATTAAATACAAGGTTGGATTTATTAGGTAAATTTTAATCAATTTAAAATTCATATTTAACTATTAATTCAGTTAAAACATTGTTAATAATTAATTAAATTCAACTTAAATTAAGTAGGCAGCAGTTTAGGCAACAAGGCAAATAAGGAAACTATGCAACTTACCAAACTTGCAATAAAAGAAAGGGTTTGTAAACCCTAGCCGTCAAATGCCCTAAGGAGGCTCCTAAACCCTTCAAATCTTTCGACAATAGGTATTCTAGCATCCTAAACCAAACAAAATTCATAATATGCAGTTTCAGGAATTAATCTAGCATATACCCTATGAATTTTTGAAAATAATAGAAAAAACAATTCATAATTCAATTTTCGATCTAAAGTTCATGCAACCTAAGAACAGAGGCTTTGATACCACTATTGGGATTTGATTATATTAACAAGAACATTCATGCAGCGGAAGACAAAACCAGATCAAATCATAAAACTAACAAGAACATTCATGCAAATTATCCAAACAAGAATCTTCAAGTTCATAATCAAGATCATATGTTCATAGCAATTGCATCAACTAAAAAGATAAACTATGAATTCATACCTTTGTTCCAAACCAGAATCTCTCTAATGATTCACACCTAAGAATACTAGAAAACCAAACAGAAAAAGTTTCTTCTGTGCTTGAAGCAAGATCCAAAAACTCTTGAAAGGGTTATGGATTTGGAGGGATAAGGAGAGGTAGCGGCTCCTTTGGAGGGTTTTGGATTCCTTAGGGTTTGACCCCAAGGCGTCTAATTTATACTAGAGGGCTCCTAGGGTTCCAAACTCTCTAAGCTTTCTTACAGCCACCCCCTGGACTTGTCTGAATTAATTAAACTTTTAATTAATTACAACCCAATCCTTCTAATTAATTTCGATAAATTAATTCCAAATTAATTTATCAATTAATTATTGATTCAGTTTCCAATTAATTACTTCTCAATAAATTAATAGACTAATCATTCCTTTTAATTATTTGCTAATGTTTGTTTTTACTGGGTCATGAAGGCAACTCAAAAGGACCCTGCTATTATTAGAAATATCACCACATGTTCATGACCTTGGACACTATTTCCAATAGATGGAACATTCGACAAGTTAATGTTAACAATTAAATTTAATATGAAAATATAATGAAAACTGCATATATAGACCAACATGGTGGGTTTGTTTATCAAGTATTTCCACATCATATTAGATTGCTCAAAAAGTCCTTATATTGACTCAAGAAAGCTCAACTAGCATGATTTCAAAGTTTTATATGGCTTTTTTGTCTTTCGACTTTACTTAGTGTGCTTCAAATATACCTCTCTTTGTAAGTTGTACTCCAACTTCAGTGACATATGTTCTTTATTTTGTTAATGATATAATAATTAATGGAAGTTCAATTACATATAGTTCAGAACTGATTAAATGACTTAATGTACAATTTACTCTAAAGGATTTGGATAAATTTAGTTATGTTCTTGGGATTCAAGAAAATTTTACTCTAGATGCTCAACAAAGATATCTACATGGCTTAGTAAAGCAAACTGGTATGGCACAATATAAAACTCTTGCTTCTCAGGTATGTTCCAGTCAACAACTATCCCATTATTCTGGTACACCATTTTATGATGGGTTTGTCTATCAAAATACCATTGGTGCACTTCAATACTTGGTTATCATTACACTTGAAATAGCATATTGTGAATAATGTGTCATAATTTTTTCAACAATCAATTGACAAACATTGGATTGCGGTCAAATGAATACTACGTCATCTTCAATGAGTCGTTCACATGGTCTTATGCCACATAAATCTTTGTCAACTTCTTTGTATGCATATCTCAATGCTGATTAAGCTGGTTGCACTAATGATCATAGATCTACAAGTGGTTATTGTATATTCCTTTGACGACATCTTTTAGTTCGAGTGTCTAGAAACAACATATGTTTGCAACGTCTAGTACAAAAGTTGAATATCAATCTCTTGCTCATTCCACTGCTGAGATTAAATAGGTCATGTCTCTACTCAGCGACCTGAAGTGTTCATTGTCTAGTTCACCCACTCTTTGGTGTGATAATATTGGTTCCATATAGCTTGTATAAAATCCGTTTTATCAAATATCCAAACATATAGAGATCATGCTAGGGTTTTAAACAATTATATTGTGGTTCGACATGTACGAGATTACAACTTGCAAATATTCTAACAAAATGCCTATTGCTCCAAGTTTTCAACTTCTTCGTTCGAAACTTCACATTCTTCCCAATATTTTGTTTTGAATAGAGTTCGTTGATTCCGTTAGAAGAGTTAATTAGTGAGAGTTATAAGTAGCTTAGAGGTTGTTATGTAAAGTTAAGCCAAAGGGCTTCTAGCCCAACTCCGTACATGTGGTCGAGCGTTCAAGTCCCGTAAAAGGCATAGGTGGAATTAGCTTAGGTGTAGTTTTAGAGTAGAATAAATTTATGGTTATAAAAAAATTGGTCAACCACATTTAGATTTCTGTGAACCATAGTTAGACTTTCTCTTCATGTACAAATACTTTGAGCGTGTATAAATAGTGAATTCTCACAATTTTTCTCTTTTTCTTTTCCATCTCTCTTTCACTCAACAATAACCTACTAATGACTTGATTGTAAAACCATAATTAGTAAAGGGCATACAAGTGCAAAAAGAGAATTCACAAAGGGGTATTCCTGTAATTCACTAAAAAGCTGACTAGTTCAATAAAACAAGCCATAGTAGTGGACATTTTAGCTTGGAGGTCCGGTAATGACTTGTTCAAGACCTCGTGTCTTTGCCTTCTTTTTCCATTTTCACTCGGCAACGGTCTCTTTCACCAACAATATAAATACCCTGCCAACAAACAAAGCTCAAAACAGCAGCAACAATGGCAGACAACGACGACGAGCCCCAGGCTCCATCAATTTTTCGATTCTACCCGACAGAACAAGAACTCATTTCCTTCTATCTCTGGAACAAGCTCCAAGGTCTAAGAGCACAAGACATTCATCGGGTCATCCCAGTTGTCCACGTCTACGAATACAGTCCTTCCCACCTTCCAAGTAAGTGTACATTTGACGTCACGTTTTAAATCATGGGGTTTAGCTCGTTAATATTGTGTGTTAATGTTTAGGGTTGGCTGGTGAGTTATGTCGCCGGGACACCGAGCAGTGGTTCTTTTTTGTGCCGAGACAAGAAAGGGAAGCACAAGGAGGAAGGCCGAGCCGGACCACAGCGTACGGCTACTGGAAAGCCACTGGTTCGCCTACATATGTTTACTCGTCAGATAACAAGGTGATTGGACTGAAGAAGACTATGGTATTTTACGAAGGGAGGGCTCGTACTGTCAAGAAAACCGAATGGAAAATGAACGAGTATAGAGCAATCAGTGTAGACGTAGATGCTACCAACACTCTAGCGGTTCCACAGGTGCAGTACTATTGGTTTATCATTTAATTTCTGCTTTACTTAAAATATAAAATAATTTAAAGTACGATGATTTTAGCTATGCTTTTCCTATTCAATTTTGTATATTCTAATTGTCTTGCTTTTATTTTGGACAAATTGTGCAGTTAAGGCATGAGCTAAGCCTGTGTAGAGTGTATGTGGTTTCAGGAACAACACGAGCATTCGATAGGCGACCTTTGGGGATAGAGTGGACGGAGATGGTAACTCCGGAAGCGAGTAGAGGTGCATCATCTTTCGGTACCGTTGGTAACATTTGACTTGTATCTCTCAAACTAAACGGTGTCAACTTTGAAATTTTGTAGACTACAGTTACACTTAGGCGTCATCTAAACTGTCAAAAATGTTTCCCAGTCATGTTTTTATTAGGGATGGTGCCAGAAACATTTATGTTCAATAAAAAATAAAAAAATAAAAAATATATATATTTACTGAATTCCAACGGTGAAGAAGAGGAGAGAGGGAGAGAGAGGCGAGATGTTGCCGTTATTGCTTGCCACTTATCCTTACCGCCAACAAAGGGCGGTGTTCACCGCCGATAAAGGCTTCCAATTGGAATGCCGACGGTGACACCCCCTCCCACACAGTTCAACCTTAATGTGAAATTGGGAAGAAATTTTATATCCGTCCGGCAAATCATTTTTCAATTTCTAGAGCTCCATGTCTATGTTTTCAGCAAAAGTAAATATATAAATATATGTGGTATTGTGAAGTGCTAAGTACATTATTTGAAATGGTACATAATGCATATAATGATAGAAAAGATCTTTGGAAGATAACGTTGAAAACAAAATTGTCATTTTTCGAGGACGACTTGGAGTAGAATTGAGACGTAAGTGACACATTATTCCTTCAATAATTATTACAATAATAGAATAAGGGTGCTACTAAATAGACACTCAATATATATTTATAAATAAAAGTCAAACATTCTTAACCAATCATATCCGTTTTTTCCGGAAAACATTGTAATTCCAACAAATAAAAAACAGTTGACCTACTTAAAAATAATGATTAAGGTGTCTAATTGTTAATAAAAGTGCCTTTTTAGCTATCTCCTAAAATTAAATCATTTTCCTTTAAGTTTGAACACTTACATATTAACTATAAAATACTTTTACTTTTATAATTTTTTTTACTAAATGTTTTAATCAAATGTAAAAGGTAAAATGGAAACTAATTTGTGCTAAAACCGAGTTCTCCCATTACGAAGATATTATTTTCTTTGTCCCTAACTAATAATTACATTCGATTATACAATCGTCTAAGCACTAACTACAAAAAGTGTTTTGTAATTGTCAAATTATATATATATATATATATATATATATATATATATATATATATATATATATATATATATATATATATATATATATATATATATATGATAGCGTGCCATCTGGCAACCGCTAATGCGCCTTCCAGAGCATTCGTGACGATCCCAAACTCACCAACCGCTGGAAGTTCCTCGCCAGGAAGTCCCTTCCAGCCAACGGAGAAATCGCCCTGGCAAGACCTCCCCTGGAGAGCTACACTCCAGCGCACTAACGACGTATTCGCTGGAGCGACCAGCGTGAACTGTACTTGGCGCCACACTCCTCGACTCACGCGTGGCGCCCATACCTGACACAGATCGTGCGCGCCCCATCCAGCCGGCCTGAGCCAATAGGGCTGTGGCAAAGGACAAAGATCGTACTATCAACGGACGATTTGGTCCCCTCCTGCCACAGCAAAGATCTTGTCGGCCATAGCCAGACAGGGAAAGACGTATAAAAGCCCCTAGAGGGCACCCGGTAAGGGGATCGAAAACCATCCACTCTAAACTCATACTATCCACCTAAAACCTCGCCGGAGATCTGACTTTGGCATCGGAGCGTTTTCCCGGGACCGCCTACCGGAGAACGCCTAACGTTGCCATTTCTTTTTTGATTGTGGTCGCAGGTCAAGCCCAGGACGACCAGAATCACCCGTGAAGTGAGAACCAGACGATTGAGGAGCTGATATCGCATCATTGGCGCCATCCGTGTTGTGACGTGCAACAAGAAACCACCATTTTAATCTCCGGCAATGACGACTGAAGGACAAACCAGCGGTGGTAATCACCCCAGAAGCCCCATACGTTCAATGTTACCGCTGGGCCCAATACCGATAGAAACATTACCAACAACACCTTCATCACCAAGAACTAACCCACTTGCACCTCCCTTGATCCCCCAAACACCAGTTCCTTCATCGCCATTCCAACAGACTATAACACCCATACCCTTAAGTACACCGCCGTCGTATATACCGTTTAGTTACCCATTCACACCATTCCAACCCTCAACGGGACCACCAATGTTCACCCCTTCACCCCCTTCTTTTTTTCAACCACCCCAACCAGCGGTAACACCATTATTCACAAGCTTTACGCCAACGCCAGTAAACACACCCGTCTCATCCTTAGGAGGCATACCGACCAGTGCACCCCCTCTGTTCTACACCCAACCGCTGATGTACCAACCCATAACATCTCCCATCCAAGCAACAAACAACACAAACCCACCTCCCCCCGTAGCATATAAATCCCCCTTCATTAAAGAAATACACGACTACGACATGCCAAACACGGCCAAGCTACCACACCTGAAAACCTATAACGGAACAACCTGCCCAGATAGCCATATCGACACGTACGAATGGCATATGCAATCATTGAAGTTAGATGAACGCTTCTGGTGTACACACTTCCCGACGACGCTCGACTGGAACGCAGGCGCATGGTTCAAAAGCCTCGCGCCAAGCAGCATCAGAAACTTTACGGAGCTCAAGGAACAATTTCTCTCAAACTTCATGCAGCTACGTAAATACAGAGGAGACATCCGAGAGATCATTGGGTGTAAGCAACTGGAGGGCGAACCGATTAGAGCATACTTCAAGCGATTCAATGAAGCAACGCTAAATGTACCAGGACAAAACGACAACCTGGTAACCGGAGCTTTCACACATGGCTTATTGCCAAGCCCATTATCAACGAAATTCTTAGGAAAACCACCAGCCACTCGGCAGGAAATGAAGGAGCGAGTAGAACGTTTCCTACGCCAGGAAGAAGGTACGGCTGCCAAAGAAGTGTACCTAAAAGCTGCAGCCACTTCCTCATCAAAAACCAGCGAAAACCACTCACAGTACCTTGGCGATAGACGACAACCTTTCAGAAGAGGTAAACACCAAAAATCCTACAACAACCATTATAGAGATGACAGGAGATATAAGCGGACAGACATTCTGGTTGTCGCCGAAAAAAGCAAGCAGGCGAGAAGAACATCAGAACGTCCGAGGGATCAATCTAAGTACTGTGAATTCCATAAATGCTACGGGCATGACACGGCAGAATGCGCTGTGCTGAAGAAAGAGCTTGACCAAAGAATACAACGAGGAAACCTAAATGACATCGCCAAATCAATCCGCCCAAAGAATGGTAGAAACGACACACCAGCGAAAAACATGGACGCGCCAAGGAAGGGGCCAGAGATTCTAGTAATACACAAACACCATCGCAGAGTGCGAGAACAAACACCAGACGTCGATGAACAATAAATATCATTTTCCAGTAGAGACAAGAAGCCAGAAGGGTGGAACGGCGACGACCCACTCATTATCCAAGCCAGAGTTCGAGACATCATCATCCACCGCGTGCATATCGATAGCGGCAGCGCAGCGGACATCATGTTCGAACATTGCTTCCGCCAGCTGCCACGGGAATGGAGGGCAGACTTGCGCCCCCCAGCAGGAAATCTAACTGGCTTCACAGGACACATCATCATACCAACTGGGATGATCTACCTGCCCATCACGATAGATGACGGTCAGCGAAAGAAAACAGTTACACTCGAATTCACAGTAGTACGAGCACCATCGGAACACAACATTATCCTGGGAAGACCGGCAGCGCTATACTTCGGCATTGTGGCATCAACACTACATGGTATAATCAAGTTCCCAACGGATGCTGGCGTGGCCACCGTCCTGGCAACGCCACAAAAGACACTCAAATGCTACCAGATAATGCTGCCCGCAGATATCGATGGCAAACGAAAACGCCCAAGAGACGAGCCTGAAGAAAGCAGAGAAATAATTCACCACGATTATCCAGACCAAAAGATACAAGTTGGTAGTACATTACCGACCGAGTTACGAAAACATGTGATATCCCTACTCAGAAAATATAAACACGTATTCGCCTGGGAGCCAGCAGATATGGTGGGAGTAGAAAGAACGATCATCGAACACAATCTTAACATCATGCCAGGGAGTAACGTGGTTAAGCAAAAACGCTGCGGCCAGGCAGGAGAACGCAACAACGCCATTAACGCAGAAGTCACCAAGTTAGTACAAGCCAGCATCGTCCGTGAAGCATTCTTCCCAACATGGATAGCCAACCCAGTCATGGTAAAGAAAAGCGATGGCAGCTGGAGAATGTGCATCGACTACACTGATTTAAACAAAGTATGCCCGAAAGATTGTTATCCACTCCCCGAGATAGACCAGAAAGTAGAATCGCTGGAAGGATTTAAGTGGAAGTGTTTCCTAGACGCCTACAAAGGTTACCACCAGATTCTCATGCGGAAGGAAGACGAGGATAAAACAGCCTTTTACACGGATCATGGCACCTTTTGTTACCAGAAAATGCCGTTCGGTCTAAAAAACGCTGGGGCAACATACCAAAGGCTAGTCGACAAGGCGTTCAAAGACCAAATCGGAAGAAACGTCGAAGTATACGTCGACGACATGGTCATAAAAAGCCGCGTAGAACAATCCTTGTTGCAAGACATTGAAGAAACCCTTAAAACACTCTCCACAATTCAAATGAAACTCAACCCGGCCAAATGTACCTTCGGTGTAGAAGAAGGAAAGTTTCTGGGCTATTATGTCACGCGAGAAGGTATCCAACCAAACCCAGAAAAGATAAAAGACTTCGTCGAGATAAAATCACCAGCATGCCTACGAGAAATACAAGGACTCAACGGGAAACTCACAGCCTTGGGACGCTTTGTAGCAAAGTCAGCAGAAAAAGCCCTCCCGCTGTTCAACACGCTGAAGGGCTGCATTAACAAAAACAATTTTCGATGGATAAATGAGGCAGAAATCGCTCTGACACATTTAAAAGAAGCAATGAAGTCGTTGCCCACATTAGCATGCCCAGTCCCAGGGGAAAAGTTATCCATGTACCTGGCGGTGTCACCAGATCCAATAAGTGCAGTTCTAGCTGTGGAAAGAGAACACCAACAGAGACCAGTCTATTTCGTCAGCCGGGCGCTTCAAGGCCCAGAACTACGTTACCCGTAATTAGAAAAGTTAGTCCTAGCTTTAATCTATGCAGCACGCCGGCTGAGGCGTTATTTCCAGGCTCACCATATCGAAGTGTTGACAAGCCAACCAATCCGCCAAATCCTACTGAAACCAGAGAAATCAGGTCGCCTAGCCAAGTGGGCCATCGAGCTAGGGGAACACGATATCGACTACAAACCAAGAACAAGCATCAAGGGCCAAGCACTAGCAGATTTTCTGGCAGAAATGCCAGAGGAAGAAGAAGTAGCCAGAAGCCAACCTACAAAACAAGAACTAGACACACCTCCGGAAACCTGGATGCTCCACACGGATGGGGCAGCCAGCAAAGAAGGCTCGGGGGCGGGCCTAGTGTTAACGACCCCAGAAGGCGAGTAAATAACTTACGCACTCTGATTCGACTTCCAAACGACGAACAATGAAGCAGAATACGAAGCACTGCTCGTCGGGATGCGACTCGCGAAGGAGAACGGAGTGAAACACCTCCTGGCGCATAGTGATTCTTTGTTAGTAACTAACCAAATCAACGGGGCCTACGAACTAAAAGACCAGCGGATGAAGAAATACGTAGAAGAAGTGAACAGAATAGAAGCCACGATGGAAACTTTCACAGTCAAGCAAATCCCACGTTCAGCTAACAGAAAAGCCGATGCGCTGAGCAAATTAGCCTCTGCGGCATTCGACCATTTATCCAAAGAGGTCCTAGTAGAAGTCCTAAAAGAAAGAAGCATTGACGGCCAGAAAATAGCACCAATTAGCACAACCACCACCACATGGATGACACCTTTAATCGACTACTTGACGCAAGGTCTCCTACCAAGTGATAACGCTGAAGCACGCAAGGTCAAAGTGAGAGCCCCCCAATATGCAATGCGAAACGACACATTATACAGACGAGGACATTTAGAGCCTTGGTTAAAATGCATTACCCCGGAAGAAGGAAAGACAGTATTGGAAGAAATACACGCGGGCGAAGCTGGAGCGCACGAGGGCGCCAGAGCACTCACCGGAAAAACCCTTAGAGCGGGAGTATACTGGCCAGAAATCCATGCAGACGCAACAGAAGTGACAAAGAAATGTATCGCATGCCAAACTTTTTCACCGCTCCACCACTTACCAGCGGTCCCTATGACCAGCATTTCAAGTCCATGGCCTTTCTACCAATGGGGAATTGATATAGTCGGCCCGTTCCCGGAAGCACCCGGCCGAGTGAAATTTCTCATCGTAGCAGTAGATTACTTTACCAAGTGGATCGAGGCAGAGGCTGTCGCATCAATAACGGGGAGGAACATGATTAAGTTCATGTGGAAGAACATTCTAACCAGATTTGGCACCCCAAAAGTCCTAGTTAGTGACAACGGCTTACAATTTGCGGAAGATCCATTCCGCACATGGTGTGCCGAGAGGCTAATTAAACAAAAATTCACATCTGTTGCACACCCCCAAGCCAACGGCCAAACTGAAGTGTCCAACAGAACATTGGTGGCGGGACTAAAGAAAAGACTGGGGAAAGCGAAAGGTCGCTGGGTGGAAGAATTACCCACAGTACTTTGGTCATACCGCACTACCCCACGAACGTCCACAAAGGAAACCCTATTCAGACTGACGTACGGCACGGAAGCCGTCCTGCCACCAGAAATCTTCATAGGCAGCCTGCGTACCACGGAATTCACGGAAGAAAATAACAACCAGGATCTCTGCCTCAACTTAGACATCCTGGAGGAGAAGCGAGAATTAGCCAATATACGACAGGCAAGCTACAAGGCGGCAACAGAGAAATACTACAACGCGCGGGTTAGAGAAAAACGTTTTGGAGTAGGCGACTTGGTCCTCCGGAAAAATGAAGCAAGTCACGCTGAACCAAGAGGCAAACTTGGTCCGACATGGGAAGGCCCATACAGAGTCACAGAGGCCAACTCAAAGGGATACTACATCCTGGAAACTTTGGAAGGCAGAGCAATACCGCGAACATGGAACGTTCAAAACCTCAAACAGTTCCACTGCTAGGAAAACTACCGGCTGAACGCCACCATCAACGTTCATCCAAAAATTGTAACCGCCACATGAACAAAGTAATGAATGCAAATGTTGTTTTCACTTATATATGTTACAAATGAATAAAATGCTGAAGAAGGCTTAGCGACTCCTGGTCCTAGTCTTAAAAACCTTAAGGGTGAAATACCCATTCGCGGACTAAGCGACTCCTAGTCCTAGTCTTAGCAAGGGTATCCAGGTGAAACACCCTGAAGAAGGTTTAGCGACTCCTGGTCCTAGTCTTAAAAACCTTAAGGGTGAAATACCCCTTCGCGGACTAAGCGACTCCTGGTCCTAGTCTTAGCAAGGTTATCCAGGTGAAACACCCTGAAGAAGGCTTAGCGACTCCTGGACCTAGTCTTAAAAACCTTAAGGGTGAAATACCCCTTCGCGGACTAAGCGACTCCTGGTCCTAGTCTTAGCAAGGTTATCCAGGTGAAACACCCTGAAGAAGGCTTAGCGACTCCTGGTCCTAGTCTTAAAAACCTTAAGGGTGAAATACCCCTTCGCGGACTAAGCGACTCCTGGTCCTAGTCTTAGCAAGGTTATCCAGGTGAAACACCCTGAAGAAGGCTTAGCGAGTCCTGCTCCTAGTCTTAAAAACCTTAAGGGTGAAATACCCCTTAGCGGACTCAGTGACTCCTGGTCCTAGTCTTAGCAAGGTTATCCAGGTGAAACACCCTAAGGAAGGCTTAGCGACTCCTGGTTTTAAGCCCTACAGACCATAAAGGACGAATTACCTAAGGGGCAGGGCGACCCTCGACCCTAGCTTTAGCAAAACCATCTGGCTAAACCATTTTGAAAAAGACATGGTAATTCCTAGTCTTAAATCTTACAGACCCAAAAGATGAAGCACATCCCTGCAAACTTAACAACCTTCAGTTCCAGTCTCATCAAGCACTACCCAAGCTAGCTATCTTAGAAGAAACCTACCAGCATGCATCCCCGAATGCAACCAGAATAAAGAACCACAGATAAGAACCAATCCACCAACAATCCCAATTCTGTCTGACAATAAAAAACTCAAACAACTGCGTGCAGAAGAAAAACAGCCTACAATAGCCACCAATCAACATCAAATAAAAAGCAATCAAACACCATCGTCCTGGCTCGTGAGCCTTACAAAACAAAACAAAAACCTTGTCCAAATCGCCTCTGAAGGGCCTTACAAACATTGCTTCATCAACAAATAACGCGGAAAGACAAGACATCAAATACCTGCTACGTATGAGAAGGGCCGGCAACATGGCTCGGGTCCAGCAAAGCCTTCAAGTCGGGCACACCGAGCTCCCCAAGTTTGAAGGCTGTAGCGTAATCAACATTCATAAAAGCGTCCACCGCCTCATCTACCTCTAAACCAATATCAAGGGGGGGCTCCTCCTCCTCTGCCGCAACCTCCTTACCCGCCTTCATATCCTTTATTGCACGAGAATACCCTTGAGCTTGTCCAGCCGCCATACACACCTCCTTGAGACGATGCACGCCCATTCCAAAGTCCCGGCTTTCCATGACCAAGTCAACAACATGTAACACCCAGTTTCTCATACAAAGTATACCCAAATATTTTAAAACAATTACACATTTAATTGGGTATATTTGCACTTAAACCAAGGATCAAGCTGTTATCATTACAATAATTACACAAAAAGGTCCTTACAAAATATATGACCAAGTGTTACAATTAAATCTACTTCGGCTAAGGACAGGCTCTAAACTTGTCCGTCTTTTCTTATCACATGCCTTCCCCTATCACAGCTATAGATACCTGCAAAATAGCATAACACTCAAGTGTAAGCTTATAAAAGCTTAGTGAGTAAATATTAATCATACTCCACTAATCCTTCTCAATGAACATCCTCATCTTCCTCTCTTGCTATTCTCACTAGCAAGTAACCATCTTCTCTTATTATCTGAAACCTGCAACACATTAACTTACTTTGCCAATTAATAATTAACATTCATCAACTCATCAATACATACCACAATCGGTACTACTCATAAACTCGATCATATTCTCGTATTTACTCATGATCACAAACAAGTTACACTTAATCATAGTAATTTTTATGGTTATAACAATCCATACAAGGACACTTAACCACAGCCACTCTAACATCTACTCATCTTTATTACTCAGTATTCATATCAAATTCATTGTTTGTTATTCACGGATAACGATATTTCTCTACTATTCAATCTTCATAATAACAGCACAATACATAGATGTTCTTGTAAAAACATATACACTTTGCATAAACAAGTATAACTCAACTCAAATACTAATACGTATTCACCTGATATTGGTTTAGTAAGTGAAACTCCCAAAATGCGCATACCGGACTCCTGATCGCTAGACTTGGTTGTATCACCATAGTCTAAAACAATTTCTCGTCTTAATTAAACTTAACGGACTATCTCAGTCCCGAGTGTGATATACACACTATAACTCTTTATTCCATATACTCAAATTTGGTTATACTCAACCAATCAAAACATAGCATACTTCTTATCTGTATTAAACATATCAACAAGCATAATTCTTCTAACAATTAACTACTCACCTGATGTCTGTTCAGTCCGTGGTCCACCCGTGTCTCGTATATCTTCTTCCCTCCTATGTGTATCTGCTCAAAACGACATCACACATCATACTTCAACATTCTCAAAATAATTTAACCACATCTAACTCATTAGATCAAGAATTAATAGCTAACAAGAACCACAACTATGAACATCATATACAATGACTTCAAAACTTCCAAGATTTGCGGGTTTTACCAAATCAACCGATAAAACTTCTCAATAATCATAATAGAGACTCAATACAACATATAATAACAACCTACTAGCAACACATGAGCTAATTTCAAGCATACCCTCGGATTTGAGCACCTAGGGTTTGAAACTCTAGAAATCAAAATCACATACCTTTGAAAATCAAGGATTCAAGAACGTGATTCGAGTTTTAATCCACTTCCCCAACCTTTTCCTAAGCAAAGCCCTCGATCAAAAGGACTAATTTTTACCCTCCTTGCTCTAAAAATCGCGTTTTGGTGTTTGTGGTTCGTAAAATGACGAAATGAGGTCCAAATGGGTATTTATACCTGCACAGGAACCCGCCCCGGGTTGCAGAACCCGCCCCGGGTTGGTCAGAACCCGACCCGGGTTTCTGAACCCGCCCCGGTTTACGTCACGCATCCACCGCCCTTGATTCAAGTCTCACACGGTCCGGGTTTATCGACCCGACCCGGGTTCCCTTCGAACACGACCCGGGCTCACAAACTCGACCCGGGTTGGCTTGTTTTTCATTTCCTTTTTAATTTGACTCGACTCGTGTCACACAACTTGGCCCGGTTTGACTTTTTTTAAGCATTTACTTTGTTTCTTTTATCTATTTTAGCATCCTACTTCTCTTAAATTAGTTTCTAAACATCATAACTCATACTTTTAACTCATCTTATCTCATATAAGTATATATATTTAACATAACTTTATTATAAATTAAAGTTAGGTATTACAAGTTCTTACCCCCTTCAGAAGATTCCGTCCTCGGAATCTCTTAGATTAGGCATGACTCATACAACCATCTCACCACCGCAATCATATATCACGTATGATAATGATATTATCCTCTCGTCAACTCATATAACATGTACTTAATGTCGCATCTTATTTACTCATAATATAGCTATAGAACTCAAGCTCTCTCTCGATTCACATTACATTTAGAAACTTTCTCATTCAACTTCTCTTTCCATAAAATCTTTACGCCCGCCATTATTCTCATAATATGATCTCTATAAGCACATTGGTTGTTACCATTTCGCATGGACAACCACTCACTCTTTCAGAGCACTTCCTTGTTATAGCTTTGCCGATACAAAGGTATCTCACCTCACTCTTCAAGTGATACTCCAATCACTATCATCACTTACACACACCTATATCTATGGTCCACATCGAGCCATATTCTCAGCGTACCATCCACTCTTTCTATAACACTAATCTCAATAACTATTTGAGATTCAACTTCCATTTCTAATCTATTTGAAATGGTTTACTCTAATTTAATAAGGAAAACGGTCTCACCGATTCCTGACTCACATTCTCTCTCAATTTACTCTTCCAATAGCAACATGCCATTTATTGATTTCTCATGTTTGCACACTCTCGTCGATTAGATAGGAGAAACACTCATACAACACAAAGATGCCGACATTCAACTGTCTCAATTACGTTACATAACTCATTAACACTAGAATATAAATCCAGAATAATAAAATATCAGAAACTATCTCGAGTTTCACTCACGTCTCCTTTGGACTTAACATTTAACTCTCGACACTTTGGTCACACAAGACCCTTTTCAGTTATTACATCACCTCAACTGTACAATGATTCTCTACCAATAATAGCTCCACTTCATCTCAGTTTAACAACATAACTCATGTTGTTTCTCTCGATATACTCAGTCATTACATCCTCTCTTATGTGGACAGTCCACATCACATTTCACTAAATCATTAGCTCTATCAAACTCGATGATTTATTATCAAATAAATTCTTATCACAACCGCATGTATTCTTCCTGACACACCATCAGTAAGGATTTTACTCTCGTCATTTCTTCGTCATTATTATCTCAATCTCTTATTCATTTGAATGACACAAAATAGGTTATATATACAAGTCACCAAAATCTCTACACACGACTAAAAATACTAAAATCTAACACAACAATATCTATGGTGAATCATATCTCATCACTTGACTAGCTCTTTAATCTCAAGAAAATAACTCAACATTATTATAACAAAAATTCACTATCCATCGTCTCATATGAATAAGTAGTTTTGTTATCTCGACATTCACAAATTTCTCTCATTGGCAGTAATCGATTTGATTGCTAAGGAACGAATCCTATCAATCACAATTACAATTACTTTCCTCCTCTTTTTAACGCATATATTTTCATCATGCATTTATAGAATTCTGTCTTATTCAACATGAAAGAAATCTCACACACTCTCAACATGACTAAGTGACAAACGCACTTTCTCACAACAACATTCCTCAACAGTATTACTCACTATACTATCTCATAGTACCCCCATACTGTTACTCGGCCTCTAATTCGTCTTCTTCTCAATCTGTAGGTTTCAAGCCACACAAGCTTACCGCTACGTTCATATCTACCCGCACGCAAGGATAGTACATGTCTCATTACTCTGCATCATCATAAAGTGCATGTCTATCTACACGCAAGCACAATACTATAGAACCACTCTGCCTTAACTCTTGGTACCCCGTACCATCCTTTGGTTTCATCATTCAACACTATCTCACGGTACCTCGGACCGTCCTCTTATCAGATCATGGTACCTCGTACCATTCTCAATTTTCCATCCATCTCCTCTTTGAATCTAGCGAGTCTCCGCTATGGTCTCAATCCATATAGACTCACCGTTACTCCTTCTTTTGTCTGAGTTACAACAATCTTTATTACTCTAATCACAAGGCGCTCATTACGTGGTCTCCACCACGTTTATTCGTTATGCGGCCCCACAATATATGTGGTCTCAACCACCTTTTCTCAATATATGATCCCACAAAATATGTGGTCTCAACCACATTTACTCAATATATGGTCCCACAATTATGTGGTCTCAACCATATTTACTCAGTAACTAACTCAATCTCTAAGCCAATAAGGCCTATATGAACCACTCTAGGTTCTCTCAATTTATAACCACAAGGTACTCTTTATGTGGTTACTCAAGTGTCCTCTGATAACGCTGTCACAAATATCTCATTTTGTGACAACTCCAAACCACACAGTTCAATTCTCAGTATGTCAACTCATAATCAGTTATCGTGTGCAATCAACTACACACTCACCGTCTTTCTCAACTCATACTCTTTTGGCTATCTCAGCCATTTATTTTGATCAATCACAAGTACTAGTCATGTGGCCCCACAGAATATGTGGTCTCAGTCACATAAGTACTCGTGCACAGAAATCTCATTTCATCTGTGAAACAATAAGCAATATATATATTTTCATTAGCAAGATCTCTCTTCTCTTGACTCGGAATCTGCAACCATATTAGCTTTACAAACACTAACTAATTGTTAGCAATATCAACTCAATCATAATACCATATGCAGTAATACTCATAGACTCGATTGCAATCTCACATATACTCATTTTAACAATCTATTAATCTCAATTACCTTATGTTGACATTTTTTTCAAACGAAACTTTATAACACAATCATATCAACATTTACTCTAATTATACAACCAATATGCACTTTTGACTCGGCCACTTTTACATACTCATAACAGTTTACTCAGTCAAATGTTACAACAATAATCACAACATAGCAAAATCGTATATGAACTCAATTACAACATTTCTCATTGTTATAATAATCAATGCAATAACATGTTACCTCAGTCACGCTAATATCTATTCTTCTCTATTAATCATTATTTATATATATTCATTATACACTCTCCTCCATGGTTGCTAAGTATTCGTCAAGCAACCACTTATAATCTTAATTATAAAATCACAAAGCACTCGTTATGTGATATGTAAATCTTACCTCAAATGAACACGACGTTCTCATCTCGATGTCGGTTACTCATAGCAACAAAATCTTGTTTTCTCATTAGTTGAACCTTGCGTACTTCGGATCTCAACTCTCGAATGTACTCGGCTACACTCACATGTCTAAATTCTTAGCTCATGCTCAGCTTATACTCATACTCTTTCTCATCATTAGTTGGAATTTCACCTCAACCGGGATCTCATCTCATCATCAGTTGGAATCTCGTCATTCTGGAATCTCATCTCACTTAGTATCTCATCTCGTATTCAGTTGACATCTCATTATCAATTGAAGTTCTCGTCTTCTTATTAGTTGATATCTCATATCAACCAAAATTTCGTCTCATCATCCTCTGTAGGTCCAACCGAATGTAACCATTTTTATCAACTCATCCTTCATCTGTCTCAATACCTGTATTCACCCATAGAATATAACAAATAATAAATATGATAGAAGAGTTATACTCAACTCATACTCTAACGTCTGCAGCGGTATCTTTTCCAAGCATATGATAGGGGCTCTCTCTCTTCTCGGTTCAAGTCTAGGACTCTACACTCAAAGACCTAGTTCGCTTAAACCATGCTCTGATACCAACTTGTAACACCCAGTTTCTCATACAAAGTATACCCAAATATTTTAAAACAATTACACATTTAATTGGGTATATTTGCACTTAAACCAAGGATCAAGCTGTTATCATTACAATAATTACACAAAAAGGTCCTTACAAAATATATGACCAAGTGTTACAATTAAATCTACTTCGGCTAAGGACAGGCTCTAAACTTGTCCGTCTTTTCTTATCACATGCCTTCCCCTATCACAGCTATAGATACCTGCAAAATAGCATAACACTCAAGTGTAAGCTTATAAAAGCTTAGTGAGTAAATATTAATCATACTCCACTAATCCTTCTCAATGAACATCCTCATCTTCCTCTCTTGCTATTCTCACTAGCAAGTAACCATCTTCTCTTATTATCTGAAACCTGCAACACATTAACTTACTTTGCCAATTAATAATTAACATTCATCAACTCATCAATACATACCACAATCGGTACTACTCATAAACTCGATCATATTCTCGTATTTACTCATGATCACAAACAAGTTACACTTAATCATAGTAATTTTTATGGTTATAAAAATCCATACAAGGACACTTAACCACAGCCACTCTAACATCTACTCATCTTTATTACTCAGTATTCATATCAAATTCATTGTTTGTTATTCACGGATAACGATATTTCTCTACTATTCAATCTTCATAATAACAGCACAATACATAGATGTTCTTGTAAAAACATATACACTTTGCATAAACAAGTATAACTCAACTCAAATACTAATACGTATTCACCTGATATTGGTTTAGTAAGTGAAACTCCCAAAATGCGCATACCGGACTCCTGATCGCTAGACTTGGTTGTATCACCATAGTCTAAAACAATTTCTCGTATTAATTAAACTTAACGGACTATCTCAGTCCCGAGTGTGATATACACACTATAACTCTTTATTCCATATACTCAAATTTGGTTATACTCAACCAATCAAAACATAGCATACTTCTTATCTGTATTAAACATATCAACAAGCATAATTCTTCTAACAATTAACTACTCACCTGATGTCTGTTCAGTCCGTGGTCCACCCGTGTCTCGTATATCTTCTTCCCTCCTATGTGTATCTGCTCAAAACGACATCACACATCATACTTCAACATTCTCAAAATAATTTAACCACATCTAACTCATTAGATCAAGAATTAATAGCTAACAAGAACCACAACTATGAACATCATATACAATGACTTCAAAACTTCCAAGATTTGCGGGTTTTACCAAATCAACCGATAAAACTTCTCAATAATCATAATAGAGACTCAATACAACATATAATAACAACCTACTAGCAACACATGAGCTAATTTCAAGCATACCCTCGGATTTGAGCACCTAGGGTTTGAAACTCTAGAAATCAAAATCACATACCTTTGAAAATCAAGGATTCAAGAACGTGATTCGGGTTTTAATCCACTTCCCCAACCTTTTCCTAAGCAAAGCCCTCGATCAAAAGGACTAATTTTTACCCTCCTTGCTCTAAAAATCGCGTTTTGGTGTTTGTGGTTCGTAAAATGACGAAATGAGGTCCAAATGGGTATTTATACCTGCACAAGAACCCGCCCCGGGTTGCAGAACCCGCCCCGGGTTGGTCAGAACCCGACCTGGGTTTCTGAACCCGCCCCGGTTTACGTCACGCATCCACCGCCCTTGATTCAAGTCTCACACGGTCCGGGTTTATCGACCCGACCCGGGTTCCCTTCGAACACGACCCGGGCTCACAAACTCGACCCGGGTTGGCTTGTTTTTCATTTCCTTTTTAATTTGACTCGACTCGTGTCACACAACTTGGCCCGGTTTGACTTTTTTAAGCATTTACTTTGTTTCTTTTATCTATTTTAGCATCCTACTTCTCTTAAATTAGTTTCTAAACATCATAACTCATACTTTTAACTCATCTTATCTCATATAAGTATATATATTTAACATAACTTTATTATAAATTAAAGTTAGGTATTACACAACACCTACAACGCCATTGGTCAGGAGCCAGGACAGGTCCGCCTCCGCCTCCTCAAGCGCCTGTGTCTTGGCCTGAGCAACCCGGTCACGCTCTGCAGCATCCCTCTCAGCACTTTCAAGTTGGATATGCAGACCCTCATTCTCAGATTTCACACCAGCCAGAACATCTTGAAGCTCAGTTTTTTCATGTCCAAGCACAGATAATTGCTCCCTCAGCCGGGCAGCCTCTTCTCCAACCGCCTGCAAAGATGCCACTTGAGATCGAAGGTCCTTCAACAAACCCTCATGCTTGACAACTTCAGCACGGGCAGCATCCAACTCCTGCTGGAGGGAGGGGCGATCAGCATTGGCGGCCAGCATCTGCTCCAAACGATTTGCACTTTCACCAAAGAAGCAAGCGCTTTGGGCAGCCACATACCGGAGGGAACCTACCAAATCGGCCAGGGAATAACTCCCCATCTCCGAACGAGTACCCAGAGGAAACGCATGCTGCATGAACTCCAAGGCAGTCTGGTAATTTGAAAGGCGTGCACCCTCCGATAAAGACCACCCAGGGACAAACACCCCAGTAGAGGCAACATGACCACCCTCCATAGAACCCGAAGGGGGAGGCCCCAAAGCAGCTGTACTCCCACGACGACTAAAACCACTAAAATCCGGACGAGGAGGTTGAGGCCCAACCGGCAGTGAATGATTGCTTTCCCCAAAACCTTCTCCAATAACGTCCTCGACAACAGGGTGGGTACCGATACGAGCACCCCCACCCTGGTCCATCCCCATGTCTGCACCCTGCGATGTGTCGTCAGCAATGTTGATCACAGGAGACTGGGGGGGGGGAATAAATCCCGACGCACCACCACTACAGCCAAACGGCGAGGACGCAATCGCCGTGGCAACACGACGTTCCCAGAACCCTCACCAGCAGCAAATAACCCCGCATGCCTCTTCACCAAAGCCCTAGAAGAACCACCTTGCTCACCACTAACTTCCGTATCCACAACCCTCCCATCAACAGCCGAAAAAACCAAAGGCCCAATGCTTGCATCCCTTCGTCTCTCCTCCTCTTGCACCGCCGAGGCCCGAGTAATAAAAGCCTCATGACGAAAGGCGCGAGAAGGAAGTACCCGATCAACCAATGGAATTTCACGATACTGGAGACTCCCACGATAATTCTTCGCCAGCACATCAGTAAACCGGATGTCATTTTCCCGTCATGTAACAAAGAGAATCCATCAAGCATTCTCCATTTTTCTTTATTTTCAAAAAAAAGGGGAAGAGGAGAATAAGAAAGCAAAACAACAAGGAGCAGAACTAACCGTCCATAATGGTAAAGAATTCGGGCATCTTTCCACGAAGTCGCCAGGAAGTACTCATGCCAGCGCCGGCTAGAATGTACTCAGGAAGCTCCCCACCAATCACATGGAAAGATCGGAGAACCTTTGCAATAGCTTCCTTTGCGGGGAAGAGAGTGAAAGCACGATCAGTGATAGGATCGACACGATGCTTCGTAACACCCACTCGGTGCTCGTTAACCCAAATAAAATGCTGAGACCAGTTCCGGGCAGTTCCCTTCTGATCGGTAACAAGTGTGGGGCGATCTTGACGAACACAGAAGGTATAGTTGTTCCCGGTGGAAGCACGAGTAAATCGAAAGAAATGACGGAAAACGTACAAGTCAGGCTCTAGGTGAACAGCCCTGGACAGAAGTTCGAAGGCGATAATCTTATTTACACCGTTAGGAACCAGTTGATGAATATGAACGTGGTAATGGTCGAGAACCTCCATGAAAAAATATGATGTAGGTAAACGATAACCGGCCTCGAAATGTTTCAGATACATTCCAATCTTCCCCGCAGGAGGAAAAGAAAAAATAGCTCCGTCAGCGGGAAGCTCCACACCATCCTCCGGTTGGAAGCCGTAGCAAGCCACAAGCGAATCATAGTACCGAGAATCAGGACCGACACCTGAAGAAGGACTCATCTTGACGACAAACAAAAGAATAGAGAAGGAGAAGAGCAAGAAATCGACAAAGGGAAAAGAAACCGTAAAGGAACTAATGGCCGGAGAAAAAGGAGGATATAAAGAGGTGGGATAAAGGAAAGCCGTAAGCGGGAGTTTCAAAATTCAAAGATAATGATTAATACCGTCTGAATAAACGGTCACATCAGCGTGTTTTACTCAATGCTAGCCCTAGCCACCATCACTAGCTACGCACATGCAATAATGCCTAAGGCTAGGGAGACTTGATAGCGTGTCATCTGGCAACCGCTAATGCGCCTTTCAGAGCATTCGTGACGATCCCAAACTCACCAACCGTTGGAAGTTCCTCGCCAGGAAGTCCCTTCCAGCCAACGGAGAAATCGCCCTGGCAAGACCTCCCCTGGAGAGCTACACTCCAGCGCACTAACGACGTATTCGCTGGAGCGACCAGCGTGAACTGTACTTGGCGCCACACTCCTCAACTCACGCGTGGCGCCCATACCTGACACAGATCGTGCGCGCCCCATCCAGCCGGCCTGAGCCAATAGGGCTGTGGCAAAGGACAAAGATTGTACTATCAACGGACGATTTGGTCCCCTCCTGCCACAGCAAAGATCTTGTCGGCCATAGCCAGACAGGGAAAGACGTATAAAAGCCCCTAGAGGGCACCTGGTAAGGGGATCGAAAACCATCCACTCTAAACTCATACTATCCACCTAAAACCTCGCCGGAGATCTGACTTTGGCATCGGAGCGTTTTCCCGGGACCGCCTCCCGGAGAACGCCTAACGTTGCCATTCCTTTTTTGATTGTGGTCGCAGGTCAAGCCCAGGACGACCAGAATCACCCGTGTAGTGAGAACCATACGATTGAGGAGCTGATATCGCATCAATATATATATATATATATATATATATATATATATATATATATATATATATATATATATATATATATATATATATATATATATGTATATATACATATATATATATATATATATATATATATATATATATATATATATATATATATATATATATATACATGTATGTATATATATATACATGTATATATATATATATATATATATATATATATATATATATATATATATATATATATATATATATATATATATATATATACATACATGTATATATATATATACATATATATATATATATATATATATATATATATATATATATATATATATATATATATATATATATATATATATATATATATATATATATATATATATATATACATGTATGTACGATTTATAAAATAAATTGTCTAAAACAACGTTTTAATAATAAATAAGTCATTTAACTATTAACAAAGTTGAGTTAATAACAAATCAAAACTTCTATTTATTTTTAGGCTTAAGTTTTTAATAGTGGATTATCATATTAATCATTTAATTTATTAAAACAAATATTAGACATTTATAATTAAGATTTTAATAGTGGATTTCGATGGTTTTGACATGCTTTTTTTATCTCGATATTAGATTATCATATTAATCATCTAATTTATTAAAACAAATTTAACTTTTTTATCATATTTAGCTAGGACTCATAAATATCATTTAAGTAACAAAAGTAAGAAAGCTTTTGAGTTGCAATGATTTAATATTATATAACTCTTAGTTGAAATTTGAAGAGTTGTAATATTAAAATAAAACTTCAATGAAATAACATTTTAGTATTTATATATTGTTTTATCAAAAATTTGATTAAATAGAAATTTGAGTTTTGACACGTTAGTATTGCGATTTTTGGAAAAAAAATGGAAAAACATTCACGTATAATGCAAGAGAAAAAAAACATGTGAATCATTTGTTAAATAAATATTTAAACCACTGTTTTTAGTTTTAAATATGTCATTTAATTATTGATATAGTTGAATTAATATCAAAACAAAACTTTTATTTATGTTTGGATTAAAATATAATTTTTTCTATATTAAGTCATAATCTTACGATTTATTTCATATAAATAATACACAAAAAAGTTTAGACGCTTATTGTTAAATTTTTAGTAGTGGGTTTGGAGATTTTTGATCCAGATATTAAATGATCATATTATTTATTTAGTTGATTAAAGAAAATTTAATAATTTTAATCATATTTAATTAAGACTCATAAGTAAGAAAATCTTTTGAGTTCTAATGATTTAATGCTAATAATCATTAGTTTTCTTATTTATCTATAATATAATCATAATAATATATTATAAGTATACAAAAATATAGATTTTATTAAATATCATCGACTTCAATCATTATAACAATTATAAATTTACACCTCAAAATTTAAGTTTTTTATCCCGTGGTTCAAGTTAATAATAATGATTTACATCAATCTTTTGATATTGTATATAAAAATTGTTATTTCATAGTTAAAGGCTATGACATTGACAATTCTAACAAAATATGTTTGTTTTGATTTTAACTAAACTTTATTTTTCGCCTAGTTTTTTTATATAGGAGGATGGCACCTCGGAAAGTATTTTATGATAAACATTGGTCTTAGTATCTAAAGGACTCATTAATCTCCTATGAATAATGGCAACTTTAGTAACGATGCTTAGAAGGATGCTTGAAATCAGATTATAAGAACAAGAAATCGTCTCAAAAGTCGAAATAAGAAATTGCTTCAATTTCTGAAATAAACATAAACACCTAAGTAAGAAATCAAAGCAAGTGGGGTATTTAAATATCATAAATCAAAACGTCTAACCATTAGGCTTGGAGAAGTGGGAACGATGGCAATGTCGTTTGGAGTTTCAAAGATGAAAAAAAAGGAAATCTTACCTCTGTAGACTGTAGACTCCCGAGTCCCACCGCTCCTCTTTGCGACTATAAATTAGCCTTTTGGACCATTTTTCACAGTTAAAAGCTAAAATAAATGGCCTTTCACTATATATAACATATATAACAGCTTTTGATTATAGGCTCTTAGCCATTGGGCGGTCGCCCAGGTTGTCCTTTCTTATGGGCCGACCATATATATATATATATATATATATATATATATATATATATATATATATATATATATATATATATATATATATATATATATATATATATATATATATATATATATATATATATATATATATATATATATATATATATATCCTATCCTAATAAATAAGTAACTCAAAGCCACATGTCATCACCACGTTCATTTTGCCACATGTCATTTTCTCATAATTTTAAATTTAAAAAAAAAAAGCTAATTGGTTTGAAACTTTTCTAACTCATTAATGATTGGTTTAATTATCATTCAATTTCAAAATTAATTGTTATCATTTAATTTCAAAAATAATTGATTTTTAATATCATATTATTTTTTTAATGTGTAGAATGATTTGGAAGACAATACAGAGACAATTGATGTCATAATATTTTAAAGAACGACTCCAACCATAATAGTGAATTTGATTTAAGTACCGGTGACATTCTCATAATCAATTATATTTATCAAAATACAAAGTCGTAATAGTAAAAATCAAAAGCAATATGTCACGATACACAAACAAATTTCTTATGTAAAATTATTAATGTTTAGATATTCTTAATTAATAATTTTTTTGTATCATCCCGTGTAATACACGGGTTTTACAACTAGTATATATATATATATATATATATATATATATATATATATATATATATATATATATATATATATATATATATATATATATATATATATATATATAAAATCTCGATCGGGTGAGGAGTCCAATTTCGGTGATGACAAATCTGAATCTCGAATCTTGAAAAATGAGTGACTAAGATTCAAAGTAAAAAAATTGATACATCTTAAAGGTTTGTGGTTAGTTAACTATAAATCGAAACTAGTTGGTGATTAACACAAATAAAGAAGAGTAACATGGTAATCTAAATGAGTCCCCACCCCCTTTGCAACACTTGTCGCAATCTTATTAAGTGAGTTTTTTTATTTCCCCCTATTTTGTTTTTTGGGTTATATTTCTTTGTAAAAAAAATCTGAAGAAAAAAAGTTCTTAAAATTCAATTTTTTACAAAATAAAGTTTGAAAAAAAATTATTCTTTTATTTTTTATATTTATAAAAAATCAAAAAAAAATCTCCAAAAATTGTTAAACTTTAAAGGATCATTCTAGACAGTATATTAGTAAGTTTGTATAAAAAATTTGAAAATAAGTTTTTTAAGTGTATATTTTTTTTATTCTTGGTAGAATATCATAGAAAAACATCCTGTGAACAAAAGTCTTTATAGGTTTTCTAATACCCTAGAACAGGCAAACATGGCAGCGGAAACACATAAAAATTCTAAGGCAAGTACAATTACTAAAACCTAAAGAGAAATTACTTATTGACTATTTAAAACTATAAGAAGGTTTATGAATACCAACCATTAGCAAAACCGATTTTCTTAGAGAACCCTTGTGTAAATTGAAATCCCCAAAGCTAAGGAAGGTAGTATCCAAAAGAGAATATCTTTAATAGATCACACCCAGTAAGTCCAAACAATTAGGTTATTAGGTTATTTAAGAATATCTCGCTATAAAACCCTAGAGAGGGATTATAGATTCTGTTGTGAGAGAGAGGAGAAAACTCAAGGAAGTTTCACCGAAAGTTGGTGCAAAAGAATAAGGAGGTAGGGAGGGGTTTTTATAGCTTCAAATGATAATTAGAGATAAACCTTATTTGAATTCTAACTAGATAAACATTTTATCTTTAAATTCAAAACCCTTTTGTTACCATATATAGTGGACAATTTTTGAAGGATAAATCCTTCCAAAAAATCGTCCCCTATTATCCCCAACATTAATCATCGCTCAACTATTGAACAATTATAATTCAGCCCCTACACTTTTAATTAATCCCAAATTAATTCAAATTAATTCCAATTAATTCCAATTAATTTTAATTAATTCCAAACTAGTTTCTAATTAATTTATTATCATCTAACAAATTAATAAACTATTTAATTCTCTCTCAAATAACCTTAATTTCATTTGGACTACTGAGGGTAACCCAAAAGGACCCTGCTATTAATGGAAAGTCATTACTAATTAGTTATGACCTTGGACACTATTCCAACAAGTCTATCAATAAAATAACATTATTTGAACTAAAATACATCAAAAAAATAAAATTCTTATAGAATAACATTGTGAAATATCCATTTTAACATAATGACATAACAAACATTATTCTTGGCAGAATGTCATGAAAAAATATCTTATGTGCAACACCAAAATGACTAGAATGGTATACTAGAAGTTAATATACAAAACAAAATGGCTAAAATAGTGTACTATGGAAAATTATAATGACTAGAATATTACAAGATTCCCAAAGAGTAAGTTAAGCCAACGGTGATTGTCTTTCATGTTGATACTTTCAAATGTCATTTAATCATTCTGACAACATTGAAGAAGAAATTTTCAGAATCTGACATTCAATTATGGTTACCTTATTGTAGTATCCATTCTTAAACTAACATCCAATAGAATTTGTATATAAATTAATAAGAATTCTCATTAGAGTGTCGCGCTAACTGTTATTTTTGTTTTCATTCTCATGAGAATGTCTAACTAGTTGTTATTCTAGGATCATTCTATTGAGAATGACAAACTAATTGCAATTCGTGGAATAATTTTTGGCTTCTTGAAATCTGTGACATCTCGGAAATTTATACCTAGAACTATAAACAGTTAATTCACCGCAAACCTCTTTATAACCAAACCTTTTGAGGTTCAATGCATACTTTGGAAAATATAGTGTCATTGCGATTAAAATAAGATACGAGATGAAATCTTACTTCCTATAATGGAATATCTCAAGCACAAACTGAAACCCTAGTTAATACGTCTGAAAAACTGAAAATAAGTATTAACCATTTGTGAAACAAAACAAGCAATCTAACCTCAGAGTACATGTTTTCCTGATTCCGGAAATATAAATAACATTCAAAACGGAGCTCATATGCAAAAGTTACGACTGTTATAAGAAAACAAGCCAAAACAAACCAGTGTAACACTGATTTTCTTTAACTACATAAATCGTTTCGATCCGTTGAGGCACTAGCGCACCTCATATGGAAATTTCGAGAACATTATTGGACTCAGACTATGGTCTATTATTGGATTTCATACTCGAAAATATTTCTAGTAAAAATATTTATAAAAGTCAACTAATCGGATACTGCGGATAAATGAACGTAATATATAAACGCGATTTCCCGATGTTCTGCAACTCGAAAAAATTATCTGTTTAGGTTTCTAGAATCAGTGCACTCGGCTCGACAATTCTCCGGTCTCGAAAAAATTATTAGACATCGGGATCTTGCGCACAAATTATGTCATCCACGACATCACCTTCACCAACCCCAACTACTCCATGAGACTATAAATAAGAGGCTTTGCATCTCATTTTACTTCACCAATTCACCAAAGCTTCTAGCTTTTTCTTTCTTTCTCCAATTGCTCTCCTTTTGGCCAAGAACACCACCACCATTGGTCATCGCTCCACTACCGTCGCACCATCACTTCGCCGCACAAAACCTTGTTGTTTTGTGGTGTTATTTCACGGTGCTTCTCAAACACGATCGTTCTTATATCTAAGCTGAATTCACGCTTCAAAAGTGAGTGTTACGGCCCCTTTGTCTATGTTTTTATATCTTATGGGGGAGAATACATGGGTAATATAAACATTTACAAATTTCATATCAAGTTTTATAAATGTTATTATAGCTTTATAAAATGTTTTCAATAAGCGAGTATTGTACACTATTACGTATATACTTATCAACATACTTGACTTTTATAACAAAAACCATTTTGGGATGAGACTTGTCTATCCTACATTTATCAATGGCTTAGATAGTGAGACACTATTCATAACTAAGTAGAAATACCTAAACCCCACACTACTATAACCGTTAATCAAGCAGAGCGAAATACATATGTATAGATCTATACGGGTTGACACCCCCACCTATAGTTGTTAGCTACAACTTCGACTTGCAAATCGATGTAGGTGATACTTATCTTTTTCATTACTACGACGTCCATGAAGCGTTGTAGGGGGTACATTTCAGTTGAATAGCTCGGTTATAGGACTCAACTATACGCATTGATGGTTTTCTCATAAACGTACATATCATTTATAAGTATGGTATTACTTATGGTTTTCAAAAACTCTATACAATTCATTTATAAGTATGGTATTACTTACGATTTTCAGCAACTCTTTACAAACTCATTTACAAGTATGATTATACTTACAAAAGGAATACTTTTAGTTATTTTAAAAGTATCAGTGCTGTGTTCAGCATAAAACCTGTAACTCTCACCAACCTTGTGTTGACCCTCCAAACTACATGTATTCTCAGGAAATCAATGAGACTTTCAGAAGATGGAAATCTTCATGGATTTCAGGCAACCTAGTTTTGTTATATCTGTTAAGGAATTTCATGTACTCTACTATTATTATTTGTAAGAACAATGTATTCAAACTTCAAGATGAAATACAACTATCCTTTGGTTTATTATTGTACTTGTACTGTATATTCAATTGCCTGTGATCCAAGAACTTAGTCGCACAGCCCGGCATGTTCTGCCGCCTCGGTCGGGGGTGTGACAGAATGGTATCAGAGCTAAATTGGCTATAGAGAACTCGTATCCTCGAAAGAGGAATACAACTATAGCAACAGGCTTCTAATAAAAGTATTATTATTAATTACACTACTTCTCGACTACTTACGGGTGAGGTGTCTAGTTTGAACTATCGCTTGGGTTTTGGATTCAGAATAGCTTTAATGCCAAAATGATCCTGCCCACCGGTACTTCTCATCTGGCCGATCCTTATTTGATAGTCTTGAGGTACAAAACAAAAACTAATAATACTGCAAACCCCACCAACAATATATATAGGAGTTATATATATACTCTGACCCGCGATGAGAACACTATATACAACTATAAATACAATGAGACTAAAACTCTCTAAAACATTTCGTACAAAGTATACTTTTAACATACAATGATATTGTTATAAAGTATAAGTACATACATAGTAGAACAGTGTGATAATCAGAACAATACAAAAGTAATAAGATGAGTTGAACACTACGAGTAGGCCTAGGTAATTATGTAATCATACCTAGGATAGATAGAGCCTGATCAACTATATTGGTCCAATGTGTGACTAACATGTACTTAGGAATAATCGTAGTGAACAACAAGTCTAAAACTTACCAAGATTCATATACAAAGAAACTCTAAAATAGAATATGAAGCTAAAATACTATAGGAATATTTTATAATACTATAGAACCATACATTTAGACACTTTATCTATGTAACGACCCAAAAATAGTTGAAACGACCAAAAATTTACAATATAAATATGTAATATGAGATGTGTGTAATTTAAAGTTTTATATGTAAAAATTTATGAGAAATTATGGTGTAAGGGTAATTTAGTCATTTTACCATAAAAAGGATAAAACGGTCTTTTGACAAATTTTAACCTCTGTTATGAAAGAGTTCCTTGAAGACAACCAAGGATTTTCTTAATCACCTTTCATGTTGTGACGCCTTGCATAACCTACAAATGGTTACAATCTGCCACTGATTTATATTAAGTACTATTCTTTGCGGATATCGATCCACATTTACTTATCGTGACGTTACTTCTATTCGGGTACATCATATACATGCATCTTCATTTGAATACCACTCCTTTTGCAAGCCGATTCACGCCAACAACTTCCAAGTCTACATGTAAATATAACCACCTCAATATGGTTTTCATGTGCTTATACTGTAATAAACAAGGCATATTATCCTTGCTTTACTTGAATTTCTTTCTTTTCGACTATGCACAACGAGGTTATCAGGCTTTTGTACCGATCATTCCTCATTCTTCATCTTCATTTACTCTTCACTTATCTTGCTGCTTGTCACTTTACTTGACTCATCACTAAATTTACGACCTGTTCACTTGTCCAATATTTGGATACTTTTTTTTTATAGAAATTTATATATTATTAATACATCCTACTGGTAATTTTCATTCTTTATGTAAGAGTCTTACAACTCTCGTATAGGTAATCAATACCCATATTTCTTCTCCATATCGCTCTTATTCATACCTCCTCTCGCCTCTACAGGCACTTATTTTAATGTTTTTCAATCTGTCTAAAATATTAATTATCGCATTATTTCTTTTATTTTACCATACTAAGTGGTATATATCCATTGTATTATCTTTTAATACTTATAATCTTACTTGTTCTTGTTACATAGACATATAACTCCTATGTTATCCTTACTACTTTCTTCAAAACCCTTACCCACCAGATTACCACAATTCCTTTACGATTCCACCAGTCTCAATACATATCCTGTGATTATGATAATACGGGCCCATATTACCATAATCACCTATACATATTGATTCTGCTGTTACCACAAGGTTTCATGGGACACTGGTTCCTTTAACATATTAACACCATTATAAGTACACGATAATCACTACTAAAATCTTACTACTTTATAAACATAGTCTTTAATAAATTTAGACGGTTATGGAAAATATCATATAATTTTTCTAACGGTCAAATCTTTGCTCACTTTAAACGTTAGCTTAACACTTATTAGTGTTATATATCTACATATTTTACATAATGCATAATGTCTTAATCATTTAAGACATCATATAGCATACTTTCATAAACTAACATTTTTATAGCATGAGTTTAAGCCTAGGAGTGGAACAAGCCAATCCTAATTCGCTTAACCTATGGCTCTGATACCAACTTGTGACACCCCAATTTCACTGTTTGCAAATACTGTATAAATATAGAAATACAAAAATACGGTTTATCAAAAACCGATCATTTACATGTTTAAAATTGTGGGTGTTACAAATCTATACCAAAACAAACCATAGTAAGCAAGAAAAGGATTAAACCTTTCGTCCAAGATAGGAGCTGATTCAAGCTCCACTCCAACTAAACTTCATCCCATTTATAGCAATTTATGTTAACCTGGAATACATGGCAAAACATAGAATACGTAAGACAAAAATTGTCTCGTGAGTTACATGAGTTTTAGACTCAAACCTTTATCTTCTTTTCCAATTTTTTTATATAAAACTTATGACATAAACATCTTTCAAAGTTTTAAAATATTATCATACCATAGCTCTTTATTCCTTTCAAAAATCATTACATATCATACTTTGCATAATTACCTTCTTTCAAAACTTTATAATAGCAACATAATATAACTCTTTACTTCTCAAAAATCATTTTATGACAAACTTTACGAAAATAACATCGTTCTTACTTTCTTTGACTGGTTTTATAAGCTTGTTGGATTTTTATACTTAGGGCTTTAATCACTATAAGTGATACCCCAAGTCTCTATGGATAGAAAGAACGGATCAATCCTCACCATAGAAGTGCTGAGGCGATCTACTTCGCGATGGGGCTTGTCCCCAGTAGATCCCTTACCTAACCCGGGTAGGTTGGAACATAGTTCCCTTACTAACGCTGCTTGCTACAATTACCAGTCATACAAAATACTTGCTGCTTGCTTAAACATTTCTCATATACAACTTGTGGCTAGATGCCAAACTTCATCATTTTATATCATAGAATAATCATATGTTTAAAAACATATCTTTCTAACATACTAAGCTTTATGCCAAAACATACTTTCCACATCTTATGGCTATATGCCATTCATACTCAAAACTAAATACAGTTTGTAACCAAAACATACTTCTTAAACTTCTTGTGGCTATATGCCATTCATATTTGAAAACATGTATCACTTGTAATCAAAATATACTTTCACATAATTGGTTCATAGACCAACATACTATCATTTAACTTGACTTGTAGTTCAAAACATAACTTCAAACATAGCATTATACTTTCATAAACAAGTTGATAATAATACTCTTGCATATAATGTCACATAAAGAGATTTTATAAGAAATCTTAAATATACTTACTTGCCATGTACCCCAGAATGGGTAAAAATACTGCATGTACTCACCTCATGTATTGCTAGAAGATTGACTACACGTTTCTTGTATTTATACTCTTTTGTGATTAAATAATCACTTGGCATGAACCTATAATTAACATGTTATACATTAAAATTCATGCTAACTGATTCTATAACTCATTAGAGTCCCAATAAGGGGGAGGTAGTTGTAACGACCCAAAAATAGTTGAAACGACCAAAAATTTACAATATAAATATGTAATATGAGATGTGTGTAATTTAAAGTTTTATATGTAAAAATTTATGAGAAATTATGGTGTAAGGGTAATTTAGTCATTTTACCATAAAAAGGGTAAAACGGTCTTTTGACAAATTATAAGACCATTATGTAAAATAATATGTATATGTGAGATAATAATATAAACAATAAGAGTTTATGCGAAATTTGGACTTTTCACCGCGTGAATAGTGAATCTTGACTAAAAAGGACAAAATGGTCATTTGACATGAAAATGACCAAAATGTCAAGAAAATGTTAAATTAGTAGCTAATGGAACTTGATTTGTAAAGATGTGAGCTTCTGGACCACTTTTGAACAAAAAGGAAGAAATTAGGGACTAAAAGTGTAAATACTTAATAAAAATTAAAAATAAAAGAGAGAGTTATCACTCTCTTTTCCAGAAATCAGAAGAGAGTTCGAGAGAGAGCTAGAGAGCTGGAGACACGGGGGATTGTAAGCTCACGAAGAATTGAAGCAAGAAATTGAGAATTCAACACTTGGAATTAGTGATTCCAAGCTTCAAAGGTAAGTATTCCAAGTTCTAACCTAGATTGTTCTTGGTGGGTTTTTATAGAAACTGAAATTTGTAATTTCAGTCATGAATCATGTAGTTTAAATAGCTTAACACTTCCAGTAAGTCATGCTAAAAGGACTTAATTCAAGAATATGGAAGTAGATTGCTATTTTTCAAGAATTAAGATTTTGATCAAGAACCCTAGATTGTGAATTCTTGTGATTAAACTTGATTCTAATGGTTTAAAACTTGAATTATATGAAGGGTTTTGGTCTTGGAACAAACCCCTAACGATTAAGCAGAGTAATAAGCACTTAATATGAGAAAATGGACATTTGTAGCATAAAAATCGGGGAATTCTGGACTGCTGCTCAGAAGGCGCGACGCGCCCCTCTCCTTGGTGCGGTGCGCCTATGCGGCAGAGTGAAAATGCAGTTTTTCTTCAAGTCCCCTGCCAAGTGAATTTGGTTTTTGGGATTTGGTCCTATACTTGTTCAAATGACCCCAAATTTTAAACATAGGTCCAAAATAGTCCAAAACTTCACAGAAAATTTTCAGAATCGAAATACGACCCTCCGAGGGTACCGTAGTAAAATACGTATAAAATACGACTTAATTAAAGTTGGTCATTTTAAAGTTATATACTTATTATGACCCAAGATAGTATTATAAGGACTCTAATGAGTTATAGAATCAGTTAGCATGAATTTTAATGTATAACATGTTAATTATAGGTTCATGCCAAGTGATTATTTAATCACAAAAGAGTATAAATACAAGGAACGTGTAGTCAATCTTCTAGCAATACATGAGGTGAATACATGCAGTATTTTTACCTATTCTGGGGTACATGGCAAGTAAGTATATTTAAGATTTCTTATAAAATCTCTTTATGTAACATTATATGCAAGAGTATTATTATCAACTTGTTTATGAAAGTATAATGCTATGTTTGAAGTTATGTTTTGAACTACAAGTCAAGTTAAATGATAGTATGTTGGTCTATGAACCAATTATGTGAAAGTATATTTTGATTACAAGTGATACATGTTTTCAAATATGAATGGCATATAGCCACAAGAAGTTTAAGAAGTATGTTTTGGTTACAAACTGTATTTATTTTTGAGTATGAATGGCATATAGCCATAAGATGTGGAAAGTATGTTTTGGCATAAAGCTTAGTATGTTAGAAAGATATGTTTTTAAACATATGATTATTATATGATATAAAATGATGAAGTTTGGCATCTAGCCACAAGTTATGTATATGAGAAATGTTTAAGCAAGCAGCAAGTATTTTGTATGACTGGTAATTGTAGCAAGCAGCGTTAGTAAGGGAACTATGTTCTAACCTACCCGGGTTAGGTAAGGGGTCTACTGGGGACAAGCCCCATCGCGAAGTAGATCGCCTCAGCACTTCTATGGTGAGGATTGATCTGTTCTTTCTAGCCATAGAGACTTGGGGTATCACTTATAGTGATTAAAGCCCTAAGTATAAAAATCCAGCAAGCTTATAAAACCAGTCAAAGAAAGTAAGAACGATGTTATTTTCGTAAAGTTTGTCATAAAATGATTTTTGAGAAGTAAAGAGTTATATTATGTTGCTATTATAAAGTTTTGAAAGAAGGTAATTATGAAAAGTATGATATGTAATGATTTTTGAAAGGAATAAAGAGCTATGGTATGATAATATTTTAAAACTTTGAAAGATGTTTATGTCATAAGTTTTATATAAAAAAAATTGGAAAAGAAGTTAAAGGTTTGAGTCTAAAACTCATGTAACTCACGAGACAATTTTTGTCTTACGTATTCTATGTTTTGCCATGTATTCCAGTTTAACATAAATTGCTATAAATGGGATGAAGTTTAGTTGGAGTGGAGCTTGAATCAGCTCCTATCTTGGACGAAAGGTTTAATCCTTTTCTTGCTTACTATGGTTTGTTTTGGTATAGATTTGTAACACCCACAATTTTAAACATGTAAATGATCGGTTTTTGATAAACCGTATTTTTGTATTTCTATATTTATACAGTATTTTCAAACAGTGAAAATGGGGTGTCACAATCTACCTCTATCCTTGCACAGTCAACATGATATTTTGATAATACCTAACCAATAACTATTATCGAAAACCTACCATCATTCCTACCAACAGTTCCATTAAACTAATATTGGTAGAAATTCAATCTGAAAGCCGAAGGCGGGCTATGTCACCAGCCAAGTCTTCTGGGTTCTCTTCACTTATGGTCTTGAGAAAATCATGGTTAAAACCACTCATAGCAGAAACAGAAGGCAGAGATTGCTGCTGTGTATGGGTCCCTGATGAAGCTTCTTCCCTCTTCTGAACCTTTCTTTTCTTGTAAACAGCCTTAAAGGCAGCTTGCCTCAATCTCTTTGTGGTATCAGTTATCTTCGAACTGGAACCCTCGACTATTGCTCTTTTCTCGTTCTCTAGACCAAGTATTACGTCTGCTCTACTAGGATTATTATCCAATTCCTGTTGCATAAATACTTTCAGTCATTACAATCTCATGGTATTAAAATTGTGGAGAAAGAAATACAATTTTTAACCTGAGTATGGTTAATAAGAGTTTGTAGACTCATAATCTGTCGTCGAGGCCAACTTTTGATGCCTAACTTCCTACAACGTTGCTTCAACTGTGTTGATCCAACGTTGAGTTCCATTGCAGCTTGCAAAATGGGCTTGTCAAAATACATGGATATTGTTTCGTTACTCAACGCATGTCTAGAACCACTTCCACTGCCAATTACTGTGGTTCTTTGACTCAAAGAATTAAATGCGGTTATACTATTATAATTCGGGATCATTTGAGCATAATCCTGATTTGATGATCCAAAGATAAACTTTGGTTCAGTAAAATTAGTACTTGTTGTCGGTAGTAATGGTTGATTTTCAACCATGAACCCAGGATTTTTAAATCCCTCTAGATTCATTTGAATCATCTGAAGGTGATCCTGATATTGAAAACCACCCTTAAACTCAGGATTCACTGAAGCGAACCCGATAGTGTCATCATGGATCGACTGTATTTGATCCTGATTTTGAATGCCAGTTAGAAACCCCTGATTTGTTAGATCTACTCCACTATGCAGTATCGACATGTTTATGCTTAGATTATCATTAGTAAGATCATCTACGAATGGATCTGTGTATAACGTATGTTAGATAATCAAGAAAAACAAACATAAAGCTTAACAAAATGACTTAACCTGGAAGTATATATTGAGATTGCCCAACAGCGATGTCTTTATTTAAAGGTAGTGGATCTTCAGGGAGAATACCCATCAGAGGAAAAACTTCAGGATCATCTTGAAGTTGATCCAGTGGTAATATATCTGGAAAATCTATACCTCACATAATTTAAAACAAAAATCAAAACGCTAGAGAAAGGAATAAGAAATGAAAAGGAGTTTAGGATACTATAATTACCAAACTCCAGTGGAGGTATCTGATTAAACGATAGGGAGGTACCCTCTTCCCTTAAGAAATTTAACTCAGTGTCTGAAAAATTTTCTATAGGAGATCTGTTTTCCATACCTCGATTTGGAAATCTGAGATTATATAAGAATAAACTAGTAGTAAAAAAAATGAGACTGAAAAGAATCTTAGATACAAATGATGATACATACCCGTTTATATAATATCTTACAGCTAGAACTGAAAGGACAACCCCCATTATTACTACCGAAATTCAAAACATCTATAGTAGGTGCGACATTTCCATTACCCTAAGTTCCATTTTTTTCAACATTCGCTGCTTAAATCCGATAAGGACAAGATAATGAAAAGATTTTTTTTAATAAAAAAATGTATATCTCTTGATAGCGGAAATAGTTCAAAGAATTTTCAGTACTTATTTAAAAATGTGAATTTTGATGTGAAAGGTGGATTTCTTAGGAAACGGAGTCAACAAGGAAGGGATACATGTGGATCCCTCCATGTAACTCCCATTTTCCTATCTCCAAATTACACCAACAATTACTCTAATAACCAAAAGTGTTTAATAATGTAATCAAAGTTAAGAAACAAAAGCACAAGCAGTTATCATAAACACGATTACTTAATACAAATATGTCCCAAAACTAGGTTACAAAAGACCATTTTTTACAAAACTATACAAAAGAGCATGCCATAGTTCACAAAAAGTCCAAAAGTCTTGCCCTAAGTTAGGTCATTCATCCCTCTGCAATCTTCTTGCCCCTGTCACCCATAATACATACAACATAACAATTTTTATGAGCTAACTAAGCTCAATGAGAAAATAATTAAGACTTAGTAAATCATTTCATCATTTCTCAACGACTACTAAAACAAAACATCGTTGATCTCAATCTCTTTAATTATCCCAGTCACTTAGAGTTCTCAATCACACCAAGTACTCGTTTATGATAGGAAATTCTCAACCTTGTATAACTCGTACAAATTGATTATCTTAATCAATTAAAATTTACAGTTAATTCAATTATATCATAATATAATCATAAATAATGAATTAGAACTACTCACCTGGCATAGGTGCATCTCGTGGTCCACCTGTATCTTACGTACTTCCTTCCATCCTACGAGTATCAACTGTAAAATGAAATCACATATCATATCTTAAACATCCTCAGGCATTTCCAGAATACTTAACTCAAATGATTAAGAAATAAATAGCTAATACAAATCACAATTAGTGAATATCATATGCTATCAAACCGAAACCCCCAATTTCACGGTTTTACCAAATCAATCGTTAAAACATCACAATATTCGCAACGAGGACTCAATACAACATATATTAGCAATCCACTAACAACACATGAGATGAATTGAAGCATACTTTCAGATTTGGACATCTAGAGTTTGAAACCCTAAAACTCAAAATAACTAACCTTGTGAATTAAGAACTAGAGAACGCATTTCGGGTGTTAAATCCAACCTCCACAAACTTTTACTACACAAAATCCTTGATCAAAATGACCAAATTTCGCACATTTTGCTATGAAAATAACCTAGGAGGATTTTGGTTCGTAAATGGGGTAAATGAGGAAAGCTGTCCAAATAACCCCACTAAAGCAGGTTAGCGACACTAACCTTTAAAGTTAGCATCGTTAACTTTTAAAAATCCGACCCGTGCTTCGAAACCCGACCCGTGTAAGTCCACTTGATGCTACTGGATGCTACAGTAACTGAAACACGACCCGTGTGACTTCTACACGATCGAGCAGAAGTTTTATGTTATGAAATAATTTCAGGACGAAATTCCTTTAACGGGGAGGTAATGTGACATCCCGGAAATTTATACCTAGAACTATAAACAGTTAATTCACCGCAAACCTCTTTATAACCAAACCTTTTGAGGTTCAATGCATACTTTGGAAAATATAGTGTCATTGCGATTAAAATAAGATACGAGATGAAATCTTACTTCCTATAATGGAATATCTCAAGCACAAACTGAAACCCTAGTTAATACGTCTGAAAAACTGAAAATAAGTATTAACAATTTGTGAAACAAAACAAGCAATCTAACCTCAGAGTACATGTTTTCCTGATTCCGGAAATATAAATAACATTCAAAACGGAGCTCATATGCAAAAGTTACGACTATTATAAGAAAACAAGCCAAAACAAACCAGTGTAACACTGATTTTCTTTAACTACATAAATCGTTTCGATCCGTTGAGGCACTTGCGCACCTCATATGGAAATTCTGAGAACATTATTGGACTCAGACTATGGTCTATTATTGGATTCCATACTCGAAATATTTTTAGTAAAAATATTTATAAAAGTCAACTAATCGGATACTGCGGATAAATGAACGCAATATTTAAACGCGATTTCCCGATGTTCTGCAACTCGAAAAAATTATCTGTTTAGGTTTCTAGAATCAGTGTACTCGGCTCGACAATTCTCCGGTCTCGAAAAAATTATTAGACATCGGGATCTTGCGCACGAATTATGTCATCCACGACATCACCTTCACCAACCCCAACTACTCCATGAGACTATAAATAAGAGGCTTTGCATCTCATTTTTCTTCACCAATTCACCAAAGCTTCTAGCTTTTTCTTTCTTTCTCTAATTGCTCTCCTTTTGGCCAAGAACACCACCACCATTGGTCATCGCTCCACTACCGTCGCACCATCACTTCGCCGCACAAAACCTTGTTGTTTTGTGGTGTTATTTCGCGGTGCTTCTCAAACACGATCGTTCTTATATCTAAGCTGAATTCACACTTCAAAAGTGAGTGTTACGGCCCATTTGTCTATGTTTTTATATCTTATGGGGGAGAATACATGTGCAATATAAACATTTACAAATTTCATATCAAGTTTTATAAATGTTATTATAGCTTTATAAAATGTTTTCAATAAGTGAGTGTTACGGCCCCCTTTGTCTATGTTTTTATATCTTATGGGGGAGAATACATGTGCAATATAAACATTTACCAATTTCATATCAAGTTTTATAAATGTTATTATAGCTTTATAAAATGTTTTTAATAAGTGAGTGTTACGGCCCCTTTGTCTATGTTTTTATATATTATGGGGGAGAATACATGTGCAATATAAACATTTACCAATTTCATATCAAGTTTTATAAATGTTATTATACCTTTATAAAATGTTTTCAATAAGTGAGTATTGTACACTATTACGTATATACTTATCAACATACTTGGCTTTTATAACAAAAACCATTTTGGGATGAGACTTGTCTATCCTACATTTATCAATGGCTTAGATAGTGAGACACTATTCATAACTAAGTAGAAATACCTAGACCCCACACTACTATAACCGTTAATCAAGCGGAGCGAAATACATATGTATAGATCTATACGGGTTGACACCCCCACCTATGGTTGTTAGCTACAACTTCGACTTGCAAATCGATGTAGGTGATACTTATCTTTTTCATTACTACGACGTCCATGAAGCGTTGTAGGGGGTACATTTCAGTTGAATAGCTCAGTTATAGGACTCAACTATACGCATTGATGGTTTTCTCATAAACGTACATATCATTTATAAGTATGGTATTACTTATGGTTTTCAAAAACTCTATACAATTCATTTCTAAGTATGGTATTACTTACGATTTTCAGCAACTCTTTACAAACTCATTTACAAGTATGATTATACTTACAAAAGGAATACTTTTAGTTATTTTAAAAGTATCAGTGTTGTGTTCAGCATAAAACCTGTAACTCTCACCAACCTTGTGTTGACCCTCCAAACTACATGTATTCTCAGGAAATCAATGAGACTTTCAGAAGATGGAAATCTTCATGGATTTCAGGCAACCTAGTTTTGTTATATCTGTTAAGGAATTTCATGTACTCTACTATTATTATTTGTAAGAACCATGTATTCAAACTTCAAGATGAAATACAACTATCCTTTGGTTTATTGTTGTACTTGTACTGTATATTCAATTGCCTGTGATCCAAGAACTTAGTCGCACAGCCCGGCATGTTCCGCCGCCTCGGTCGGGGGTGTGACAAAATCAAACCAATTGCTATTTTGGAATCAATCTGGTTGTAATGAATCATTCTTGGCTTCATGAGGCTGTGGAACAAATACAGATCCATGTTCATCATTTTCTTCTTTCTGATACAAAACTACAAATAAGTTTTGAGGGGAGAAGTACAAAGAAAATCAAGAAGTTTAAAATGCGTGAAGATGGAGATGGAGATGGAGATTGAGATGAATTCCGATACCACCATGAAATTGGATTTATTTTAATGATATATGATAAATTTATTTGACTTTTCCTAAACTAAAGAGATAAGATTTGAATAGTAATTGAATTTCCTTAATTATCACAATTAATGAATAATTTAGATTACTATTATATCCCTAATCTGTTGTTATTAATGATCGGACTATCAATTGAGGCCAATAAAAAGGTTGAGACCGCGATACCAGTTCTGGACCAATCATTTTATAAGGGCATATTAATAATTATGTATTTCAATTAAATTATAACAAAATTATAGTTTTCTAAAATCTAGGATTCTGATTGTTAGTTACCAAAAAAACTAATAATTTAATTTTTATTTTTTTAATAATTTCATATTATATAACGTCAATTTATTTACTTATTTTTTATTTTTTTATTTTTTTATTTTTTCCGTCAAATTTTTTTTTTCATTTGATCATTTGATTTATACAAGTTCATTCATAAATGATTATAAAACACAATATAGTTTTATATGTATATTGAATTAGTTTTTAATATATTTATAGAAGTAAAAAACTTTGAATACAATTGTAATCATCTATGAATATAGTTGTAAATATAAAATGAATAGAACACAATGCAAAGATAAAGAATGCAATATATTTCTAGAATAAAATACAGTTTTAATCATAAATGATTACAACACAATGTAGAGAAAAACACAATATGATTTTAATCATAAATGATTACATCGCAATATACTACATGTTTCTTATTTGTTGTTGCGTTGAATCTTTTCACTTGAAATTGACAACTTTGACACATGAACTTGTGATCATTTTTCTATTAAAATCTGCTTGATTAGAAGGTGAATCATAAGTGATTAGCAATGATGTAAGACATGAATGGTCAATAATCATGCATGATTAGCAAACATTAATAACAAACAAAAATCAGCAATGAATATGAAAAATCATGTGTTAATCATCAATGATTAACAGATGAAAACTAATATACAATCATCTATAATTACAATTATGTATATTCATAAATGATTACAATTATTCATTGTTTCTAACATATGAAAACTAATATACAATCATCTATAATTACAATTATGTATATTCATTGTTTTTAATATGAAAAATCATGTGTTAATAATCAATGATTAACTATGTATTAAACATAAAACTAGAAACATACATGTTTTTTTAATCGAGAGTTTCCTAAACCGAGGACTCGACTTAAGAATCTGAATACCATGAAACTTTTTAAAATTTTCACTATAAAAATTAAAACAATCTATTGATATATCCTCATTAATTTACTATGTAACAGCTAAGTGGTGAATTTGAACTAAAAAACAATTGAATTTAGTATAGTGGCAATATTTGAGTGGGGAAAAAAGAAAAAGAATAGGAATAGCAGGAAGAATCAAAGGAAAAAGAATGAGGAAGATTGGGAGAAAAAGAAAAGCGAAAAAAATAGTAAGGAAAACGAAAAGCGAAAAAATAGTAAGGAAGACGAGGAGAGGAATGAGAATGAGGACAAGAAGAAGTCCCATGATTGAAAAAAGAAAGATTCACAACACCATCGCCAAAAAAAACTTTTTTTTCTAAATTACTTTATTATAACCCTATTTCAATCTAACTAGCGGGAGCCCGTACTCCGTACGGGCTGGGCATTTCGTTTTTTGATTTTCCATTAGTAAAATAAATTGCAAGAAGTAGCAACGTACTTTGATTGTGCCATTCCTGTGAGATCCTCTTGTCATAAAACGCTCGGCTAGACAATACAAAAAAGAATATTCAACATTTTTGTATAGAAGATCATCTTGTCATAAATATTACCAAAAATACCCTCTCTGATTTAACAAACATGAAATCACCGAAATACTGCAGGTCGATCAAATAGTGTGTAAATGCATTTAATTCACAGAGCGATTGATAAATATTAGCAGTCACCTGATGCCTTACGAAACCCGAATGTTATCCCAACACATCACCGTTAACAATGACCTCAGTTACAAATCTAAAAATGAATACGCATAAATCACGAGTAATTAGGTTGAAACAACAATGAAACTTACAATTTCTGATCATCGTCAATCTCGAGCTTCTTCTGGCATCCAGTGGTGGGATTAGCAATATTGAACTACGAAAACGCAAATATAGTTTGAGAATGTTTAACATTTCCGGAAAGGCAAACAAAATAATGAATAGATTTTGAAAACATCAAAGTTTAAATAGCATTCTAATTTCTAATCTTCATCTCCACTGAAAGAAAGCACGTCGCTAATTGTTGCATATAACCCTAATCACATAACACGCATCAAGTATCAAGATTATAAGTTATATTCAAAGCGTATTTTCAAATTTTTTATTGTAAAGACAACAAAATTTCAAGTGTGCATACAAAAGATGTTCCACAAATCATGACTATTGATTGAACATTCTAATAAAATGAGAACAAATCATATCATATTCTATAAAGTAAGAAACACGATTAAACGAACTAAATAGCATTAGACTTTCATTAATTTGTTTAGTATAACATTATACTTTCATTTCTTCCAATTACAGCAATTTACTTTGAAAAATCTACCCGATTATAGGAAAGCCATCCAAATACAAGACGTATTTCCACTGCTATAAATGGGTAGATTTTTCAAAGTATATTGTTCTAATAAGTAAAAAGGTTAAAAAGTACAATACTATAATTCTGTAGATTTTTCAAAGTACATTACCTTAAAAAATACAAAATATAAAATGGAGAAATGTGTTCAGGATGCTGTAAGACACAAATAAACGATAGTATGTTGCTATTTCTTACATATTCCTGTAGTTGCTTACCTGAAGGTTCTAGAGTAGGAGCATGTATAAAGGATTGCACCATTTCGGTTTCAAATACTCCTAACAATTTGGGACCAAATCCTGTAGCCGAGAGCTGCCTAAGATCCAACACATTGTATATAGTAGATATAAAAGAATAAAAACAGCCTTAAAATTAAAAATTTGCACATCAGTTTTTATGATTAAAAAAAGTCAGATACTAACCTGTAATTCCCTTTCACGATTGATGGCATCTTCAGTTTTTGGGCCGTATATGTTGCTGTTTCTTGTACCTGTGGGATTGCACAAAAGCTGAAAATAGCGTGATCATGCAATAGAAAGAAACGAATACGATGACTTTTACCATTCTACTTTAATTTCAAAGTAGAATGCCTGTATTAAACGAATGTTATCCCAACACATCACCTAAACCTAGTGTTCCATTTTTCCAAAATCTTAGAACAGTAGGATGACTTTTAACATTCTACTTTAATTTAAAAGTACAATGCGTTAATAAGATAAAAGTTGGAAGTACAATGATGTAATAGAAAGAAACGAATACGATGCTATAATTATGTACCTTCACGTTGATAATATCGGGTATGCAAAGCCTAAACAACTGCATAGGGCCCGAACGCCATCTGTGTTGTTGTTTCCTGTACGCTTCATATAATTCGGGCAATTCACATTGGCACTGAAAATTTAAAAAACTAATAATAATTAAACAAATGTCAACCGATAAACGCTAAAAAACGTAAATACCCTTATCATTGTAAGCAGTACCTCAACATCAGTGAGAAAGATCATTTACCATCCATGAAGATGAGCTCTGACAGCAATGTCCATGTCCTCGACGGTTGTTCTTTACACCCAACGGTCCCATTAAACCCTACAAAGTTGAAGAATTTCCATCTACTTGTTGTTCAACTTCAAAATGAAAGGCTAAATTTACATGTTGTAATCTTGTTAATAGGTTTTCATCCTTGTTAACGAATGACCATCTTGCTTGCACCAAACCCAATTCGTCGTTATCCTAGAAATTTTAGTCAAGATGTTATTAGATTGAAATGGGCGGCATTGACAGTTTCACTTTCACACACACTGAAACACCAAGAAACACACAGAGATGAAGTACCTTGAAATGGGGGACTGTTTTTGTAAGGAAATCGGGTGTGGGTTGGAAATCAACATCAAAGATGATAACAAAATCATAGTCTTTGACATAACTACAATTCATGGCAGATTTGAGATTTCCAGCTGTATACCCTTCTCTGATTTCACGGTGTATGTAAACAATATTGATTCCATCTTCACTCCATCTATCCACCTCTTCTTTGATCACCATTGTCAGCAATTACAAGTGGCCGACAAACACGGCCACTGTCTGAAGCAATATAAACACAACACTGCCAAGAGAAAGAATGACCATTTTACCCCTATTTATGCAACACATGTTAATTGGTGAATATTTTAAGTTTGAAGAGGTTACTTGTTTCTCATTGACATAGACGCTTACAAGATCAGCTATTTTACCCGCCCTTCTCAGTTTCCTCATTCCATTTGCGAGATGCTATAAATTAATTTAGAAAATTACATAAATATGAAAGTAATGATGTGATAACATTAGATATTTATATAAAAAGGTAAAATAAATGGATATAACCTGTAGCCTTCTATGCTTTCCGAGGATAATACCATTTAACATGATGAGACATGAAGTTGGTGAATGAAGTTCTTCTCCAGAAAGTAAAGACAAGTCTTCAAACCCCAAATAGGTGCACTAATAAAAAATAAAGAAGTTTAGATTCTAAACATACGATTTAAATGCAGGAAATAGCAGCGTACTTTCAATGATTTCTTTTACTACACTTTCTTCCTGTTACAACATTGTACTTTAAAAAGTCTACCGGTTATCATCCAAATAAATACAAATCAAGTTTGACTGCTATAATTGGGTAGATTTTTCAAAGTACGATGTCATAATAATAAAAAAAATCTAAAATGCGTTAATTAGGTACATTTTTTAAAGTATAATGCAGTATTAAGAAAAATACAAATGTATAATGCTGAAGAAAAAAAGAGAATGAAAGTAAAATTCTATATCAGAAAGTAATATTATAAAAATAAGAAAATACCAAGGAAATAATCGGGCCTTCTTCTCCATCAGTTGTAACATGTGTCATCAAAGCAAGATTTTTGACCAACCCACAGGACTCACCTTCAGGAGTGTCACAAGGGCAAAGCAACTTAAGGATTTAGGGATCCCTCAAAGGACCCAAGACTCTCTGGTTTATGTCAGCTTCTCTATGGTACCAGTTGTTGCTTCATTGAATTTGCTTCAAAAGGACGTAGTTTTGGGGTGTTACACTTTACCATTGATATACATATATGGCACATACCTGGCTAGGTTGTAAGGCCCTAGGTCCACTGACTTTCCTTGACTTTTCAAACTGTGGAGAAATTTTTGTCATGGCTCCAAATGCTGCAATGAAGGATAGCCTTGAAACAATCTGTTACAAGTGAATTTTTAGTTCTTTTTATATTGTAAACAAATATTTCATGAATAAAGTATTATTAGAAAAAGGGAATAATCACCTGTGTTATGCCTTTCCTGTCCATCTTAAATCGCTTAACATTCCAATTTCCAGTAGAGAGACTACGCTCCAAACCAATAGTAATATCATCTTTTACCAGATGCTGCATAAAAGAATTAACAACGGTTAAATCATAAAAAGCCCAAAACTACGTGGTTTTGATGACAATTTAAAAAGTTACTACTGTGTATCACATGGTAAAGATTAATTAAATTTACATACCTGAGATATATCAAACTTGCTAGAAAAGTCCAAAATCTTTTACACAGAAACAAACACACCCAATTGATTGCTGATACACCTGTTGTATTCACAAAGAAAAGTCCAAAATCTTTTACACAGAAACAAACAAAATTATCGGAATTCCAAAATAAGAAGATGTTAATTTGAAAATTTCCCAAAATTTAAAGTAATTAAACACGATCAGCGGATGGGAATTTTGAAAATCGAAGAAAGATTACCTCTTCTTCGTTGCAATTCGGAACTTCAATTTCCCCGATTTTGTCCCCAAACTCAGCTCTCGGATTCTCCGCCGGTTACCCAATCGCAACCACCCACCGCTAACGATGGTGGCGACACCTCCGTCTCTTCCGGTTCGCGTGCTCTTGGAGTCGATTATTTGTGTTGCTTGTCGAATAAACACCCAATGAGCACCGCAGGTGACATTTGCAATTCAGTGCCGCCATCAATCGACAAGGAGCCAAAAATAAAAACGCTTATGCAGGTAAGAAGACTCTTAAATTTCGCCTCTGGCACCGTTTGGAGGTCGAACCTGTGGCTTGACATCTACAAAGGAATAAGCAAAGGATGAAATCGTAATCGCTGAAGCATAGACCCACCGATACTCAATAATAGATGACGGGAAGACGGGAATTCACCACAGATCAACGGAGGGAAAACATGGTGATGAACCGACTGAAAGAATAGAAGAAAGAAGAAGAGTAGGCGAAAAGAATAAGCGAAATTCCCGGAAGGTAAACGTGTGCGCTGGGAGTTTATGGATCCGAATACAAAACCCGGACCCGGGTAAGGACCCGGGTTACACCCTAAAAAAAAGTTGTGAAGACATCGTCTAACACGGCCAAAACCAACGCATTTTAAGTAATAGAATAATTAAACAAAGCACTCATACATAAAAAGTAATGTTCGCATTGATTTATATAAGTAAAAAGGAGAAAAATTCTTACTTGGATTATTCCCATTAATTTTTGAGTCGACGTCAATGGAAAAACGTGCCCCACTTTATTTTCTTGCTGATCGACGAAAAAAATCTTGGAGCTTTCTTATGTCATTCTAGTGGCGGCTGATATTAGGGTTCATAAGAAGCCGATGAAGGTTTGTGGAGAATTGGATGTGATATGTGAAGCCAATATAGAAAGATATAAAGAGAGAGATATTTTAGGAGTTGATAAATATAGATTAATGATTGATAACTATAATACCATTATCTTATCAATAATTTAAATAAATGAATTTAAATTTATTAATAATTATCTAATTTCTATATTGATTATAGCCCTAGATCTGATATTTCAGATGGTTGAGACGTGGTCTCGCGATCTCAACCTTTTCTTTGGCTTCAATTGATCCTAATATATATATATATATATATATATATATATATATATATATATATATATATATATATATATATATATATATATATATATATATATATATATATATATATATATATATATATATATATATATATATATATATATATATATATATATATATATATCAAGGTTCTAAATGGCATGAGTCAAGCCTCAATTTTTACGTGGCTTGGCGAGTCACTATGTTTTTAAGGTGTGATGTAAGGTGATAATTTTATATCAATGTATAATTATATTATACATAAATATAGATTTAATTCAAACATATCAGATTTTTAAAAGTGTTTTATCAAGAATTAATAACAAAAAGTTAACAATTACACAAATGTTTTATACTCAATCAAGAAACGCAAGACAAAAAAGAAAAAAAACAGGCCTCAAACAGTAAAAACTCGCGCCATAATGCGTGATATCATGCCATGGCTTGCCTTGGCATGCGTCACGCTTAACAAAGATGCCTTGAACGTTTTCGGGATGGCTACCTCATGCCTCGACGCCGTGGCACACCTTGCTGCGGTATTTAGAACCATGATATATATATATATATATATATATATATATATATATATATATATATATATATATATATATATATATATATATATATATATATATATATATATATATATCAATGAATCAGATTGAAAACGAGGCAATCAAAAAATTATACAGGAATCAATACATGCAAAGGAATAATTGGGTTTCTCCTTTCAATTTCTCCTGAAATCGTTTCCTTCATCTCCAAACTCCAAATAATAAATCAAGCACTAATCCAGCAGAAAGAGAGCTTTTGTATCGCTAAACCAACATATCCACCTTCCACCGCATATGACTTTCCACTATTAACCTTGCTTGCAACATTTGGATAGAAATTTAAGGTATCCTTTAAACCCGAAAATCCATTTTGTTTTGCTCGATTATGTTTATATGTTCATCTATGAATTTGTGTTCAAATTAATATTGATGTGTGAATCTGCTCTATATTGACGAATCTGCTCATGTTGTAGGTTGTATTCTTCTATAAACATGTGTTCTTATTAAATTTTGATATGCGAATCTCCTCATGTTACGTGTCAAGTTCATATATGAAGATATGTTCATAGATAAACATACGTTCATCCATAAATATATATTCATCTAGAACCTATGTTCTATGTACAGGGAAAATGGTTCTATTCGATGCAGACAGCGGAGAAATTGATGGATTTCCTGAAGCATTGGGCTCGCACCAGATTTACTGGAGTTATCAATGCTCCATATATTTTGGGGATTTGTTTTGGTATTTAATATGTAACATATTTCATGTTTTTTTACCATTATACCCTTGGTTTTATATATATATATATATATATGTGAGTGAGTGTGTGTGTGTATATATATATATATATATATATATATATATATATATATATATATATATATATATATATATATATATATATATATATATATATATATATATATATATATATATATATATATATATATATATATATATATATATAGAGAGAGAGAGAGAGAGAATTGGGATCAAATAAGAATGAAGAAGTTTGCTAAGAATGGTAAGTAGTTTAGATGATACAAAAACACATGATTTACAAAAAAAAATTCTTGAAAAAACAATTGGATTATTTATTTTTTACTGAAACAATATATTATATACTTTGTGGACAATTTTAGTAAATCAACACAAAAATAAATCGAAGAGGCATTTATCAGAGATTTGTTATTGCGAATCATGTTTTTTTTGCATATTATAATGATTTATTTTGTTGGTTTATTAAAAATAATACAAATGAAGCACTTCTTACCATTCCTACCGAAATTTTCATTCTTATTCTATCATAATCATATATATATATATATATATATATATATATATATATATATATATATATATATATATATATATATATATATATATATATATATATATATATATATATATATATATATATATATATATATATATATCCTATCCTAATAAATAAGTAACTCAAAGCCACATGTCATCACCACATTTATTTGACCACATGTCATTTTCTCATAATTTTGAATTTCTTAAAAAAATTGTTTGAATTGAATGTATTTAATTCCAATAATTCATAACTGAAGCATCAAATTATGAACCTATTTATTTAAAATAAATTATCTTTGATTTATTTATGTCATTTAATACATTCTAAGCAGGTTTAATTTGCATATCTCTTGACAATTTCTAAAACCCTAACCGTGTGTAGACCCAAATGACTCGAGCAGCACGTCCACATTTTGATGTATAACAAAATATAAAAAAACAGATAATTTAGGCATATTAGTATTCTATTAACAATCACTCAATTAGTTTTCTTTAGTGTGTGATCAGAACTAACAAATAACAGTTATCTTTTTTCAACAAAAAACAAACACAGTAACTTGCAAAGTCAAATAAATTGAAATGACATGAATTTTTTGACTTGTAAAAATTGTTTTCTATTTTGTTTTTTAACTTTTACAAAAACTATAGGAATATCAGTTTAAGGTCACCTTGTATATAGGTTGGTGATTTTAGAAACTCGTTACTTTCAAGTTATAAATAGGTGTAATTTGGCCGGTAACTTAGGAACATGCTAATTTATAAAAAGTACGAGGGAGATAACTTGTAATATAAAGATACTTTCAGTTCTTAATGATTATAAAACTTATTATTTAAACATTGTTGTAACAAGAAATTTTTGGTAGTCTTTGAAAAAAATAAGTAACATAAACCATATTAGAATTTTTAAAATTAAAAGTTCGAATAAATTTGTTACATCTAATTGTTAAGTACTGGGTTAATTATATTGCATATTAACAATCAAATTAGAAATTGTTAATAATGGTTGCTAATAAGTAACAAAGTTATGAAATATAATTAACTACTAATGACAATTAATTTTTTTTTTGTCAACGACAAATATATCTCACTCCTACTCCTATAATGTATGTTAGTTGTATATTTTCTCAAACCGTTGTTACTGAATAACAACAAACTTGTCATTATTCAAATTGCTGGAAATTATTACCATAAGCAACATATTGAAAAGCATTATGATTTTGGAAATGAGTATTTGGCCGAAATTTAATTATTTCCTAATACATTGTATGGTTTTGGAATATAACATGTTCTCGGAAATAGATAACTTATCAAAAAGAAACTATTTTTGTCTGCCGTATTGCATGGGTGTTATTTAAGGATACCACCCATTTCATCCCGTAAACCATAAACCTTAAACCCAAATCGTCAAAATGGAACTGTTTACTGAAAAGAAACTATTATCATCCCCCACATTCAATGACCGTAGCCGTGCGCAAATTTAAATCATATTAATTGAAAATTATGTAAAATTTTTATTTGAAAAAAATAATATTCATTTATTAGTTTTTAGATTGAACCAGTTCTATATATGTTTTCTATATACAAAAACACAAAGTTAAACAATTAAATAGGTTCTTTATTTATATTCATATAATGATTCAATCAAACTAGAGAGCTTATTAGGCTAACTACACCTACACAAAAAGTATATATTGTTTTTCGTAAAATGATAAATGTAGATATTTTTTAAAATAATTAACAAGTCTCCTAATAAATAATAAGACATTCATGGTTTGGAATAACAAGGTCCACCCAAACGTTTAAACCGTAAACATTACACAAACACTACAAATACTAACAAACTTTTACTATTTTTACCAAAATAAGTCAAATTAAAGTTAACCATATCAAATTAGAGTTAACCATTTTTTTAAATTTACTTTATCGTCATAACTTTACATTTAATAAGAAGCAACTACATATTTTTATATATAACACAAAATAATACCATATTTTTATTTTTAACATAAAACTACATACTTTAAATTTTAATTGAAAAATCAACGTACTAATGTCGTCGTCGCGTTGCGCGGGTACACACCTAGCAGTAAATTAATATCATTGGGTAATCGTGTTATAGAAATAGAGATTATATCTAGAAATAATATTGGAAATCGTACGTTTATTCCAAAAATATCTTTGACGCCTTCAGATAGAAAATTTTCTTTCAAATTTCAAAAAAAAAAAAACAATTTCCATTGACTATATGTTTTGCAATGACAATAAATAAGAGTCAACGACAACCGCTATCAAATGTGGGTTTGTTTATGAGACAACCAGTCTTCACACCCGACCAGTTGTATGTTATATTGTCGAGAGTTAAAAGTAAAGATAGATTAAAAATGTTAATTTTAGACGACGGTAAACTTAGCAATAGAACAACAAATGTTGTATTCAAATAAGTCTTTCAAAATTTGTAATTTGTTATAATTGTTCAAAGTTTATCAACAATTATGTTGTAGTGTTTAATTTAATAATGTATATATATCCAAAACTTTCATTATATCTTGTCGAGAATTTGTTATGCATAATTATTAGTGTTTAGGTTTTTTTATTCAACAATTATTTTGTATCATCCCGTGTAATACACGGGTCTCACAACTAGTATATATATATATATATATATATATATATATATATATATATATATATATATATATATATATATATATATATATATATATATATATATATATATATATATATATATATATATATATATATATATATATATATATATATATGTGTGTGTGTGTGTGTGTGTGTGTGTGTGTGTGTGTGTGTGTGTAAAAGAAAGAGAAAAAGAGATGAGAGAGAGCATGAAGCTGCGGGGTTCCAACTCCTTGATTACCATCCCCTCACCTTCACCACACCAACCGGGGTGGTGTTCCCGTGCGGTGTAGTGAAGCCACGTAGATCACCAAACCATCCCCTAACTCGTCTCCACTTAGTCTTAATTTATCTTATCCACCCATTAGTTTTAATTTTTAGATAACTAGCCCCCCAAGCTTTTAAGATGTGTCAATTTTTTCACAATGAATCTTAGCCAGCCATTTTTCAAGATTAGAGGTCCAGATTTGTTCTCACCAAAATTGGACTCTTCACCCGATCCTAATTATATATATATATATATATATATATATATATATATATATATATATATATATATATTTATATATATATATATATATATATATATATATATATATATATATATATATATATATATATATATATATATATATATTATTTATGAAATTTATAAGAATTTATATCCTTAATTTTCGTCCAAAAATAATTCTCCGAATTATCTATTCCTCAACTATTGAAGAATTACAATTCAGCCCCTGCACGTTTAATTAATCCAATTAATCACAAAATGTATTCTAATTAATTTATGATTAATCCTTAATTAAATATTAATATTTTTATTAATATAATATTCTCATAATACATTAATAAACTATTATCTAGATTTATTAATCATATAATAAAGCAGTCTTTCTCTCTTAAAGTCATCATGTCCAATTGGTAGGTTTGAGGGCAACCCAAAAGAACTGTGCTACTATCAATTCAACTATATACCAATTATAGTTATAGCTTAGACACCTAATCCAACAGTCTCCAACTTAGATAACTCTATAACTATAGCTGTTAGTATAACTTGTAAATCGATCAGGAAATTGTAGCTTCCAAAAGCTGCTGCCGAACTCTGACCTAGTCAGTTACTCGTCCTAAGATAAGTGATCGTATAATCCTCCGTTCTTCAAGATATCATTCGGACATGAGATGATGCGACATGGATTGGAATCAATATCATTGTCCAAGACTTTGTTTCCCGATTTTTGATTTGTGACGATATATGACTTCTAATTAAACACATCAATTTAGTTCTAGCTGGGCCAGCACTATAAGTCGACACTAAATCATCAAGGGCCCCAAAGATATCGCTTTTCCCGTTAGGGCAAAAGGAACGAACAAACTTTGTGTCATATGCTTATATCCTTTACTCATCAAATCGTGCATGACAATGCGTTTTATAACATCGAGTTACCGATGCGTTTACGTATTATCAATGTACAATCGACATGTAAATTACAACTCATATATCTCCGTTCAAGATCATAATATATTATCATCTCAGAATTACTAGTGATAGAATCCATGAAATAATTATCTAAGTGTGGGTTTATCTAATACTCAAATCCCTATTTCTAAGTACTCATGAACATTGTAGCAATACTATTGCTATGTCTAACATCCTTAGACAATCTACAATTCAATTCATGACAGTCTTAATTTACTACTTACTTCCAAAAGTATAAGCGACTGTGTAATTTGAATAATCATATTATTCGGGAAGTAAAACATGCAAAATGAAACACAAGAATAAACAATTGATAAAAGGCAGTAACAAACTCATAAATAATTCTCTATTATTTAATCACTAAAAGTCAATTACATTTACTTTGTTACAAGTTTCTAACTAACTATCTAACTAATAAAAGTAATATCATCTCTCATACCAATGCTTCTAGCATGCTGACTGTGCTTGACCCTACTCAGAGCCTTTGTCAAAGTATCTACAGGGTTCTCTTCAGATGATACCCTTTTCACGATGAGGTGACATTCTTCTACTCTATGTCAGATGTAGTGGTAGTTTCTGTCGATATGTCTAGACTTTCCATAATCTCTCGGTTCTTTAGTCAAGGCAACTGCTCCTTCATTATCGCAGAAAAGTTTCATTGGCTCCCGAATGGTCGAGACTACTCTGAGGTCACCGATGAAGCTTTTTAGCCAAGCTGCTTCCTTTGATGCTTCACTTGCAGCTATGTACTCTGATTCACAAGTTGAATCAGCCACCGTTTCCTGTTTAGAACTCTTCCAAGTAACCGCTCCACCGTTTAGAAGAAACACCCAACCCGACAGAGAACGAAAGTTGTCTCTATCTGTCTGAAAGATGGCATCACTGTACCCACTCACTCTCAAAATATCACTGTCACCAAGGACTATAAGCATGTCCTTCGTCCTCCGTAAATACTTGAGAATGTTTTTAACCATTGTCCAATAAGCTTTGCCAGGATTTCCTTGATAGCAATTGACCATGCTCAAGGCAAAGGACACATTAGGGCGAGTACATATCATAGCGTACATGATCGACCCTACAGCCGAAGCGTAAGGTACCCGACTCATGTCAACTATCTCTTCCTCTGTACTAGGACTTTGAGTCTTACTTAATTTGTTATTGCTCAGGATAGGTAACTGTCCTTTCTTGGAATTTTCCATACTAAACCTCTTTAGTACCTTATCCAAATACGTAGTTTGACTAAGTTCAATTAGTCTCTTCTTTCTATCTCTCAAAATCATTATCCCAAGAATATAGGCTGCTTCTCCAAGGTCTTTCATGGCAAAACACTTTCCAAGCCAAGACTTAACTTCTTGCAGGGTTGGAATGTCGTTTCCCATGAGTAGTTTGTCATTGATATACAATACCAGAAACATTACTATACTCCCACTAGCCTTGATATACACACAGGACTCATCTTCACTCCTAGAAAAACCAAACTCTTTGACTTTCTCATGGAAGCAAAGATTCCAGCTACGAGATGCTTGTTTCAATCCATAGATGAATTTCTCAAGCTTGCACACTCTATTGGGAAACTTTGCATCTACAAAACCCTTTGGCTGATTCATGTAAACTTTGCATCTACAAAACCCTTTGTTTATCGGTTCAACAGGAACTTCTTCCTCTATTTGAGTGCTAGTATCATCTAAGGTTCCTTTATTTGTTGACTCTTGAATTTCTTCAAGGTCAATGGTACTCTCACTGTCCTTTTTGAATATGAGCTCTCTCTCTCTCTCTCTCTCTCGAAAGACTCCTCTTCGTACAAAAACCACGCTCTCACTAGGTCCATGGAAAAAATATCCAAAGGACTGCTTTGGTAACCAATGAAAATATTTCTCACTTCTAGCTGCTAGCTTGTCATGAGTCTCTCGTCTTACGAAAGCTTCACAGCCCTAGACTTTGAAATGTGCTAATGAGGGAACTTTCCTTGTCTACATTTCATGAGGTGTTTTGGCAACCTTCTTTGTAGGGACAAGATTGAGGATGTGGGTGGCTGTCTCTAAGGCATACCCCTAGAAGTGAATAGGAAGAGAAGCTCGACTCATCATGGAACGACCCATCTCTAACATGGTCTGATTACGCCTTTCAGCCACACCATTCAATTGTGGTGTCCTAGGAGGACTCAGTTGTGAAACTATTTCATATTCCTTTAGATAGTCATGGAACTCGATACTAAGATACTCTCCACGTCTCTTAGATCTAAGCATATTTATCTTCCTGTCTTATTAATTCTCGACTGCATGTTTGAATTCTTTGAACTTTTCAAAGGTTTCTGACTTATGATGGATTAAGTAAATATAACCATATCTGCTGTAATCATATGTAAAAGTCACATAGAATCGATTAGCATACATTGTGGATGATCAGAAGGGTCCACACATATCTGTGTCTATGAGATCCAACAAACCTTAACCTCTTTCACAAGATCCCGTGAGAGGTGATTTTGTCATCTTTCCCAAAAGACAATATTAGCATGTATCATCTGACCTTAGGTCAAATGATTCCAACACTCCATCCTTTTGGAATTTGGCGATAAGTTTCTTGTTAATGTGTCTAAGACAACAATGCCACAAGCATGCTTTGTCTATACCATTAGACAAATCAATATGAAATACACTATTACCTAAATTATCTACACACGTCACAGTTTCATACATACCATTACAAGGTAAAGCTTCAAATATAAAAACACCATTTTTATAAACTGAAATAGAACCATTCATATCATTAAACGAATATCTAAAACCTTGTCTGAACAATGCATGAAAAGAAATAATATTTCGTGTCATTTCTGGCGAGTAACAACAATTTATTAAATCTAAACCAACACCGCTACCAAGCGCTACACTATAAACTCTAATCTTAGTAATAGGAGAAGATCGCCTATTCCTAATGATCAGGTTCATCCTTCCGTGCTCCACCTCCTTACTTTCTTTTAGTCCTTGCAAATCAGAACAAATGTGAAAACCACATCCTGTATTAAGGACCCAAGAATGAGAAGATGATGAGTTATTAGAAATAGTGTATATACCTGCAGAAGATGGCTTCACCTTGCCATCCTTGATGTCTTGCAGATACTTTGGGCAGCTAGTTTTCCAATGCACTTTCTTGTTGCAGTAAAAACAATCAGCCTCTTTGGGATTAGAGATGGGAGGAATGTCAGAACTGGGCCTGGCCTTTGGGCCATTGCTAGATGACCCGACATTGGCCTTGCCCTTCCAGTTCTGTCTTGGAGGACATTTCATCTTCTTCCCCTTTCCTTGTCCGATGGCGAGAATGGGAGTACTGGTAGGAGTGGAGGCTAAACCCTTTCCCTTCATTCCTGCTTCGGCAGACTGCAGTAGGTTGTGCAACTGAGCCAAGGTGGTCTCACTGTTGTTCAAATGATAGGTCAGAATGAACTGATCATAACAACTTGGTAAGGAGTTCAGGACTATATCAATAGCCAGCTCCTCATCAAAATACACATTTAGCTTAATAAGGCGTTCCACGTATCATTGCATTCTCTGCACATGGCCACAGACAGACTCTCCCTCTTTTAACTTGCATGCCATGAGGGCTTTGACTATCTCATATTTTTCTTGACGAGGTCGCTTGTGGAACTTTTCCACAAGTTCCTTGTCCATCTCATACGTCCAATAGTCCTCATAAAATCTCTACAACTCAGGGACCATAGTAGCGACCATGATGCAGGCCACTTTGGTTGCATCGTCGTAATGTTTATTGTAGGAGGCTAGTTCTTCAGGAGTAGCTTTATCTTCATCAATTTCTACGAGTTCTTTCTCGAGGACATATTCCTTGTCCTCGAATCTAAGAGTCATTTTTATGTTTCGCATACGGTCATTATAGTTGGTGCCATCCAATGTCACCTTTGAGCAGAGCGAAAGGATCGAAGAGAAGTTATGGTTATGGTGGGGGGCGGACGGGGGAGCAGAAGCATCAGCAGAAGTAGACATCCATAAAACGAAGGTAGTTTTAATTAGATAAGAATAATACTTAATATATTAACCCAAACTAAAATATTAAGGCTAGGACCCTACTATATAATTCACAACTTAGAAGAGGGATGCCGTAATTTAATTGTAAATTTTATAAAGGTAGGTAAATGACGATTTACCAATTCCACCGCCGAAAGAAATGAAATTAAGTGAAATTCCTAGGTCTTTTGAGATTCATTGAAACTATTCAATGACATGTTTAATCTCGGATTATGCGCTTCTATTTGTGACTGGGATATCGATGATCACAAACGATATGTAAATATCCATGGAAATGTGCTTGGTAACCTTAATGCCATTTATCATCTCGATTGATGTGCAAGTAAACCACAGACGCTCCAAAACAATGATAATTGATGAGATACCCATTACAACTCTTTATTAGTCCCGATTAGTGTGCCAAAAAGTAAGTCGGTTTACTTTCCTTTCTTCGCGAATCCACATTAGCGAAAATCCCATCTTTTTCGGGCGAGGAATTGCGTATATTGAGTACCGGGCCTACCCGCTGTCAGAAGGCCGAGTTGCTTTTCTCTTAGTCCAGGAGGCTAGTTTGAAATGAAACCCGGACTCGCTAAGGTTCACACACCTTTCTTTATGAAATTACGCAGCAAGCTTCCAGCTTGGTACTAAGAGCCTCTAGAGTATAGAGGGGCTATGGAGAGGCGCGCAACTGTGCTTCCTCGCTTCGCCAAGAAAAGCATGGTAAACCACACACGCTCCACTAACGACTTATAAAGTGTAATGTGCAATTTCATAGGTTAGCATACTAATTCATATTTTTCCTAAAGTAACTAGATTTAGGATTTCAATTAAAAGGTTCTCGTACTTTCTATTAATAACATTATACTTTTAATGAGACTTAGTGTCATATCAAATCCGTTCTGCTAACGATCCACCACTAATCAACAAAGCAGTGGGTGAGGGAGCGGAAACCCATTCAACCGCCATTTTATAGACCAGCTTCGTGAATAAAGCATACTAGCGATTTGACTGTCTGATTCTTATACATATAAATATTAACTTTTAATAATAATATATATAAGATGTATTTTAAACCTTTTAAAATATTTGGTTTATTTATTTTTAAAATTTTTCGAGAATTAATTCAACTAATTTAAATTTAAATTTAAACCAAAAATGATTTAATATTAATATTTTAATCAACAATTAATTAATCAAATTTAAACCAAACGAGGATTATCTAATTAAATTAATCCTAATGCAGACCCTCTAATTTTCGAAAATCAGGGTATAGGGTTATCTAATTATTCATTAATCATAATTACCAAAAATAAAAAAACCCTAGCAAAAATCGAAAAATATAGGGGGAGGCTACGGTTTTAGAAACCCTAGCCCAAATCGACATTTAAGGCTATTAGGGTTTAATTTATATAAACCCTAATTAGATCAGTTCAACAATTATAACAATTCAATATAAAACAACCAAAAAAGCCCTGATACCACTATTAGGAAATAGGCAAACAAATAAACTTAAACTCTTAAGTTCACCTGCAACCTAAAGGATCTATGTTTTCTCTAATTGAATCTATAAACAAGAACATCAAAAGAATCCCTAAGGTATAATCGAAAATTACTAAAAAGATGGTTTTAGGGTTACATGCCTTTTGTTGATCTTTTGGAAGCAAGCACCACAAATGTCGTGCCTCGAATGGTTCACACACAAATACTAGCAACAAGAAAAACCAGATAGAGGAGAGGGTTCTTGAAAAATGGCGCAGACTTATGAGGGACATGGAAGGGTATTTATAGCCTCAAGGGTGATAACAGATAAGCCTTATAGATAAGCCTTATTTGAATTTAAACGGGATAAACCTTTTATCTTGAATTCAAAACCCTATCAGCTGCAATATATAACTATTATATATATATATATATATATATATATATATATATATATATATATATATATATATATATATATATATATATATATATATTCGAAAATATAAGGATATATATATCCTTAATTTTTCGTCCAAAAATAATACTCATAATTATCTATTGCTCAACTATTGAACAATTATAATTCAACCCCTGCATTTTTAACTAATCCAACTAATCCAAAAATAATTCTAATTAATTCTGATTAATCCTTAATTAAATATTATTATTTCTAATATATATATATATATATATATATATATATATATATATATATATATATATATATTATTCTCATAATATATTAATAAACTATATATCTTGATTTATTAATCATATAATAAATCAGTCTTTCTCTCTAAAAATCATCATGTCCAATTGCTAGGTTTGAGGGCAACCCAAAAATACTGTGCTACTATCAATTCAAGAATATACCAATTATAGTTATTGCTTAGACACATAATCCAACAAATTCAATGGTTGTTAAGATCACGATCTTGATTTAATGATCATAGAAGTGAAAAACAATCTGGTCATACTAGGATCTATCTAGAGCAATGTATATATTGAGATCGTAGGATCCCTACTGGGATCTTACGATATTCGTTTGATATGATCTCACCTTTTTGTCCTAATTATATAGTTGAGCCTCAAAGATTTGTTTCTTCGACTTGAAATCGAGCATCACACATCGCAAGAAGTCTCATAGGGTATCACCACTTCATTCATTCAACTTCAGTTAGATAGAGTATAGTGAGACTCATGCTATACCCTTTGTGATCTTATGTTTTTAGTTGTACATGACCTGATGATCTTATTTATTTTTCCGCTTAAGATGTTCATGATTAGAAATTAAAGTTGATTCCACTATCGATGTAATAATCAACATCAATTTATTATACATACGTACTGCACAAAAAAAACTTACAAGCAAATTTGAAGAATAGTTTATTTCTAGATCCGATCTTATGATTATAATATTGTAAAACACAAAACGATCTTAATTAAGAATTTGATTATTAAAAAAAAGACTCATTTAGTTAGGTTGGTAACAATTACGGTAGGAGGTGTAGTTCCCTCCCATCCCACTGAACCCACTCGTCACGTCAGCTTTTCTCTTTCCTCTCACTTTTATCTTTCCCCATCTTTCACCAATGGAATCAGTTCCCACCGAACCCATGATGCCACGTCATATTTTTGATTTTTAAATTCATTTATTAATTAAAAAATTAATTTAACATTCCAAATAATATTAAAATGTATTTAAATTTTTTTTAAAAAGCCAAATAACATTTAATTAAAATGCACACGGTTACAAGAGTTACAAAAAAGAAACCTAACTTCGAATAAAACAACCTAAATACGAAACAAAAATCGTAAATACGAAAACATAACCTAAAATTTCCAACCGTACATCTGTGCTATTTACTGTTTTTTCTCAAGAACCAATGCTAGTTGAGTTCCGGTCAAATAGTCATGGGGCAAAGAAAGAATTTTAAATCCTTTTATTCACGTGTGTATTTGAGCGATGCTATCTCTTGCTCAATAAGGGATGCTTTCATCTTCGATTCGTCCTCCTATACAACCAATACAGCCAGCTTGTTTACACGGTAGGTGTCTTTCTTGTTCGCTTCAACCTCAGTGGTGTCTGCAAGTTTGGATATCTTATCCACGATGGTCTGATACCCCTTAGGCATTGATGAATATCCAACCATATTTTTCCCTTTTCTTTTCTGGGAATGTGTTGATGCATGTGGGGAAACTTCATTGTCGTCGTCAACATTGACCGGATAAGGTGAAAAGTGTGCATCGGAAGGGGAGTTCGTGTAGTGGTTGGAGTCGAATTTCTTGCTTCGTTTGGGGGAATGATGTGGATAATGCATACACATTACCTCAACTCTAAGCCATTTGGCATGCTCTTTTAGTATTTCTTATGCCCCTATTTGTTATTTGTTGGAACCCGTTCCGGATGACTTTTTCGGTACTCTAAATGGGTGGCCTGTAAAACATTCACATCGTCCCTGCCACTGGCACAAATGTTCAATTTATTGTTGTAAATGCAATTGAACTTGTTTACCTTCGTTTGCATGACCTTAAACTTGGAGTTGACTTGGTGTCGTGTCCGATTCGAACCTCCAAGTTGCTCAATGAAATGTTCCAACAGGTTCTGCCAAAAGGAGTCAGAGCATTGATTGTTTCCGTTTTCATGATCCTCGGAAACACTAATGTACGCCATCGCCAAGGCGATCTCCTCGTTCTCCTGCCACATGCGATGTTTCACCCGTTGAGTGTAATTTCTGTTTCATAGTACGCGTACGGGGGTCTTGTTGTTGTTGTTGATGTGTCTATAGGACCGCCTCCTCGTCTTCATTCTGCTTCTCCTACTGCCCCTACTGCTGCTCCTTCTCCTATTCATCCTCATTATTTGAGGGTGGAATGGTTTCGTCACTTGACTCCTCAGGTTGGCTACGGAAATGATAAGTGTCGGGGACGTAGCATTGGGAGTTTGATAATTGGTTGGGGCTATGTTGGAACTGGTTAGGGTATTGTTGGTACTGGGTCGGGTATTGTTGGAACTGGGTAGGGTATTGGGAAAAATATTGAGAAATTTTTGTAAAATTTGGTTGGAATTTGGGATATTGCATGTAACTATGAATGTGTGGGGATGGGGTTGGTGGAACATCTTGATCTTTTCTATTTTGTGATGAACTGTGTCTCTTGGATTTGCCTCGACTTGAATCCATTTTATAAAAAAAGTGTTTTTATAAAATAATAGGCAAAGGGTTTTTAGAGAGAAAATGAGAGTAAGAGTGAAGGGTGAATGTGTGATTTTTTAGGGTGCGTTTGGTGGGAAGAACTAGATGGGACCAGACAGTACTAAAAAAATAGATAGTGTTTGGCACACATGGAACAAGAACTAAATGAAAGTATGACCCAGTCCAATGGAACAATTCATTAAAAAATAGTCCCACCAAAATAAGTCGAACTCACTGGAACCCGATAGGGTAGTTTGCACAAATGAGTAAATTAGCCCTATGTTGGAATGGGTCTCCCAGTTTTCTCGTTACCCTCCACGCCAATATTGTCATCCTGGTCTTCTTTCTTCTTCAAATCATTATCTTCTCCATATAATCCATCATCCCTAACTAACAACAATTTGTGATTCTTGCTTCTCGACTCTAGCTTATCCAGCCATCCACACACTGTGGTACGTTTCTCATCCACGTCCGATTTTAGTGATCATTCCCAGCCAACGAAGATTCTAGAATCTTGTTTCTCGGCTCCAATTTATCTAGCCATCCACACAGTGTCATAAGCTTCTCCTCATCCAGGTATGATTTTTGTTTAAAATTCTGAATTTCTTTGACGCTATTGCGATTCATCTGATTGTTTTCATTAGTTGTTGTTAGCTTCTCATCTTCCTGGTAATGTTTGCTTCTCTGTGCATTTTAATCTCTGTTCTGGTCATTCTTAACTAAGTTAAACTTACAAAATTATGTGAATATTATTTGTGCCCACCAACTGTTTGAAGAAATGTTTTTTTTATTTTTGTAGCTGTAATTGTGATCGCTAGTGGGAATCTAGAAAACCTGCATCAATTTAAAATAAAAAGCATAGCATTGTGAGATCAATCAATTCAATTAACTTATTTTTTATATATAAATTATCATAATTTGGTAGATCGATAGAAGACCACGATGCTACTTATCTTTTATGTTGATTTATATGCAATTAGGATGATTTATATATATGTTTAATTGTTTATGTTGGGGAGACATGGATAATCTTTTTTTACGATATTATTTTTTGGAGTGTTAAGTTTATTCATATGTGAGATAATTATAAAAAAACATAGATCTTTAATTTGTTTTTGTTAATATGTGGTTATAGTTTTTTATTTTGTTAATATATATTTATTACAATGTATATATAATTTTTGATGGTAAGAAATTTTAAGCTATATGTATTTTGTGATGGGAGTATTTTTGTGTAGCTTATTGTAGTATTGGGTCACGGTCTTAGCAAAGGTAATTTTTCTAATGGTTACAAGTGTGTTAGATACATGTGTAACTAATGAGGTAAGTTTGTTGGCTATTTTTTAACCTTTTATTTTTAAGGATGGGGATAGGCTCCTAACGATGTAGTAGAGTTAAAAGTCATACATGAGGAGTTGAAAACCATGGATTTTTCTACTTTAGAAATCATGCAGTTTTATTTGAAGTTCACCAAAAACGCGAATTTGTTACCGATGTGGAATAGCTTGGACACAGCTAGCAAACCATTTTTTGCGAAGGCTATATTGGAAGAAGACAATTGAAGTTCGTTATTTTTTATTTGAAGTTATGGATTTTGAAACCATTTGAGTTAGGAACTTTGTTAATTTTGAAGCGATTTTGATTATTTGGTATTAGAACTACTTTTAATAAATGCATTTTAAATAATTTTTTTACAATTGTTAATTTTGTAGTTATGTTTGTTAGATTGAATTTTTTCTATTATTTTTGGAAAAGGGCAATATGGTCATTTTAACATCTTGTTTTGTTCTGTTCTAGCGTTACCAAACACAACCATACAACTTGTTCTGTTGTGTTCTAGTCTTACCAAAAGCTATGCAAATCATTTGTCTTGTCCAGTTCAATTATGTTCTGTCGAGTCCGTATTGTTCCATCTAGTCGAGCAGCTGTCAAACGCTACCTTATGGAGTGAAGAGGTGATTTTTATAGAGATGATGGAAGGGTAATTTTTGAAGGAATAATTTTTTTTACAAAATGTTGTGGGTTCACCGGTTTCACCACCCCACAAACCAACCCGCCATAGCCCATCTTTCGCGACACCGTGACACGCGCTAGCGGTACCGCCTAAGCTCGATCTCGAAGCCACTTGATCCCCCATGTTACATACAAATACTCTTTATCTAAAATCTGCACAGTAGAATATTCTATTTTATTCACTTTACATGATTCAAACAATTTATTGAAAATACTGATTTCATTGATACTTTAATTATAATATATATTAGCTTTCACGGTATCACCTTTCAAAAACACGCGAAGAATATTTATAATACACCAACGACTTTGGGTGCTATTGTCGAATTAATTAATAGCATGTCATATGTACGGTGAGCAGAAAGGGTCCAAATTTAAAAACAATATTGTCTCGCAAGTCTTCCCCGTTTATTCCTACCTTTTCTTTTAAATTTACTATTATATGGTCAACTTCACATAATCATTTCAAGTTTTGTATTTAATTCGTGAACAAAAACCTTCCACAACTAACTATATGTTATCTATTTAATAAACGAAGTATACAGCATTGTCTCCAAAGTCTTCTCCATTTATTTCTAATTTTTCACTAAATTTAAAATGCGTTCAACCAACTAACTATATGTTATCTAATTTTTCACTAAATTTAATAAATTACAGAGATACTTATGATACCAGACCATATATTGTAGCCAATGTAATTTGCCCAAGAAAATCCTACTCATGAGATCATTCAAAAGATATGGTATTAATAATTCAAATATCATAAAATAGAGAAAAGATTATTAGTCTTACTAATGTATATCGGCTATACATGGTGGTTCCAAACATATTTTGGTTCCAAGAAGACATGAAATAAAAGACTCCTTATAATATTAATACATCCAAACAATCTTTTAAAACCCCACTATATTTAAATAAAAATACATGTTTTAGTTTTTTAAATGCAAAATCATTATAAATATCTTCAAAGACACAAATATAGCCAAGGTCTTAACACTAATTTAAAAAAAAAAATTCTTCCATCTAAATGTTCGTTCAAAATAGTATCTTCTTCATTCCAATTAGTATCAAATTCTTGATCATTCGGAGAGACTTCACATGGTCTTTTTGCCAAAATCCTTCCTATCAATTCAGTATTATTCGTTTCTGAAGAGGTTTTATGTGATATTACATTGGGTGGGTATGCTTACACGAGAACTAGTATGAGTAGAGATAAGTTGAGAAAAGTTGTTATGCAATTGGTCTCATAGGAGGTGTTAGATGAGTATCCTAATATGGCATATGTTGCTTTAGATAGATTGCTATCAGATTTTAAATAATAATCATTCATGCAATTCAATCACATTTTCAAATGACCTTGCGAATTTGAAATTGATAAAGGACAAAAGTATAAAAATGGAAGAATTAAGAATAAAGAAAAATGCTTAAGCATAGAAATTAGATTTGGATGTAATCATGCAAAACAATTAAATAATAAAGCAAACAAAACTAAAAAAAATTGATTTACCGGCATAAAACTTAGATTTTTAAAATTTCAGACATGATTCAACCAATACAATTTCAACTTTCTAAGCGTTAAGACTTGACAGTTGAGATAATGTAATTAGCTAATCCATTCGAACATTTCTTGATTGCTGATCGAGGTCGTTGTCCAGGTAAAAAATAACCTTAATACCACTAATAGTTAGGGTAAGTAAAGGTGAAATCCACAAGGAGTTCATGGTCAAATTCTTATGTTAGAGTAGTCAAACAAGAAAAAATAAAATGCAATTGTAAGAGAAGAAATGTAAACTGGATTATCAATAAAGCAAACAAGGTACTTCTGGTTCAGCATCAGGTAATTAAGACTCACATGTTTTTCTTCCTTTAAGTTCCAACTTAATTATGAAAACATAACTATGGTTAATTATTTTGCAATCAATAACTTTCAACACACAATATGTTATTCAACTAACTGTCTTACTCTCTACTTCTACTTGGATCCGACAGACTTAGTGATTTACCAATATCATGTCTTACACTTACCAATTACAACTTCTTATTTGAAGTCACAAATGCAGCATAGTGTATGTCGATTCAACTGATCGTCTTAATTCCTAAACCTAATGAACTCGGAATGATTAGTGAATAGACAATACTAGCCCAACTTTAATTATCATACTAGAAATCATGCTCGAAAAACAAATAACGGCTAAAATCGATTGGAACAAAAGTATTAATCGAAACACGCTTGTCATATTACCCTAGACATCCCCGGAAGTAACAAAAAAGGGTTTAACTCCATTTCTAATGAAAAACAAAAAATAATCAATGAACAAACAGATTTCATAACTAGATCCAAAAAGAAACTTAAATTCATAACCAAGAAATGTTTAACAATTGTTCAAAACACAAACCGATGTAAGTTCAACGTGTCCTTATCTAGATCTAAGAAATGTTCCAAATCCGGTAGCCGAACGATTCCTCACCGAATGTAACTCAAAAGATTATGATGCTTAGAGTGATCCCCAAGGCTTAGGAATCCTTAAAAACACCAATTAATGCTATAAGACCAACTAGGTTTGTATAGGAGTGGGAGAAGGTCGTGGATACTATCTAGAATATGATTGAAGTTGTTGACTCACTCAAAAATAACCTTAATACCACTACTAGATAGGGTAAGTAAGGGTCGAATCCACAAGGAGTTTGTGGTCAAATTATTATGTTCAAGTAGTCAAATAAGAAAAACTATAAAGTGCTATTGCAATCGTGAAAAGAGAGATATAAACTAGTTATCAATAAGAAAAACAGGGTACTTCTGGTTCGGTATCAGGTAATATAGACTACATGTTTTCCTTACATTCCAACTTAATTATGAAAACATAGGTAAGGTTGAATTTTTGTAATCAATAACTTCTTATACATGATATGTCATTCGACTAACTTTCTTCATCATTGATGTTCAGACTCGGTACAGTTAATGATTCACAAATACCATGTCTTGCACTTACCAACTACAACTCACTGTTGAGAATCACAAGTTTAGCATAGCATATGTTGGTTCGACTGATCGTCTTAATTCATAAAGTTAATGAACTCGGAACGATTAATGAAATGAACAATATGCCATCTTAGTTGTAAAATCACACATTTCTAAATAACACAAATCTAATTATCATACTAAAAATCATACTTGAAGAACAAATGATAACAACATTTGATTGAAACAAAAGAAATAATCAAAACACGCTTGTCATTTTTATCGTCAACATTCCCGGAAGTCACCCCGAAGCGTTTACCCTTCCAGGGCAAATAACAAACAGAAAATAGTCAAAGAACAAACTGATTTATAACAAAAAACAAATAATTACTTGAATTCTTAAACTGAAATGTAAACAATTGTTCAAACACGAAATAAAACAACCTTAACACGTTTTTGCTCTGATCCATAAAATAAATGGAGTATGACTGGGCAAGACGGGTGATGTAATGCCTGCCGGCCATTAGACTCCCCGACTTTGGCCCCTTCCCTTTGGTGTGGGGAAGACAGCCAATATATGGGGCAGATGAATGAAGTGTGATGGGTCGATGATCTCCCATATGTATAACATATCAGCGCTCGACACCTTCTTACCGCCCTTGCAGTGAGCGCTCGACACCTTCTTACCGCCCTTGCAGTGAGCGATAATACAGGTGATGATACGGTGCAGCAGCCGGTTCAGTGGGGAATGCAACATGCTCCCCTTCGCACACGACGGCGAGTACATCTGTAGGGCAATCGAAGGCCAGGTATCCGTATCCTGAAAGCCCTCCGTCTGAATCATGTGGCATGTAGCTAAGAACGGGAGGAAGTGGATACTTGTAGTCTCCTCAGTAGTATATATGTCGGATATCCATGCAAACTCATGTAACGTACACTCATGACTCTGGCCCCCGAGGCAGAAGCGTAGGTTATACGGAACTGGATCACGCGCACCAAGGGTGTAGCTGCATGTTGAGTAGAACTCAAGCATGAGCTCCGAGTAGTAGGGTTCGTCATCTTTGGGGAAAAGTATGTCCCACCCTTGGCATGTAAATGTTGGGTGCCATTTGTGCTGGTCTAAGTACGGATGAGGTGGGTCTTGAGCAGCGACATCAAGCCGACCTCTGTAAGGAATTGTTGGTCTAACACTAGTCCTACCTCCACGTCTCATGCCACAAGCTCCCTCGGTTGTGAAATGTATCCCGCCCTTTCCTCCAGAACTTGAGGAAACTGTAGAAATAGGTGTGTAGGTAGGTCAGCAACATCCACCACCAGACAAGTTCTCGTAGGTGCCATCTACAAAAGAACTTAGGACTTGGTGAGATTTTTTAAAGTTATTCCACTTTGGTTCCTGTAGTGGTTAGCGTCTCTAAGTGTGACTTAGCGCCTTCACGGATGAATGTTCATCCTTAGCGCCGCGCCGGTTAAATCATAGTGTCGCTATGGTCGACTGACCCACTATAGATAAAAAAATACGGGCATTTAGACCATTTTAACTAGTTCAATACACTCACTAGGTCCTAATTAACCATCATAATGTGTCAATTTTTCTCAAGAAACACCTAGGGCCCTAACATTAGGGTTTTCCCAATTGGAATACTGAAACCCTAAATTAGCACAATCGAGCCTTCAGATCATCGATTTCGACTTAAGGAATGAACATCGTAATGATACAGGGGTTGTGTGTGGTAACAGTAATGAAATTAGGGTTAAAAGTAAAACCTGATCACCCGTAGTCAGCGTCGCTAATGAAGGTCCATAGAGTCTCGAGTTTATGTGAGGCCCACAGGTTCATCGAGCTTGGCCTCCCGATAGTGTTGCTATATAGAATCATTAGCGACGTTAATCCATTCAGAAAGTTTACATTTAATCCTCATTTAATCTAATGCCCACCCATCAACCAATCGCATAAGAGATTATGAGTTATAGCTATATAGAAACACACCTTCAAATAGTTCAACCAAGCAATCTAACCAAACAATTTAGACAAAATCAAACAAAACAAATAAAATTGTCCAAAATGAATGTAAGAGAGTTCAATAGTTGGTGTCATGTCTTAATCACTGGAAAATCATGAGCAGTAGGCACGTAATCTGGCCCCGGTTCTTTACCTGGTTGTGGTTGGTGCAGCTGTACATCAAATTACTGCAATACCTGCTCCATGCAATCACTTAGCCATGTAAGCTAGCGTTGAGATTCATAAACTTGATGCTACATCCCAGATTAACAGAAAAACAAACAGAGTCAGAAAATATAAAAGGGATGATTAGTTTATTAATTTATTGAGAAATAAATTAATTAGAAACTGAATCAGATATTAATTAGTAACTTAATTTGAAATCATTTTATAGAAATTAATTAAAGGGACTAGATTGTAATTGATTAAAGGTTTAATCAATAGAAACAAGTCCAGGGGGTGCGGCCGCCAAAAGGCTCCGTAAGTCTGAAACCCTAGGAGCCTTACACTATAAATAGAGGCCTTGGGGTCAAACCCTAAGGCTGTTGGATTTGGTGTCTAAGCCATGACTTGTAATTGTATTTATCTTTTTAATTGAAGCAAAGTCCATTTGGGTTGCTTTCATAGCTGGAGGATTGATGTAGAGTTCAATAGAGAGAAAGATTGATTTATTAATTGTTTAACAACTCAATAGAAAATAAATAAATGGTTTATTAATATATTTAAGTGTTAATATATTATTTAGAAACTATATTAATTAATTAGGAATTAATCTAGAATTAATTGGATTTAATTTGGAGATTAAATTAATTAATTAATGTACGGGGGCTGGTTTGTAATTATTCAATCGTTGAATAACTGGCAAGAGAGAAGCCAGGGGCCAAAAGTGGCGCCACCCTAGAGGCTCCTTCTAGGGTTGGCGAAAACCCTAATTAAGGCTAAAGGGATCTGGTCCAAGTGGTCAACAGGCTTGCCCACTTTGGAGGCTCCTCTAGGGTTTCAGGTGTAACCCTAGGAGGCTATAAAAGGAACCCCCTGGCACCCTGAAATTCATGCCTCCCTCTACTCTCTGTTACTCTGTTGGACTCTCTTCTCCTTTGCTTTGGGTGTGACTTGCATTTGAGGTAGGATCTGTTTGCTGCCAGCTTCTAGAACAATATCAAATGGTTGGTTAATTCTTATTTTGATCTTTAGAAATAAATGTTGGCCTTAAGTTTTTAGTTTATATATTCATAGAAGAAAACATAGATCTTTCTAGGGTTGTATGTGAACTTAGGAAATTATGTTGTTCATCGATTGTGCAAAACCCTTCAGTGGTATCAGAGCTATGGCTTGTTTTCTTGTGATTTGATATAAACTGCTTGACTTGACCTAAAGGGTTTTTGAAATTAACCCTTTTGAGAGGTCATGATCGATTTCAAGGCTAGGGTTTCCTAACCCTAGCCGCCACCCTTTTGGTCCCCCCCCCCCCCTTTTTGCTTGCCTTATAAGTAGGTTGTTATTTTTAGTAATTATTGGATAATTAAAATAACTGGAACCCCTTATCTTTGCTTGCAATTTTCGTGGACTAGGGATAAGGGTTAGGAAATTAATTTGATTAATTTTTGTGATTCCCTTATTTGATTTAATTAGTTTAATTAATTGTTAATTAAAAGATCAATTAAATCAACTTAAAGAATTAATTTAAATTTTCAAAAAATAGATGTAAATTAGCGAAAATTAAGAATAAATTAATTCTAAAATATTTTAATAAGATTAAAATATATCTTATATATTTATGATTAAAATTTAATATTTATATATAAGATAAATTGGTTAGTCTTACCGTTAGTAGGCCTCATTCACAAAACTGTCCTATAAAGAGGGTATAAGGCGACTGCCTATAAAATGGTAGTCTAATGTGTATCTACTCTTACCCACCGCTCTCCTGGTCAGTCAAGTGTTGTTAGCCGAACGGGTTTGATAAAACCGCTAAGCCTCTTAAAAGTATAATGTTATAATTGAAAGTACTAGAACTTTGAACAAAACCCAAATCTAGTTACTTTAGGTCAAAAATGTGAATTGGTGCTAATCCATGGAATTGCGCATTGCACTTTGTGGAACGTTGGTGGAGCATGTGTGGTTTACCGGCACGCCAACTGGGGTCTGCAAAGAGTCGCAATAGGTTTTTCGATTTTGCCATTATTGACAAAGCGTGTGTGGTTAACCGGCACGTCAATTATAGATGGTAATTGACTTCGAGAGTACCAAGCTAATTCGCATGGTTATTCACACCCGGTTTGTGATCCTCGGTATCCCAATCACAAACAGTGGGGCATTCCCGAGATTAAAACATGCTATTGAACAGTTCAATAAATCTCAAAAGAAACTAGGAATTTCATTATAATTTGATTATGTTTCTGCGGTGGAATTGGCTGAATCGTCATTCGCCTACCTTATAAAATTTACAATAAAGATTACGGCATCCGTCTTCGATATTGTAGATTGTTATTGTAGGATCCTAGCCTTGTATTTATTCTTGGGTGAATATAAGGATTAATTATTAATGTCTAATTAAAACTACCTTCTTTTTATTCAGATTTCTTCTGACCAATCCGTTCCCCACTCGAATCCCGGTAATGTCACCTCGATTCTGTCATTGTGCTCAAAAGTGACGTTGTACGGCACTAACTACAATGACTGGATCCGCAACATTAAAATGGCTCTAAGGTTTGAACACAAAGAGTATGTTCTGGAAACCGAGCTAGTTGAGATTGACCCAGATACCGCTACTCCCAAGGAAATCGCCTCGTACACAAAACATTCTGATGATGCAACCAAAGTGACTTGTATCATGATCGCTACCATGAACCCTGAACTGCAGCGTATTTATGAGGACTACTGGCCTTACGATATGAAAAAGGAGCTCGTGGAAAAGTTCCGCAAGCAAGAGCGCATCGAAAAGCGTGAGGTGGTTAAAGCTTTCACTAACGGCAAACCTAGGGATGGAGAGTCCATCTGCACTCATGTACAAAGGATGCAGGGTTATGTGGAAATGCTTAGAAAGCTGGAGATGCCTTTACATGAGGATTTGGCTGTTGAAATAGTGCTGAATTCTCTACCCAGTTCTTATAACCAGTTCACACTGGCTTATCATTTGAACAACAGTCAGGCGACTTTGGCTGAACTACACCGCATGCTTCATACTGCTGAAGACGGGATGAAAAGGAAAAGTGAGCTCTCGGTTAACCCGCCTGTCCTGGCTATTGGATCTGGCAAGGGAAAGAAACGGAAGGGCCCTCCGAAGCAAAACTGGAGGGAAAAGACTCATGTCGGGTCATCTAGCAGTGCCCTGAGAGCCAAGTCTTTTGGCATTCCGCACGTCACGAACCCCAAAGAAGCTGACTGATTTTACTGCAAAGGAAAGGGTCACTGGAAGAGGAGCTTCCCCATGTACTTGCAGGACATCAAGGATGGCAAAGTAAAGCCATCACAAGCAGGTACATATTCTATATCTAATAACTCATCTTCTTCCTCTTCTTGGGTCCTTGATACAGGATGTGGTTTTCATATCTGTTCTGATTTGCAGGGCCTAAAGGAAAGTAGGGAGCTGGAGCACGGTAGATTAAACCTGGTCATGGGCAATAGACGAACGTCACCTGTTACCAAGATCGGTGTCTATAGACTAGTGTTTGGTAGTGGAGTTGTTTTAGATTTACATAATTGTTGATATTCGCCTGATATGGCAAAGAACATAATTTCTTTTCATGCATTGTTCAAACAAGGCTTTTATTATGAGTTTAATAAATTGAATGGTTCAATTTCAGTTTTAAAAATGATGTTTTTATATTTAATGCTTTGCCTTGTGATGGAGCGTATGAATCTATTGTGTGTGTTGACAATTGTTGTAAAGATGTTTTAACTATTGATTCTTCAAGCGGTGTAGAAAAGGCGTGTTTGTGGCACTGTCTCCTTGGCCATATCAACAATAAATGCATCGCCCAACTCTAAAGGGATGGAGTGTTGGAATCATTCGACCTCGGGTCGGATGATGTATGTGAATCTTGCTTGCTTGGCAAGATGACAAAATCACCATTCAAAGGTTCCTTTGAAAGAGGTGAAGGTTTGTTGGATATCATACACACAGATGTGTGTGGTCCCTTCAAAACAACCACAAAAGATGGCACGCGGTTCTATGTGACCTTTACTGACGATTTTAGTAGATATGTGTATATCTACTTAATCAAGAATAAGTCGGATAGCTTTGAAAAGTTCAAAGAGTTCAAAAATGAAGCAGAAAATCAATTGGGCGGAAAGATAAAGATGCTTAGATCTGACAGAGGCGGTGAGAATCTTAGCATCGAGTTTCTCGATTATCTTAAGGAATATAGAATAGTTTCACAGTTGTCGCCTCCCAAGACACCGCAATTAAACGGCGTTGCTGAGAGAAGAAACCGAACCTTGTTGGACATGGTTCGTTCCATGATGAGTCGAGCTTCGCTTCTAATCCATTTTTGGGGGTATGCCTTAGAGACTGCCGCCCATATCCCCAACCTTGTCCTAACCAAGAAGGTTTCGAAAACACCGCATGAGATGTGGACGAGGAAAGTTCCCTCCTTGGCACACATCAAAGTCTGGGGTTGTGAGGCTTTCATAAGACGAGAGACTCATGACAAGCTCGCAGAAAGAAGTGAGAGGTGTTTCTTCATCGGATACCCGAAACAGTCATTTGGATACTTGTTCTACAGACCAAGCGAGGACGTGGTGTTTGTAGCAAGACGAGGGTTCTTTTGAGAGAGAGAACTCATTTCTAAAGAGGACAGTGGGAGTATAATCGATCTCGAAGAAATTCAGGAGACCCCCGATGAACCAACCTTAGGAGAAACTAGCAACCAACATGAGGAAGAAGTTCCTGTTGGACCAACCAACATCTCATTACCTCTTAGACGTTCAGGTAGAGTTAGCATGCCACCCGAGTTTTATGTTTTCCATATAACTATGGACGGTGATACGTTTATCAGTGATCGTACACTGACAAATTTGGATGAACCAGCTAACTACCGCAAAGCAGTGGCGGGACCCGAGTCTGCCAAATGGAAAGAGGCAATAGACAGCGAGATTAAGTCCATGTATCACAATCAAGTTTGGAACTTGGTTGACAACGTGTCGGGTCGTAAGACAGTCGGGTGCAAGTGGATCTTCAAGAAGAAGACCGACATGGATGGTAAAGTACATACTTATAAAGCTCGGTTGGTTGCGAAGGGATTCACTCAGACCCTAGGGGTTGACTATGATGAAACCTTCTCACCAGTAGCCAAGATTAAGTCAATCAGGATAATGCTTGCCATAGCTGCATTTTATGATTATGAAATTTGGCAGATGGATGTCAAAACCGCCTTCCTCAATGGGAAACTGACTGAGGATGTTTACATGAATCAGCCAGAGGTTTTTGTAGACACAAAGCATCCTGATAAAGTGTGTAAGCTTGAGAGATCAATCTACGGATTGAAGCAAGCATCTCGCAGCTGGAATCTTTGCTTCCATGAGAAAGTCAAAGAGTTTGGCTTCTCTAGGAGTGAAGATGAGTCCTGTGTATATGTCAAGGCTAGTGGGAGTATAGTCACTTTTCTGGTTCTGTATATTGATGACATACTGCTCATGGTAAACGACATTCCGACCTTGCAAGATGTCAAGTCTTGGCTCGGGAAGTGTTTTGCCATGAAAGACCTTGGAGAAGCTGCTTATATTCTCGGGATAAGAATATTGAGAGATAGAATGAGAAAATTAATAGGTCTGAGCCAGTGTACATATTTGGAAAAAGTGTTAAAAAAGGTTTAACATGGAAAATTCCAAAAAGGGAGAGCTACCAATCCAGAGTAATGCCAAATTGAGTAAGACTCAAAGTCCGAGTATCGATGAGGAAATAGCTGAGATGAGTCGGGTACCTTATGCTTCTGCAATAGGGTCGATCATGTATGCTATGACATGTACTCGTCCTGACGTATCCTTTGCATTGAGCATGGTTAGTCGGTACCAGGGTAATCCTGGAAAGGCACACTGGATAACGGTCAAGAACATACTCAATTATCTGCGAAAGACAAAGAATATGGTATTAGTCCTTGGTGGCAGTGATGACTTGAAATTGAGTGGATATACAGATGCCAGCTTCCAGACAGATAGGGACAGTGGTCGGTCCCAGTCGGGCTGGGTATTTCTTTTGAACGGTGGAGTGGTCACTTGGAAAAGTTCCAAGCAAGAAACAGTGGCTGATTCAACGTGCGAATCAGAGTACATTACAGCGAGTGAAACGTCTAAGGAAGCGGCTTAGCTGAAGAACTTTATCGGAGACCTTGGAGTTGTCCCGAGCATTCAGGAGCCGGTGGAACTTTTCTGCAATAACAAATGAGCGGTCGCTTTGACAAAGGAACCGCGAGACCATGGAAAGTCCAGGCATATCGAAAGAAAGTACCACTATATACGACATCAAGTAGAAGAAGGTCACTTACTGGTTAAGAGGGTATCATCAGAAGACAATCCTACAAATCCTTTGACTAAGGCACTGAATAGGATCAAGCACAATCAGCATGCTCGGAGCATTGGGTTGAAGGATGATATTAGTTTTAGTAATTAGATAGGTTTGAAACTTGTAACAGTATAAATGTAATTGACTTGGTGATTTTATAATGGAGATTTATAAATAAGTATTGTTACTGCCATTGTCAATTGTTTATTATTGTGTTTCTATATTTGCATGTTTAACTTCCTAAGTAATTAGATTATTTGAAATTCCACAGTCAATCATACTGTTAGGGAGTAAGTATAAACGAAGACTGTCATGAATCGGTTGTAGATTGTCTAAGGAGTTAGACATTGCAGTAAGACTGCTACAATGTTCATGAGTACTTAGAAAATAGAGATTTGAGTATTGGATAAACCCGTGCCTAACAGATTGCTTCATGGATTACATCACGAGCAATGTTAAGACGATAATATCCTTTGATCTTTAAGTGGAGAGATATGATCTATTATTTGCGAGACGGTTGCTCATTGATAATGCGAAAATGCGCCGGTAACTCGGTGTTATAAAACGCATTGTTGTGAGTACTCTAGCTGGTAAAATGTGTAGACATATAATTCAAAACTTATCCGTCCCCTGACCCGATAGGAAAAAGATATATGTAGGCCTCTCGATGATTTTGAAGTTAACTGGAAGTGTTGGCCAACCGAGACTGAATTGGTGTGTTCAATTAGCAGTTTTAAAGTCATAAGCAAATCGGAAATCGAGAAACAGGGTATCAGACCAAGATTGATATTAATCCATGTCTTGAGTCTGAAAATATCTTGTTGGATGGAGGATCATCTGATCACTTATCTTTGGACAGAATTGACTGGGTCAGAGTTCAGAAACAGTTTCTAGAAAAACTGATATTAATCAGAAGGTAAATGGACAATTAAAGTCATAGACTTATCCAAGTGGGAGACTGTTGGATTTGGTGTCTAAGCCATGACTTGTAATTGTATTTATCTTGTTAATTGAAGTAAAGTCTGTTTGGGTTGCCCTCATAGCTGGAGGATTGATGTAGAGTTCAGTAGAGAGAAAAGTTGATTTATTAATTATTTAATAAATCAAAAGAAAATAAATAAATGGTTTATTAATATATTTAAGTGTTAATATATTAATTAGAAACTATATTAATTAATTAGGAGTTAATCTAGAATTAATTGGATTTAATTTGGAGATTAAATTAATTAATTAATGTACATGGACTGGTTCGTAATTATTCAATAGTTGAATAACTGTCAAGAGAGAAGCCATGGGCCAAAAGTGGCGCCACCCTGGAGGCTCCTTCTAGGGTTGGCAAAACCCTAATTAGGGTTTAAGGGATCTGGTCCAAGTGGTCAACAGGCTTGCCCATTTTGGAGGCTCCTCTAGGGTTTCAGGTGTAACACTAGGAGGCTATAAAAGGAACCCCCTGGCACCCTGAAATTCATGCCTCCCTCTACTCTCTGTTACTCTGATGGACTCTCTTGTCCTTTGCTTTGGGTATGACTTGCATTTGAGGCAGGATCTATTTGCTGCCAGCTTCAAGAACAAGATCAAAAGGTTGGTTAATTCTTATTTTGATCTTTAGAAATAAATGTTGGCCTTAAGTTTTTAGTTTATATCTTCATAAAAGAAAACATAGATCTTTCTAGGGTTGCATGTGAACTTAGGAAATTTTGTTGTTCATTGATTGTGCAAAACCCTTCAAAGGCATCCCTTGCCTCCCTTGTGAGCCCGCAAAATACACTTCTCCCTCCCTTTTGGCGAAATCTCATCTCTCTCTAGGGTTTGAGATTTTTGCCTCCTTCCCAAGTGGAAGTTTTGTCTGTCTGGTTTTCTAGAGTTCCTGTGTGTGAATCATTAGAGGGATTCTACTTTGGGTCCTATTCATCTAATGCAAAGTTACATCAACCAGAAATCAAAGCAGGAGATCCATCTGACATTCTTTTTTTGTTTAAAGTAGTTATAACTGATATGAACTACATGATCCAAAACTTTGTTCATGGATATTTATGTGATTTGATCTTTTTAAGTCTTTCGCTGCATATGTTTATGTTTATATGATCGAATCCCAATAGTGGTATCAGAACCTCTGTTCATAGGTTGTATGCAGTTTTGATCTTATATTATTATATGTTTAGGATTTATGCTAGAAACTTGGATGAACTTGCATGCTGTTTTCGAAAAATCGGGTTATGCTAGACTGGTTCCTGGAATTGCATGTTATGAATTTTGCCTGGTTTAGGAGCTCTAAAACATAATTTTCGAAATTTTGAAGGATTTATGAGGGTTTCCTCGCCCTTGGAGACTAGGGTTTCCCAACTCTTTCTTACCTTGTAAGTTTCCATAGTTTCCTTGTTTCCTTGTTTGCTTTATGCTTAAACTACTACTTATTTAATTTAAGTAATATTCAAATTAATTATTAAACGAGTTTAATAGAATTAATGGATGCATATAAATTTTAAATTGTTTAAAATACATTTGTATATATTAGAATTATATATATATATATATATATATATATATATATATATATATATATATATATATATATATATATATATATATATATAGTGCTAGGTTATAATAAGAATGACAATTATTGTGTTACCTTGTAACCAAATCCTGGCCATCGGATTTCATTCTCATAACAATGAAAAAAACACATTCTTAACAGAATAAGTTTTTGACATAATGAGTTCTTACCATTCTTAAAAGAATGAACTAAATTTTGTACATTCTTAAAAGAATGTGTTTTAAATGAGTGGTCCAGATTGAGTTTCAAGGTTACACAATACTTGTATGGATATATTTGATCCTAGCCCTATATATATATGGACATGACCTTGATAGAGTTGCACGATACGCTGAAAACTGTCGAGACTAGTTTAAAGCAGTCTTGTGGCTCAAGTTCCACAGCTCTAGTCTTGGCCATTCATCATGGTAATGCTAAGAAGAAGAAAGTTTCTCATCCCAAAGGAAAGGGTAGGGCTAAGGTTGGACAATCTAAGCAAATCTTTAAGAGAAAGGTTGATTGTGACATAGCACCCACCAGTGACCTGAATGAGGCCATATGTTTTTACTGCCAGTTGAAAGGACATTGGAAACTTAGTTGCCCAACATACCTAAAGGATCTGAAGAAGATCAAAGTCAGGGAGTCTGACAACTTAGGTATATATGAACTCCATAGTATATCAACTTCTCTTTCTTTAATCCTTGATACAGGATGTGTTCATCACATCTGCGTTATATGTAGGGATTAAGTGAAAGTAAGAAGTTGAAGCATAGGAGCTTGATTTAATCATAAGATGTAGAAGCGTTGCTGCTGTCACAATGATCGAATATTACAACTCATGCTGATTAGTGGTGTTTAGTTGTTTACCATAAGTTTGTTAAGAATTAAGGTGCCAATTTTATCACTGCCTAGTGCATCCATTCTCGTTATTTCTTTAATGCGTGCTATTCTCCTTGTTATGGCACACTTCATCATATAGATATTCATAACTTACTATTAGTAACCAGTTAAGTATCTCAAAAGTATTACGAATAGGGGCTTAATGGTTTATATAATAGCCTGATTGTTTCTCTTTTTGCAATCCTCATTGATCAAAATACAAAGTATCTAAAATCCTCCTTGTATTTTGTTTGGTTATAAAGAGAGTGAAATAAAAACATTCGCAAACTTGTTGAGATTACAAAAACCCGAGTCTATATGAGTCATATTTATTTATACACATTATATACTTGTTTCCAACTTGCTTTCATATTTTAAAAATCAATTCCTTAAATAATCCCTTACACAAACACCAATCCACATAACACACTATTTCCATTCAATATCTTGATTTTAAACATACTTTTGATTTCTGGAAACTCGTATGTATAAGATTACATTTTTAGTCCTTATAAATTTATGCCAAAAGCTAAGAAATTTGGAAACTTAATATTGAAAATTTAGAGATTTTCTAAATTTTCACTATTTGTACATGTCATAATATATCTATGTAAATCTCTAAATAACTATATAATAACTAATATCCAATTATTTTCTTATAATTTAAATCATTATTTGCAACTTTATATTTTGTTCTTTTCCGGTTAAGGTAACATACTTTGAAAATATTAATATTTTGAATAAATTAGTATAATTTAAAATCACCAATTATAAATATATCTAAAACCAAAGTCTATATTGTTTACTATGTCCATACCCAAAATTAACATTCAACAAATGTTAACCTTTAAGAACATCACTCCATAAAAACACGCGCTTTTGTTTTTTATAGATGTAACAAGAATCTTGAAACAAGTTTAACATGCACTGTAACACCACGTTACTTTCGGTAAGTAATTTTACGTTAATCATGGTGTGATTATGATATAAAATAATATTGTAAGTGTTTGGTTGATTAGAACACATTTTAGATAGAGTTTTTACACGAAAAAACGCCATAAATGGGTTACCCGGGTCGTGTAGGATAACCCGGGTCGTGTAGAAGGACTTAAAACCCCAAAAACCCTAGAAATCGTTTCCTAATCACCTTTGAACCAAATCGGAAGGCTAGAACTCAACGGATTGAAGTAATCTTCGGTATCACGCTTATTGAAGGTAAGGTTTACTATTTTAACCCTTTTGAACGGTTGATTTGGTTGATTTGGGTTGATTTCAAGTGGTTATGAAGAACCACATGTGATTAGTCGAAATTTGTGCTTATGGCACTAGTTGGATGTTTTGAAACGCTTCTAATCCCGAGTTCTAACTATTGTGATCAAGCTTCAAGCTTGGATGGTAGAAAAACAAAGTATTCACCTTTATTTGGTATGTATATGATTATGTAGATGCTGGAAAGCGTTAAAGGATCGCTTGTATCTACCGGGGATGTTAGCTAAGATTATATAGAACTTCAAATCAGGTGAGTAACGCTACCTACATGTTAGTTGCAACATGTTATATGTGTTAAGTATGTTAAATCAATGATAATACACATGGTAGATTACGTGTAAACTATGAAGATACATAGAGAATCATTTATGATTATATATGTTAGAAGTTTGTGGTTACGATGTGTAGTAACTGGCAGAGAGATATGAATCTCGTATTCACTTGAAGTGAGGTTTATAAATATCACCAGATGAGTACCTTGTGAATAGGTACAATTGTGATGCTAGCGATTTGCTTAGCAAGTACTTAGCAATCCTAGAGGAGTGTACATGATAGATATACATGATGATATATACATGTGTAGTATGATATTGTGCACATGTGATGCTAATTGTTGCACATTTATGTAGAGATTACAATGTATGAATACTATGTAATCCGGGAATACCGAGTATTGGAGGTAACTTGTTATTACAGGTGAGTTTTGTAGTTACATACAAGCTAATACTTTAAAGTTAAGTGGATGTATAACGAATACTTTACATGTCACATGGAGTAAGTTGGGCGTTTATGTAATAGACGTCTTGTAATTATGTGTCATTATGTAGAATGGTACAGAGTTAGAAGTGTCGGTGGTTATTAAATGACTGTTATGTACGAGTACTTTATAGTCATAATGTTGAGCCTTTGTGGCCAAGTGATGGTGTCTAATTACCCAATATACGATGTGAGAAAATATACGGCCTCTGTGGCTAGGAGATTGGATTTGATATCTAAATATACGGCCTCTGTGGCTAGGAGATTGGATTTGATATCTAAATATACGGCCTCTATGGCTAGGAGATTGGATTTGATATCTAAATATACGGCCTCTGTGGCTAGGAGATTGGATTTGATATCCAAATATACGACCTCTATGGCTAGGAGATTCGATTTGATATCCAAATATACGACCACTGTGGTTAGGAGATTGGATTTGATATCCAAATATACAGCCTCTGTGGCTAGGAGATTGGATTTGATATCCAAATATACGGCCTACGTGGCTAGGATATTGGACTCAGTGTCCAAATATAATAGCCTTTATGGCTAAATGGTTGGGTTTAATTACCTAATACATTGCAGGAACCTTTGTGGTTCATAATGGCCTTTTGGCTACGCGGTTGGGATTAACTACCTAACATATGGTAAGAACCTTTGTGAAACACATATTGGCCTACGTGGCTAAGAGAATGGGCTTAATTGCCTAACATAAGTGATTAGAGCTTTTGTGCTCATACTACAATAAGGGCAGTGATGAGTCTTAGTGACTCGAAACCATAGAGGATGAGGAAGAGTTGGATATAAAGCCCTTGTGGCTTACGATCAGAAAGGTTGTAGAGTAGAAGATTTCATGTTGAAAATCAGTGTGACGAAGTACCGTGTAGTGATATCGAGTAATGATACCGAGTTGTCGGTTAGGTGTATACTTGTGTTACATGTATTACACTGTACTTGTTTATTAGTAGTTTAGGTATCGGTAGATACCAGTGTAACTACAGAAAGGATACTTGTAGTTATTAATAATGAAGTATAGCTGGTTTGATTGTTATATTCACCAGTACTTATGAGTTTTTGCAGGGAATAACTACACCCACAAGTTGGGTGATGTATTATATTTTAAATAAGTTATTCATGTCCTTTTATTGTTACTCACTAAGCTTTGTAGCTTACGTGCATGTGTTGTATTATGTGCAGATTAATAGTTGTAGCGCCCGGCTCGGATCGTGGGATGATTCTCAATGATAACTTCTTGTAGTTTTCCAGAGCACACAAGTATCCAATTATACTTTTGATGTTATAAAAGCGAAATTTTTTTTTGTATACTCTGTGCTGAAACTGGCTGTTACATGCACCAATGCTATAAACTTTAATTATACGATCCAATTTTCGTTAAATATAGACTAGGTTGAGTTTTGTAATTCTTTTGTCGTTGAAATATTGTAATGTATTGTTCTCCAATTAAATATGGATCAAAACTCCTATTTTTTTCCTATAAGTCGCACTCTTGGCTTATGTTATTAAAGCTTCATCAAAACGACATAATCAAGTTAAACTGTCAGTTAAGTATGATAGTTAAACAAATTCATCATGCCATGCCATAAATGCGACATAGCATGCTATACTCACATCATGTTGATGTTGTGTTGCATCTTCTTCAGCAATAATTTAAGTTGCCTAATTATTGTGTCCTTAATACATAAACATCACATGATTCATGTGCCTTCAATGACATCTAGCATTATGCCTAAGTAAGGATGTTCTACATCCATTTTGATCACCTAGACAATATTATTATATGTGTTGCACAAAAATTTCTAGATTTTAACATGATATTTATGACATTCCTTGTCATGATTAATTTATCCAAAAATATGTTTACAGATGTATGATCCCATTATGATTTGACTACCCATGTAATCAAACTTAAAATATTATAACACTTAAGACATTATATTTCGTTCTTAATATCTTCTAATTTTTTTCCCACATCTAGTCATTTGTCAATGTCTGTGAACTTATATTCATTAACCATTAAGTCGCAAGTCTCATTTCCCCATATCATTTCATGTTTTGCCTAGTTTACCACTTAAGCATTGTACTTTCTAAACCAATTCTTTTTCATACACACTTAATATTTTCCTTTACGTAGTTCCCAACATTGTTACTTATCATTAGAGTATCATGTTGGTCCATTTAATATCACATTTTACATAGTCTTTACACTAGTTATATTTGGGGTGCGACTCTTTCAAAGGTTAATGTACAATCTAGTAAAACATGCACTAAAAGAATTTCATATTTATACACCCATAATGATTCACTGTTTTAATATAGCTAATTGCTATATTTTCTATAGGTTACATTTATTACATTTACATAACAATTTCAACAAGCATTAGTAATAATGATTACCCTTATGACACAAAACCTTAAATATGAACCCTCACTTCATATCAAGATAAAAGGTCGTAAACTCGTAATTTTGATATCGTACATTTGATTCAAAGTACAAGTCAACAAAAATCATGTTGAAATTATTCGAATTTGGCATCATATGCTAGAAATATCCTAATCATGTCTTATAAGTTCACATGGAATGAAATGGAGTAAAATTAGATATTTTTTGAGTTTATTTTATGAAACCCCATTGTTCAACCCAAGCCAATGACCCCACGAGAGTTACCAATCAAGGTATATGTTTTTGTACACGTCATGTGGCTCGTGTGACATCCATATTGCAATAGTGTCTTAATCATCCCTCTTATATGATCTACAATGATTTTTATTGATGCTAATAAGCTGTGTAACTTACCAACTGATCCAGGTTACTGACTTAGTAAAAAAATAGCCTTAAATACAATAAAATATCTATCAAAGCCAAGGGTCGAATCCACAAGGACCTTATGTCTAGCAAGTAGATCTCAAGTTGTTTAAGACACACTAAAAACATATTAATTGAGTAAAAAGGGTAACTACAAAAAGGTTTGATACATTATGTAAAAAGGATGATCGCTTGTAGTTTTAGTTTTAAATCCAATGTAATATTAAGTTGGCCAATTACAATATCTTAAATTTGCTTAAGTTACATACACATAACAAGTATCAATTATCTCTAAATCAATGTATAACTATGATTTTCTGCACCCTACCATCCTACATACTGTTAGGGATGCTTTGGCATAGTGGAGAGAATTACTTATGAATCTGCTTAAACTTAGAAGGATAACTAGTTTAATAGCAACAAGTAACCAAAAGATTTTGAATGATTCATAAACATAAACATGTAATAATTTTTCAAACAAGTCTAACATAATCTATTGCCTAAAATTAATATGAAAAGGAATTTAAAGCCTATACCGGTCGCGATCATATGAGACATTAGTTGTTAATGATTGGTAAAGACGAAGCCATGGTGTTAAAGATGAACATCCTTTCAGTGTTGACTTGATCTTCATGGTAATCATTAAGATTGATTGAATGAGGATTTGGTATTGGTACATTATGGATTCGATGTTTTTAAGCAAGTTTTTTAGAACCCTTGGAGGCTATGAAAACCGGGTAAAACCTCTAAGGAATGATGAAATAGGATGAGGCAAACTTCCATTCTTATAGATATTCTGAAATATGATACTCGTAGCTTAGGCTTCTATGTCATATGTCTATTCTTTACCAAAATTGCTCCAAAATATGCCAAAGACATTAGGCATCCCAAAATGACATACTACGATGCTAATGGGGTTCTTTTATTTTTCTTCAATTTCTCCTCTCATCTATGACCCCTCATATTGACCATCTTTAACCATATCCTTTCTTTTCAAAATATTTTGGGTAACATCAATCATAGGAATAGAAAGTCAGGTACCACTAAAACATTGAGGCATGGTCAATCTACCTAAACACATCCTTTTTGCCAAATACTTATTTTGGTTCACTCTGCATACATTTCAAGTCTTGTTTTCCCCATGGATATGTAATTTTCACCTGTGTCGTTTACTTTTTGACGTCAACGCATATATTCCAAAAATATTTCAAAGTAGAGTAATTCTTGGGTAAAAAAAATTAAATCTATGTTAATTACAATGTTTTACTTTAAATCAAAATGGCCCGATCAAACCTCCCGAATTTATCTCCTTCTCTTCTAGAGAAAGACTCAACAAAATCACGACATTCCAGAGTTGTCCTTATACTGGTTAGTGTTCAAATGAAATTGTAAAAAATAAAAGACATGTAATGCTTTTGTGTCAAAAATTGCTCATCTAGAAAATTTTCTAAACTTGTAAATGACTATGATATATTCTTTACATCAACAATGAAAAAAAACACATTTACAAAATCTATATCTAAAGTTCTCTTGCTAACTAGCTAACTGGTTAGGCTCATTACATAAGATCCATTTCTAAAGTCTATCAACAAATTTAAGTATGGTCAGTACCACTCAACGGACCAACCCATACACTATTATAGATTGAATATCTTCATTATCAGCCTTCTTTGTTTTCATAATATTGTGTTCTTTTTAAAGTTCCTATCGAATATTTTCCTTACATTTTTTGCATGTTCCATTTTTACTTTGTGATTTGAACCTTTTTGGCCACTTTCAATCATTTGCATGTAGGAATTTTCCTATTTCATACTCAAGAAATTTTCCTTTATGAACATTTGTGCAGTTAGTGACTTTTTCAGATTTGCTCAATATCAAAATACACCAATTAGGGAGTCCCTCTTATAATCCCAAATGAGCTGTTGTATATTTGACTAAGTAATAAAATCTCGATGACCCATGTTGCCCAGTTGAGTCTTTAGTGTGAAATGCAGTAGATACTGGTCGGAAAACTCTTTTAGTTTCAAAATCTTAGTGTTTCAATTTAACAATAATTTAGTTATTCTTTTCAAACCAGTTAAGCAACCAATATATCCATCATAAACTTTTAATTTAGAAACCAATTTTACACATAAATTGACTGCACGGACCCCCTCCCAACATTGAGATTTGGAGCATCCAAATCACAACACCTATCATCAATCACCATCCTCGCATAGACACACAGAAAAATCGATGAACTCATTAGAAGAGATTTGGGTAGGGGTAATAAATTCACATAAAGTTTTCATTTAAAGTTTTGAAATTCGTTGGAATTAAATATCAATCATTCAAAGTTTAATCGAGTTTAAGGGTCCAACATAGTTTAAGGATGATTGATATTTAATTCCAACTATGGGTATATTGGTTAATTATATTATATATCGGAAGGAATGAAATAAAAATAATAAGTTTTTTTTTTTTTTTTTTTTTGATTTTGGTTTTGGACATGTAAGTTTAACTAAATAATTAAAAAAAAAATTACATATAATTAAACGGGTTATATTGACATCATTTTAAACCCCAAACCTACCTATTTGATATGTGCCGTTTAATTAAACACTTTACCCTCATCGTGTTGGGTTCGTATGTGTGTAGATTCCTCCGTTGATATGTTCTGTACAGGAATACACGATGCCTGTAGAAGAGACCTGCGGCCAAATCCACGAACAATCAAGACATTAGCGGTGCGGCAAATACCCTGTACAGTCGCGGAAATCGTGTAATTTGAGGGATAAAGAGTGAAAGTTGCAAAAATCAATGGCGATTCTGTACGCTCTCGTTGCCAGGGGCATGACGGTGTTGTCGGAGTTCAGCGCTGTGACGGGTAACACCGGAGCCATTGTCCGCCGGATTCTCGAGAAGTTGCCGGCGGTGGCCGAATCCAGGCTTTGCTTCTCTCAAGATCATTACATCTTCCATATACTCAGATCCGACTCACTCACCTTTCTCTGTATGGCCAATGACGCACTCGGAAGTCAGTCTCCTTCCTCTTCCTCTCTGTCTCTCTCTTTACCATATGCATGTTGCATGTATATGCGTTAAGCATGGAGAAGAGTACATGCGCATTCTTATTTAGATCATAATCTAGTTAATCGAAGATAGATTTTTGGGTCTCGAGATGATTTTATTTTAGGTTATTAGACTAAACGAACTTATTTGATCGATTCATATATGTTTCCCGATTATGTTCTATTACTTATGGATTTCCGGTTGTTGATTCATCGCGTACAAACAGTTTACAAATGAATCGCTATCTGTTTATGAGTTATTACTCTATCTTATAGTTCACTTGAAATTGTATTGATATGTGATTTCATCCAGGAAGAATCCCATTTTCATACTTGGAAGACATTCAGATGAGGTTCATGAAAAATTACGGTAAAGTGGCACAACATGCTCCCGCTTATGCTATGAATGATGAATTTTCAAGGGTCTTACATCAACAAATGGAGTTTTTCTCAAGTAATCCCAGTTCAGATACACTCAACCGTGTTAGGAATGAAGTTGGTGAGGCAAGTATTCTCTTTATAGTTTATACTGAAAACATAAACTAATTTTACTTTCAGTACTTCGTACCACATAGACTTTTGAATCATACCATGTGTACAGGTGCACACAGTTATGGTGGATAGCATTGAAAAGATATTAAATAGAGGTGAGCGGCTTGAACTTCTTGTTGACAAAACTGCTACAATGCAAGATAGTGCTTTCCATTTCAAGAAACAATCTAAGAGACTTCATAGAGCTCTTTGGAAGAAAAATGTCAAATTTCTGTAAGACTTGTTTGTTGAGTAAATTTTTGCAGTAGGCTAACTTTTCATCTTAATTAAAATTCTAATCATACTTACAAAAATATGATGATCTGTGACAGTGCTTTGCTGACATTCTTGGCATTTTTGTTCCTGTACATATTAATCGCGACATTTTGTGGAGGGATCTCTCTTTCATCCTGCAAATCTTGAATTCATTTATTGAGGTATGTTATAAATTCTTCTCCATAATTATAACTTGTTAATGGTGTCTTAGCTTCTATTTTTTATGATCTTTTATATGTGCACACTTGAGTCTTGCATCTCATTTGTAAACTATGAAAGTAAATATGTTTATTTTAGCATTTTATAACTGAGTTTCCAGTTTGAATAAGATATAGAAAACTTATCTGGTAACTCTTGTATTTGGCTTTTGTTTACAAGAAAATCATTACCTTGTAGAAGAGCAAAAACAGCCAATGTTTACAAAGAGAAAAAATTTTGGACAATAAAGGTGTATGTTAATATAAGCAGGTTGTTGTAACCGCTTCACGTGGGTTTCTATACGTGTATCTCTTTGATTGGTTGTTGTTCTCTGCCGACTTTATCAAAACTTGTATATATAGTGGAGACACAATAGGTAACCTATCTTTTTGTGCATACTCATGCTTTCAACATTTTCTGAAATTTGGTTTACCAAAACAATACATACTAAGCTTAATGATTGTCTTGATTGCAAGTTACTTTTCCACATTCGCCATTGATATTTGTTCTCACCATTGGTATCAGAGCAGTGCTCATTCATATATTTAGGATCTTGGCTCATTCTCATTTCATCTAGATTTAATCTCGTTCTTAAATCTACTTTTTCTTCTTTGAAAATTGTTTTTGTGAGTATTTTGGTGAATCATTATGGGATTTCAATGGCTAGTTACAACCAAACTGCGTATAATGTTGCTAACGGTGTCGATTACAACATTCGAGCTCCAATCCTTGTACCAGAAGAATATATAGGGCTATTAGGATGGAAGACTCTCACTGCGTTAGATCCAGAATTTTGGAGATCCATCGAAGGTCCTCATGTGCCAGATGCTTCAATGTTGTTACCCTCTCTTAGTTGAATGTTAACGATGATGAATGTGTAGTTCATTGGTGATAAGCTCAAAATAGACAACGATATAGGTGTCGTAGAGAACTAAGATATGTCCTTATACCTAACATTTTTGCTCGCTTTCAAAACTGTAAGACGACACAAGGGATGTGAAATCGTTTTAAGGGTCTATATAAGGGTACATGAAAACAAAGGAAAATTTAAATAACTTACTTTCGGGATGAGTTTCGTAATAATTGTAACAAGCTTGAACGCTATAAAATTGTGAAAACTCAACAAGAAATCGATGTTATTTTTCTACACTCTCTCCTAAAAGAGTGGAGACTAGTTTCAATGATGATCAAGGAACACGAGAACTTAGATTCATATGACTTGTATGATTTATACAGTGTTGAAATCTCATGAAGATTACATCTATGATGGTTCTTTAAATTAATCATTCATATATAGATCTATTGGCCTTGATGGCGAAGAATGATAGAAGCAAGTCTATCTCACATTCGGAAGCACCACAAGATGTTTTTGAATCTTCTAAAAATGAAAGTGTAGAGGTTGATGGAAACGAGAGTTTAGGTGATGAGATGGCTTTGTTGGCAAATAACTATTCTAGAAACAAATTCTACAAGAAGTTAGGATCAGGAAGCAAAAATTATTCCTTAGACAAAAACATTTCTAACACTTTGAATTTGGAGAAGAAAAGTGCAAGTAGGAAAGATGAAGTTGTTTATGCAAAAAAGACACTTGCAGACTTAGGATATGATTGCAATCATCGTGGAGGAAAAAACCATCTAGCATGTGATTGCATGCTTCAAATATAAATGAAATGGATGTGAAGGCCAAATATGCAGCCTAATATGTGATGAAGCATAAAACTACCTTGGAAAAAATGTTTAATAAGTACTTATTTGTTGGTTAACAATGATATTTGAGATATGAAAGTGCGGTCTTCTAATGGCGATGAGATGAGGCATCATACACGATGGTTCATCGACCGCTGGTTCCCCATGCTCGAAAACTTTTGATGGGATATGTTACTAATGACGCTAAAAGTGTTTGAATAGCCTTAGGACAAGCCCTCAGTACTACGTTAAAGGAAACCAAGTTAGCAAAGGAGGAAATAGTCAATGTTCCGACAATAGTAAATAAGAGGATTTTGAGGATAGAAGAGTTAAAGAGAGAGATGAATATTTTGAATGATGATCAGATACTACATAGAAAATTTTGTTATTACAACAAAATATTTTAGTAACATCGTGTAACGACCCAATTTTTTTAAATATGAATAATTATTTTAATTATAACTCAAAAATGTATTAGAGTTTTAAAATCAACTAATGTAATCAAAATGTGAAAGTCTAAACTCGGGTTACAATTAAATGTCAAAAAGAAAAAATAAAAATCGTGTAAGCTGAGAATGCAGGAAACGAGTAGTCACGATGGGTTCTTCCCTCTGACTACCCCGGAGGGTCCTGAAAATGTTAAATGAACAATAGGTAAACGCAATGCTTAGTGAGCATATACCTTACGTACACATTAAATCAATCTCATACATGGTTTTCACACTAATCAAATAGCAAATAAACACATAACACTTGATACATAGTTTGTCACACATCTCTTAACACATAATCTAAAACACAGTACATGACGTTGGTACTAACTTTCTGATACTAGTTATGAAACGGGAAATGTTTAACAGACGTGCGAGATGGCAAGAGGAATACCTAGTGGCACAATCATCCCCCGGCAACTCCTAACCCTACCATTTTTCTCTACCTACTGCACCCTCACCGCAACTTCTCTCTCTTACTGGCCTCTCCATTCTCTATGGTTCTGAAGATGAACACCAGCACCATCCCTCATCTCCTTTCTTCTCTGATGATTAAACACCGGCAGCAGCGAGCAACCTCGCTAGCACCTTCTCTCCTTGTCGGTTTCTGCCTCACGAATGTTCTCTCTCTCTCTCTCTCTCTCTCTCTCTCTCTCTCTCTCTCTCTCTCTCTCTCTCTCTCTCTCTCTCTCTCGGACTATTGGTGCAACGACGAACCACAAAAATTGAAGTGTGCGTTCGAGGAAAAAACTTAAGATCGAGTGGAAGGGAAGGCTCAACAGATTGTTTGGGATGAGGGTAATCACTTGGTCGCATGATATTATCTCAATTGAGAGTCATGCAAGCAAAATCCTGAAATTGCACACTACCCCCTCACGCCCAAGTTTCCCAAGTTGGCACTTTACCTTAACTCAAAAAGGTATTGAAGTAACGGTTTTCAAGATTACCACATTTAGTCCCTAGACTTAATTGCAACTTTTTAATTATTATTATTATTTTTATTATTTATTACTATTATTATTTATTACTATTATTTATTTATTTATTTTATATTTTATTTACCATAAATAAATTGTCATTTTCTACAAATAATAATAATTGAAATAGCTATCTACAAAAATGATACGTTACAACTCTCCCCCACTTAACATAAATTCGTCCCTGAAATTCAATTCTCACATAACTTGTCTACTTGATGTTAATCCCGAGGAACACATGGTTCCTTGCATCATACTAAGCTATACCATCAACAATAAGCACTTATTGCCCAATATGATCCATACTGATATAGTTTATGTACTTCCTTTCATACAATATCTTGTAATGGGGCATACTAATAATGTCCTAACTACCCTTAAGAGAATAATACATGTATGTCGTTTTTTCTCACACATCTCTAGGACCTTCTCAGAGATGTGACATAAACCTGGTGTCTTAACTGATTACATAACTAGCACTTCGCATCGGGACACATACTTCATGACACGGATGTCTAAGTTCCCTAAAAGGAAACTTCCTTGTATTTAACTGAATGGTACCATGGTTAAACTATTTCCTATATGTAATATCTCCCCTGCTATTTTGGCAGCATGCTACTCCTTCTACAACTTAATAACCCTAACATTTCATATGTTGTTGCGCATTCACCATTCTGATTTGTCCATAAATGACTTACATGTAACTCTTGAGGTTTACCCGTTCACTACATGACAAGAATTCTTATAATAAGTTGCACCATCCTTTAATAACTTATCTTCAATATGCTAGCTCTGAACGTTTTGGGTACTATTTTGTCATCCAAGGGGTGATTTAACATAAACTGTAAATCAAAGCTGCTATTATGTTTAAAAGGTTTGAAAATATTCAGTTAAGTTATATAAAAACATAATTACTTCTTACTTAACAAAATATCGTTTCTAGTAAGCTATATATAAACGGTATACTTAACAAAATATCATTTCTAGTAAGGTATACATAAACTATAACGTATAGTAACTTATACATTTTGTCCAAGAAAAACCTTATATATTCAAAATTTGTATTTTTAACCGGTGGGATATGAATGTAATCCATAAATTTAAGAGAGCTAAATATTTTGTCTATAACTTGTACAACATCAATCTATCAAAATACGAGTATATATACAATTTAATAGTACTATAATGAAAATAGTTGAGTTAAAATCCCCTTATCATGATCTTATTACTTTAAACATATTAAAAAACGTGATGTGTCATAAAATACTATTACTTCAACAAAAACATTGAAAATCTCTTAGTTGAAGAATCTGTTTAACAACTTATAAACTTGGAAATAGGCTTTGCTTTCTAACATAAAATCAATTTGAAAACCATCATTCTGGTTCTTAAAACTTATTTGACCTTCACCTTTGCTTTAAAAAAATACTTTATCAAAACATTTCTTAATACCATTCAAAATTTAAGTCGTTACTATCAAGACATTATTACATTATTATATAATCTTTTCAAGACTTATCCTTTCTATTTTCATCGGTCAGCTTTTGAGGTTCTAAGTCCTACCCATTTCTTCTCAGTATGATGCTAACTTAGAGTGTTTGCTCTATCTCTATGAGTGTCCCATAAGTCGTCTCTAGGTCTGTATTTCCATGAAACTTTAAGCAATCAGATGTCTTCGATGGTATTACCATCACTAGGTCTTGCACTACCCTATATATATATATATATATATATATATATATATATATATATATATATATATATATATATATATATATATATATATATATATATGTACGTACGTGGAATAATGTATGACTCCAGTTTAGTTTAGTTAAGAACTTGGATAAGATTTTTAAACGAGTCAAGAGATGATATAAGAGGTGAGTGGAAGGGGGTAAAACCCTGGTTGTTAGTACGCGTGAACATGCGTAAGGTCGGATGTTGTAGAGGTGATCATTGCATATTGTATCATTAATGCTTAAGTGCGAAACAAGATACATGGAACTTGTAGCTTGACAGATGCTGATAGCAAGGCTTATAGGGTAGGGCAAGACCTAGTGATGGTAATACCATCCAAGACATCCAATTGCTCAAAGTTTCATGGAAATACAGACCTAGAGACGACTTAGAGGACACTCATAGAGATAGAGCGAACACTCTAAGTTAGCATCATCCATGGGTAGGACTTGAACCTCAAAAGTACACTGATGAAAATAGAAAGGATAAGTCTTGAAAAGATTATATAATAATGTAATAATGTCTTGATAGTAACGACTTAAATTTTGAATGGTATTAAGAAATGTTTTGATAAAGTATTTTTTTAAAGCAAAGGTCAAGGTCAAATAAGTTTTAAGAACTAGAATGATGGTTTTCAAATTGGTTTTATGTTAGAAAGCAGAGCCTATTTCCAAGTTTATAAGTTAAACAGATTCTTCAACTAAGAGATTTTCAATGTTTTTGTTGAAGTAATAGTATTTTATGACACATCACGTTTTTTAATATGTTTAAAGTAATAAGATCATGATAAGGGGATTTTAACTCAACTATTTTCAATATAGTACTATTAAATTGTATATATACTCGTATTTTCACAGATTGATGTTTTACAACCTATAGACAAAATATTTCTCTTCTAATATATATATATATATATATATATATATATATATATATATATATATATATATATATATATATATATATACACACACACACACACACACACACACACACACACACACTTATGATTGGTAACTACTTGTATGACTTGTTATTCATCTTTTGATTACACCTTTAAATATGTGGTTGTTTTTTAGTAAATTAAGGTGAAATTTGGAAGTAAGAAATCGGGTGTCACACGATGTCATCTTAGGCATGTCGTGGCTTAGCTAACTTGGGGAAATTATCGCGGATTTTTCCATAGCCCAGCTTGCATTCACTCATCAAGGTCGTCAAATTGTCTTATATGGGGAAGCCTCTTCCACACCAATCTCACTAACTCACTCCACCTGCTTCTCCGTCAAGATGTTATAGACTTCATGCAAACACTCATCTGCGATCCGGTCAAGTCCAAACCTTCGCCTACTTTTCCTTCTACTACCACCACAGACCCAAACATTGAAGCCTTACTAGCCACCTACAGTTCCATTTTTGAACAACCATCCCACCTACCACCTCAATACACACATGACGAGCGAATCAATACCCTCCCTTATGCACCCCATGTTAATGTTAAACCGTACCGCTACCCGCACTATCAAAAAATATATTACGAAGCTCATCACATACATGCTCAGAGATGGTATTATGTGACCCAGCCTAAGCCCATACTCTTCCACCGTTCTCCTCATTAGAAAAAACAAAGATAGTTAATGGAGATTTTGCGTTAACTATCGCGCACTTAACGCGGTTATCGTTCGAGATCAATTCCCGATTCCCACCGTTGATGAGCTTCTAGATGAACTACACGGTGCATGCATCTTTTCCAAAATAGACCTTCGAGCGGGATATCACCAAATCCTGGTGGCACAACCGACACACACAAAACCGCCTTCTACACCGCCCATGGCCACTACGAGTTTCTCATAATGCCATTTGACTCATCCAATGCACCCTCCACCTTCCAGACAGCTATGAACGACCTCTTCCATGCCGAATTACGTCGTTTTGTACTCGTATTTTTCAATGACATTCTAGCCTATAACCCCTCAACCGACGCCCATTACTCACATTTACGACATGTTTTTCATATATTGGCATCAAACTCATATTTTGCGAAAATATCCAAATTTGTTTTTGGTGTCACACAAGTGCATTATCTTGGTAACGTCATTTCACAAGAAGGAGTGGAAGTTGAGAAGGAAAAAATTGAATCTATCCAATAGTGGCCAATCCCAACCTCCATAACCAGTTTAAGAGGATTCTTGGGCCTTAGCGGGTATTACCGCCGTTTCGTCAGGGACTACGCAAAGATCGCCGCCCCTTGACGGACCTCCTACAACAACAACGATTCCATCGGACACCAGAAGCCATCGTAACTTTCACCGCACTCAAAACGACGATGATAAGACTTCCGGTTCTCGCACTACTCGGCTTTTCAATTCCCTTCGACGCATCATGAGTCGGTATTTGAGCCGTATTATCTCAACGAGATCATCTGATAGGTTTTTTGTAAAAAGCTTTGCATCTGAAGGCAAATGGCTTCCACCTACGTTCGAGAACTATATGCTATCACCAAATCCGTAAAGTGATGGCGTTCAATACCGTGTGGCGGACACCTTAATCTGTATCGAAGAACCACAACTCTTGGTTCTTACAACACCGACACAATTGTGGTTATAGGAGCTTCACAACCATTATGCAACCAAACCACAAAGCAGCTACATGCTCCACGTAATTCAACAGGAGCACATACCAAAACACAAGGTTCATGATGGCATCGTTTATGTCGAAGACAGAAAATTTGTCCCAAAAATTCCGAGCCTCGAGAAAAAGCTACGGGAGGAATTTCATTCATCCTCCCTTAAAGGGCACTCTGGTATTATATGTACTATTTCTCGCCTTCAAAGCTCCTTCTATTGCCCTCAAATCCGCCAAGACATGACAAAATTCGTCAGTGAGTGCTTACCGTGCCAACAAAACCAAAGATCGACCCATAAACCTTAAGGTCTCCTCCAAACCATTACCAATTCCGAACCTAGTGTGGGACGAACTATCGATGGACTTCATAACCCATTTACAACCTTCTCACAGAAACACGACCATATGAGTCATTGTTGACCATCTCACTAAATTTGCACATTCCATTGCCTTACCGACCAATTTCACAGCCACATCCCTGGCTACACTATTCCTTCACCAAATATACCGCTTACACGGGGTACCAAACACAATCCGTTCGGATAGAGACCCGATTTTTTAAGTCGATTTAGGAAAGAGTTGTTCACTAAACTGGGCACCAAACTTCTACACTCAAGTACCTACCACCTGCAAACCGATGGCCATGCAGAAGTGGTAAACCATTGCCTTCAAGCATACCTATGTTGCTTTGCAAGAAACACTCCTAATAAATGGCATAAGTACCTACTTGGCGGAATTTTGGTACAACACCTCGTTTCATAGTGGTATCAAGATGACGCCCTTCCAAGCCTTGTATGGACGCCCACCCCTTAGGATACCTAACTATACAATCTGGTCTTCGTCCCACGCTTCAATCAATGCTACATTACTCGAACATCATAAAGTCATCAGTACGATCAAAGAAACTTTAGGTGCAACCTAACAACGGCGAGTCAAGCAGTTTGATGTTGGCGATCTAGTTTTCCTACGACTACGAGACTATCGGCAATCCTTAGTTCAGAAACGTATGTCACAGAATCTAAACTTACGGTTCTACGGGCCCTTTCAGATTACAGAAAAAATCGGGAAGGTAGCCTACCGGCTACAACTTCCACCAGGTTTGAAGATCCATTCGGCATTCCACGTATCATTATTGAGACCTTAAAGGGGATATACTCCAACAGCAACCACATAAGTGCCAGAATTCACCACTAGCAACAACATTAAAACCATTCAAGCAGAAGATCATAACCTTGAGGACAATGTTCAAGCAAAAGAGGGGGAGTATTGTTGCGGCCCCATCTGCCACGGCCCAGGTTAGTACAAACTAGTAGCCCAGTCGAGAGAAGAGGATTCTGACGCGTTTATTGTATTGAAGAGCAAGTCAAAAGTAGTTGAATTCACAGAGGAATGGATCGACTTCTCAGCAACCATTTCCCTTTTCTATGCATGCATGTAACTAGGCTTCCACGTTTCCTATTTTGTAGCAAAATGAAATACATCAGAAAATTGCTCCAAGTCGTATTTCTTCCTTTTCATTTCTGGGAGACTGACCATCTCAAAGTCAGTCTAACATCTATAGACCAACTTTTTAGTAGTGCAACGTTGGAGGAAAACAAACATAACTATCCGAGGTTTATTGATTTGGTGTCTTCAACCTATTGTTGGGTTGTGCGGAGAGAAAGGAACGTGGTATGCTTAAGAACAATAAGGAAAGTGGCATATGATTAGCTAATCCTCTTAACGAATGTCGTGTGCTATGTTCGGCCTAACACCTCGCTAGTTGATCTTTGATGAGTTTGTCAGTTCCAGTGGCGGACCTAGAACAAAATCCCAGGGTAGCATGCCAAAAAGTTTACACTACGCTTAGGCCAGAAAATTTCTCAAAAAAGTTACACTATGCTGCAATTTTGACTCGTAGGTCCGTCCATTGCCTAAGTACACATCTCATTTTTGACAATAGAAACATTAATCCTAAACTATACTTATTTAATTCATGGATCAAAGCGCAAATTCTATGAACCCCAAATCTTCTCCTAGTTTCTTCATACCAATCTTATTTTTCTTGATAAAAATTATAAATATGGAGTTAACAAAGTCTAGTTCGATAATAAGCCCATATTTTTCTTCCACGAGAATCCCTGCTTATTTTGAAGGTGTAATTCTTTCTAAAACAAAGTGAATGTGTGCATGTGTGTGCTTGTGAGTGGCGATTTCAAGCTCCTTTTCGTTGATGATGCTACTCGATTTCCCAATTGAATAAATGAGACATTGAAACTGGGCTAATTCATTTCGGTCACTTTAATTTAAATTTGATTGGGGTTAATTTTCACATGACACATTGAATTGGGCTATGAATTTTTGAGTTTGGACTTTAATTTTAGAATTAAAAGTTTTTAAGGGTAGTCCAATTATTTTCCATAGTAACACAAATATATAATAATTTTTTTTTCCAAATTTTTCCTATTTCTTAAGAATATTTCAGGAGTAGCACGGGCACCTGCATAGGTCTGTCATTACATATTCCAATATATAAATACGTGGATAAATAAGAAACATTCCAAAAACATGGATATTGCGTTATTACGGGTGTACACTACATACGTCCCCTCCAATTAATTAAATGAAACGTTTAGGCCTTGTTTGGTAGAGAGAAATAGCAAAAGAGAAATGGAAATAGCTTTAAATCTCTGGTTTGGTTGCCGTTAAAAAGAAAGAGAAAAGGAAAAGAATTGATTCCAATTCCATCTAATTAATTCCCTAATAATTATAGAGAAATGGGGAGAAAAGAGCCCCTGAGAAATAGAAAAAAAAGCGGAGAAATATTTTTACCCTCCTTCGAACCCCGCCAACAACATTACGCCATCTTCTCCTTCAATAAATCGTGCGATAGGCCGATAGCTTCTAAATTGGCCCAGCTTTCTCACGTTTCCTGCGAGCCTACCCTACCATCGATGGCAGATTGCTTTTACGAAAGCCTATTTTCACATACGAGTTCTTGAAGGTAACAATTAATCTTGACTTTTAATCATTGTTGTAGGTTTTAATTCTCGATTCTTGCTGAGGTTTAATCATTAATTCATTGCTGTGAGATTGCTTCTACGTCATCAATTGCATAATCGATGATAATTCTTGCTGATAGTTTTAATCTATGCTTGTATGTTCCGATTTTAGCTTGCTATTAGTTTTGATCTCCTCTTTTTATGTTCCGACTTTGGCCGTCGTACTCTATTCTTTATTCAATACTCTTGAGTATTGAGTCTTTATTCAACACAATAATGAAAAATCAAGAAAAAAACTAAAATATCATTAATAAATTATTAGCCAACGTAGAGTTTAAAGCATTGTTAATTAACGTAGAGTTTAAAGCATATATTGAAAGTGATAAAAATCTAGAATTTGACCATTGTTAGACAACGTAGAGTTTGAAGCATCTTGATATACTAATCAATAACTTGCATATCTCAATAAATAAAATTTGTAATAACATATTATATGTCAAAAAACTCATTTCCATTTCATTCATTACCACAACCAAACAAGAGAAATGATTCTCAACAATATTTCTCTGGTGAATTCTCTGTTATACCAAACAGTGTAATCAATTCCCTTTCTCCAATTCAATTCTCTTTCCCTGCATTTCCATTTTCTCTTGCAATTTCATTTCTCCGTACCAAACGTTCCCTTAATAGTGTTTATTGGCCCGGTGGGTCCTTGCCAACCCATTAGGCATCTCTCTCTCTCTCTCTCTCTCTCTCTCTAATAGTACAAACATAGTTTTAATGGGATAATTACCAAGAACAGTATTTACGGGACATCCAACAATATGAAGTTTGAATTTTATTAGTTTTACCAACTTACAAAGAGTTGTCTTCTTGTTGAACGGTCTAAAATTTGTCTAAATAAAACAGATAATCTTGTATATACATCACGAATTAGTTGAACACTAATGCTGGATCCATAGTTATTCCCAAAAAAAAAAAAAAAAAAAAAATTGTCGATGTCATTAAATATAGTATAAAAGTGATATTATAATGTTACATGATTACAAACAGAATAAGTCATGTTTTGTTTTTCATTATAAAACTCATATTCTCAAAATTATATATATATATATATATATATATATATATATATATATATATATATATATATATATATATATATATATATATATATATATATATATATATATATATATATATATATATATATATATATATATATATATATATATATATATATATATGATTCTTATAATAGAGATCATACAAATGAATATGGTTCAAGATATGTCTCATTCTTGCACCATATTCATTTGAAACCTCCACCTCTTCATCTTTTAACTAATTATTAAAAATCATTCAAGAGTTTTTTAACTTATATATTATAATTATTAAGTACTTAAACTAATAATGATATAATTTATAAGTATCAAATGAACGGTAGTTGAATAGTCTTTTTTTACTATAAAAGAGGACAATCATTTGAGTAACACACAAATACAAATTACATACAAAGTGAGAAAAAACATATAGAAAGAAGAATGTCAAGGTTTTAAGATATTTGTGTTAGCTTGAGTTTTTTTGTTTTTTTTTTTTTTATATATATTTCGAGCCATCTTACGATGATCATCAACCATTATCGACGAAGAAAATGTGTGTGTATGAAACACATTTCACAATGAAATTATTATATTTTACTATATTTTATGCTTATTTTGTAACTCAAACTTAAGCTTATGTAATTAGTTGATGATTTGGATTCTTATTTGAGATTTTTAGCATTCTTATTTCATCAATTAGAATAGTATACATCTTCATGTAATACAAGCTTTGATATTTTATTATCATATGTTATGTTTGTAATTTATAAAATAAAATCTTATTTATATATTTGGGTGTTTCGTATTTTGAAAGAACTTTATACATAATTAGTTAAATAGATATTATATTTTAGAATTTATATTTCAACGAACATTCAGGAAAATTATAAAAAAAACACATGAATGCTTGAAGAGATTATTGAAAAAAAAAATAAGCAAGTAGATCAATAAATAATTGTTCTTGCGTTTCTAATAAAAATATAATTAATAATTTAATTTGATTGAAATGAATGATTTTACAAAACACGTTGTAAATCATACATATAATCAATACTTAAATTTGATTAAATTGAATAGTTTTTACAAAATCCTTAGTTTATCATGTATTATAATTATCTTTTAAGAAATGAAGTTTGCTAATGTGTAAATACATTTTACAATTACCTGCATATTATAATTATTAATAGAGGTATTTTTACTTCAATCACATTTATTTAAAACATTTATAACTTTTCATGTTCTTTTTAATAATAATGTTAACGTTAGTTTATAATTAACATATTACGATAAATTATATACTATATTGATATTATAACTTGAATCATGGTAATTCATTTTAAATAAATATTAGTTTTTAATTTTTTTAAAAAGATAATGAAACATGATTTTAATTTTATTGTATATGTAATTTTTAGAATCAAATGTACGTAAAAATATGATTTTAGTATGTTTATTAAATCAATACACACATTATCATTAGTTTGTAATCGTAGATATTATGACAAAGTTAGATATTATCACATTAATTAATGTATTTTATTTTAGTTAAACACTAACATTTAGTTGTTTAAGTGTTGACAGTAAAAATATGTTAGTTCATTATCAATAACTCTTAAAAAATTGCACGGTATAGATTCCAACTATACTATGATTTCTTTTTTTATTTTAACCATTATCCTGAAATTTCTTATTGTTTATTTATTATGATATTATTTAACTAATTATTTCTTTATTTTTTTATTTTTTAAAACGAATGCATTGATATAAGATAATTCATTAGTGATACATCAACTTTTCGTTTCTTATATACAATTGGTAGTACATAGTAGATAACAATGACTTAGAAATTTTTTAACAAACCATATGTATTATTATTTTAACAACATAATTTTGTTCCTACGCAACGCGCGGGGATTCGCCTAGTATATATATATATATATATATATATATATATATATATATATATATATATATATATATATATATATATATATATATATATATATATATATATATATATATATATATATATATATATATATATATATATATATATATACTAGTGGGGTACCCGTATAATAGGACGGGTATGAATACGGGATAATTTGAATAGTTTTTCTAAAACAAATAACTTTTATTGTTAATTAATTTTCTTTCAATAAATAATTTTAGACAGCGATTTATTTTATTTGAACAGTAAATATAAATATGACAATAAAAAACTCATCGATATTGTATTGGTCCAACGCGAAGCTTATCCAATTTGCATATCCATTTATGAGTACATAGTATTAAATCCATATCAATTAACTAAATTAATCACTCGAACCCTTATCTAATATTTTCAGTCATCTAGAACCGAACATAAAAAATGAATATTTTGTATTACAATAAAGTCTCCGGTTGTATGAAAACATAATGTTATATAAAAGGTGACGGCAAATAAGTGGTGACAGGCAAATAAGTGGTGACGACAAATAACTCTGTTTCGAAAACATGTTATATTTCAAATCGATAATGGATAACATAGATTTGATCCAAACTGTTGAATATTTTGTGGTTGGAAGATTTTTAGCGGATTTGGATTGTAAAGAACATAGCAATGTTTATGGCATGATTAGGCTATCGGGTATGCACGACACTTCGAGGAGACCAACAACATAGCCAAATCAGCGCCACCTCATCACCTCATCAGGATCAGGACACACCTAAAGAAATGTCCAACAGTCTAGGACTCCTTTCAATTTCTACGTCATCATTTAATTTATATTTTTTGTAATTAAAATAATACATTAAATTAATTAAAATAACACATTTTATTAATTAAAATAAACATTAAATTAATTCTAATAAAACATTACATTAATTAAAATAAAAACATTAATTAAAATAAAATATTGAAAAAAACCTAATTATCGTTGTCGGGTTCGTCATCATATTGATTGTAGTATACATGCTCGGTCAAATCGTGTCGAAGATTGACATTCGTTTCCTCATTATGTCGGTTTCTTCATCATATTTTTTTTGCCTTTATTCTATGTCTTTTGACAGAACTTTCCCCTTCAGACGCAATGTTGCTTGCGACTTGCATCATTGTCGTGAAAAAATATCATCGCCTGACAAGTCGGATGAAGGAAAATTCAAAGCATTTTCCATATTTCAAATCTATGTTTGTAATGTTTTTAGGAGTGTGAAAATATGTGTGTGTGTGTGTGCGCGCATGTTAAATAATGAGGTATATTTATAAGGGTGAAAAATAATATTTTTTGTAATTACTTTTCTTTGTTTAATGCTTAGTGTTCTAACGTGTGCCAAGGAGAACGTAGGAGGACGGGGACGCCGGAACGCCTAGGAGGCGGTTTTCACCGCATCCTTGACGCCTACATGGTAGGATGCATCCAACGTGCTTAGTACATACCACATAGCCTTATAGGTAATGGAATGAACAATTCTTGTTTCATGATAATCATGTTCTGAATAACTCAATAAAGTTGACAACTTAACTTATTCTAATGAAAAATGTAGAAAAGTGTGTTTTATAGTTACTTTTGATGAATATTGGTGAGCTGTAACTAATGTCAATTGAATTCAAACGAACATCACAGTCAAATTTTTTGGTTTTAAATTTAAAATTCAATTATTTTTAATACATTATATAGATAAAAATTATCATTTGTTGTATTTTGGGTTTTCAAATTAGCATCGTGATAAACATAGATTTTGGAATTAGATTAATCCATTTCTTGTATTTTGGGTTTTCACGACTTCAGCTTAGTACTTTTTGCTTTAGTCATTTGCCAAATTAGTAATAACCGATAATATATATGAACCCATTTATAATAAAAATCACAAATATTGATAATTACACATTCATCATCTATAGTGTACTATATCCACTTGCTGGTTCCTTTTCAACGTTTCCAAATCCTACTGTTTAGATAGTCATAGAGATCATAAAACTTCAAGTTTTTTGCCTGTTGCACCAATAAAAAACATGCTAATTTGGTCTTTTCTATGATCTATTTAAGTCTAAAAAAAATCATTAAAAGAAGTATCACATTTTGAAGACTTTCATTTATGTTGGCTGGCTTTTGTGATCTCTATATGCTCATTAAGAGTTGCAACCAATATACACATATTGCAAAATCAAAATTCAATAGTTGAAGCTAGTTTTACACCCAAATCATGAATTAGAACATCAATAACCTACTTGAAAAACATCATGCATACAATATAACCTCCCTGTGGACTCAAAATAGAAAAAAGTCGATTACAGTCAACCATGATCAATCTCAACATCACCGCACCTCGTGATTCCGCCATACTACACGTATATGCCTAGATTTTGAGCAAATGGATACTACAAAATTGAATTAGTGGTGCTCTTGGGTTTGACAAGCCAATTCACCATGACACCTAGACATACACATCAGCCAAGTAAATGAGGTAGAGTCGACTAATCACAAGGATGCTTGAGAATATTTCATTTCAAGTGGGTTTGATTTTCTTTATCACCGCCTCTGTTCTTCAACGATTTTTCTCCACCTTGGAAACACATAAATACCTTGATAGTTGATATACACTTCCGCTTATCGTCTCAAATCGAGGATGTGAGTTTATGGGTATTCAAAGAAAACATCGTCTTGGAATAGCTACATTAGTTCTGGCATATATAAGTAAAGGAGAGATTTATAGAAGTGAAGAGACGTCCAAAAGTGATGAACGAACCAAATGGAATCATTAGTTATCCAAGAAAAATATAATTTTCTAATTTTTATTTATTTATTAGTATCGAATTGAGATGATACCAATTAATTTCTTATCCAAAAGAGAGTGTATGCGTTCAAGAAGTAAGATTTGTTGGTTTTTGCTTATATGAAATAAAGGCTCCCCATCCCACATTGGTAGAAGGATGAAAGCTTGGGAGGTTTCCAAGCTTATAAAAGAAGACAAAGGCTTTGGTTTCAAAACACCCCCAACCAACAATACATTATAATTGTTTGGTTAGTTCTTTCTTTTTCTTATTTTAGTGTGGTGAAAGTATTAGTTAAAACTTTGAGAGTGTTAGTGTAATTTGGGGGGAGGCTTGAGAGATTAGTCTATGTGATTATAACAATTTATCATATAGTGAATCTTTCTCTTTAAAGGCCCGTGGTTTTTCTCCGATTTTAGAGTTTTCCATGTATATTCTTGTGTCGAGTTTATTTTTCTATTACTGTCTTTGGAAGGTTTGTTGGGGATCATTAAAGTCATTTTTCCAACAAGTGGTATCAGAGCTTCAAGTTTTGGAGGAGGTATTGGTTTTAGAAATTAGAGTATGCTCTGTGGTTGCAGCTTTGCCTGATCTTCCACATCAGAAACGGATTTTTATTAATTGTATTAGAGGTGTCTCGGTACTTTGAAGGTTCATATTATGCTCTGTAGTTGCATCTTTGTCTGATCTTCCACATTAGAAACGAGTACTCACTAACTGTTTTCTGTACAATAGAATTATTGCGGGCTGTAAATACGTATATATCCGAAGAAGGTTCTGTCTAGGAAATCTTAGTATTTAAGCATGTCCGTTATGACCCTTTGCTTTTATCTGGGAATCCTTTATTAGGTGTACTGTGTATAGGCTTGGTGCATATTAGACTAGTATACAATATTGTTCTTGAGATTCGGATACGATGTCAAAATACAGTCCCACAAAGTTTGATTTAGAAAATTTTGATGGAAGAATCAACTTTGGTTTGTGGCAAGATCAAGGATGTGTTGATTCAGTCTCGGTTACATAAGGCATGGAGGGGGAAACCTACCCTGTTTCTATCAAGGATTCAATCAGAACCAGTAAAGTCAATGATAAAGATTGGGAAGATCTGGATTTGAGAACGAAAAGCGTTATTCGTTTGTGTCTAGCAAAGAGTGTTCTTGCAAATGTGCATGGGATATCAATGGTAAAAGACTTATGGGAGAAACTTTAGTAGTTGTGATGCCTCTGATATTAACTTCAAACCATTAGACTATTCATGTTCAGGTGCTGCGGAGGAGTTGAAATCCAAACACCTAGCTTCTGACGTGACTACGAGGAGCAAAAAATTGGATACAGACAATGATGGAGTGAAAATTAATCAATGATTTTGTAGCTAACTAAATTGCTTTGAGTCTGTATTGAGTGGGGATTACGAGCCTTTAGAAAGGAATTTGAACCGGAAAGGATGGAAAGGGTGAACACTACTTTGCATTTTCAAGTTCTCCGGCGTGATAAAGTATTGGAGGGAGATGAAAGAATAAAACACAAGTATTGGAAACAAGGCGAGAACGCTAGCTTCCTTTCTCCTGCTGCGGTACGTTCCCTATGTGACGCCTTTAATATTAACCTCAAACCATCAGACTATTCATGTTCAGGTGCGGTGGAGGAGTTGAAATCCAAACACTTAGCTTTTGACGTTAATACGAGGAGAAAAAAAATTAGAGATAAAAAATGATGGAGTGAAAATCGATCAATATTTCGTAGCTAACTAAATTTCTTTTAGTCTGTATTGAGTGGGTATTACAAGCCTTTGGACATGAATTTGAACCGGAGAGGGTGAACACTGCTCTGTATTTTCAAGTTCTCCGGTGTGGTGAAGTATAAGTGGGAGATGAAAGAATAGGACACAAGTATGGGAAAACAATGTGAGAACGGTAATCTAGAGGAGATGTTGGTGCCGCCACCAAGTAACAGAGGGACCGGTAGCGATGTGAGTTTAGGATGGTATAAGGATGACGGTGAAGGCGACATTTTATCGGTTGTAGGTGATTTCACGACAAGGAACCATATACGTAAACTTTGGATTTTCTATTCAAATCTAGCACTGGATTTGATAATTTGATGATATATCCTAGTAGTTGATTTTCAGCACTTACAAAACAATGAAGAAATTCACATGATAATCATTGACCAAATAAAACAACTTCATTCCATCTTACATCAACTAACATAGAATGCAAATAAACCTAGATATATATGAGTGAGAGTGAGAGTGTCTGTGTGTATGCGAGAGAGAAAAGGCACCTCCTTTGAACATTTATGAAGTCCGCCATGGTCGCCACTATTCTATGAGTAGATGCTTCAATGACCTCTTATATTCTATTATGGAATGGGGAGTATGAATATAACAGAAAAGGAAATAAATGAGATGCGCACGATTTGACTGCATGCAAAGTAATTCTACAACCACGAACAGTGCACTATACCATCATAAAAATAATGAAAGGCAGCATATATATGAAATTGCTTCCGGATTTATTATATAGTACGATCAATATGGGATAGTTGGTATCAATTTCTGGTTAGAGTTTAGTATATGAGAACGTCGACATACACAAAAGATCATTAAAAATAGAAAAAATATATATGACTTTCCCGTATGCTCCCATGCACTTGTATGAATTTACCATTTTTCTTCGTGAAACATACACGCCATTACACAAGAACGACTTTACAAATTTCCTTTTTAAATCCATATGCTTTTATTAGTGGCATTGATACAGTTCCATTCCTATGGGTTAAATGGATTTCTTTCAAGATAAATTGCATTATTTGGAGAATAATTAAGAATATGATCCCTCTGTTTACTAATTTGAGGAGGTAGATAAATGTTGCTTTTATTGTATGCTCTTTTTGCAGTTTGGAGGAGGAGACTTTAGATCATATTTTCTTTTGTTGTGATATCGCTTTCAGACGTTGCAAAAAAATGACTTAATGCATTATGTCACTTTTATATATATATATATATATATATATATATATATATATATATATATATATATATATATATATATATATATATATATATATAAAGAAAACTTGATTTTTAATAGGAAACCAATATAATAATAATATATTTTAAGACGTCTCATTTATTATGCATAAAATACAAAAGATAAAGCATGCTTATTATTTTATCTCGGCTTCTGAGTGTTATATCGTGAATCTGGCTTGGAGTTTTCATACCAAACATCCCCCATTCTCGCTTCTGTCTCAACTTAATTCAACTTTTCCTTCCTAATTGAATATCATATCTGTCTCTCGATCTTGAATCCGGTTTTTTTCGTAAACCCTAACTCGACAAGCAGCCACCGCCATATCAAGCAATCCGGGTCATCGCTACCTCCTTCGTCATCACTACAGAAGAGCGTTTGATGATAATCAATCCCGACTACCGCTCCAGACACCGCTATACAACCACTCACCTCACTGCCGGTGCCACCCTAGGTTATTTGTATTTACGTCTCATCTTATTTTCGTATATTGTCAAATTTCATCTCATTTTGTTTGATTTTGGCACTTTTTTGGTCCTTGAGCATTGATAAAGCTTAGTGTTTTGTTATGTATTTCAAGTATGAAATGGCTACTGTGTTGTGTCTGGACTAACGACTTTTTTGTCGATTTTTTGGGGATATTGATTATACTACATAGCCTGGTGAGGGTTAACGCATACCTACTTTGACCAAGGCGTTAGATTTCAGACCCACTGGGGCATGCTGCTGATATTGCTCAGGAGTTCACTAAGAATCGCCTCAGGTTCGCCGATTAATCTTGGTACTATTTTCATATATCTTCAGGGCCGGTCCGTTGATTTCAAGGGCCGGTCCGTTGATTTCAAGGGCCCTGTGCAGAGACTAAAAATTGGGCCCCTAAATATAACTTTTTTACTTATAACAAAAATTCATTCATACTACCATAAGTGTTATAAAAAAATCAAAACAAAAAAATTGTATTACAATAGGTAATCTTACGTAACTAAATAAATCAAAATGCTCTCTTAGCATTCTTGGAAGCAAAGTTGTTTATCAGCTCTTCATAATTAATAGTCACGTTATCGGTATGATTCTCACTTCACGGGTGACTCTGATCGTATTAGGCTTGACCTGCGATCACAATCACAAGAGAGTAGCAACGTTAGACGTTCTCCGGGAGGGGATCCCGGGAGAACGCTCTGATGTTTAAGTTAGATCTCCGGCGAATGTATAGTAAGTGTATGTTAAGAGTGTGAAGGTTGCGATCCCTTTACCCTATGCCCCGCGAGGGCTTTTATATGTGTTGCCGGTCCGTTGTGGCCGACAGGATCTCTGCCTTGGCAGGTGGGGAACAGGCCGTCCATTGGCTGCATGATCCTCATCCTTTGTCGCGCCCCTATTGGTCCAGGAAGACTATGTGGGACGCGCACGATCTATGTCAGGTACGGACGCCATGCGTAGATTAGGGAGCATGGCACCAAGTCTGATCCCCGCTGGACGTCCCAGCGGGTGTATTGTTAGTGAGTCAGGGTGGAGTCCCCCTAGAGAGACTTCTCAGCAGGCCGGGGTGGAGTCTTCCTGGCGAGACATCTCCAGCGGCTAGCGTGATCTCGATCTCCAGAGAGCTCCCTTGGGAATGCGCTAGCGAGTGCCAGATGGCACGCTATCAATATCGTTCTCAATAGCTATCATCGCCAATCCATTAAGTCTTTCTTGTGACATTGTGGATCGTAAGTAAGACTTCAACAACTTCAATTTTGAGAAACTTCTTTCTGCAGAGGCAACCGTTACCGGAATAGTCAACAAGATTTCATAAGCAATAATTGCATTGGGAAAACAATCAACTTTTTCATATATTTCAAAACTTCAATACGGTTGGTAGTTTCACTCGGTAAGAACTTATCAAGCAGCGTTAACTCCATATGAAGTTCATGAGCATCAATATCTGATTTTTCATCATACTTAAGTGCGGTTTCAAGACGGCTACAACATGACTTAAGATCTTTGTCATCAAATTCCTTCAACTTTTTATGAAACAAAAACCCAAAAATCTCTTCATACTCTTTGTATTGTTGGAATCTTGTTTTAAGAGAAGTACTCGCTTGATCAACAATAGATAAAAAGTAATTAACTTTAAAATTCTCCTCGGCAAAAATACGACATCTTGATCACTTGAATTCTCATCAAATTATTTTTTTCTACAAATAGGCCGCTTTTGAGGAAATATCGGATCAAGTTCCATTTCAATGGAAAGTTCCTTGGCCTCATCAATCGTTTTAGAGAACCCTGTTTCTCTAAAATCCTTGAAGTATTCGATCAACATATTCACTTCGTTAATAGCAACATCGAGAAGCATATCTTTTGATTGTAACTTTTTACTGACTAAGTTCACCATGTACAATATTTGATCCCAAATGACTATTGATACCAAAAACTCAAATTCACCAAGCTCGTTGGTTGCTAGCGATTTTGCTTCACTTTGAATTTTAACATCATTGTCTTTTTCAGCAACTTCTAATAAAGCTTCTCTTATATCTGAAACTTGTAGTCTAATAGCCTTAACACTATCAATGCGACTTTCCCAACGAGTGACAGACAATGATTTTGGAGTCAAACCTTTAATATTATCTTTCAATATTTGCCACCTTTTAGTAGAATTGGCAAATATTGTATAGATCCGTTGTATGACTCCAAAAAAATCTTTAGCTTTACCACAACTTTTAGCCATGTCACACAGTGCAAGATTAAGACTATGGCAACCACATGGAGTATAAAATGCTCGAGGATTTATTTTTAAAAATCTATTTTGAACTCCTTGATGTTTTCCTTTCATGTTTGATCCATTGTGGTAGCCTTGCCCGCGCATATCATCAATATCAAGACCAAGAGACTTTAATTCATCATGTGTAACATCAAAGAGACCTTTACCAGTGGTATCATCAACATTCAAAAAACCTAAAAAGGATTCTTCAACGGTAACAGAATTTGAGTAGAAATTTACATACCTCACTATCAAATACATCTGTTCTAGGTGACTTGTATCAGGGGTACAATCAAGTATAATAGAGTAATACTTTGCTTCCTTTGCTTTCTTCTTCTCTTCCAAAAACCTTCACAACTTCATAGTATAAACCAAGAACACAAGAGAAGGCTAGAGAGAGAATTCTAAGGTGTTCCTTGGGGTTAGAAATGAAGAAAAACGGATCTCAAACGAGTTATGGCCTTGAAAATGACTTTGAACCACGAAAATGTGGTTTTCTCCTGCCCATACGATATTAGCGACGCTAACTTTAAATTTAGCGTCGCTAATATCGAGTACGTCCAAAAACCTGCACCTCTTCCAGACTGTCGCGACTGATTCACAACTTTATCAGATTAGCGTCGCTAATCTTGGGATTAGCGGCGCTAATCTCTCTTTTTCCATTTTTTGATTTTAGTCTTTTATTTAACTACTATCTCCTCGATACCTGGTTCCGGGCTTTACACTTTGACTCTTCGAAACTCGAAACTTGACTTTTCAGAATTAGGGTCTTACAACTCTCCCCCACTTAACGAGATTTCGTCCCCGAAATCCTTTCCTTACTCGCCCTAATCGCGCACCAGCAGTTTAATCATCCCAGGGTTATTTACAGCCTTACTTAACTGGACAAAAAGGTCTCACCATCAACTTCGACAAGATTAAGGGCACTTAAATCCTTACATGCCCGAAATTTCCGAACAAAAGGCCTCACCGCAGAACCTCGAAGATTCACAAACACCCTACGATGACTCCTTTATACCAAACCCACATCCTAACGCTCGATACCACACCAACCGCCACGCGTCTAATCTACGCTGACGCGCAACTTCATATACTCACCTTCGGAGTATCTTAGAAAGCCCTATAGCTAACAATTTACTTGCATCACTACAAAAGTCACCAACGCATAACACTAGGCTAATGTACACACTACAACAACCACCGTCCTACAAACCCACAAGACCTCTGTCCAATAGTATCTGATAACCCACGATACAAGCACAAGATACACCAATCATGCACAACCTTTCACTCGTCTATCCGCTCGCAGGGCTACACACTTAGCAACCCTCCCAGCTCCTCGACCTAGGATCAACTTCCCAACCAACTGCAACGAACCCAACCAACGAATATACAAGATTACCTAACACAGGGCTGCAACATCCGACTCTTTCGTCATGAATATGTATCTGTGATCCATCAGCTGCTTGGACTTCAATACTCTTTTCACTACAATCAACTTGGCATTATTTTTAGCTAAACAATCCATGCCGAATATCACTTCAAATTCTATGATGGTAATCGACTTTAGACTAATAGGGAAAGTGATCCCGCTAATCTTCAACCGACACCCAACTGCCTGTTCTTTAACTGTAACATATCTCCCATCTGCCACTTCTAGCATCAAGCTCTCATCCAAGGGTGTTAGGGGAACATTAAGCTATGGTAGGAACGTTGTGGATACAAAAGAAAGTGTGGCTCCGGGATCAAATAACACATGTACAAGTAGGGAATCCAAGCAAAATATACCTGATACCACATCTAGATTTTTATGTGCCTCCTCCACGGTCATCTAGAATACTTGACTACTACAATACAGCTACCCTCTTCACTTCATCCTTTTACCTCATCGATCTTCGCACTGCTTGCCTTTCTAACTCTCGACCTTATACTTCGGGCAATTCGGACGAATGTGATATTTACTTCCATAATGATAACATACTCGCTCAAACTCTAAAAAATCCTAGGCCATGTGCCCCGGCTTCCCGCACCTGAAACAAGACATCTTTGGCACTCCAACTGGGCAACTCCCACTATGTTGTATTTTACATTTATCACACCATCGAGTTTCATCTTTCTTTGGCTGACCACGAGGACTGGAAACATAGAATTAGGGCCTTTTGTGGGACCCCTACAGTCGATCTTTGATTTTTATTTTCAACTTTGTAGAACATTTTCCTGCTTCTTGGCATAACACCTCCTTCTCCCTATCAGAAGGCAGTAAACCCTGAAGGTCTCAAAGACTCACTTATCGGGGCCTTTAAACCCCAAATATATCGATCAATCTTTCTCTTTTCTATATCCACCTGGTGCTCAAAAAATCTAGCCTTCTTCACAAACGCCATAGTATATTCCTGTAATGATTTTGTATCCTGCTGCAAGTGATGAATTCACCCTCCAGGTTTTTAATTGCAATCTCTAAACAATACTCTTCACTAAACTTCACTTTAAATTGCTCCCAAGTCAATAATTGAGCCAACCCCCCCAAGTTTCCCCCCCCCCCAAGTTTCTAGTCATCAAGTCCCATCAAAAGTGAGCATCTCCTTTTAAAAGGTTCGTAGCAAATTCCACTTTATCTTCCTCCGTGCTTTTGCTGGTCCGAAATATCTTCTCTGTGTGTGTGAGCCAATTGATGGCTTCTGCTAGATTATCGATGCCAAATAAATCCCTAGGCTTACAACCCAGAAAAGCTTTATAAGTACGCCCTTTTTTTCTAGAGGAGGTCTTTGGCTGTTTCTATTTTTCTTATATGTTTTCTTCGGTTTCTCCCTGCTATTCACCACCATCAACTAGAGGGCGGTCATCAAGGGCCACTTTCATAGCAACCTCCACTTGTGGGCCAATAAGTGTGGGCAAAAAGTTTTGAACGGCCCGAGCAACTTCCTCCGCAATCATCTCCTATAATCTCTAGGGCGTTCTGTGATGCTTCATCCCCCGTTCTATGTACCAAGCCCTAATAGATAGCCCAACCTCCTCGAGGAGTGCCCCTTCTGGATTTACCCCTACTCTGGTTACTCCGAGTATTCACCATATTGTAGTACACAAAACAAAAAGGATTAGTTTTGTCTTATACACTCCATATATGAATGTATTTTTATAGTAAGTCCTTCTATTGTTAACTACTATGGTTCAAGTCTAGGAATCCACTCTACAGACACCTAGTTCTCTTAAACCATGGCTCTGATACCAACTTGTAACACCCAGTGTTTAAACCAAGTACACCCAAATTTTTCACAATAAAACGTGGACATACATATCCAAAAGATAACTTATGGTGTACCTGGTTCCAAATACATTTTTACCAAGTTGTATCAAAAGGAATATAATTCCATACAAAGTTCCCAAGTCAAGTGTTACTAATATAACAAAACAATATAGTGCCCAAAAGCAATAACATCCACATCCTACTGTCCAGCTACATCTTTCCCTTTCTCGGTATCCCTATGTCCTGCAAGGTTTGTAATAACAACGTTGAGCCACAAGAGCTCAGTGAATAATCAGTGATATAATGAGCAACATAATAAGAATTCACCATAATATTTTGCACAATAACAACATTCGCACCACAACACGTTCACCCACAATAACCACCATACATACCATCAACCTCCACAACCACAACATTAACAAATCTCGTCCCCTCCTCAACCCTCGTGGTCTCGAGCTACAAAGACTCACCATACCCGCACCATGAATGGTACAATGAAAGCCACAAAGGCATAAACAACAACTAGCCATAAGGCTTCAACATATGTAGATCACCTCAACTAGCCACGAAGTCCGAAAGGATAAGATCATCGATCTTGGCCAAATAGCCTCAACAAGAAGTAATTCACCACAACAATACAATACATCACAAACACCACGTATAGAGGTAAATCAAAGATTACTCACCTTATAGTATCACGTAGTGGCGATGGGTTAGTGCAAGTAATCCAAAACTAAACGTTCATGTTCGCCTCGATCAACCTACATTGGAATTCCAACCATATTTCGATAAGTATACACCAACTCAACACCTAAAATAGTCTTAATTATCATTTAGGTACAATGCCCTAGCTTTACAAGCCCAACTGACCCTTTTTAAAGGCCTAAAAAAAGTTTTTGTCTGATTTCCTACTGCGGTATCCTTATGTGATAGTGTTGCTATCATCTTAGTAGCAACAGAACAATCGTGATGGATGGCTACATAGCGGTGCTATATAGTGTGACACGCGACGCTATGGTCGCGAGTGACCAGCCCCTTGGCCTGCTTGATTCAAACATCAACACTAGTTAACACATCTACCAGATGGGTTTAGATCTAGACTTGGTCTACTAACAGTAATACACATCCAACTCAATAGAACATTACTAATGAATCATCTAGGGTTTCATAACCCACAGATTTCCCAAAAGAAACAATCATACCTTGAGTTAAGTAACTTACAACACTTTTTTAGATTATATGTGTAAATTCTATATTCCTCCTTTAATTATGTATCCAAAGTTAAACATTTTTCCTTTAATATGCTTGGAGTACAAGTGAAGAGAGTTTATGGCTAAAATGACTGACTGAATATACTTAACTGAATAAATTTGTATGGAGTACACATTGTTATTACCATCCTTTAGTATCGCTAAGGTTAGCGACTCATAACCCTCCTTTAGCGTCGCAATCTATGCAACTTTCCACTAGACATCTTACTTTACCAAAACATTCAATTAAGGAATTATACTTAATCATAGTCGTGCGACCCTATGAGTAATGTGTCGCTATTATTTGGGCAGAAGGTTATTTCCTTCAATTTTCCGGATATAACCCCTTTTTTCAAAACCCACCATAAGGCAATACTTATACAGTTCATATACACATAATACAACTCTAAACTTCCACAATATCACAACTATAGAAAGAAAATCGTAAAACTTACTTACCGAATCGAATGTAGTGTTACATTATAATTAACAAACTAACACTATTCTTCTAAGAATTTGTTCAATTCATTCATTATACATTACAAATTCTCATTCTTGCAAAAATCTACATACAATTGGTGGGCTTTGTAATTAATGAACATCATAAACCAAAGCTTTACATATATTATGATGCCAATTTGTTTTTTCTTTTAACTTTTTTGCTGTAAATCTTAAAAATACACCGTAACTATCCAACGGTGGAGAAACAAAGTAATCGGCATCCACTACTAATGATGTTTCACGGTTTCAATTGTATTTTCAAACTTTGACTTGAAATTTTCCTATAACATTGAACTTGACCTTCTTATCTCCATTCTTCTTAACACTCACAAGAATATACCAGTTCTTTATGATATTCTTCCGGATTCTACTATTTCGACCTTCGAGTGTTATAATTTCTTTGTGTTTCCCCTTATTTATGATAAATTAATATTTTTTAAATTAATCTTTTTTTTTTGAACAACAAAAATATCATTAAAAAGCCCTAGCGGGGAGCTGGAGACAACCAGAGTACAAATGGAATTTACAAACCAAGCCTAAATTATGAAACTATACAGAGATCAAGGAGGGAATATTAAGCCACCAAACAAAACACAACACAAACAAAATGACAGCACCAAAGAACCTCAGGAACTCGCCAAAAGCATATGTAGCAAAGAAACAAGCCCATTGGGGCAAAATCGTCAACTGCCAATGGAGTACCCACAGGAAACCAACAAACCCAAATGAGGAAAACCGCCAAATATGCTGAGAGACTTCCAAACCCCAAGCACACCAAATAAGAACTCCAAATGCCACCAGGGGTAAAATCGTCCAGATTCAAAAACACAGCAGCAATTCTAGAAAAAGCACTAATATTACAAACTTCAATAATAGTAGAAATCATCTAAACTTAGCCAGGAACAAACAGCAACAGAGCTATATCCATTGAGAGCACCATAGATCATCCAAAGCAGGCCATACTAAGAATTAACAATGAAACTTTAAATCGCCATTAGATAAAACCATGAGAGACCCATCAATGTAAGCAAGATTGCGAATTAACATCCAAAACTGAAATCACCACTAGAGAGCCATCAGTCTAATGCAGAATCTAACCTTCACAAGGGAATTATAAATATCCGAAGGAAAATACTATCAAGAGAAAAACGCCAAATCCCGGTTGTCAATTCAAATTTTGATATGAATATGAATAATGTAATGCGAAAAGGAAACTCATATCACACCAGAGATCACACACACACAAACACACACCAAAATGCACACACCTACCCCCCCATCCCCCAATAACACCAAGAGCAAACACGAAATGAACACGAAAAGAAAGTACAACATCGCAACAAAAGCCTACAGGATATACTACCCTTAGAAAAGAAAAAAGCACACCAAGCTGTTGCGAGAGTACAAACACCAAGACACCAAAAACCCGATACCCCAACCACCAAAAGAATATGAAATTATATAGATAAAAAACAAACCAGACCTCACACCGCTCCAAACATCAGAAGAAGCCTCACACACTCCAGAAGACAACACTCACCTCACCCACTCAAACCTCACAAGAGTTAAAAGAGAGAACCGGAACCAAAAGGATGAACGCACCAAGAAACCATTCCAGGGCATAGACTTAACCCCGAAATTTCACCCAATTGAAAAGAATTTCTTGGATCATGTCTACAGCCACGGTTGGGTTTTGTTTCTTTTACCTAAAATTTGCTTCGTTTCTAGCTCTCCATATAACCCAGAAACTGCATGTATCAATGTTGAATAAAATTTCCTTTCTTTTTTTGTTTTCGCATGAGATAAAATATATTTTATGAGATCTTTAAGACTTGCTTGCATTGTGAGATCAAACCCACACCAGTTCCACACCCGGGCCCACACTTGTTTTGAAAATTCACATGATAAGAAAGTATGATCTACCGTTTCCTCTTCACCACCACAAAAGGAACATGCGACATCAAGAATATGGATTCCTCTATGAACAAGATTAACCTTAAGAGGGATTTTGTTTTGCACCAGTTTCCAGGAGAAACAATTAACCCTACACGGGGCCCACGAGCTCCACTTGATGATTTTTGGAATGCTCTCCTTTTTTTAATTGTCTAAAGCTTGTCTTAGAGATTTAACGGAGAATATACCATCTTTTTCGATTATCCACTCCCACTTATCATCATCCAATGAAAAAATAAAACTTCTCAATATTGAATTTAAAGATTGAAGCTCAGAAAGTTCTGAAGCTATCAACTTTGATTCTTCCATTTCCAAATATGTTCGAAGTCGGAGCCGTTTTGAACCATGATTCGATCCGTGATCAAGCAATTTTTGTTGCTTTCAATTTTGTAAAGCCTTGGGAATTTCTCCTTCAATGGAACACCGACAAGCCACCTGTCCTTCCAAAAACGGGTTTTATTACCTTTCCCAACTTTTTTCCTGAATAGGTCTCTAATACTAATTCCAGCCTCCAAGAAGGTCTCTTCAATTTCTGTTACATTTTTCCATGTACCCTTATAAAAATTCTTTGCCAACTTTTGTTCATCAAATTCAGTAAGTCCATGGATACTTCTGATCACACGCGACCAAAGAGAGCCCTCGTCCTTCTTGAGTTTCCACCACCATTTAGCAAGCAAGCTAATGTTGAAATCTTTAAGGTCCTTAACCCCAACACCCCCCATCTCTTTAGGAGTGGTGACTTTATCCCAAGCTACCTAATGTATGCATCTTTTATTTTCGTGACCACTCTGGAGGAATTTTCTTCTAATTCGATCAAGGCATTCTATCACATTCCTCGGAGCTTTGAATATCGAGAAGTAGTAAAGTGGTAGACTACTAAGCACCGCATTTACAAGTGTTAGCCTACCTCCAAAAGATAATGTCTTCTTCTTCCACGAATTGAGTTTGTTCTTGAATTTGTCAATAATTGGATTCCAATTTTTTGCATGATTCATTTTGCCCCGATTGGTAAGCCAAGGTATGTGAAAGGGAGACTTGATGCTTCACAGCCTAAGAAATTAGCCAGTCTACCAATGTCTTCTTTTTCCACGCCGATACCATATACTTTGCTTTTTTGATAGTTAACTTTGAGGCCCGACGCCAGTGCAAAACACCTCAACAACCTTTTTAGATTAAGGAAGTTCACCGGAGACCATTCCCCGATAAACATTATGTTGTCAGCATACATAAGATGGGAAAGATTAGGGCCCTCTTGAGGAAGACGGAGGGAATGAAAAAGATGTTTGTCACAGGCAGTCTCCATGATTGCATGCAGCCCTTGCATGGCAATGATAAAAAGAAACGTTGACAGAGGGTCGCCTTGGCGCAAACCTTTCTCAATTTTGAATTCCAGAGTTGGCGCGCCATTAACGAGGATAGACCCCAAACCCGACTTCAGAAGACCACTGACCCAACCTCTCCATTTGTCCCCAAAGTTCATTTGTGACATAATCGAGTCTAAATAACTCCAGTCAACTGAGTCAAAGGCCTTCTCGAGATCAACTTTAAACAGGATTGAGTTGGTCTTTGATTTCTTTGCCTAATTGCACACCTCATTGATTATAAACGGACCATCGAGGATATGCCGCCCACGAATGTACGCAGACTGCTCTACACTAACCACCTTATGGATAACAGCTTTAAGCCTCCCGGGCAAAATTTTAGACAGAATTTTGGCAAAACAACCAATCAGACTGATAGGTTTGAAATCTTTCAACAAAGTCGGGTCTATGAGTTTTGGGATCAAGGATATGAATGAAGCGTTGCACCCCTTGCTAATTCTACCCGTGCTCTCGAATTGTTTTACAGCCTTTAGAACATCACTTTTAATGATATCCCGAAATTCCTTAAGAAATTTGAAGGTGAAGCCATCAGGCCCGGGAGCCTTGTCAGAAGAGCAAGCCCAGACTGCATCCTTGATTTCTTCTAAAGTGAACTCTCCTTCAAGGGCCCCACTTTCTTCGGTAGACAAAGTATTCAACTTGTCACTAATTAATTTTGGCCTTCTCAAGTTATTATTCTTGAATTTTCCAGCAAAAAAAATTGAGAGCATGATTTTTAGTACCCTCAGGATCTTGAACCCAAATGCCATTCTCCATAAATCCATTAATTCTCGACTTTTTCTTATTTCCATTGATAATTGCATGGAAATACCTTGAGTTCTCGTCCCCATCTATGTCCCACTTAATTTTCGCTTTCTGTTTTAAGTCAAGTTTCACCCTAGTTTCGAGATCCAATAGTCTTTCCCGCTTATTCTTCCAATCTAAGACTTTTATGTGCTTAGATGCCCTTCTCAGCTTCCAACTCTAATTCTTCAATCGCTTTCTTTGTTTCAATAATTTCTTCATTTTCTTTTTTTGAGCAGTCTTTCCTCCAATGCTTGAGAACTTCTTTGACTTTTCGAAGCTTCCTTAACAAAATGGTATCCGCCATGCCATTACCAACATCCTGAAGCCAGGCACCGCTAACTACATCTTTGCACCCTGGGATTGAGATCCAAGAGTTATAGAATCTGAAAGGACACGGCCCAAAGTCGACATGGTCCCCGACAAGAATGATAGGATTATGATCTGAGTATTGCCTTGGTAAAGCAATCACCGAGGCAGAGTTCCATCTATCCATAAACTGCTTGCAAACTAGAAATCGATCCAATTTGCTTAACTTTCTACTATATTTGCTCATCCAAGTGTATCTACGCCCGCCCATGTTATATTCGACCAATTCCGCCTCTCTAATAAATTCATTGAAGTTAGCCGTACTTGCTTCGCAAAAGAAAGCCGAGAGACGATCGTCTTTTCCACGCACATCGTTGAAATCGCCCATGAATACCCATAAACCATGCATGGAATTTTTTGAGTTCAATTAATTCCTGCCATATCTTCTTCCTTTCACTTGGATTGTTTGGGGCATACACGTTGACAATATTTAGAGGCTCGTTGAGCCCAAGCCATGCCCCGGAGACTATGATGAAATTAGGCTTAATGATGGCACAGTGTTTTTTGAAAATATCAACATTCCACAAGCAGAATAATCCCCCTGATCTTCCAGAAGAGCCGGTGGCTTCAACTTCAAAATTTTCGTGAGACCAAAATTCGGAGTATCTAATGTCGGCCACATTGACCATCTGAGTCTCTTGGATGCTGATGAAATTAATATTGTGACGCCTATGTATATTATTCTCATAGTTTGGATTCGTGTTAACCCATACACAAAAGGTGAAATATCATCTGAATTAATTTACACAATCCTACTTGAAATCCAAGACCAATTCGTGATTCAAAAAACCATCCCGATTTGCATACACTCCGTATTATAAGGCTTCTCTACAAAAGCCTCTATACTAACTCAATATAGATGTGTGAGTTCTTCCCAAAATTTCTTCTTTGATGTTCAACTTTTGCAGAATAACAAATTGATCGAAGTTGCAAAAGGAAAAAAAAAATAATGTGAAATTACTGAAGTCGCTTCTACAAAAGGAAACATGTGTTCTTTGATGAAGTAGAAAAAAAAAATAGAAAAAGCATATCATGATAACAAAATTTTGAAATGCAACAAAAAACTCACTTTAGCAAATAGGTCCACTAACTATTTATTTCTATATATAAATACAACGACAACATAAATTTAAAGACTTTAACACAATTCTTTTTCAAATTAACGTATCAAATAGTTCGAATAGTTTGTTAACTTAAACAATATTAGCAATTGGTGAAACGATCGAAGCACGGTTTAATTTTTTTGTTTCTAATTACTTTTTTCTATTCATAATTTGCGAAAAATTTTGTATACAACAAAGAAAAATCAACTACAATCTATTTCCTGTAACTTTTCATGTCCACTTCAAAATATTTTAATATTTGTAAACTATAATATTGATATAACTATTTCCGAATCTTATGACAAGGCAAAATCCGACATTTCTCTGAATTTAAGAAATCCACCGTAGAATAACGTTAAAAGAGCATCATTTTCTTAAATATTCAACAAGATCAACAAGATCCACATGTAAGTTTCTTTATAAACATTCCCACCATTCACTCTCTCTCTCTACAACAAGAATTAGCCCTCTCTCACTCATCTCCTACCTCCCATGGAAGCTCTCATCACCCCATTATCATCCACTTCAGTTCCAATCTCCCTAAAACCACCTTCTTCTTCTTCTTTTCCGCCATTAACAACCTCCCCACTTTTCATCTCAAAACCCCACAAACATCTCCGTCACAGAATCCAAAACAGCAAGTACGGCAACTTCCTTGATTTGATCCCAGAAAACAAATCCGGCCCGATCAAATTCGACATCAATTGGCTCGATCCATCGCAAAAATCACGACTTGATCTCATCGTAATCGGCACTGGTCCAGCCGGGCTTTGTTTAGCGGAACGAGTTGCACGATATGGGATCCGGGTTTGCTGTGTTGACCCGAACCCGCTTTCTATGTGGCCTAACAATTACGGGTCATGGGTCGATGAGTTGCAAAGCTTAGGACATGACGATTGTTTTGATAAAACATGGCCCATGGCTTCTGTTCATATCAACGATCATAAAACCAAGTATCTTGATCGGCCGTACGGTAGAATCAATAGAAAGACGTTGAAGATGAAGTTGCTTTCGGGGTGTGTTTCAAATGGGGTTAAGTTCCATAAAGCGAAAGCATGGAAAGTTAACAATCAAGAATTCGAATCCTCCATTGTTTGTGACGATGGCAATGAATTGAAAGCAAGTTTGATTGTGGACGCAAGTGGTTTTGCAAGTTCTTTTGTGGAATACGATAAGCCAAGAAACCATGGTTACCAAATTGCTCATGGGATTTTAGCGGAAGTTGAAGAACATCCATTTGATCTAGACAAGATGTTACTCATGGATTGGAGAGATTCCCATTTAGGAAATGAGCCTTATTTACGTGTTAGCAATTCTAGATTCCCAACTTTTTTATACGCGATGCCGTTTGATTCGAATTTAGTGTTTCTTGAAGAAACTTCATTGGTTAGCCGGCCGGTTTTATCGTATGCGGAGGTCAAAACAAGAATGGTGGCAAGATTAAGGCATATGGGTATTAAGGTAAAGAGGGTGATTGAGAGTGAAAAATGTCTTATTCCTATGGGTGGGCCACTTCCGAAGATTCCTCAATCTGTGATGGGGATCGGAGGAACTGCTGGACTGGCTCACCCGTCTACAGGATACATGGTGGCCAGGACACTAGCCCTGGCTCCAATCCTAGCTGAGTCCATTGCCGAGTGCCTAGGTTCGACACGGATGATTAGAGGGCAACCGCTTTATCATAGAGTGTGGAATGGGTTGTGGCCTATTGAAAAAAGATTAACAAGGGAGTTCTATACATTTGGGATGGAGACCCTTTTGAAGCTTGATTTGGAAGGAACAAGAAGTTTTTTTGATGCCTTTTTTGATTTGAATCCTGAATATTGGCATGGGTTTTTGTCATCAAGATTGTCGATTATGGAACTTGCTATGTTAAGTTTGTCATTGTTTGGACACTCGTCAAGTTCATCGAAATTTGATATCGTCACAAAGTGTCCGGCTCCTTTGGTAAAAATGATGGGCAATGTGGTCCTTGATTCTATTTGATTTTGGAAAAATGTTTAAAATTATTATGAAGAGGAAATTTGCATGAGTATTTATTTTTCTTGTTTCCAATTAGTACTTTGATATTTATTGATTGGACTTTGGAGCCACGAATGAGCGCATGTATTGGAGATTAAATCGTATATATATAATTAGTTTATTTAGTTCCTTTTTATACGTGTTTGTTACCTTGTGTATCTCCTACTCTTTAGATTGTACTCTGTATATATAGTTTGTTATACTCCTCAATAAAATTCATTGGGAACAATTATCCCATCTCACATGGTATCAGCCTAAATCCGAATCCCTAATTTCGCCGCCTCCTCTTCTCTCTGTCTCGATGTCTTCTTCTCAATCTTCCCTTTCCTTCAACACTGTCATCCATATGCTCACCATTAAATTAACATCTTCCGATTACCTGCTGTGGCGAAACCAAATCACCCCTCTCCTCATTCATCAGAGGTGGATGTGCCATGTCGACGGCTCTTTTGCCGCTCCGCCATCCACAACCCTTGTCGGCGACAAAGAGGTTCCAAACCCAGCCCATGATGCTTGGGTGGAATTGGATCAGAAGGTTCTTCTAATTCTTCAATCCTCTTTATCTGAAGAATCCATGGCAGAAGTTTTAGGTCTCTCCTCATCTCGTGAAGTTTGGAAAGCTTTGGAGACTGCATACAGTCATGATTCACAGGAGTGGTCACAGAACCTCAAAGATGCCTTGCGCCAACTAAAAAAGGGTAATTCATCTGTCTCTGAATATGCTAGGCAATTTAAATCTCTTTGTGATAAACTTCAGGCGATTGGTAAAACTGTTCCTGATGATGACAAAAGTCACTGGTTCTTGTGTGGCTTGGGACCAACATTTGAAACTTTTTCTACTGCTCATCGAGCTCTGCCCACCATACCTTCTTTTCGTGCCCTTGTTGCTCAGGCAGAAGGGCATGAATTATTTTTGACATCTCTACAGGACACTACTCCCTCCCCTGTTGCCTTTACTGCTGCTCCTTCTCGTGGGAGAGGGAGGTCCACCTCTTCTGGGCAATTGACCTCTCGGGGTAATTCTTCCTCTCGGGGTCGTGGTAAACGACCACCTCACTGTCAACTATGTCGCACCAATGGTCATTATGCAAATTCTTGCCCGGATCTGGTTACTTATGCTCAAAACCCTTCTTCCTCGGCTGCGAATTTAGCCCAGGCCTTCCATGCCGACTGCAACATAAATGATTCCACTCCTGATCGGTGTGTGGATTCTGGTGCGACGGCTCACATGGCCCAGTCTCCTGCCGGCCTTGACTTGTCCGTTCCATATCATGGCAAAGACAAAGTAGCGTTTGGAAATGGTACTGTTCTTCCCATATCTCATATTGGAGAAGGCAACGGATCTTCATGCAAACAGGAGGTACCAAAGCAAACGTGGAAAATTGATTATTTTGACCCTAAGATTTTCAAGTATATAAGAAGTTATTATGAACATATAGATTTCTAAAGTAAACGAGGTTTGGCTACCGCGCGTTGCGGCGGAACTTCTAAAAAAGTTATGGTATATGTTATTTTGTTGAATTCCAAGTTTCACGTTAAAATATATTGAATATGTACCATGTTTTCTTTCATTTCTTTCATTTTACCCATACAATTTCAACATTCTAATTGATGATGCAATTAAAAATAAAGAGCATGGTCTTCATTTTTTCATGTTTAATATGTTATCTATTAAGGTACAATTTTTCAGTGCTTTATTTATTTGTTTATAACTTATAGCAATGTTGATATATTTTTAAAATCCATATTTAAAATTCGTCATAGGTAATGTTTTTTAATTTGATTTAGAATAGCCACACACTTATAATTATTTGTTATGTATTTATCTATTTACCATTTTAATATTCTGTTTTATCCAATTGTAAATGGATTATGTTTGTATTATGCAAATCATTTATTATATATTAATAAATTTAAATATAGGGGTAAAATGGATATCTAAATAGATTTTTAAAGTTTAGTTAATCCTTAAAAAATTATTATATGTAAGTATTCATCCAATATAACATGTGTTGATGTGTTCAATACTTACGATTATATGGAAAATTTGTATATTTGAATTACACTTTTTAAAAACCATTTTTATTTTTTTTCTAATTTGATTTAAAAGGGCCACGCACTTATAATACACTATTTTTATCGTGTTATAACAAAAATAAAAACAAATATTTGATGCTAACCTCTGGTTCAGCTGGTTTTGTGTCTTCCCCTTTTGGGTTTTCCTTTCCTGTAAAAAATATGAAAACTCTTATATCAATTTTATTTATAAACATTCATAAATATAAATCCATCATTTACTCTAATCCAATATCAGATCTAATGATCATTACTATGAGATGATACGTAGACTTTGGTCGATGAAGTGTTGTTGTCTTAACCACAAACGTAATTAGGAAAATTTATTGAAAAGAAATGGAGTACTTAAGACCTCTTAATCTGATGTACAAACCTAATCAGGAAAATGCATTGAAAAGAAATCGGATGCACAAACCTAATGAGGAAAATAGAGATTAGATAAAAGACAGACTTACCAGCCATTTATAAATGGCCACAACATGCCGATTGGGGATAGTTTTAATCAATCGGTGGAGAACTTCACTTCATGGGGGTAGTTTTTTATTAACATTTGCAGCAAGTAGTCGACCAACAGGAGGCCAGAGGTAATGTTGAAAAACGGCGGTCGTGGTACGGTGGTAGGCTAGTTTCAGATGGTCCTGTCGCGATTTCGGTGAGGGAGGAAGACGGTGGTGCAGTCAACTTTCGGGAATCAGGTGAGCCCGTGAAAGATCTAAAGGCCATGTTTAAGAAGGATGAAAATGGTGCAGTGAACTGAAAGATATGAGAAAGAGGTTGTAGAGATAGGAGAGAAATGGAGAGTACGTAGAGTTAAGTGAGAAGAAAGCAAGATCTGTTCATCCAGAGTATGTAGAACTGTTTGTTTGATTGAACGTTAGGAACAGTAATATAACATTTGGTGAATGTTAGATATTATAATTATAATGTCAACGGCAAGTAGATTGAGAAACATGTGAGAAGAGTACGAAAGCAAACGTGGGAAAAAGGGAAAGCAATCAAGCATTAAAACTTTAAATGGGCCTACCTTTGTTTCGTAATGGCTTGGCCCAACCATTCTAAATTCTTTCGTTTAGGTAGAGATTGACATTGGATAATCAAAAAACCCCATCACGGTTAAATAGAAAAACCATCGTCATAAACATAAAGGAATGAAATGAAATAAATTTGGTGTGATTTATTCTTTTATACTGATTTTTTTACATGAGGGTATGTGTCCTTTTCATCCGCTATTGAATGGAATGATATTTTGTATTAATATAATATTTAATAAATATTAGAGTTTTATCTTTTTAAAAATTCAATCAAATAACTTTTTATTTAAAAAAAATTAACTAAGTTATTTTTATGATAATTATATAAGATTTTATGACATCGAGTTCTTTTTCTCTTGTAACTTAGTTTAAATCATAAATATTTTTTAACCATTTACAAAACATATAGTATATATTTTGATGGAAAAATAATATTCTTATATGGAATTTATATGATGATTTAGCTTTATTTAATTAAATTTTAAAATTTTCTTTATTTACCCAATTCTATTTTATTTAGTTTTTATTTATTAATAACAAACATATTTCAATTACTTATTTCATTCGTTCGAATCAACCAAATAAAACAATTGAATATATTGATTCATTTTAGTATCTTGCTTATTTCATTACATTTGTCAATTTCATTTATTTATAATTATATTTCATTATACCAAATTGTCCTTGTAGTTTTAAAAAATTTTATAGATCGCTCCTGAACCATATAAAATGACTAATATATCCTTTTTAATTTCTTTTACATTTTCTTTAACTAAATTTATTTTTAAGGGTAAAAAATAAAAAAATAAAATAAAACACACCCTCATCCTCACCCCTCCCCCTCCACTCATTTCTTACCAAACTCATGCGAGTTCCTCTGCATCTGGAATGTTGGTAAAGTGTCTTGATTAATCATGAAAATGGTGTCATGTTAAGCATATGCTATTTGGATTGAGGTGGAGAGATGAAAGATGATGGTTTTAGTTTTACCTAGAATTTAGAGAGCTCTTCAAGGAATTCCAGTGGGCAGAGATCGGGTCTGGTGGAGAGTCCCTGACCAATTTTAACGAAAGTAGGACCTAACTTCGTGAAAGTCTCCCTCAACTCGATAGCTCGTGATCTTTTGTTCTGATCCAGTTGAACCTGCAACTAATCTATCCAGAGTTTCAATCCAAATGAACCGAGTCCAATAAGAAATTGCCGCTGTTTGTCCAAGGTAGGGTCGTCGATATTGTCAATTTGCACAACGATTTTGAGTTATATGGAAGTTGAATCAAATTGGGGAAACTCACCTTGAAGGGACGAGAAGTGTATTTGAATTTAAGAAGTTCAGGGCTGTAGAGGGTAGCGTTAATGGTCCGGGCTAATGTATTTGATTCCGCTTGATTATCATCTGCTCTATTCTTGGAAGACGAAACTATGGAGGAGAGGTTTGCTTATGATAGGACACCATTAATACTGTTGTTACCTCTAACCTGAGGCAAAGTGCGAGGTCTAGCTTCCTCAACCAGCGTTGCACGTAAGGGTTTCGCCCTAAATCTGCTCTGACATTTAGGGTGGGTGGTTGTCATCGTTCTCCTGTTCTGATAGAAAACCGATGGATTTTCTGGGTGATGTAGTTAAATATGGGGAAAAGGTTACCGAACACATTATTCAAGATAGCATAGAGGTCGAAATTGAAATGGGAATGTGCACTAAAGAAGAGGAAAATATAAACAAACTTGATGCTAATTGCTATCGGAAGAATTAAATAAAAGCTTGTAGTGAGTGTGTCGTATACACGATTGAGGCCAGAAGAGCTGCACCTCGAACACAAGTGTGTAGTATACGCCGGTAATGAGTTTGGTAAGAAATGAGTGGAGGGGGAGGGGGAGGATGAGGTGTGTTTTATTTTTTATTTTTTACCCTTCAAATAAATTTTAGTTAAAGAAAATGTAAAAGAAATTAAAAATGGTACATTTTTCATTTTATATGGTTCAGGGACGATTTATAAAAAGCTTTCAAACCACAGTGACTATCCTTGCGATAAAGAAAAAAGTTAGGGACGAAACTTGATATTCTGTGAAACCATTTATAAAGTTTTGTCTCCTCAAAATTCCAAAAATTTGATCGAACAACCTTTTTTATCTATCCTTTAATTTTTGTCAATGGATAATTGTAGGGCTGAGCAAAAACCGAACCGAAAACCGAAACCGTTCCAAAAACCGCATTTACCGCTACCGCAAAACCGCAAAACCGCAAAAAACCGCAAAAAACCGAAACCGCAAAAACCGCAACCGCAAAGCATGGTGCGGTGCGGTTTTACCTTGAAAAACCGTGCAAATTTACCGAAACCGCACCGCAAAATTTATTATATATTTAAATTTTATATATATAATTACATATATATATATATATATATATATATATATATATATATATATATATATATATATATATATATATATATATATATATATTGATAATTTAATGAAATTAAACATTAAATTATTTATAATTTTGAATTAGGGGGAAAATTTAAAAAATTTGAGATATTGGGGGGGGGGGGGGAAGAAAACGTACCAAAAGGCAAAAGCAATCAGACAAAACACAAACATAAAAATCTAACCTAATCTCGTGCCTCTCCTCTCTCGGCTCTCTGATACAAGCCGTATTACTCTCGCTCACAGACCCTCAAGGCGCAGTCAAGCTTCAGCCTTCAAGATCAATGTCGTTCATCTCCTCCGTTCGTTCATCTCCTCGAACCCAAAAGCTTCTCTAGTTGCACACTTGCATTCATCCTCGAAGGCTCGAACTCACTGGTGCAGAACTCCAACCTGCCTCCCCTTCGTTCATCTCCTCCGGCTGTCTCCCCAGGTGCTTCAAGAATCAGTGATCACCAAGTGCTTCAACTCGTGCAGAACTCTCGCTCACAGGTAATTTCCGAAACGAAACTTTACATTAGACTCTTACAAACCCTTAATTGAATGATTCTAGAACACTTCAAACACTCACCACTAACGTCTTCGGTGCATCAAACATACAACATTGCACATCCAAACTCATATATATCTTTGGGGTACAACACTCATAATCGTCACCTAGTCTTTAGGGCGCCTTTCAATCCAAAAAACTGAATTAACCCCAACATGGCTGGGGTACTTATTATAATTGTCGTGTGATAAAAAGCTTAAAAGAAGGATCGTTTGGCAGGAGCTCGACCAACGGCCTTCATCAAATTAGCCACTTCCAAGACCCTAGCCACTTTTGTCCCTCTTTTCGCCTCTGCTGTCGCTCTCTTTTCTTCTGCTTTCCTTCTAGCTTTTGCTATTTCATTATGCATTTTGTGAAGCATTTTGACTTGGACATATAATTCTGTTTGCTGAAGCATTTTGACTTGGACATATAATTTTGTTTCTTATTCTATTATTGGACATATAATTCTGTTTTTATCAATCTTGGAATTGTGGGTGATAAGCCAAAGTACTAATTAATTCATATGTTTGCTGTTTTAGAATGGCTACAAATGAAGGTGTAATTGATGTGGATGATCAAAATGATGAAGTTGAAGTCCCGGTAGAAGAAAATCAGCCAAAGTTGAAGTCGGTTGTTTGGCAACATTTTACATATAAGAAAGGTGCTAAAAAGTCAAAATGCAAGTATTGCAATAAGAATCTAGCTTGTGGCACTAGATTGAATGGTACCTCTGGATTACTCAGTCATCTAAGAAACAGTTGTTTAAGATCACCCTTTTATAAAAAGAAAAAGAATGATTCACAAAACCAGTCAACCTTAAACTTCAAACCAAAAGGCACTGAGGCGGGTGGCTCTTTGGCTAAGCATTCCTTTAGCCAAGAGAAGTGTAGACTAGGTCTTGCTAAACTGTGCATCAAAGACAATCGACCCTTTAGTATTGTCGATGATGAAGGTTTTAAAGAGTACTCGTGGGAATTGAATCCAGAGTTTATTCTTCCATCTAGATGGACTGTTGCTAGAGATTGTATGCCTGTTTTTGAACAAGAAGTAGAAAAACTCAAACTTTTGTTGAAAGGCCAAACCGTGTCCCTAACCACTGACACGTGGACATCTGTTCAAAACATTAACTATATGTGTCTTACGGCACATTGGATTGATGATGCAAATGATTTAAAAAAAATCCTAAATTTCTGTCCTATAGAGAATCATAGGGGTGAGACCATTGGTTGCTTGGTTTATGAGTGTATAAAAAAATGGGAGATTGACACCGTGTTTACCGTCACGGTTGATAACGCGTATTCAAACGATGGTGCTATAAAATATTTAAAGAGGATGTTAGCGGGACCGAATGCTATCCTAGATTGTAAATATATGCACCTACGTTGTGGTGCACATATTATCAATCTTGTTGTTAGGGATGGATTGGAAGAGCAATTTGAATCTGTTACTAGAATTCGAAATGCTGTGACGTACGTGCGATCATCACCGGCTCGGTATAAAAGCTTTGAAGATTGTGTTGCTTGTGTTGGAGTAAAATCCAAACTAAAACCCACTCTTGATGTTGACACAAGATGGAATTCAACATATCTTATGTTGGAAACAGCCGTAGTGTATGAGAATGCGTTTCACAGGTATGGAATTTATTTTCTGTTTTTGTTTATAATCATGTATTTCTGTTTTCATCATTTATATTTTATAATCAGTTTTTTTTTGTTTAACTGTTCATGATTAATTTTCTTAATAGGCTTTACATGGTAGATCCTTCTTATGCGGCTTATTTTCGCATCGAGGCGGAGGAGGCTACGGAAGGGAGCCTAAGAAAAAGGAAAAGGAAGCCTAGAGTGATTGGTGCTCCGAGTGGTGCCGATTGGCATGCGGCTAGGAATATGATTGACTACTTGAAAATATTTTACGATGTTACAACTAAGATATCCGGTTCAAAGTATGTAACATCGAATATTTTTTTTTTCTGAGCTTGTGAAAATGGAGGCCACCATCACTCGGATGACCTTGAGTCTAGATGAACAAAAGAAAAAGATGGCCCTTTCGATGAAAACAAAGTATGATAAGTATTGGGACAACATCGATAATATGAATTATCTCTTGTATGTTGCAGTTGTTTTAGATCCACGCAACAAGATTGGATACATTAGTTATTGTGTTGACTTGATCCATGGTAACGGTTCGGAGAAAAGTAAAGAGATAGTGGGAAAGGTGACTAAGACTCTTGATGAGTTGTTTACTCATTACAAAAGCAAAGCTGAAACAACAAATGTACCAAACTCACAACATACAGTTTTTGGTGAAAAGTCAAGTATTAGTGAGATGGATATTGATTTGGAGCTTGAGTTTGACAAATTTGATGATGGGGGTGAAGACATTAAGAGTGAGGTTGATATCTATCTATCAGAAAGAAGGGAAAAAAGGGACCCAAAGTTTGATCTTTTGGGATGGTGGAAAGCAAATTCAGTCAAATTTCCTATACTATCCAAACTAGCTAAACATGTTTTGGCAATGCCGGTCTCGACAGTTGCATCGGAATCGGCGTTTAGTACGGGTGGTAGAGTTATCGACAAGTATAGAAGTTCACTTAACACCGATACCGCAGAAGCTTTGATTTGTGCACAAGATTGGATAAGGTGTACAAGGGTTGATCTTGAGCTCGGTTACTCTATGAAGAGTAAGGAAATAGATGAGTTTAATGAGAAGATGGCGGGTTTGAAAATTGGTAAGGTTTTCTTTATATGTTTGAGTTCATATTTCAAATACCTACTAATTTATATATTATTGGTCTTTTTTTTCTTTTAGGAGGCAATAGTGGAAAATGATGGCTTTGTAGAAGATGGCGGGTTTGAAAATTGGAAGTTGTGGATTTTGGCGAGTGATAGCTATTATTTGTTCTTTTTTAAGTTTGTTGCAAGATCTATTGTTTTTAAGTGTTTAAGCTTTGTTGTTGTTGATTTCTTCTAAATGACTTTTATGTATTTGAATCTTCAAGTTTTTCATATTACTAGTTTGTAGTTTGAATGCTTTTAGTATTTGCGGTTTAAAACCGAAACCGCACCGCTACAAACCGCAACCGCAAAATAAACCGCAAAAACCGTACCGCAAAAAAACCGCAACATATGGTTTTACACAAATAAAAACCGCACCTAGCGGTACGAGTTGCGGTTTTATGCTAAAACCGCACCACACCGCACCACGCTCACCCCTAGATAATTGTGATACATGCTATCAAAATATGAAAACATTATCTTTCCATAAATACGGCTGTAAACGAACCGAACGTTCGGCGAACCGTTCATGAATTGTTCGGCGGGAAATTCATTTATGTTCGTTTATTTAATAAATGAACGAGCATGAACACAATTTCTCGTTCGTTTAGTTAAACGAACGAACATGAACAATGGCCTCGTTCGTTCAATTATGTTCGTGAACGTTCGTTTATGTTCTTCATTTACGTTTCTTTATGTTTGTTCATTTAAGTTCCTTTTATGTTCAATTGTATTTGATATCATTATAATATTATGTGTTTTTTTATGTTCATATATGTTTAATTGTGTTTATTTATGTTTGTTCGTTTAGTATGTTCACGAACATAAACGAACGAACATGAACAAGATAATTTGTTAAACGAACGAACATGAACAATAAAACTCGTTCGTTTATCCGTTTGTGTTCGTTTATTTGTTCGGCTAACTTAAACAAACGAACATAAACAATCCCTTGTTCGTGTTCGTTCGGTTCGTTTACAGCCCTACCCATAAATATGCAATTTAACGGCCATATTTTTATATATAAATTTGGGTTTAAGAACATGACTAGAAATTTTTCAAGTTTAATTTATTTTCATAGAAGATAGGGAATGGATATTAGATTTTTTTTATTTTATTAAAAAATGATTAAATTAGTAAGTTAGGCTATGGGGTGTGCTCCCATAATGCAGGTGCGTTCTGTCAAATAAGCAAGGAGGACGCCGGCTACACCCACCCCCCCCCCCTCCCACGTGCGTTCTCCAAATTTCACGTTTTCCGGCGTGTTGCTGAAGACATTTGTGGAACGCCAAAAAATCTTTCCTATCCAAAAATAAAAACAAATGTTTTTTAATTAAAAAACGTGATGTGAAAATTAAAAAGAAGACATAGGACTATTGGGCATTTCCTTGGGTGTATTATGTGGATGTCTTGGTGACGTGGCGGTGGTCATAGGATGTTATGGGTGTCTTGCACACCCCGTAACCTTATAGAATTTAATGTATCTTCATTCTATTGATATTTCAACCAAACACAATAATATTATAAATCGGTTATACAATTCATTAGGATGTACCAAAGATGCCCAAAAGATCTTTCCTTAAAAGTTTCAAAGACATTGAATAACACTTCATAATATGTGTTGAACAATTGGTGTCAAATAGTATTTACATAACTATCACTAACAATCATTCTATTGCAACTAATCATCGAAATTTGATTCTTAAATTCCGTAATAATCAAATCTAAAGTTCACATCCAAACACCTTCTATTTAGAAAATTTGCTCATCATATTGAAGTGGAGCAAGTTTGCAACAACTACTCTATGATTCCTTAACCAATCCATCAACTCTTTATACCCATATATACACCCAAACTCCATTACCCAATTTCCCAAAAACTTCCACTTATCTTTAACCACAACACCTTCCATGGATTCGAGTCATTCCACCAAAGAAGCCGGCGATATTCCAATCCCAATCACCAACCCCAAGTCCAAGTCATCAAAAACCGCCCCTCTGGTGGTGGCAAACACCAAGAAAACCGCCCACCAGCCGCCAGTGTCAAGGTGGAAGAGATGCCTTGGCATTCTTGACATCATTCTTCGGATATGTGCCATTGTCGCCTCCCTCGCAGCAGCAACCGCCATGGGCACCACCGACCAACAGCTCCCATTTTTCACCCAGTTCTTCCAGTTCAAAGCCGAGTACAATGACCTCCCCTCTTTCACGTAATGCCATGGGTAATTCGGTAATTTCACGTCTTGGTTCTTCTTTGTTGGTAATCATCTTTTGTCATTTACAGGTTTTTTGTGATAGCAAACGCCACGGCTGCTGCCTACTTAGTCCTCTCATTACCATTCTCTATTGTCTGCATCGTTCGTCCACATATCATAGGTGCAAGGTTGATGCTCCTCATTTTTGACACGGTATTAAATGATCTTGTTTTATTCAGTTATAGATATATCCGTTATATGATTTAAAACTGTTAATAATTAACCGTTTTTTTAGTTAAACGTTTTCAATTTGTCAAAATTTGTCAGATTGCGGTGTCTTTGATCACTGCTGCTGCATCGGCAGCTGCATCCATAGTCTACTTGGCACACAATGGCAACTCAAATGCAAACTGGGTGGCGATTTGTCAACAATTCGATGACTTCTGTCAGCGTGTTACCGGAGCTGTGGTGGCTTCTTTCATTGCAGCACTGATTTTCATAGTTTTGGTGATTGTTTCTGCGGTGGCTCTACGGAGGAACTAAGGGAAGATTGTGTGGGCTACTTACGTATCATGATGGTGTTTTGTTTTGTTTTGTTTCGTTATGTTCTTGTGATCAAGAATTGAAAGTGTGGTTCTGTAATTTGATGTTTCGTACTGTATATGAATCTGGTATACTCCCACGATCTCAAGTAGATTGTTTTAATTTCTCACTTTTAAAATTAAAAATAGTCTATTTTGTGTTAACCCGTATTTTCAGATTTGACCAACAAAAAGTTTGATAAGTAGTATTGTGAAGTAATATTAAACTATTAATTAGTAATATAAAATCGAACAAATCGATATTTTTTATACAAAATTAAATGTAGATTTGTCACAAATAATAAATCAGAATATTGTTACTTGGCTATTGAATTTTTGTCTAGAAATCAAATTGATCATCCGCGATCAGATTTGATTATAAGAATTGTAGAAGAATATTCTCATTGTCGAATGAATACAAATATAGAACAAAAAATCTGAAACCAACATGAATATTGTATTCTTGACTGCGAAAGCTGCACGGAATGGCTTATGCCATAAAAAGAATTTATGCACTCGTACAATGGTAATGTTCAATGTAAAACGTCAAGATTTAATGTAGATCGTCGTTCGTTGCAATAGCTATGGTAGAACCGATAAACTTAAAGCGAATACTCAAAAACTAGGAGAAAATCGAGTTACAGAGCGAGATAGGAGAACATGGAGAATTTGCTTTTTGGTATGTGGAATACGACTCTAGGAGAGTTGTAATTATAGTCGCAAAAACCCTAGACCCCTCCAAAAACATGGGTCGATGACGGCGATCTTCCTCTTGTGGGCTACCACGTGGCACGCGTTTTCAACCTGGTGCTTATCCGCAAGGTTAACGTATTTTTCTTGAGGTTTCTGAAAGCTTTCCAAACCTTATCTATGAAATCAATGTGTGGGAAGGTTCTTCCTTCCACCTACGTGGAACAAGGAAAGTATCTAAATTACTAGTTTCTTTATAATTTCTAGCAATCCCTTACCAAGTTCAAAAGTTTCATTTTACTTAGATACATAATGTAACTTGGGTGTCATGAATATTAAATCCTTGTTTAATATGGAGAAACAACAAAAAGACCAATTCTATGGTATCCTATGGAAACCAACAACCTTGTGACCTCTCTGGTTAACCCCCACACGTCACCTACCATCTTTAAGTTCTCACCAAGCATGAATATAGTCGTCTGTTATAAACTCTTTTCATGACTCTCTAGAAGATAAACCACTAGTTTTACAGCGACTTCATTACTTAGATGTCTCTAAAACTTTGTTAAAAGTCTTAACTCATCCTCCTTCTTGACAACAACATACTATCTTACCTCACATGGATATGTCAATATTGATACTACCTTTTATCGTTAGTGACTTTTTTATTGCCTTTTAAATTTGAGAATTAAGAGCACTAATTTGTAGTTGTGTTTACATCACCAACGTTTCTATTGTGGTTTCATGCCTATGTCTCTCGTAGTAGTTCCAACCAAATCTCTTACCAAAGATTTGGTAGAGAGATTTTGTGAGCGGATCTTCCAAGTTCATACTCGTCTTAAGATAGACAACTTTGATGGTACCACTTTTAATTAGTTGTCTCACATAATTTTGTTGAAGACCAATATGTCTTGACTTCCGTTATACACAGCAGTGTATACTTTAAAAAAATTACCCTATTGTCACAATACATGGGAATAGATGGCATTTGAATATCCTACAAATGAATATCCAAAAGTACATCTCTAATCCACTTTTCCCTTTGCATGTTGCCATTAAGGCAATAAACTCGGCATCTATCGCCAAGTGAGTTAAACGTGTCTATTTCTTGCTTGCCCAAGAAATTTCTCCCTCAGTTAGTCTATAAGTCTAACCACTTGTGTATTTAGAATCAATGTATGATTTATCCACCTGGTATGAGAATACCTTTTAGTATACCCTTTTAGTATACCAGAGGATACCCTTTTAGTATACCAGAGGATGATGTGTATGTCAACTCAAGGGTACTTATCCTTTTCAGGTACCGTAACTCTCTTATCACTGTCTTAATTTTCTTATAATGAATGTGACATCAGGTTTAGTGTAATGCATGGTATACTTCATGCTACCAATTGCATTCGTATACTCCAGTTGAGCCACTACTCGACTATAATTCCCATTAAGTTTCACACTTACATAAAAAGCAGTGTTGAATCCCTTAATATTCAAATGTTGAAACTTTGACAGAACTTTCACTGTATAATGAGATCGACTCAAAGAATTAGAATTACTTATTATTTTTCACCTTAATACCAAAAATGGTATCCACTACTCCTAAATCCTTCATATTAAAGTCTGAGAATCGAGGCAAGCCTCACTCCGGTCCGTATCAGCAGTCTTGACTTTGGTTTGGGCAATGTGATACGAAGAAATAGAGATGCGCAAGAAAAGCTACTTTAGCAAAAGTATCTTCCAGAAAGTTCCTAGGTTTGTTACGGTTAGAAAGTTGTTCAGTCCAGGATGGTCCATAACCTGTCACCTCAGCTGGCCTATTGCAGAAATCATTGTGCTAGAAGATTTGTCATCAACGTTGAAGATCTTCTTTGCTCAGTATATATACGATCTCAGTTTGTAATAATAAGAATGTCAAGAGCTTCATTTTTATTTAGAGAATATAATGCAGTAAATTTGTATAGATTGTTTAGCATTCATCTTAATAATATAATCTCTAGTTTCTATAGTGGACATAACTTGATCAGTTTAGATCGAGTGAACCACTTAAATCCTTGTGTTCCTTGTTTCGTTGTTCAGTTCTTCTTGTTGGTCTCATTAGATTTGATTAAATCATATAGCAAGTGCATATGTCGAGGTCCTTAATCCTAACATTACCAAAACTTATAGTCAAATTACCAAAATTCATATGCAAAATAGTAAGTGAGAGCAAAAATTTACAAGTATTTAAGGTCTAAAGAAGAATCTTTGTTATTGTCTATATGCCTTAATATTTTTCTTAAAGAACTAGTTTCTTTCCATGATTGATAATTCCATTATGCTTGATATAATATGTAGCATCCCCCACTAGCAAGCATTACAATACATGCTTTGCGCCACCCAACACGAAAACTCCCTAGGAAGGCCACCCATCCTAAAATTACTCTCACCTCGACACGCTTAACTATAGAGTTCTCATGGGATCTATTGCCCTCATAACTTTAAAACACATTATGATAGGTAGGTATCCACATTCCTTATAAGGCAATGTTTAATTCTCCTAAACGGTCGATGTAGGATTTGGGATCTCTCCCCTTTTATCCCCTACTATAAGGGAACGCACAAACCTCATGTAACCAGCTTTGATACCATCTGTAACATCCCTCACTCGTACGTATCATAATATTATTTGCTTTAAAGCACCCGACACAAATACTTCCTAGGAGAGTGTAAGACCTGTTTCCCGAAGACCCTCGCGACCCTATCAACAGGGAGTAGTGGAGCTAACTAGGGAGATAGCACCACTATCTAGATAAGATAGCAACGCTATTTCAGTAAAATAATTATGTGGGTTGGTTGGAGATAGTGCCGCTATCTAGGGGAGATAGTGTCGCTATCCGCCGCAGAATGCAAAAACCCTAATTTCAGATTTAAGCACGTATTTAAGGACCCCATCCTCTAGTGTTCCCATTTTTGGATGAATTTTAGAGGCTTTAGGCAACCCTAGACGACCGGATCTCTCTATTCACATCTTTTTGCTTTTTGGAAATCTTTGAAGGAAGGAAGGAGCTTTGTGTGTAAAAAGGCTACACCCATCAATTGTGTTGATTTCCCTTGTGATTTCAGAGCTTTGGTAAGCATTTATATCCCTGAATCTTCCGAGTTTCACGTTTGGGTTAGAGTATTGGATCATTAATGGTATAATTAGTCTTTTGAGATGTTTGGGTGGGATTGGAAGTACCCCAGACCCCAAGATCCAACCTTGGGCACTTCTCTATGGTCCTTGGGTCGTGAATAAGTCAGTTTTGGTTCGTATTTGAGCCATGCAAAGGATCAAGAAAGTTATTCATGTTAGAATCTAGGTTTTGGGATTGGGTACATGCATGGGTCATGCATGTCCATTTGACTGTGTTATTAGGCAAGTTTTTGGCCCTAGGTATAGTTCTAGAAACGCCTTGATTGACGGCTGAACCGGTTAAGAGCTTAAGAGAGACAATGGGTTGTTCGTAGATAGCACCGCTAATGCTCAATGATAGCGCTGCTATCTCGGGCAAAGGTGTAAGCACCTGAAAATTTTGGTAAAAGTCATAAAATGAACACATGAAAAGTTGGGTTTGAACGAGGGCATAATAGTAAAAATTGGTCAAAAAGGGCAAAATGGTCATTTGGCACACAAATGACTTTAATGTAAAGAAAATATAATTGTGGGGTAAGAATGAAAGAAAATAAACTTATATTGTTATCAAATGAAGTTCTTGTGCCATTTTGGGAAAAAAATAAAACTTGAGGGACCAAAGTGTAAAGTAGCTAGGTATAAAAAGAAGAAAAATCTTCTCCCAGTTCATAGAACACGGGAGAGACTTCTAGAGAGAGCCAGAGAGAGCTAGGGTGATCGGGTTCATGAAGGTTATGAGGAATTGCAAGAAACCCCACTTGGAATTGAAGAATTCCAAGTCTTCTAAGGTTAGTAAACTTGTTTTTAGGGTTGTTTAACCCATTTCCCGTAGGTAGGTTACTGTAGCTTCGTGATTTCAGTGGCTAGAGGAGGATTATCCTTTGATTCCTAGCCTTAATTTGTGTCTAAATCAATATCTAAACATAGTTCATCTATTGAAAGTGTCAAAAAAAATCAAGAAATGAGAATTTAAGCTCAAGAACCCTAACCAACGGGTTTGTAAGAACAAGTTGGTTTCAGTGGTTCTTAATGAGTTTAATATGTTATAATAGAAGTAATAAATTGTTCCTAGTTGATAAATTTGAGTAATTTCAGATTTTGGGTAAAAATGTCAAAAATGGAAAATTTTGGAAGAAACTTGGAATCCATGATTCCATGGTTTAAAAACAAGTAAAAGTAGTTGGTTTATGTTTCTAATGATCAAAGTCTTAATTTGACATAAATAATTGGTTAGAATGAGTCATAAATGATGTTTTATGTATGAAGAAACCATTGGAAGTGGTTTCCTAAGAATTTCAATTAATAAAATGGAAGTTTGAATAAACATTTGATGGGTGGAATGGAATTGGTGATTCCATGAATGAAACTCATGGAAATGGTTAATGAAAATCATGAATTTGTAATTAACAAGGTATGTTTTGGGTTATAAAAACCTTAAATTAAATCATACATTGGTTATATAAGTATATGGGTAGAAAGTGGACAAATCTAGACTTTAAAATTTAGTTGATGTGCATATAAGCTTCCTTAGAGCTCTTATGCCATCCTATGGTCTTAATCATTAAGCCATGAAGTAAATAAGACTTAATGGAAGTGAAAACATGTTTTTAACATAATAGAGGGTCAATAGAACCTATGGTTAAAATTTGGTGAAGTTTGGAGTTAAAACGAACCCGGAACATGATTTTTAGGACTTAATGTGAAAAAAAATAGGGGGCTGCATCTGTGCAGCAGGAGATCGCGACCCGATCTCTATAGATCGCGGCGCGATCTTGCGGCAGAAATAAAGAAAACCCCCTGTTAAGACATTTTGAATTCTAAAGTTGGAATTTGGGGTTAGGCTTGCCCGTTTGACCTCAAATTTTAAACATAAGTCTATTATGGTATGAAACTTTGTAGAAAATTATCAAAATGAAAATACGACCTCCTGATGGTACTGTAGCAAAATACGCATATCTCGGAAAAGTTTACAAATTGAAGAAAGCTAGTTTAATAAGGGTTGTAGCTTAGTTATGACCCGTAACTGTATAATATGGGACTCTTGTATTGTAGAGTCAGTTGTAGTTTGTGTTAACCAAATATGTGTACTAAATGTGTATATACGCGGTGGTTCAAATACGGTTGATCGAGTAAAAGATCAATGAATAGGAGGGACGAGGAAGGGAATAGTTCTAGTCAGACTTCTCTAACTAGTTGAGGTGAGTAGTATGTGGATTTTTGAGTACATAGCAAAATGGGTTTTATACAAAGAAATGAATTTTATATACAATGCTTGGGAGTCAAAATGGTTTTATGGAAATTGAAATGGTTTAATGAAAATGAAAGTGATTCTATGGAACTAGAAATGGTTTTGTGAAACTGGAAATGATACTATGAAATAGTAAGTAAAATGAAAGTGATTCTATGGAACTAGAAATGGTTTTGTGAAACTAGAAATGTGACACCCCATTTCTACTGTTTGCAAATACTATGGTTTTTCGTATAAATACATGAATACAAAAATACGGTTTATCAAAAACCGATAATTTACATGTTTAAAACTGTGGGTGTTACAAATCCATACCAAATCTAACCATAGTAAGCAAGAGAAGGATTAAACCTTGCGTCCAAGTTAGGAGCTAACTCGGGCTCCACTCCAGCTATACTTCATCCCATTTATAGCAACTTATTTTAACCTGGAATATATGGCAAAACATATAATACGTAAGACAAAAATGTCTCGTGAGTTACATGAGTTTTAGACTCAAACCTTTAATTTCCTTTTCCAACTTTTTATAAAATTTACATCATAAAACTTCTGTCAAAACTTTATAGTAATAACATACTATAACTCTTTACTTCTCTATATTATTTCATAACATACTTTGGAAAAATAACATCTTTCAAAACCTTATAGTAGTAACATACTATAACTCGTTACTTTTCAAAATCACTTCATAATATACTTTACAAAAATAGCTTCTTTCTTACTTTCTTTGACTGGTTTTATAAGCTTGCTGGATTTTTATACTTAGGGCTTTAATCACCATAAGTGATACCCCAAGTCTCTATGGCTAGAAAGAACGGATCAATCCTCACCATAGAAGTGCTGAGGCAATCTACTTCGCGATGGGGCTTTTTCCCCAGTAGACCCCTTACCTAACCCGGGTAGGTTGGAACATAGTTCCCTTACTAACGCTGCTTGCTACAATTACCAGTCATACAAAACATTTTCTGTTTACTTTAACATTACTTACTTACATAGTGGCTAATTGCCAAACTTCACCATTTCATGTCTTTATGGCTAAATGCCAAATTCATAACTTTTATTTCACATAAACCATATGTTTAAAACATGTCTTTATAACATTTTAGGCTTAATGCCAAATCATACTTTCCAAACATCTTATGGCTATATGCCCATTCATACTTGAAAACATATACGGTTTGTAACAAAAACATACTTCTTAAGCATCTTGTGGCTATATGCCTATTCATACTTGAAAACATATATAGCTTGTAATCAAAATATACTTTCACATAATTGGTTCATAGACCAAAACATACTTTCACATAATTGGCTCATAGGCCAAAACATAACTTCAAATATAGCATTTAACTTTCACAAACAAGTTAGAAATAATACTCTTGCATATAATTTCACATATAGAAATTTTATAAGAAATCTTGAAAATACTTACTTGCCATGTACCCCAGAATGGGTAAAAATATTACATGTAGTCACCTCGTGTATTGCTAATAGATTGACTACACATTCCTTGTATTTATACTCTTTTGATCCAACAATCACTTGACATGAACCTATATTTAACATGTTATACATTAACATTCATTCTAACTGACTCTATAACTCATTGGAGTCCTTATTATACCAATATAGGTCATAACAAGTCTATAACTTTTAAATGACCAACTTTAAATAAATCGTATATTATACGTATTTTACTACAGTACCCTCGGGAGGTCGTATTCCCGGTTTAACAATTTTCCATGTGTTTTCACACCATTTTAGACTTGTGGTATAAATATTAGACCAATCGGACAAGTCTAGCACCAAGTTCCAAACTCAAAAATGACATTTTCTTAACAGAAAGTATGCACGACTCGTGCATAATTAAGCCTTGAGGGAGCACGACTCGTGCATGCATTAAATGACAACTTACTTTGAAGTGCAGGGGGAGCATGACTCGTGCTAAATGAGCACGACCCGTGCTCTTTCTGGGCAACTTCATTTCAGTCCGATTTTTACACTGTAACGTCCTGTTTTTGCACATTAAGTCCTTAATCCAGTTCTTAATTGTTTTGGGTTTATTCTAAGACTAAAACCATCCATTAACATCAGGTTTTAACCCATTGAAATCAACCCAATCTTGTAAGTGCAGAAATTAGGGTTCTTGAACCAAAAACCCCCAAAATCCACGAAATCAACAAAGCCTTTGGATTAATTGGTACGATCTTAACATACTATCATGTGCAGAACTTAAAGATCATATAAATCATTTGGAATCATGACTGAAACTAAATTTTCAGTTCATCCCGTGAAGAACAAGTTCAAGAACTTGATTAGAAGGACCTTCACTAACCTTTAAATCTTGATAACTTCAAATTCTCAAGCTATTGCTTCCAAATCCCACACCAAATCTTGAGAACTTCCAGAAATCGTATCTCACCTTCTCTTCCCGTAGCTTCTGCAGGTTTCTAGAACATGTGGGGAGATTTTTCTCCCTTTTATACCTCCAAATTTACCATTTAGTCCCTATGGTTCCATTCCTTGGACTTTTGACACCAACATCAAACTTTTGCCACATGAAACTATATTTCTTACATTTTAGTCCAAAACCAAGATATAATTTCATAATAACTCCTGCATATGGTCAAATGACCATATTACCCTTTTTATGGTAAAATGACCAAATTACCCTCTTTATGGTAAAATGACCAAATTACCCTTACGAACATAAAGTCTCACTTATATATATATATATATATATATATATATATATATATATATATATATATATATATATATATATATATATATATATATATATATATATATATATATATATATATATATATATATATATATATGTACATTTCCAACTTTTATTACATCAATTTCTACTTCTCACATTTTTACCCCAAACACCAAAAATGTTTTTATACTAAAATCCAAAGTATGGCAAAAGACTAATTTGCCCTTTTTCACCACTTCTTTCCAAACTCTTGGAATTTTACTACATTTCCCAATAAATTGTTTTAAAACTTTCAAAATATTTTAATCTTTTCCATAAGTATTTTCTCGAATATAAATTCAAGATTTTTGGGTCGTTACAGGAAATGATACTATGAAATAGTAAGTACAATGTGTATAGAAATGATAAACGAGAAATACAGAGAATTAATAAAGTGATTGAGCCCTGTTGATGAGTTGAGAAGTATCCGGATAAAGATCATGGCCTGCTGCGGTAGGGGTGGTCAAAAGACACTACTGGGATGGTACCTCCCGTCGCGAAGTAGTTGTCTAATTGGTACCTTGATGGATGAATTCGTTTCATGCTGTTGAGGGAGGAGTTATACGGGTGCGTCTCGTATAAAGCCTACGGGTGCGCTCGTAGGAATGTGCTCACAAATGAAAAGGAATACCTATGGGTGCGCTCATAGGAAATTGAATAATATGAAATTTTGGAATGTTTGAAATATGGAAAACTATTTTGGGTCTAAACTCATATTGCTCACGAGACATTATGTCTTACGTATGTTTTTTTTAAAATGCTATGTACTCAGGTGATCAAACAAGGAATTAGAAGAGTCGAGTGTGGGACGGTAGCTTCCGTTGTGTAAAGTATGTACTGTTTAAATTGTGGTAATGATACGGAAGAGTAATGCCCCGTATGTATAACTAAATATTTTGTATTATAAAGTCTTGGTAAAAAAAATTTGTGTGAAATTGGTGTGTTACAATTTGGTATCAGAGCCATAGTTTAAGCAAACTAAGTGTCAATACTTGAACCTAGACTTAAACTGTGTAGGGGTTAAGAGAGATACAGACTAAAGATAAGACTGTAAGTAAGAGGAGGTAAACCTGAAACAGTGGAACATGAGTCCTGGTGGTGAAACTGGAAGCAAATATGTATAGGTGGTTATAATAATATGGGCCCGTACTATCATAATCACAGGATATATATTTGAGTTTGGTGGAACCACAAGGGAATCATGGGAATCTGTAAAGGGTGTGTGTGGAAGGTGTGAGTGACATAGGGTTGATATACCTATGTAATAAAAACCAAGTATGATTGGAAATATTAAAGTATGAACGTAAAGAATTAGAAAATAAGATAAGGAGTGTGTGAAAAGTAGTAGGGAAAATCCAAATATGCGGTTGTGGTAACCGTTATACCTTATGTGGAATATTGTAAAGTATATGTGATAGAACATAAGAAAGTATGAAAGAAAATAGTAAAAGAGATATAACAAGAATGTATAAATCTATTTAGAATTTTGAAATGGAAGAAATGTGGATAAGTAGTACAACTAAACAAAAAATAAATAAATAAATAAAAATATACAGTTGAAAATTCTGTTGTCTAACGGAACTGAATTATGATCATGGAATAAAGAAAAAAAACAGTGTCACTACAGTGACCAAAGAAAGAAAGATTGGAAAAGAATATGAATATATATATGTCAATAAAACCCAATGGCAGTATGAAAGGGTAAAGAATAAATATTAAGAGGTAGTATGATATGTCTCCCAGGGACAACCAGGGAATTGAAGTATGTGTACTAAAAGTTATGATCGAATATGTTAGTATAAAATGAAAGTAAAATACTTAACCAAGTATTAGATAAGGAATAAAAAGAAAATTAAGAAATGGGAAGTCGTGACTTCCAAACCCGAAGGAAATATAACAAGTAAAGACATCTAATGGTTGGAGCAAATAGCTAAGTCATAAGTATAGTGCTATAATGAGTAATATGATAAAGTAAGATACCCGAATGAGAAAGAAATGAAAAATGGAAGACTGTTAAGGATTATGATATCTTAAGTATTTTGCATTATTAAAATGTGATTATAAGAACATGAATTGAAAAATAAAGATTGAATGCCTAAACAAGTGTTACGCGAGAAATTGAAGATAAGACAAATGATGTGGATAATCAGAGGGATATAACAAAAAAATTATTAAAGAAAATGATGATAAGATATTGGTTGTTTGGAATTAAAGTCCGCAACCAAATGAAGGAAGTATAAAAAAGAAATACAAATAATAAAAAGCGTATATCGGGGTATGTTAACCGAGGAAAACCAAAAGCATGTAAGAAACATGACTAAAGGTCATAACTCATAATCAATACAAAGTAAGGAATAAGAGTGAATGCCTAAGTAAGTACTAGGCAAAGAATCAAAGATAAGATAAAAGAATGAAAATAAGAACTATAATAAACAGATAGGAAGTTGCTACTTCCGAATGTGAATGAATATAACGGGTAAAAGTATTCAATGATTGTGAAAAACGGTCAGTGCATGGCCAGTATTTATGAAATGTGGTGTATATATATACGTGTATGAGTGTGAAAGAATGAGTAAGTATGAAACTTATATAATATATAAGTGTAAAGGTGGATATGAAATATGTATCCTAATTAGAATACTATAAACTAAGAGGCGAAAGAATGAGATAAAGTATTTGGCATACAGCCTCAAAATATAAGAGAATAAATGATATAGGAAAAAAATATATGGTATCAGTATTTCATCATAAAATACATAAGAAGAAAGTATGACATGGAATACGAGATATATAATACTGTAAAGGAATGAATAAGCTTACAGCTTTAATATATGTAGAAATAAAGCGTATAAAGGAATGAGGTGTAAACGAAAAGATAATGTAATGTGTTGGGCATATAGTCTTATAACACATATAAAATGATGGTAAAAGATATGATGAAATAAATTTGGGCTTAAAGCCTAGAAAATGTATAGAAAAAGAGTGGGATACAAAAGTTTAATATCTATGAAAGAAGGGTCATACTATATAAATACGAAAATAGTGTATGTTAAAGAGTACAATGAGGAAAGGAAGTAAATACTTGAATTGGTAATGTAAGTTTTTCCAATCAAATGGTAAAATGGCGTATTTGGGTAGTAAGAAAGACAAGTTTTTGGCATTAGCCATAATAAGTATAGAGTAGTAAATGATAAAAAGGTAAAACCTAAATTACGTGTGGAAGTAATAAAAGAATTAAGTATGAAAAAAATAAATATATTATTAAAAATGTGTTGGTTAAATTCCTTCCCGGTAAATGTGAAAGAATGGGGGGAAATGGTAATTTCAGATAAATTAAAGGTAGATATAAGAAGTTAGTAAGTAAAAGTTAATTAAAGACCAATGATACCTACATTTCTATAAGGAGGTGGATGAGTCACGGTTGGTACCTAAATTAGTAATATGAATTGATTAGCATAATTGATAGGCTAAGCAAGTTGAAAGAATTTAAAAGAAGGAAAGATATATGAAAATAAAGTTTAATGAATACAAGATAAGTCTAAATGGTAAGGTGGAACGTTATTCTAAAAGAATGGTTAGAACATTATGAAAAGTGTAATAAGTATGAAAAGATGAATTGTCGTACACAAAATGTATGAGATTTTATAAGTCGTTTGAAAAATTGAATCAATTATGGTAACCAATTGAAGGGGGTGGTGGAGAACAAGTGAGTAGGAGATAAAGTGTTAAACTAAGCACTAGTGTGAGAAATAAGAATTGCAAGAAAGTACTAAAACACAAGTGATAATATGAGAATGGTACACGGGGTACCTAAAAAGATGAGAAGTGTACTTATGAGAGTACTGTAAGAAAGTTGAAAAAAAAAACGAAAAATACATGATTATATTAGTAAGTATAATGAGTGAGTGAGACCGAGATCTCATAAATAATAAATGAGGATGAAAGAAGTATCGAGGTTGCTAATATGTCAAATTGTGAAAGTATTATAAGTAAAGGTGATATAATACATGTATTAATGAAAGTAATACATATAATTTACGGGAGATAAGTGAAATCACTTTATAGTATGGAAACGAGTAAAAAGTATGTGAAATGGAGAATTCATAAATTATGAAATAAGAATGGGAGTAGCATTTAAATTATTAATAAATCAAGTTGCAAAGGTACTATAAGTACCGATGGATACAAGATATGTATTCATAAAAATAACCCATGTGAGTTATAGGATGAGAAAGGTAATGATCTAGTGAGAATGTATGAAAGTTAGTGAAAAAAGGGGGTAAAATTATCCTATAACTATATAGTAAAAGTAGTAAAAGTTGAAATAATGAATTTTGACAGCAACAATAGATCAACTTCAACAGAAAACTGTACAAATTACTAGGCTAAAAAGTATGTATCATACATAGAAAGAAACCTACGGATGTCTAGTTTCTAAAACAAAAAGCGGTATGTCATTTTGACTTTTCTGGAGTGAGATATGTAAATTCTCGTGTGAGGTGTACTGTTTCGACAGATTCTGTCCCAAACAGAAAAGTTAGGATGTAAAGAGTAACGAAAGAGAGAGAATACTTACCTTATAAATGGTAATGAACCGGAAGTCGTTAGTAGAGAAAAAGAACAACAAACTTGAAGTTTAAAAGATTTAAAGAATAAAATATATAAAAGATAAAAAGTTGTAAAACTTCTGGAAAGAAGAAATAGTAAAAAAATTATCTATGTAATAATGAATGAGTAGAGGAATGAGAAAAAAAGAATAGTGAAAATAAATAAATAATATTATAAGTAAAGAATGAAAAGAATGAGGAGGTGTTGTAAAACAAATTTGCTTAATTAAAATGTCCACTAAGGGACAAAATTTTACAAGAAAAGATTTAGTGTATTTATGAATTTTGTATAAATACAAATTATGTTTAATTGTATTTGGAAAAAGTTTTACAAGTAAAGAATATGATTAGTATAATCTCATGTGTTTTTGATAAAGATATGAGAAGAATTACAAAATAGACTGTTATTTTTTATAAAAGTATGAAAGTATGAAACTACTTTGTAAAATAAGTTTCACTAAGAGATTTGCATATGAATGAAACGAGGTAAAAAGGAATGTAATTAAAACATAGAGTATGAAGTACGAGTGAGCGACTAAAAAAGTGGAGAAAATGGATAAAATGACTAAAAGGGTATTTTGGTCATTTATAAAAGTATTATCTATGTTATGATAAGAATTCTGAATATTATAAGGAAAAGAGGGTAAAATAACCAAAAATGTATTTTAGTTAGGTGTATAAATGTAAATTACTAAAAGGATATTCGGATGAATATACCTATTATAACAAGAAAGATTAGAAGTGGGATAATCTTTAAAACACAAATTCCTGAAAACTATTCAGAAAGTCATGCATCTTAAATAAAAGATTAAAAAGTTGAGGGAGTAAAAGGTTATTTCCTCAAAGATAAAAGTGTAAGTAAAGAAAAGATAATTGTACTATGCAAAAGACGAAAAGATTCCGGGGACGGAATCCTCTTAAGGAGGGGAGAGTGTAAGCACCCGAAAATTTTGGTAAAAGTCATAAAATGAACATATGAAAAGTTGGGTTTGAACGAGGGCGTAATAGTAAAAATTGGTCAAAAAGGGCAAAATGGTCATTTGGCACACAAATGACTTTAATGTAAAGAAAATATAATTGTGGGGTAAGAATGAAAGAAAATAAACTTATATTGTTATCAAATGAAGTTCTTGTGCCATTTTGGGAAAAAAAAAATAAATCTTGAGGGACCAAAGTGTAAAGTAGCTAGGTATAAAAAGAAGAAAAATCTTCTCCCAGTTCATAGAACAAGGGAGAGACTTCTAGAGAGAGCCAGAGAGAGCTAGGGTGATCGGGTTCATGAAGGTTATGAGGAATTGGAAGAAACCCCACTTGGAATTGAAGAATTCCAAGTATTCTAAGGTTAGTAAACTTGTTTTTAGGGTTGTTTAACCCATTTCCCGTGGGTAGGTTACTGTAGCTTCGTGATTTCAGTGGCTAGAGGAGGATTATCCTATGATTCCTAGCCTTAATTTGTGTCTAAATCAATATCTAAACATAGTTCATCTATTGAAAGTGTCAAAAAATCAAGAACTGAGAATTTGAGCTCAAGAACCCTAACCAACGGGTTTGTAAGAACAAGTTGGTTTCAGTGGTTCTTAATGAGTTTAATATGTTATAATAGAAGTAATAAATTGTTCCTAGTTGATAAATTTGAGTAATTGACTAATTTCAGATTTTGGATAAAAATGTCAAAAATGGAAAATTTTGGAAGAAACTTGGAATCCATGATTCCATGGTTTAAAAACAAGTAAAAGTAGTTGGTTTATGTTTCTAATCACATCTTGATCATTATCCAACATATGGATAACTTAAAAATCAAGTTTGGTGATTTCTTGTGTAATTGAACCCTAGAAATTGAGTTTATGATCAAAGTGTTAATTTGACATAAATAATTGGTTAGAATGAGTCATAAATGATGTTTATGTATAAAGAAACCATTGGAAGTGGTTTCCTAAGAATTTCAATTAATAAAATGGAAGTTTGAATAAAAATTTGATGGGTGGAATGGAATTGGTGATTCCATGAATGAAACTCGTGGAAATGGTTAATGAAAATCATGAATTTGTAATTAACAATGTATGTTTTGGGTTATAAAAACCTTAAATTAAATCATACATTGGCTATATAAGTATATGGGTAGAAAGTGGACAAATCTAGACTTTAAAATTTAGTTGATGTGCATATAAGCTTCCTTAGAGCTCTTATGCCATCCTATGGTCTTAATCATTAAGACATGAAGTAAATAAGACTTAATGGAAGTGAAAACATGTTTTTAACATAATAGAGGGTCAATAGAACCTATGGTTAAAATTTGGTGAAGTTTGGAGTTAAAACGAACCCGGAACATGATTTTTAGGACTTAATGTGAAAAAAATAGGGGGCTGCATCTGTGCAGCAGGAGATCGCGACCCGATCTCTATAGATCGCGGCGCGATCTTGCGGCAGAAATAAAGAAAACCCCCTGTTAAGACATTTTGAATTCTAAAGTTGGAATTTGGGGTTAGGCTTGCCCGTTTGACCTCAAATTTTAAACATAAGTCTATTATGGTATGAAACTTTGTGGAAAATTATCAAAATGAAAATACGACCTCCCGAGGGTACTGTAGCAATATACGCGTATCTCGGGAAAGTTTACAAATTAAAGAAAGCTAGTTTAATAAGGGTTGTAGCTTAGTTATGACCCGTAACTGTATAATATGGGACTCTTGTATTGTAGAGTCAGTTGTAGTTTGTGTTAACCAAATATGTGTACTAAATGTGTATATACGCGGTGGTTCAAATACGGTTGATCGAGTAAAAGATCAATGAATAGGAGGGACGAGGAAGGGAATAGTTCTAGTTAGACTTCTCTAACTAGTTGAGGTGAGTAGTATGTGGATTTTTGAGTACATAGAAAAATGGGTTTTATACAAAGAAATGAATTTTATATACAATGCTTGGGAGTCAAAATGGTTTTATGGAAATTGAAATGGTTTAATGAAAATGAAAGTGATTCTATGGAACTGGAAATGGTTTTGTGAAACTGGAAATGATACTATGAAATAGTAAGTAAAATGAAAGTGATTCTATGGAACTGGAAATGGTTTTGTGAAACTGGAAATGATACTATGAAATAGTAAGTACAATGTGTACAGAAATGATAAACGAGAAATACAGAGAATTAATAAAGTGATTGAGCCCTGTTGATGAGTTGAGAAGTATCCGGATAAAGATCACGGCCTGCTGCGGTAGGGGTGGTCAAAAGACACTACTAGGATGGTACTCCCGTCGCGAAGTAGTTGTCTAATTGGTACCTTGATGGATGAATTTGTTTCATGCTGTTGAGGGAGGAGTTATACGGGTGCGTCTCGTATAAAGCCTACGGGTGCGCTCATAGGAAATTGAATAATATGAAAATTTGGAATGTTTGAAATATGGAAAACTATTTTGGGTCTAAACCCATATTGCTCATGAGACATTATGTCTTACGTATGTTTTTTTTAAAATGCTATGTACTCAGGTGATCAAACAAGGAATTAGAAGAGTCGAGTGTGGGACGGTAGGTTCCGTTGTGTAAAGTATGTACTGTTTAAATTGTGGTAATGATACTGAAGAGTAATGCCCCGTATGTATAACTAAATATTTTGTATTATAAAGTCTTGGTAAAAAAAATTTGTGTGAAATTGGGGTGTTACAAAAGGCCTGTGCCCTGACTTTGCCATAGCGATGCTACGGGAGCATGTAGCGCCACTATCGACTCTATTTGAGGATTTTGACTTGTATTGACCTTTTGACTATAGACTTTGGTGGGCTAGTCATACCTTGTGGTCAAACCAGAAAGGAATGTAGGATTGTGAGTTGATACGGTTGTGTGTTTGAAATTTAGGTGATCTAGCGAGCCTTGGTCGGGATATTAGCAATTATTCATACGTGTTTGAGATAGGTGAGTGTCCTCGCCTTACTATATGATGTCGCATGCTTATGCAACTTGTGTGCTACTTAGAGTTATTTGATTTGTTCTTATAATTGTGGTTTGATATATGTTGGTAGCTCAGTACTGATGCGTGTTCGCCCATAGGTGTTGTAGCATTGGTAGGACGACAGCCTTGTCCTATAGATGTTGTATCATGGGTACGACCATAGCCTTGTCCCATAGGTGTTGTATAATGGGTAACGCAAATACCGGGAACCGGTAGGTGTTGTATCATTGGGTAGAGTAGTCTTTGGGTCCCAAAAGTGTTGTATCATGGGTAGGACTACAGCCTTGTCTCATAGGTGTTGTATCATGGGTAAGGCCAATATTAGGAACCAATAGGTGTTGTATCATTGGGTAGGGCCATCTCTGTGTCCCATAGGTGTTGTATCATGGGCGCCCATAGGTGTAGTATCATGTGCAGGATCGGGTCGCTTTCTAAGGACGTGTTGTTGAATGTGTGTGCATGTATGGTATTTGGGAAACTCACTAAGCTTAAAGTTTACCCGTTGATTTTAAAGCATTTTCAGGTACTTCAGTTGATAAAGGGGAGAGCTCGGCATGACGGTGGTGCATCACATATTTACATTGTGGGTTACTTCATTTTAATAGAGATTCTTTAAATGAATTTTTAGGACATAGTATTTACTCTCATATGGTTATTAATACATTTTTCTATGCATTTGGAATTTAAATGATGTTTATGTTTTAATAATAAAAGAAAAAATTTAGTTGAAATTTTGGGGGGTTACAATGGTCACCCATCTTGAAATTGCTCTCGTCCGGGCACGTTTAACTGTAGAGTTTTCATGGGATTCGCTACCCTCGTGACTTTAAAAACGTATTGTGATAGGTATGTATTATCATCCATTATAAGGCAATGCTTAATTCTTATGTCCGGTCAATGTAGGATCAAGGATCTCTCCCCCTTTTAGTATCAGAGTACATTGTTCAGGTAGGAGAACTAAGACATTGTCTTACCATCGAGCTACAATGGGGAAGAGATCATCGATCGAGTAGGAAAACTAAGCATTGCCTTATAAGGGATATAGATACCTACTGACGATGCCTAGTAATATCAAGTATTTTAGTGGTCGTTGAGCCGTATTCTGGGTGAATTATATCTTGTAAACTGTTATATTACTCACTTTTCGTGTCTAGTGCTTGCATGTGAAATATGATAAAAACAAGGGTTAAATGCGTACAAAACAAAGAAGTTTGGAATGAAGTCCACTTTCAGGCGAAAAGACACGCGCACCGCGGACTGAAGTGCACGCACGTCGCGGGAAGTCAATCATCGGATGAGGAGTTTGACATTCAAAAAGCGAATATCGGGGTTACAGATAAGGTCGCGCAGCGGTTTTCACCCTTGCGCGGCGCGATTGGTCAGATTTCGCACCTATAAATAGAGGCTTCCCGTTTGTGTTTTGGGAGCGAAGAACTGACCTAAAGGTGGAACCTAGGCTTCTTCAACTCGTGTTTTCGGATTTCAGTGATTAGAAGTTGGTATTTTCACAGTTTAGTTTATTTTTCGTATTTTTCAATTTTGTTTATCGCTCGTTTCCAACGGTTGTGGATTGTAGAATCTGCTGGAACATGTCGGTTCTGAATTATTCCCGAAGTCAGAAACATTCGACTTTCGGTTTGGTTTTTCGTTTAATGCAATCATTCAGTTTTAGTTATTTCGCGATTTCGATTTCTGTTTACGTTTATTTGTTCGTTTGAGTATTTTGTTATATTGAGCGCTTCTGATTTTCTGAATATACTTCGGAATCAGATTGTGTAGTTGGTTTGGATCGAGATTTGGAATTGTTTAGTTCGTTAATGCTAGTTTATGTTTTCGATATTTTTGGTTTATTCGAGTTTTGTGAAGTGTATGGAACGCCACCAGCTATAGAGTGACACTATAGTTTGGTTAATTCTTGACACATACTTCAACCACCGACTCCATGGATCGACCCTTACTTCCACTTAGCTAGTGTGATCGTAAGGTAATAAATCTAGTATTTTTGACCGTATTAACGACTGCGATAATGTCAAATTTTGGCGTCATTGCCGGGGAGTTGTGCGCTTGAAAGTATAGTGTCAGTGGTTTTGTTTTCTGTTTTTGGATTTTAGTTTTTGTTTTTGACGGTCGTGTGCACCTCGTGCATGCATACACGTCGAGGTGAACAAACGTCACCTCTTCTTTAGATTATGAGATTGAACGCATTGCGTGCAGAAATCGTGTGCGTAGGCGCTTGATCAATATGAGTCCAGATAATGTAGTAGTCGAAGATATTACCAATGAGCCGACATACGAAGTAATGGGGGGGTCATCGTTTGTACCCCCAGTTTCAACATTTTTTTAATATAGCTTCTACTAGTGCTAGTGGTGGTGCAGTTTCAACCCCTGCACCCATACCACCATGCACTCAAGCTACTGTTCCACCATTGAGTCGACCAATTACCAACCCTGTTGGGAATCCTGCATCTGCAGTGTTGACGTGGGGAGTGCTGACCCGAGATGGTACCCCACGTCCACGTCAGCCAGTGCACGTTTCACAACCACAACCACAACCATTCCCAGTTTTTAAATCTCAACCACCTATTATTAAACCTTAACCGCAAACCCAAATACAACCTCAGCCACAACAACAACAACAACAACAACAGAAGAAGTATCAATATGAAGATGGAGACCAAGGATATGATGATGAAGATGAGGGTTGGATTCCAAACAACCCTGTCAACCAAAAGCAGTAATGGAACCGAGGTCAGAGACCTCCGAGACAACAACAACAGCACCAGAATCAACAGCAATGGCAACGATATTACAACAATGAGTTGTATAATGATGGTAATCATGTTCCTCCCTTGTACTTTGCTCAACCGATCGGGCAGTCGGTTGCGTCGCACTTCCAACCCCGGGAGTATGACGATGCATCGCCAATATATTTTCCAGGAAATGCTGATAGTCATGTAGAAATTAGACCTCAATTATTAGGAGTATTAACTGAGTTTAGAGGATACAAGCAGGACGATCCATATAATCACTTGTATGAATTCTTAGCGATAGCAAATGCCAATATTCCTAGGAACACCAATAGGAACATCTTTAGGTTAAGGTTATTTCCTTTTACTCTTAAAGATAAGGCTAAGTATTGGTTCGCATCTTTGCAACCAAATTGTATCACAACATGGGAACAAGTCAATGCAAAATTCCTACAAGAATTTTATCCTGCCAGTAAAACGTCGGAGATTAGGAGAGAAATACAATATTTTCAGCAGAAACCAGGAGAGGCATTTCATCACGCATTTGAAAGGCTGAAAGAATTAATGAGATCCTGCCCGCACCACGAGTTTCCAAGGTGGCAACTTGCCAAGTTCTTTTATGACGGGGTAGACATGACCAATCAAGCCATGATAAATGCATCATCTAGTGGAACTATCATGATGCAAGACCCAGAAGATGCATGGAGATTTTTGGAACAGTTGAGTAACGGTTCCAAAACAAATTATTCTGCAAGAAAGCCAGTCAGCACGGCAGCAGCAGTCGGGGTCGACAATGAATGGAAGAAGGAGGTCAAAAAGGAAATAGGAGATTTGAACAGGAAGTTCGATCGATTAATGGCAACTCTTCAACAGGGACCGTAGAATCAGCAAAATAATCAACAATGGCAGAGGCCCCAGGAGGTCAATCAGGTATACGGTCAAAGCCAATATAACAATAATAACGGACGACCGTATAGACCTTATAATCAAGGGGGTCAGAATAACAATGAAACAATCAGCCTTACAACAATCGTCCAAATAACTATCAAGGCCACCCTCCAACCAGCAACGACAATTCCAGGATGTTAACAACAATGGTCCCAGTAGCAACAACAACAACAGTGGGTCGACAAATACCAATAACAATCATACCGTTCCAGAAAACCAAGAAAACATGGCGGCAAAACTGTATGAACTCATACAACAGTAAACACAAGCCAATGCAAAGGCCATTGCTAACATGGAGAGGAAAATCGCACAAATGGCCGAAAACCAGAGACGAAGAGATAATGGCAAGCTCCCGAGCAATATAGAAGTGAATCCAAATCACACTTAACGGGCTGGAAAGGAACATGTCAATGTAGTGGAATGTAGTGGAGAATTGCACGCCCGAAAAGGTATGGAAAAATGTCACAATGGAAGATTTGGTGGGGACGCAAAATAAGGATGAAGGTATCCAAAAGGAAGGGTCGTCAACTGTAGCTGGCCTTAAAAAGAAAAAGAAAGCCACAAGGACAAAAAGGAAGCAAGATACACCAAGTGAACCGTCTATTAATCAGCCTTTGTGGGACGAGTTAAAGAATGCCCCGGAAAATACAATGATTCTTAAAGATATGTGTGAGGAAAAAGAAAAGATCAAGATGCCAACACCAGAAATAGTACGACTCACAGTCAAAGCAAGTGAGGCATTGTTGGGTACATTGCCTAAGAAAGAAAAAGACTCTGGTTCTCCTTACATCACGGTAACTGTAGGTGATGTGATTATTCGGAACACACTGCTAGACCCGGGGGCCAAGCGTAAACATTTTACCTGGTTATTTATATGACAAGTACAAGAACGAAGAATTGGAGCCAGCGAGAATAGTTCTGCAATTGGCGGATCAATCCACAAAGGTTTCGTGAGGCAAGTTAACAAATGTGATTGTAAAAGTGGGTGACTTCTTCTACCCAATAGATTTCTTAGTCATGGAATACGAAAGTTTGGAAGATACGTCGACATTGATTTTGGGACGTCCATTCTTGGCTACGGCTGGGGCCGTTATGCATTGCAAGACAGGTGATCTGGACATCACTTTCGGTACAAAGAAACAAATACTAAATATGTTTGGATGCCCGATGACACTACCACCAGGATATGATAGTCAATATCTGCATAATAGACCATTGATGGCGCCAAGAATGAATGGTAAGGGTAAGATTCGAGTTCTAGAAAATGAAGGTGAGGATTAGAAAATCCTCTGGAAAGCGAAAGGGCATCCGCTGGCGTCAGTTGATAAGTTACAACTCTTGGACATGATAGAAATGATGGAACTGAAACATCAACAGTATGCAAAGGACGCAAGGAATAGAGAGTCAAAAGTTTTTCAAATTTTAGATGCTCAGCAACAATGGATCAACCAAGTAAGTGATAGGATGACAGTATGACACAGCTGACTACAATCGTTCATGACATCGTACCAAAAATGGGGAAGCTCGTGCCAAGGAAAGAATGAAAATAAGCACGGTCTGGTTGAAGACGTTAAACTTAACGCTTGGTGGGAGGCAACCCATCCCGTAGATAGGTTAGGTCTTGTTTTCAAAGTAATTAGGAAAAATTAATCATCATCATCATCATCATAGAAAGTCGGGATACGAAGCAAGTGTGGGGTCAATCAAAAGAAAACTTTGCAACACTGAAGGTCGCGACACGGTCAAAGGAAAACCACGCCGCGCGTACTTAAGCTATCCCGATGCGTAGGGGTTTGTTTTTGGGCGCGCACCACGCGTAAACCCTTATCCGTGCCGCGGAATTTGATCGAACAGAAACTGCCATATCAGGTACGTATTTCTCTCGTCACACCATTCTCCACCACGCCGCGCAAAACAGAGCTCTGATCAATTACGCATTTTTCTCGCCATTTGAACTCAGTATTTCAACTTTATGCATGTGTTTCAAGTAGAAAATCGGATCAAATAGGAAAAAAATAGAAAACTTAGAGAAATCGGCAATGCCGACCCGTAGGGTGAGTTTTTCGCAAAATTCTCACCCTAGGGAGGCTAGTCGGTGGTTAGGGTGCCCTGTGAATGCATTGGATTGAATCAAACAGGTGAAATTTTGTGGATTTTTCGAAACAGTCAACATGCACAGCGCGGTAATTTCATACGCCGCGCCACGCCGCGGATCTAGGACTAATTTTGCAAAAAAAAAAATTGTTTTGATTTTTGTATAGATGGCTCAGCAGTAGGTCGATTACACGCCTGATCATCAGTTCCTTCAGTTTCCAGACACATTAGAGGAGACCCACCACTACCAGAGGCGACTTCGGGAGATTAGCACGCGCCCGGTTCTCCCAGCGATATATTTTGACCGGACCTTGCTGACCGAGATGGGACTATGGGACCAGTTGTTGCCTTTCCTTCACCGCACCTGGACTCATGCGGAGGGGCGTTTACATTCACTTGCCAGGGTTGGGAGCGACTCATGGCCACAGAGGGCGATATTGCATAGAAGGAGCTCATGCTCTAGTTCTTTTCTACTTGTGCGTTTGCCCCAGCTTCACACGAGCCCCGAGCCACCTGATCCGATTCAGGCTAGGAGGACAGAGCAGGGAGTGCACACTGCGAGAGTTTTCCAGGCGCACCAGGATCTATACAGAGCCGGAGATCGGCAGCATTCATTTCCCTCCTTTCTTGGCTGCATGCATCACCGACCACCCACAGAGAGATGCAGACGAGGTTCTTTGGGCAGCGATGTCCAACGAGAGGTTTGATGTCGGCGAGGCCAAGGAGAGCCAGTTCCGCTCTCCACTGCACAGACTGATGCATCAGATCATATCCACCTCCATCACACACAGGAGGGGATGTGAGAAGGTGTCCCGAGACGACATGTACTACATGTGGGACCTTTCAGATCCTAGCAGGTTCCTCAACCTGCCATTCTCCCTGGTCGTGTCCTTGACATCCAGAGCTTTAGGCGCGGGCCTGAAGAGCCTGATGGCTGGTGGGCATTATATCACCTAACTGGCCTGATCCTACGACATTCTCACTGTCGATGTTCTTGCTCACCTGGCCCCGACAACACCCACTTACGCGCAGGGACGTTATTTAGAGAACATGAAGGTTCTCCAGCTTTAAGGCGAGGCTTATACCGGGTGCGGCCGACGATTGAGCAGATTGAGCGCCTGGTTGGTCAGCAGGCGCCAGCACAGCCCCCACCCCAGGTCAAGCCAGAGGACGAGGAGGATGAGGGGGAGGAGTAGTCGTTGCTCCGACCCACCCAGAGGAGGAGGATAGAGACAGAGGCACCAGTTCGGCCACCACCATAGCCACACCCAGCACCTTAGCCTGTAGACGTGTAGGCTGCCTTGCAGGATCTTGCTGCGAGGATGACACGCCTGGAGGCCCAGCAGCGCTGGATGGCGGAGACGTAGCGGTTGATTATGCTCTAGCTCAGCATAGAGGACATACCACCCTTCCCTCCTGGAGTTCGTGATGATGAGGTTGGTCCATCTGGGACGCAGCATGGTGATGATTGATTGTATTTTTTTTTTGTTATTTTGAAAATATTGTACATAACTTATTACTATTATTATATTACGTTTGCTTTTTATGTTTAATGTTTGTTTGTGAGTGTTTTTGTATGCAAGTACCAACGAGATCCACCGAGGGGTTGTATCACACAAGTGTGGGGTCACCGTATCCCTACACTTGTCATTTACCGGCGTGTTCACTGTTGCGCCACTCCGGACAGTCAAATCATGATGTGCAAGTTTTATCCTGTTATATGGATTCCAACAAGCAGTTCTATCATTCCTAAGGGGGTAACTCTTTCTCCCTTGTTTGAATTTATTTTTGTACAACAGGGATGTTGTACAGTTTTAAGTGTGGGGTGTGGACGGTCGAAAGAGTATTTTTGAATTTTCGCGAAAAACAAGTCATTTTCAAATTGTTAGCAATTTTTCAAAATTTTTAAGAAATTTTAACTTAGAAACGAATAGCTTTTGAGTGTTATAGCAATTTAGTATTTTTCAACAAATATCGTTTAGTTGTTATCATGCTATGGTTTAGTCAAATAAGTTGAGTTTTTAGAAATTGGAAAAATTTTTGATTTAGAATATTTTAGGATTAGGATTCAGGAGAGAATTGTCAATTAGTGGCCTTTGTTGTTCGAGCCGGTAGGTCTGAAACGGGTGGCCCTAAAAAGGCATTTATGCACCTTACTACCTAAGATCATCTGGTCTGGGATAGTATTTTCGAAAGCTCGTTACACGGACAACATCGAAAGTCATGGATAGTTCCTTAACGGCCTTTAGAATCTGAATGAGTAAGTTTGCTTTTTGCATACTGAAAATTTGTAATCAAGGGTTCTCTAGAAAGTCGTGAATTCCAAAGGGTATTCTGGTCATATTTTTCAAAAATCATTTTTCATCTAACTTTTGGAAATAATAAACTTTGAAACTGAAAGCATTCAGAAATATTTGAGTTTTAGTTAGAATTTGTTCAAAACTCTACTTGCTTGGGGACAAGCAAGACACAAGTGTTGGGTGTTTGACGACGCCTAGTAATATCAAGTATTTTAGTCGTCATTGAGCCCTATTCTGAGTGAATTATATCTCGTAAATTGTTATATTACTCACTTTTCGTGTCTAGTGCTTGTATGTGAAATATGATAAAACAGGGGTTAAATGCGTGCAAAACGAAGAAGTTTGGAATGAAGTCCACTTTCAGGCGAAAAGACACGCACGCCGTGGACTGAAGTGCACACGCGTCGCGGGAAGTCAATGATCGGATGAGGAGTTTGACATTCAAAAAGCGAATATCGGGGTTACAGATAAGGCCGCGTCGCGGTTTTCACCCTTGCGCGGCGCTATTGGTCAGATTTCGCAACTATAAATAGAGGCTTCCCGTTCGTGTTTCGGGAGCGAAGAACTGACCCAAAGGTGGAACCTAGGCTTCTTCGACTCGTGTTTTCGGATTTCAGTTATTAGAAGTTGGTATTTTCATAGTTTAGTTTATTTTTCGTATTTTCCGATTTTCTTTATCGCTCGTTTCCAACAGTTCTGGATTGTAGAATCCGCTGGAACGTGTCGCTTCTGAATTATTCCCGAAGTCAGAAACATTCGACTTTCGGTTTGGTTTTTTGTTTAATGCAATCATTCGGTTTTAGTTATTTCACGATTTCGATTTCCGTTTCCGTTTATTTGTTCGTTTGAGTATTTTGTGATATTGAACGCTTCTGATTTTCTAAATATACTTCGGAATCAGATTGTGTAGTTGGTTTGGATCGAGATTTGGAATTGTTTACTTCATTAATGCTAGTTTATGTTTTCGATATTTTTAATTTATTCGAGTTTTGTGAAGTGTATTGACATATACTTCAACCACCGACTCCACAGATCGACACTTACTTCCACTTAGCTAGTGTGCTCGTAAGGTAATAAATCTAGTATTTTTGACCGTATCAATGACTGCGATGATGTTACCTACCTATCATAACTCAATTTAAATCCGTGAGGACAACATATCTCATGAGAACTCTACAGTTAAGTGTGTTCAAGAGAGAGCAATTACAGGATGGGTGACCCTCCGGGAAGTTTTCATGTCCGGTGAACCAAAGCAGACAATATTGTGATACGTGTGAGTGAGGGATGTTACATAATAACAAGCTGAAAGGTTTTCCGCAACCATGAACTAAATAACCTAAGTTCACATGCAACCTAGAAAAAATCTATGTTTTCTTACTTTGAACATGTAACTAATTCATAAAGGCCAAACAAAAATTAACTAAAAGAATAAATCAGAAAAACTAACCTTTAGTTTTAATCTTGAAGCTAAGTAGCACAAGTGTCCTGCCTCAAATGAGATCACATCCAGGGAGCCAGAGGAAGATCACGAAAATTGTAGAGAGAGAATAATAGAATGAGCACCAAATAATGAGGTCTAGGGGTCCCTATTTATAGGGAAACAAGAAACCCTAGCCGTCAGCCATTTTCCGGATTATACGTACGCGCGCCGCGGCCTATTCATTTGCGCGCCGCGCGCCGCAATTCAACTATTGAGTACGACTTTAATCACTGACTTCCTGATTAATCTAATTAATGTCACAGAAATTAATCCAATTAATTTCTGATTAATTATTAATCAATCAATATAGTTTCTAATTAATATATTATCACTTTAATATATTAACAAACCATATCTTTTATTTCTATTGATTTATTAATCCCATAATAAACCAACCTTTCTCTCTACCGAACTTTCTACCAAACCTCCAGCTATGAGGGCAACCCAAATGGACTTTGCTTCTATTAATTATGTAAATACAAATTATTAGTCATGGCTTAGACACCTAATCCAACACAAGCTTCTAAAAGAATTATAAAAATACTTTAGTTTTTTTATAAAACTATTAATAATAGCATTAATATTAACATTATACAACATATCATTCTAGATATGTAACATAAATCATTCAACATTTGTCATGACATTAATAAATTTGAATAGGTTTTTTAATACTGAATTAATACTTTCAGTATTAAAAGTTTCTCTATGATGATTTTACTATGACATGTATAATCAATAATTTTTTTATCTTTAATGAAAGTATTTGGATAGCATTTTGCAAATCTATCCAACTTTAAAGTTTCAAATGGGGAGATCTTGATATTTGGTTTTGTTATTTGCAATACTTTTAATTCCAAGAAGTCATGTCAATCCACATCATACATATTTTTATGAGAAATATAATTTACAAAAGTTATACATTTTTTCTAAGTTTGATATCATCCAACGACTTAAGTTTCTCTCAATGATATAAAAATCCAAAAGAAATGTACTTTCTTATGTCTTTAATTAGTCAAATCTACTATTCAATTAAGTGCATGTTATGTCTACAATAACCAAGAAAAATACTCAAAATTTAAAAGACTCCTCAATGTTATGCTTCATCTTCATAATAACTTTTATCAATTTTTTTTCCATAATAACACGATGGCTTACTAGAAATTTAGGTTCTTTATTGGACATGTAATGACCCTAGTCATATGTTAACTAGAGACATATCATTTGTTGTAATAATCATCAAAGAATGTCATTATACCTTTTATTTTATTAATGATAGCATCAATGATCATAGATTTGTTTTCAACTTTTTAATCACATTATTAACATCAAATTTAGTGAGTAAAAAGTTGTAAATAAATTTTATATACGTGAATGCTACTTTTAATCAGCTAAAAGCTACTATATCGTTCTTTGAGTATCATAGAAACAAAGGGTTTATCGATACTATAAAAGTTGTATAGTTTTGTTAATATGTTTGCTCGTAATAATGTGTGTGATGTAAAGTTAAATGATTTCTCTAGATTAAAAGGTATTGAAAATGACTTCTCTAAAACTACATCTATAATTGAAATTAGGATTTGTTAAAGTTGTATATTTTTCAATGAAAAATATTTCTGAAAGATTTTGTGCTCTTAAGATAATAATAGTGCAACTAACCACAAGGAAAGATGAAAAATCATAATCATATCTTTAATCATTAACATAAAACTTTTGTTTTCACACAAGGCTTATAATTCATAAGCAATAACTCTAAATAAGGGGGGAAAACTTACCACAAACAATTACTTAAGTATTCTTTAATCACAAAGATGTTGAATATACCATCTCCTTCCTCTTTCTTCTCAAAATTAACAAGCTCTCCTCTCTCTCTCTCTCTCTCTCTCTATATCTATCTCTCTTCCTTTTGTTAGACGTCTTCTAATGAGAAGCCTAATTAGTTATATTATTATAACACTTATAAAACTAGACAATCTGAATTAAATCCAATTAAGAAACCTAAATTGCTAGTTTTACATGTTTAGTCATCCTCGTAGATCGAGGTATTAAAATCTACTCATCATTCATAAATATAATGAATAGGGGATTGAATAATTAAATAACGACATAGTTTAAGGTTCCTGTTTACCTTACTTACATAATGTTTCCTTATCACAGTCAAATCATTTATTTACATTGCATGCCCGAAATACCATATTTTAGTTAGTTCCAAGTATATTAAAAAAACTAAAAAGGATTATATATTTAATAAGGCTTAACACAATAATCTCAAATTTGCATGTGTGCATTGTTCTTGGAAGAATCAACCACTCACTTGCAGGACTGGCTTTTTGGGCATGTTTATTACCTTAACTGTCCTGGATGCTGGCTTTCGAAATTCTATTCCTTTGAGGTGTCTCTATTTCTAATAATTTATACTATTCTTTAGTTGTACCAACATGTTTATAGGAACATATTAATCTTTGCATGGGGTTTTTATTATTGTCTTTTCTAACCTACCCACTAGTTTTAGAGAAAGAAACAAGTGTAGACAATGGCCATACATGAAAACAATTACTATTAGGGTTTGTATAGTTGCCTGGTTGAATCTCTTAAAATAATCTTGTAATGATTGCCTTTACGATTTCATACATCCTATGATCACTTTGGCATCAAAAGTATATCTTCATTGTTGTATGAAGTCGATGACAAGTTCATACGTTAAGTGGTCGAATACACTATGTTGTTTGGAATAGAAGTTATAAAGCATTACCTCGTTGATCCATCCTCGGTTCTTGCAAACTACATATACAATAATCTTGGTTCCAAACTATGTGACTTCATATACCCTTTGTATATTTCAATATGTTCACCTGGATAATTCATGCCATCGTATGTTTTTAGGTTCAATAGTTTAGCCCTGTGTACGAGCTGGTGTATCTCTATTTGTTGGTGGAATGCATATAAGGTGTTTAGAGATGTTGATATACATGGAACGTGTTTCGGGTCATCATTCAATGTGCGAGTATTCGTTAAGATGCCCCCTAGCCCAATAGTTGCTGGAAATGAGGTATACAAGCATTGTCTAAGGCATTGATTCAACGAGGTGAGATTGTTGATTGTTTTTATAGATTTTGTTTCTACGGGATGGTCCTTGGGAACTATCATATGTTTTCAGGTATGATGAGGTCGTTTTTTATGGCTTATTTTGGGGATGGTCCTGAGAGTCTAAGTAAATGCCTATTTCGTCCTTTTTGTTATCTTCTAGTATGGTTATAATTATCCTCACACGAAGTGGATAGTTGTGGTGGCCAAGGTACGCATTTATGGTGTTGAAATCAGGGGGCTTGGTCCTAGGGTCACTATCCCTAGATAAGTGTTAATGAATGAGTTCCCAAGGTGTTAGGTTAAACTCGTTTCTCCTTTTATTAGGGTTTGTCCATTGTGGCGAGTATAGTTAATGTATTTTTCGTTGTTCATTGAAGGTGACCATGTTTATTTTTGCAAGTCTAATGAATTTTGTCAAATCATCATAAGGGGGATCGGGGGGGGGGGGGGGGGAGGGGGGATGAAAGTAGGAGTGCAAAATGATCATTGAACCTGGTATCACTTGAAAGTGAACAAGTTTAGAGGTATATCATGGGCGAACCTCGAAGATACACGTTGTTGCTTAAGCCAATATGAGTCGGCATGGGGAGGGTACTAGCGAAGAGTTAAAGCGTAAATAACAATCTTACTTGTGTGGATGACTATCTTTGGTATTTATAAGGAAGTAATGGCGATCTCACACATCGTTGTCATGGTACAAAAGTAGTGGGCCTTTATATGAATTTGTGAGGTTAATAGGTTAGACATTATGTATATGCACTGTGAAGTGCAGATTATTTGGTTGGGTTTTAGAGTCCAGTAAACTAGTATGGAATCTAAACTGGCTGTTATTGGTGGCTGGGTTAAAGTGACTAGACCCAATCCTTAAATTTAGTTCTTGAGCTTTAGCAAAGAAAGAAAAGAAGAAAAAAGAACAAGAGAAAAGAAGGGAAGGGAAAGGAAGCAAAATTATATTTTTCATGTTCCCGAGTTAAAAAAAAATTATATTTTTCATGTTCCCGAGTTAAAAAAAAATTAAGTGAAATCAGACATTTTATATGTTTCCAAGTGGAAAGCAAGAAAAAAAAATATATTTAAATCTTATTTTACCAATCACTTACTTTCTCTCCAAGTTAGAAGAAAATATTATCTATTCTATTCTCTAATCTTATTTTCACTTTCTTCCATAAAAAATAACATCAAAATTTCTTTTTTTTTCTTCTTAATTCCTTTCATTTTTCTTTATTTCTCCCCTTACGGTTTCTAAATACATACCCAATCAGGTGGGTCCACCATTGGTATTCCAATAAAAAACCGAATACCATGTCAATTCCTATCAATTATCATACATTCCGAACACAAGTTTTAGTGTTGGGTTCATGGGTTGTCTTTTGTCATATTTGTAGAGATTGGCCAAAAGATCTTAGACCAAGATCCTCTCCCTCGGCTGTGTCCGAGTCTCACAGGTCACAGCTCACCTCCGTTAACCCTGACACCCACGTGCTTCACAAAATTCCGCCACCTGTTTAACCTTCGCCGCTAAATCGCAGCCTCCCATTTTCATCTCTACATGTACGTGCGTATTTAGAGAAAAGAAGACCCATTGTGTCTATGTATATTCTCCTTCGTCGCCAAGTTATCCCTTATCGATTTCTGCTCCACAAAAACCCTACCAACTTTCCCAATAATCAATTCAATCTCTATCACACACACTCTTTAGATCACTACACCCACTCTCCATTCCCACGCTCCGATTTTGGATCAACTCCTTTTTTTAGGTTAATTAGTTTTCATTTTGTTCGAATCTTTTGAGGGGTTTCTTGAATCTTGTGGTATGATGCGAATTGGGTTGATTTTGTTGGATTATTCGATTGTGATTGCAGGTTGTTGTTAGGGTTCGCGGAGGTGAACTGATCGGAGGTAAAAATTCGCGTTACTTTCGAAAGGGCTAGGGTTTGGTTGCTCTTCAATCTCATGAGAATTGTTAGGGGAATGCAGAGATCGTTTCAGCTGGAGGACGAAGAAGATATTGGTTGGAGCAATAAACGAAAATCATTCACCGGTGGAATTGGAGTCACGTCGCCTAAGGCCAGGACACGTGACAAATCGAAAGCTAGGGTTTTGTAATAATCATCAAGAAAGGGAACTTTGTATTTGTTTGTTTTTAGGGTATCGAAATCTCGAAATTGGGAAAGGATGACTCGTGTTTTTGTTCAGAGAGGTTCTTCTGCCGCTGGGTCTTCTTCATCGTCTAATAATACAAACAGGTCGAGTTCTTCGTCTTCATCGACTCCACCTCAGGCTCAAGTCACAGGGGATGACGTTCAAGAACAAGTTCTCCCTGAAGATCTTCCTGTAGAAACTATTGAAATTGATCGAAACGAAGGTCTAGATGTACACACTACTGATAAAATCGAAGACGAAACTGTAAGCTCTGAAGATATCTTAAAACGAATCGGTGGTTTGCGAGTAAACGAAGACGAAGAAGAGAAAGACGGAAAAAAGTCCGATGATTATCCTTCGCAAACAGTCGTCGGGAGTCCATACCCACCTCCACCACCTGCTCCACCTACTCCGCCTCCAAAACCTTCTTCAACAGGCTCTAATTCCCGGAGATTTACGCCTGGTAATTCAACTGGTCTGCGAATTGGTTCATCCAGAAGAGCCACCGCTTGGCCGGTTGTTTCCACCGGATCTCCGAGGTCTCATTCTGAAAACGACGGCTACAACAGCGCTGATGAACAAAACCCATGCTACGGATCCTCATATGACGATGCTGTGAGTTCTAGTCGTTTTAGTCACTTCAAAGAACTGAATAATAATCAGACTAATACGGTATACACCTTTAGTAAACCATCAAATTACAGACTTTCTCCTCTCCTATCCTCTGTAATTTCAATTTCTACATTCCTAAACAAAAACAGTCACATTTAATTTCAATTTGATTACATCATGACACATTTTCTATCTGTCAGGAAAGGGAGCGACAGTTTGAGATCGATATTAGACGCACAAAAGGTTATGAAGTGAAAAGAATGTCAGAAGATGGGAATTGTTTGTTTCGTGCTGTTGCTGATCAAGTCTATGGCGATTCTGAAGCATATGATTTAGCTAGACAAATGTGCATAGATTACATGGTACGTCAAATTGTCAATCTTTTTTCATTTTGCTTAAAACCCACTTAAAAAAAATCAGATTTTTATCAAAAACATGAAGTAACAAACAACTAACAAATTCTTTCTTGATTTAGGAACGCGAGAGAGACCACTTTTCCCAGTTTATAACAGAAGGCTTCACTTCTTATTGCAAGAGAAAGCGAAGAGATAAAGTATGTAAATTTCAAGATTCAATAATATATTTTTATACCAATTCTCTTCTTTTCTTTAGTTATTTTTTCATTAACTTTTATAATTTATGAGTGAAGGTCTATGGGAACAATGTGGAGATACAAGCATTATCCGAAATGTACAATCGACCGATTCATATCTACTCATATAGCACTGGTATATTTTCTTATATTATAATACTTTCTATGCATTTGACTTACAATTTTTTTATATATATAAATACAGAGCCTATAAATATATTCCACGGAAGCTATAACACAGACACACCACCAATCCGGCTAAGTTACCACCATGGCAACCATTACAACTCTCTTGTTGATCCACGTAGACTCTCAATAGGTGCTGGCCTCGGTTTCAGCTGCCTCCAAGGGGTAAATAAGTCATTTCACTATTTCACTTATATCTAAATGTTTCTAATAAACTCATGTAGTGAATTGGTTTTTTTCAGACGAATGTTGATAAAGATAAAGTGAAAGCAGCAATCAAAGCTCAACAAGATCAACAAATCGATAACGTACGCAACTATTTTCATCTCTTTTTGACAATTTTTTGAAATAATAAATTAATAATAAATTAATTTATTTAAAACACGAACAGGCTCTTATGGCAGAAGCGCGTTTTTGTTCTGATATGGAGTTGACCGAGAAAGAAATCGAGCATATGGTAATGGCTGCATCAAGGGCTGAATACATGGCTAATGATAAGTTTAAACAACAACTTGGTTTAAGAGAATCTTCTACTTCTGATGCCCAACCATCGTCTTCTGGAGGTGGTAAGTAAATAAGTCGATATTTATTTTTTTTAGTTAATGGTCTTAATGGGTTAAGAACTTAATGAGTATTGTTAAAGATAGATTAATATTGTGGAAGAAAATGGTCATTATGGGTTTATTCGGTAGAAATTAGAAAAGAAACAAACTATTTGTATATACATAACAATTCGTTTACATGTTTTGGATTTCCATAAAAATATTGCTTTAGTAACATAACAATTCGTTCGAATTAGTTGTATACGAATAATTTATTTGGTTTTAGTTTTGTGATACAATTTATAAAGTTGGATATTTTTTGTTACAATAACTTCACAAATTGTATCACAAAATTATAACTAGATAAATTATTTGTGTACAATTAATCAATCATGTATATATAGTTGAATATTTACGTTTTGATTTTCCGAAAAAAACATTGCTTTAGTAAAATAACAGTTGATTCGAATTAATTGTGTACGAATAACTCATTTGATTATAATTTTATAATTTATAAAACTATAGTAACATAAAAGATGTGATACAAATTTGTAAAAAGCTAAGAAATAGAAGGGGTGTTTTTGTGAATCTACATAAGTTACAAAAAGGGAATATATTAGGAATATACTTATGCTTTGAAAAAAAACAGGTGGGCCATCTGGGAGTGAGAGCAAAAGTGAAGGAAGCGTGCTGTGTAGTGGAATGCAGATGGTGTTGTCAATGGGGTTCAGTTATGTGCAGGCAATGGAGGCTTATAGTATATTTGGTGATGACGTGGACTCCATGGTTTGTTATCTTCTTGAAACAAGCAGCAGGCGTAAAGGGAAGGCTACAGAGTAGATATTATATGATTAGTGAAAGTAGTGGTGGTGGTGGTGGTGGTAATAAATAATAATGGGTTCTTTGTATGGAATGAATGTTAAGAAAAAAAAACATTATGAATCTGTTGTCTTGTATATGTGTGTTTGATCTTTACCCATGTCCAGATTGTTATGGGTTCAAGTTTTATGATAAAAACCCGATGGAATAAATACTTTAATTCAGTTCCTGTTAGTGGTATTCGCTTTGTATTTTCTTTTCTTTTTTAGTGGTATTCGCTTTGTTCAGATTGTTATGGGTCCAAAATCCACTTATCGTACCTCCATAAGTTATGCAACTTTAACACCCTAATAAAATTGACAACACAAAGCTTCCAATGATTTCATTATATCTTCACCCATGTCCAAATTGTTATGGGTTCAAGTTTTATGATAAAACCCAATCGAATAAACCCTTTAACTGAGTTCCTTTTAGTGCTTTTCGTTTTGTATTTTATTTTATTTTTTGCGGTTTCTTCATTGCGTAGTATATTGATTAAACTTCAGTGTATTTACTATAATATTGTCGAGGAAAGTTAAACACAAAGGAAATCTAGTTTTTTTTTCCCGTGGAAGTCGTTTTGGCCGACTCTCATATGTTATTACTAATTCCGAAATTTATATAAAATCATAAGATGATGTATCAAACAATTATTCAGAGTCTTGATAGGAACAGTTTCTCACTTTCTTGGAAAAAAATTAAGCCTTTTTAATGCAATAATGATTTTAGTAAAAAAAAATAACAAGACGTTAGAAAAATTACACAAAAACAAGAAGCAGACTTGGGGTCTTTAATCCAATAAACTAAACTAATTTTTTGTTTACGATTTCTACTAGAAAACCAAAAAAAATGGAACTAAGATATATACAATTATGTCCTTTTTGGTTTAGACGTGCCAAAAAACATGAAGTTTCGAAATGTGAGGATAACTTCATCAAACGCCATTCTTGAGGCGCATATAGACCCAATTGATCCGCTCAACAAAGTCAATTCTTTGCCACTGAACACACCGGAAAAGAAACACACCATCAACACCACCTATCGGATTTCGCCTCCAATTCCATGTCCAGATACCATGAAAAAAATTACGGACCAAAAAGTCTTTATACACTTCAAGTGCATCAACTCTTGGAAAAAGATTCCTCGAGTTATTTTCACATAACCATATATCTTTAAAAAGCAGTAGCTTTGCCATTACCATTATTAATGGAGAAATTGTTTTTGTTCCTATATTTTATTCCTACTAATCTTTCTACCCAAGTTAAATTGTGACATGTGTATTAAAATATTATTACTTTTATTAAATGTCACTAGGAATAAAAGGTTGGAATCAATACAATTACTCTTATTAATGTAAGTATGCACCCAAAAGTCAATGTTCTCCGGTTGGACTTGATTAAAGACCCAACATGTTGCCAAAAACTCATTGAAACTTTAGCCTCCTTAAACCTTCAGAGAAACCTCATCCATACCATAATTTAGCAAAATGAGCCTATAACACATTATGTTCGTTTAAGAATCTCCATATCTCCACTTTGCAAGCATCGGGTGATTAACCAATACAAACTTGCAATCCCTAGGCTGCCTTAATCTTTAGGAGCAAGATTCTTTTTTCGCATTATCCAACATATATTATTACATACATTTACGCCCTAATAAAATTGGCAACCAAAGATTCCAATAAATTCATCACTTTATATGGATCAATAAATTGACCAAAAAAATACACCCTAAACTCCCGAGAATTAGTTTCAAACGAGTAATTCGACTTCTCTAATCGAAGTTTCTAAGTGGATATTTTTTCTGAATTGATCAGTAATACATTTCCATCTTTCCACCCTTTATATGTTACAAGCAACCGGTAATCTGAGATACATAAACGGGACTTTTCAGACCCATAACCAAAATTGTAGCCATAGTCAAAACCTCCTTATGAGGAACTCCAATTATAAATCATTCCTCTTAACAAATTTAATTTTTAACCCTAAAACAAGATAGATACAACGAAGAATACAAACAATAGTTCAAGAATTTTCATGATACCAATCCTAAGGACAATGGAATCGTCTACAAAAATAGATGAGACAAAACAATCTTTGACTCTGCTACCCGAGCTCCACAAAAAATTCCCATGGATATAGTTACCTTCCTAGCAACATCCAAACCTTGAATAACAAGGATAAAAAAGAAAAGGAGATAAAAAATTACCTTGTTTAAGAGCCTTTTATAGGGAATTCGGCACTTGGGAATCCATTAATAAGAACTCGCACCATGGAAGAAGAAATAAACACTCTAATCCACCCTCTCTATTTATCGCCAAACACAGTAGCTACTGACATGTCATCTAAAAACCCCCAATTGAGGAGTCATATGGCTTTTCAAAATCAATCTTGAACACTATGATTTTTTCATATCGTCTTATAACATCCCCACCATTTCATCAACCACAAACGGGACATCTAACATCTGTCGGTTTCGATAGAAGTCGACAATATATTACTAACAATCTCCATACTCACCTCACTTAATCATTTTGCCAATAATTATGCTATGATCTTATATTTGCAACAAACAAGACTGATCGCGTGGTAATCTTTAAAAAGAATCAGATCAGAGATCTTTGGGATCAAGCCCATGAATGTTGAATTACATATGCTGTGAAAATTGGTTGAATCTTGTAAGGATATCACAAAAGCAACGTCATTTGGTTCCAAAACTCCTAGAAACATTTAGTAAATGTAAATGCAAACCATCTGGACTTGGGGATTCAGACCATAATGCAAAACTACTTACTTGATCTCCCCCGATAAGAAAAGAGAATCAAGAAAATTCCTACTAGAATGTGTAAGCTGTTTAAAAGACCCATTGGTCAACCTCAGTCTAGAAATGGTCATTTCATAAAATTTGAAGAATGTAATAAATTCATCATTTACCTCATGCAGATTAGTTACCCACTCACCAAGTAGAACCGCCCTTGAGAATGGAACAATTTAAAAAGGGAATGACCATAATCAACATAAATCTCTTTCAAAAGAACTCGACAATGATCCAATAATTTTCGAGCCAACCTAGGGCCAAAATATGTAGAAAAATCTCTAAAATAGATTCATACAATAAGAACCTTTCAATCTTACTCATCTTTGATCCCCATTTTTTACACAAAGTACGTGTCCAACATTTTAGATTCATGTGCAAATAACAAGTACTTCAACTATCCTTATATATATATATATATATATATATATATATATATATATATATATATATATATATATATATATATATATATATATATATATATATATATATATATATATATATATAAACTTATGGAGTCACCCTGAGCAATAAGACATCGACTAAATAATATTTACATACGGTTATTATGGTTGTTGTTCTTCAGTCAAAATAAGTAGTTATATAAAAAGGTTTATTTATTAAATAAATAAATTATTATTATTATTTAAATTGGGTTATATAAAATAGTTGACTAAATCAGTTAAAGTAATTAATTTGAGCTTAAATTTTATTGGTCAAATAGCTTGAAAGAAATTAAAAAATCCACCCACTTTGTACTACTATATAAAGAGACTTATTGTGAGATTAAGGACTAATAAAGGAAAACTTAATATGCTCTCTTCCCTCCCCTCTCTTTAGTCATCGACCACAATACCCCAAACCCGTTGGGTTTGCGATTTCTTCAAGTAAGATCTAAGGGTTTTGGCTTTTCCTTATTGATTGAAAAATTATTATCCAATTGGTGTTTCTCGTTTGCTCATGTGGATATCCATGGTGGTGATCAATTTTTTATCAATAATTTCTACACCAAAGGGTCATCATCATCGTCTTAAGGTAATTCAACTAAATCCCTAATGGTTGATTAATCAGTTGATTTACTAGATTCAATTGCATTTCTTTTGGGGTTATAAAACTAGTTTAGTTTCCACTATGCTATGTTCGATTGCATGTAACTGTTTTAAGTAGCATACAATTCCCAGTAGTGGTATAAGAGCCATGAATATTTGATATTCATTTTTAAATTTGTCGATTAATTCTCGATCCTCGAATTTTCTTGATGATCTTGAAAGAATCGAAAATTCAAAACCTTTCAAATATTATTGACATTTAAAACGTTTAATGGTTAGATTCAATATTTACATGTTGTGTATTTATTTATTTATTTATTTATTTTCATAAAAATCTCATTCATGATTTTTATAAAACAAACCATTAATTCGTTTTTAAATTGTAAATTTAATTTTGGGGCATTGCCTTTTATGCTCTTTTCGACCTTTAGTTGTGTGTGGTTGTTCGCTTGGATCGGTTTTATGTAATAATTTATGGCAATTTTGATGCCCGTTAATAATTATTAGGTTAAGTTTCTATTTTCTTTGTATTATTTTTCTTTAAAATTATGAAGCTATCGGATGGGTACTTTTTATTGCAAAACAAATACGATCAAAGACACTCGCATACTTGATGAGTCACGATGGAGACCCATGGCACCCATTATCGGCCCAGCCTTAACAGTCTATAGTGGTGGCCTAGTTTTGCATAGAGGTGCACAAAAGCCGGTTAAAAATCGGTTCCGGTTTTTTAAAAACCGGTTCCGGTTTTTTAAAAACCGGTTTGGGTCCAACCGGTTTTTTAAAAACCGGTTTGGGTTCGGTTATAACCGGTCCGGTTTTGGCCGGTTTTTTTCGAAAGGAAATTGAGTTTTAGACCGGTTTTTTTCGGTTTTTAAACCGGTCCGGTTCGGTTAATCGGAAGAAAAACCGGGGAAAAAAACCGGTTCGGTTTGGGATAGAAAACCGGTTATTAAAAACCCGGTTATTAGAAAACCGGATCCGGTTTTAAAAAAAACCGGTTCAAATGTGTACCTCTAGTTTTGCTGCTTTTGCATGCTAGAAGCCTACAACATGCCCATTTTGGCCAATTGCGCAGCCTAAGTCGACCTAGATCCAACCTAGAGGTGCACAAAAGCCGGTTTTTAACCGGTTCCGGTTTTCTAAAAACCGGATTTTTCAAAAACCGGTTTGGGTCCAACCGCTTTCGGTTATAACCGCTCCGGTTTTTGCCGGTTTTTTTAAATGAAATTGAGATTTAGACCGGTTTTTTCGGTTTTTAAACCGGTTCGGTTCGGTTAACCGGAACAAAAACCTGTTTGGTTTGGCCTTTGGGATAAAAAACCGGTTATTAAAAAACCGATTCTGATTTTTTTTTCCGCTTTTCAAAAAAACCGGTTATTGATGTGCACCTCTAAATTCCAACCTACGGCGGCGGCCCAATTCGACTCGCTTAGCAATGTAACAGTGGCCTTTTATTAGCCTGGTTTGGTGGCCCAAATGGCGCACTCTTTGGTAGAGGTGCACAAAAGCCGGTTAAAAACCGGTTTCGGTTATTTAAAAACCGGTTTTTTAAAAACCGGTTTTTTTAAAAACCGGTTTCGGTTATAACCGGTCCGGTTTTGACCGGTTTTTTTTTTAAACGAAATTGAGTTTTAAACCGGTTTTTTTCGGTTTTTAAACCGGTTCGGTTCGGTTAACCGGAAGAAAAACCGGTTTTTTTTCGGTTTTTTAACCGGTTCGGTTTCAGATAAAAAACCGGCTAAAAACCGGTTCGGTTAAAAAACCGGTTCGGTTATTAAAAAACCGGTTATTAAAAAAACCGATTCGGTTATTATTTTCGGTTATTTAAAAAACCGATTTTTTTGTGCACCTCTACTCTTTGGCCATCCACTCGACTCACTTGGCGGCTTGCCCCTAGTTTTTGATCAATTTGTTATTATGTTGGCTCATAAAATTGAGCATATTTTAAGCTTTGCAATACATTTATGTGTTATTATATTCTATGTGTGATTGTTGATTATGTGTATATTACATGTTTTTGTTAAAAACTAAAATGAAACATTAAAATTGAGTTCTTAAAAAATGATTATTAATTGAAACTCTAAAAATTCAAAATTATTCTTTTAACATTTTGCATTAATATTTTGGTTTGAATTGGTTTTAACAAAACAAGAACTATTTAATACTGCTCTTACAAATTGTGTAACGATTTATAATTGATATTTTGGTTTAAATAGGTCCAAATTTTTTTATGAAGAACAAATGAATATTTGAATTATTTCAAAATACCTTTTTAAGGTTTGATGGAACAATTTCGAAAATAGCATTGAAAAATAGTCAAGTGGCTGATATGATACTTGAAATGAACCTTTGAGATTTCCTCATCTTTCAGAAGAAAGAAGGTAGTCTTAGAAGGTATTGTTGATAAAGATTGGGAGGTTGTGCATATTCAGGGAAAAACCCCCAACATGTTATGTATTCATAATTATGGGTATAACCATTAGTTAGATGTCTATATTACAAAAGAGTGTTGCTCTATCAACCACATAAATATAACATGTGATAATGGTAGAAGCTGCCAAAGAGCTTATATGGTTCAAAACTTCGTATCAGAATTGGGCATGCAATAAGAATATTGTGTCCTACATTGTGATAATCACATTGCAATTCACCTTGCAAAGAATCCAATGTTTCACAATAAAACAAAACACGTTCTATTAGGGAATTGATAAGTAATGGTATTTTAAAAATGAAGAATATCCTTGGTACGAATAATCTACGAGAGATGTTTATCAAGGCAACTGACAACGCCTAGTGATATCAAGTATTTTAGGCGTTGTTGAGCCCTGTTCTTGATAAAATTATATCAAATATGTCTGGGTATTCTCACTTTTCGTGCCAGGACTTGTTTGGAGAAAAAAATGGAAACAGGGACTAAAAGCGTGCAAAAGGAAGAAGTTTGGAAAACAATGAAAAATCAAAGAAACTTGTACGCGCGCCGCGGATTTATGGTACGCTCGACGTTGGCTTAAGGCGGTGGAACACATTCAAATGCCGAAGAAACGAGAAAAGATTAGTACGCGCGCCGCGGATTCTTCATCTGCGCGGCGCGGCTGCAGGAAAATTGCAACTATAAATAGAGGCATTTCCAGCCGAAAACCCTAGCAAAGACCGGGTGTAAAATCGACCTTGAAGCTCTTTGACTCCAAGAATTCGTTTCAACAACATCTCAATTGGTATTTTCATGTTTTAGAATTTAATTTCCTTTTAGTATCAAGTAGTAATTGTAGCTAAGGTCCTTGGGAGTGACAACTACTGGCCTTGAGCACTTTAGGTTGCTGTTTTATGACATTTTGTTACTGTTTGGATGTTTGGAAGTTGGATTTGGTGAATGAAAATCATTTGGTTACATTTAATATTGGTATTTCGGTGTTTTTATGCTTGTGTTTGGTTTTGAATATTTGAATTGTGTTTGGATATTGTTTTAACCTTGTTGGGACTGTTTTCCTTTGCTGAAATCAGTAGCTAATTAGGTTAGTCTTTGGGCATTAAACAGTGGCTAGTAACTGTTCAGTAGAACTTTAGTTAGTGGCTAGTTTATGCTTTGCTTGGTTTTGGTTAGTTTGGATGCCTTTGATTGCTTCTGATTCAGAGATGCACTTCTGATTTCAGAAAGTGACTAGGTTATTTGAGCTTAGCTTAGCTTGGCTTGAGTTTGTTTGATCATTGCTTTAGGGTATTAGTGATTAGGAAGGTAGAAACTAGATCCTCCGACAGTAGCGTGACACTACTAGTTGGTAATCTTTCATTTAGTCTAACCACGAAGCTCCTGCGGATCGACCCTGACTACCACTGTGCTAGTGTGTGTTAGGTTTTTCTTTATTTTTGACCGCACGACGACCTAGGCGTGTCAAATTTTGGCGCCGTTGCCAGGGAGCTGTGAGCTTAGATTAGGTGAGTAGTAGGAACTTGTTTCTTGTTTTTGAAAGTTTCATTTGGTTAGTTTAGTTTTTGATTTTTGTGGGCGTGTTGCACTAGTACATGCGTACCCGCAGGGGTAAGCAATTATCCCCATTGCATTTTGATTCTGAGATTGAGCGTACTGCGCAAAATCCGTGCCCGTAGGCGTTTAAATATCATGAATTTTAGTCAGCTTAGTAGTAATCTAGTAAGTGTTGCCCAGGAACCATCAGGTGAGGCAACGGGGGTGTTTTCTATTCCCCCACTGTCAGAGTTTCAGTTCTGGAGCACGAGTGCTTCTGGTGGTGCAGTTTCAGCCCCTGCACCCATACCATCATGCACTCCACCATCTGTCCCATCATTTACACCCGCTTCACAACCACAATCTACCAATTCATTTACCTCTGCAATGTCTTGGGGAGAGCCGACCCGTGATGGCACCCCAGCTCCTAGACAGCAGACACCAACCTCTCAACCACAACACGTTCTTTTTAAACCTCAACCCACATTCCAACCTACACAACCGATACACTATCAACAACCTCCTCAGCCACAATACCATCATCCAGATACAGAGAAGGGATATGACGAGGAAGACGAGGGATGGGTGCCACCAGCACCACAACCACAGTGGAACCGAGGTCGGGGACCTCCCAGAAGAGCACCATAGTATCAACCACCAGGTCAGCGGGAATATAACGATCATCTTTACGGTAACCCGTCCCAACCTTTACATTTCGCACAACCGAGACGGCAATCGGTTGCATCACATTTCCAACCGCGGGAATATGATGATTCATCGCCAATCTATATTCCTGATAACATTGATTCTCAAGTAGAAATAAGACCTCAGTTATTAGGAATATTAACTCAGTTTAGGGGATACAAGACTGACGATCCTTATAATCATCTATATGAATTCTTAGCAATTGCCAATGCCAACACTCCTAGGAATACTAATAGAGATATTTTTAGGCTTAGACTGTTTCCATTTACTCTTAAGGATAAAGCCAAATATTGGTTTACATCTTTGCCATCTAATAGTATTACTAGTTGGGAACAACTCAAGGCAAAGTTTCTTCAAGAATTCTATCCAGTCAGTAAAACCACGGAGGTCAGACGAGCAATCCAAGATTTTCAGCAAAAGCCAGGAGAGGCTTTTCATGAAGCGTTTGACAGATTAAAAGAGCTGCTGCGATCCTGTCCACATCATGAAGTTCCTAAATGGCAGTTAGTCAAATTATTCTTTGAAGGAGTTAATGAGACACACCAGGTTATGATAAATGCCTCATCAAGTGGGACATTTATGTGGCAAGAGCCAGATGATGCCTGGAGATTTTTAGAGCAGCTGAGTTTAGGATCAAAAGTCAGTGGATCATTGAAAGATAAGACGATATATATGGCTAATATCGAAGCAGAGAACAAATGGAAGGTTGAAATTCAGAAAGAGCTCACTGCTATTACAAAAAGGTTCAATCAGATGCTCGAAAGGTTTCAACAAGAAAAGGGGGCATACGTGTTGCATGGGCAGAATATATGCAATACATGTGGAGAAATAGGACACAATCATAATGAGTGCTTGATGACTCATGAGGAAATAAGTCAAGTGCAAGGATATGGTCGATTTCACAACGCACTAAGACCATTCTGAAGTAATCAGCAACGAGAATCGAGACAACCACATATGAGGCAGCAGCAGGTGCAACCTCCATCTCCATCAGGAGGTATGAATATTGGTTTGCAAGAAATTTTTGGAATGTTAGTACAACTCTAGGAAGTAGAGAAATCTAATTCAGAAGTAATTCTGAGATTAGGAGAATTACTTGGCAAAATGGAAGAAAAGAAAATACAGGAGCAGGAACAATCACCAAGAATGCAAGTTAATGAAGTAATCACACTTAGGAGCGGAAAGAAAGTAGACAACAAGGTTACAGCTCCGCCTGCAGATGATGATAGTGACGTGGAAATAGTTTTTGATGAAAAAGAAGAATTATAAAAAGAGAAGAAAAAAGATAAGGAGGAGCAAGTGCAGAAGAAGAAGCAGACAAGTACCTGGGAAAAAGGAGAATCAAGTGGAACAGTTCCCTTCCCCCACGGCCTTGGAAAAGCCGGAGAAAGGACCATATGGAAAGAATGGACCACAAGCTGAAGATATGTGGGAATTGTTTAGCCAAATTAAAGTTAACATTCCATTAGTCAAACTCATCAAGGAAGTTCCTGCATATGCTAAATTTCTTAAGGACATGTGTATACATAAGAAGCACATTCTGTCCCACTTGCCTAAGATGATTAGCTTACCCGAGAATGTAAGCTCTATCCTCATGGATGCGCTTCCTCCAAAGATGAAAGATCCGGGAGTTCCTCTCATCTCAGTAGATTTAGGCAATGTGCATATCAAAAGAGGTCTATTAGATCTAGGTGCAAGTGTGAACATATTGCCTGGGCAGTTATTCGACAAGCATGAGTTTGGTACCATGAGATCTACTGATGTGATTCTGTAGTTGGCCGATAAGTCCACTAAGGTTCCCAGGGGCATGTTAGTCGATGTCATCATCAAGGTAGGAGAATTTTACTACCCAGCAGATTTCCTTGTTTTGGACACTCGTCAAGCAACGAATGGGGAGCAACCCACAATTATTCTAGGGCGACCGTTTTTGGCCACGGCTAACGCAAATATTGCTTGTCGCACCGGAGAAATAGGAATATCTTTTGGGCATCGACAAGCTAAGATCAACATTTTCAATACTGATCTCAAGGGAAGTAGCATGGAAGAAGAGGAAAGTTATCAAGTGGACATCATAGACGAGCTGGTGCAGCAGTACACTCCAGAGGTACTTCAATCAGATGAAATAGAAACTCCGGAAGAAATGAATGTTGGGAGAAAAGAGACGCAAAATGGAGAAGATGAAAAGGGATTCTCTGAAGAATGCGCGTATATAGAGAAGTTACCAGCAGAAATTCCAAAGACATTAAATCCCTCTTTACAAGAACCACCAAAGTTGGATCTAAAACCCTTACCAGAACATCTAAAGTATGCATTTCTAGGGGAGAAGGATACTTTACCAGTAATTGTGGCAGCCAATCTGATAGAGGAACAAGAGATAGAATTGCTCAAGGTATTGTCCAAACACAAGGAGGCTATCGGTTGGACAATCGCGGATTTAAAGGGGATTAGTCCAACCACGTGCATGCATCGCATTATCATAGAAGAAGGAGCTAAACCTGCCAGGGATACGCAAAGGAGGTTGAATCCCAATTTAAAAGAAGTTGTCAAAAAGGAGGTTCTTAAATGGTTGGACGCAGGAATCATTTACCCCATTTCTGACAGTGAATGGGTTTGCCCAACGCAAACTGTGCCAAAAAAGTCGGGAATCACTGTAGTAGACACAAAGGATGGTGACAAGATATCCACGAGACCTGTAACCAGATGGCGAGTCTGTATTGATTATCGGAAGCTTAATGCCGCCACATCCAAAGATCATTTTCCATTACCCTTCATCGATCAAATCATGGAGAATTTAGCAGGACAAAAGTACTACTGTTTTTTGGATGGGTATTCTGGGTATAACCAGATCGCAATTCATCCAGAAGATCAGGCAAAGACAACGTTCACTTGCCCTTATGGTACTTTTGCCTTTCGCAGAATGCCATTTGGATTGTGTAACGCGCCTGCAACGTTTCAACGATGTATGATGGCAATCTTTTCTGACATGATTGGTGAAGCATTAGAAATCTTCATGGATGATTTCTCAATTTTTGGACCTAGATTCGAAACTTGCTTAGTTCAATTGGAAAAGGTATTGAAGAGATGTGTAGAATCAAACCTGGTTCTCTCCTGGGAGAAAAGCCATTTCATGGTAAGAGAAGGGATAGTATTAGGACACGTGGTCTCTGAAAGGGGATTCGAAGTCGATCGCGCTAAAGTTAAGGTCATATCCACATTGCCGCCTCCAACATCAGTGAAAGGGGTTAGATCATTCTTGGGGCATGCGGGTTTTTATCGTAGATTTATTAAAGATTTTAGTGCTATTTCTAAGCCCCTCTGTGGTCTCCTTTTGAAGGACGCACCATTTATTTTTGACGAAGAATGTGTAAAAGCATTCAATATTCTCAAGAATAAACTGGTCGAGGCCCCCATTCTGAAGCCACCCAACTGGACGCAACCTTTTGAGATAATGTGTGATGCTAGCGACTATGCTGCTGGTGCAGTATTAGGGTAAAAAGTCGACAGGAAGCCTGTGGTTATCTGTTATGCTAGTAAAAATTTTTCTGAAGCTCAATTGAATTACACAACTACTGAAAAAGAATTACTTGCTGTAGTATTTGCTTTAGATAAATTTCGATCTTATATCTGGGGATCCAAGGTGGTGGTTTACACTGACCACAGCGCTGTTCGGCATCTGCTTACAAAGAAGGAGTCTAAGCCTCGATTAATTAGGTGGATACTTGTAACGCCCTAATTTGTATTAACGTTAATTGATTATTAGTTTATTTAAAATTCGTTTTCGCTAAAAATGATTTGAGAAATTTAATTCCGATTATTACGACAAATTCTTATAATATAAAATATTAACTATAATAATTGAAAATAATGAAATAATAATTCTAAAATGAAAATTGTAAGTTAAGGGTGGGAAGTGTCATATCAGGGAATTTATATTAAAAGGAAAAGGATGAGTTGGGTTAAATAAAAATTAATGTGCAAACTCAAGGGACCTAGAATGTAAATTGGCCAAGTTGCATGAATTATATTCTTGATTTTGGCTGTTTGCGTCGAAAGAAAGCAGCCCACGTTTTGTCATTTAATTTTCTTTTAACCAACCATAATCCATCCAGGCCCTACTACTTGTGTGATCTAGCTCCGTATTAAAATCCTAATTGGTTTCTTTGGACAACCGTAACCTACCTCACAATCTTTCCTCTCTCGTTCTCTACCCTTCTTGTGTGTTGTTGTTGCCGTGAGATTGAAGACCCGAGAGAGAGAGGGAAAGGAATTAAGCAGGGTGATGAGTTGGATCGATGTTGGTCTCCACGGGTTGCGATTTTTAGCGAGAGACGGAGAGGTTGTGAAAGACGAAGGAGCAAGACGTGATAAAAGGGTGGCGGTGCAGCAACTTGTTGCTGTTGCCGGTCGGGTGGATGCGAGAAAACTCGCCGACGGTGATGGCTGTGAAGGATGTGATCGTGAATAAGGACCACGTCAGCAGCAGTGGGAGTGAGCTTGGACTGTGGAATACTCTTGTGGTAAGCATGGCTATTGTTTCGTGTGCTATTCTTTTGCCTAGCCGTGAGCATGAGGGAGGAAAGTGTTGTGTGTGCATGATTACATAGGTATACTCTCGGTCTCTCTTTTTCTCCAGGAAAAGATGGGTTAACGGATCAAGGAGTGAAGAGGCATTACAGTTTCATAAGAGTGTCAATTTAAGTTCAAACATGAACCGATGATTGATAATAGAGAACCAAGTCTAAGTTAAGGTGGTCCGATGAGATCGTGACAAACATGAAGTGTCCGATGTTACCCGCCACGTAAGACGGCCAACGATGGTAACAATAGTTCTGGTGGGTCGCGACTCCAGTCGATCTGCTGATAGTACTTAAAACATAAGAGAGACGAACTAAATTGGGTCGTCGGATAAAGAGTGCGCGACGCTGGAGAAGATGGCGACACCGACTTTTAAACATGGATGATGAAGGTGACGACGGGGCGGCGTTCTGGTTCAATAGAAGCAGGTTTTGACGTGAAGCTTTGTAAAATTGAAGTTCGCTTTAGAGCTTCAAGGGACCATTTGTATTGATGGAAGTAGCTTCGATGGAGAAGGAGCGAGCCGCTGGCTGTGCGACATATGGAGGCTTATTTGTAAAACGTGGGTAACATCTGACTTTTCCAACTAATAGAATTAGGTATCACAAGTATTGGACTAGGTACTGGGCCATTTAGTTCAACAATAAACCAAATAAGTAACATGATATTTGAACTAGTTACACAACTCAATATAATATGTCATGATCCGAGATTTTGGTTAGTAAATCCAATGAGTATGTATCTGGTTAGTTTTATAGTCAAATAAATATAGTAAAATGTGGAATATAAATTCATTTAATACATATGGTGAATTTTAGTCAATAAGTAATTATAAATAATGATTTAGCGGATTACTAGTGGGATAATTTTAGTTATCATGATTTATTGTGAAAATTCAAATTAAGAATATTAGATTGTATCTGCCGTTCTAAAAAAAAAGAATATTAGATTGTAAACGTTAGTCCGTTCTAAGTAGTACCGTGTGGAATGCAGGACCGGGGAAGAAGGTGAGTTCTTGAGTATCACATGGCTTATGTATGCAACCTACTTCTACCTATCAGGTGAGTTTCTCACTACAATGTATGGATGTTATATGTGCTTTTCTATAGTTATGTGTGTTTGTATGATGTTTGTGGATAATACTTTCCTGTTATAGTTGTATGGGTTGGGGTATGGTGTGTGGTTAGTACTAGACGTGTCTAGTTCTAGTGTGTGGAGAATATGGGCTCGACGAACTGAGCAATATAGGGTGGCTCGACATACTGAGCAATAGGTTGGCTCGACGCACTGAGCAATATAGAGATATCCGCAAGATGCACTGAGCAGATACGCATGACTCGACGTACAGAGTATGCGCGGCTCTGAGTGCTGAGCGGTGGGGTTCGATTTATTGAGCAGATACGCATGACTCGACGTACAGAGTATGCGCGGCTCGAAATGCTGAGTAGGAGAGTATAACTCGACGTACTGAGTAGAGTGGATTATGTGTTTATTTTACTGCGATGTATATTTGTATTTTATAGGGGTTGGGTATGTGTAACTGATATGCTGTGTAGGTGTTGGAACTCACTAAGCTATGTGCTTAACCTTTCCCTATTAAATTACTATTTCAGGTTTTACATGTGGAAATGACGATCAGGCATGACGGGTACACACAGATGCAGCGTCTTTTGAAAATTTGTATTGAGTTGACTTGTTTCGTTGACTTCCGCTGCTGGACTAATTTGGTATTAAATGTTTTTTTTAATAATTAAAGATTTCGAGTTGTTATATTTATAAACATAATGTGTTTTTACTGAAATTGTTTTATTATTAATTTTTAAATTTGTTTAAAATTTGGGACGTTACAAGTTGGTATCAGAGCCTGGCTTGAGTGAATCAGACTCACTTGGTGGGTTTTGATCTCAAGCTTGAGACTCAAAAGTTCTTTTAAAGTTATTTTTACAAGAAATTAAAAGTTGTTTTTCGAGTAAGAAGTTAAATGAACGTTGTTGTGAAGACGCAGTGTGTACCGCCAGCCGACGTCAGTGGGGAAAAGGTTTAAGTGCTTAGTCTTTGTTGATGTTTCTGTAATATATGATACATGTATGCTTGAATGCCTGTTAGAAAACCACATATTGGTGTACAATTACTTGTTGCATGAACCTTGCTGGATGATATCTGTAAGGTAAATCCTCTTATTTGAAAGATTTTATAATTGTATATAACTATGTTCGTGAAACAACATGGGATATATGTGTTGGTGAAAAGTGAATTGGAGACTTCTGGACAAGTCCTGAAACGGACGTGGATAGGTGTGGAAGGTAGTAGTAGAGCTCCTACTATTGAAAGCACAGGATCCGCGTTCGAATCGGAAGTTGGTCATGAGGAATCCAATTAGCTTAGGGTGTGGGTAGTTATAACAAAAATAATAAATAAAATTAGTAAAACGTTGGTACACGTAAACCATTACTATAACTTTATATTAATACATTAAGAAAAGTTTACAAAACTACTAACCTAAATTGGAGAATCAGAAAGATGTGAGAAAAGATCTTCTACACTCCACTCTTTATCATCATTACGTTGACTTGTACCTTCTTGAGGATTTGGAAGGGGTATGCTTCCGGTTATTGGAGGAGGAGCTCCAAGGTATGGGGTCTCAATAGGGTTGGAACCTGTAACCCCATGATTAGGGGCTAAATATTGACTCATTTGGGGCATGTGTAAGTAGGGCAGTGATAAGGAAGGGCTCTAATTCGGAACCAGTTGGGGGTAGCTATAAGAAGGAGGAAACCAGGCTAGGTCACCTACAAAGCCTCAAAAATTCTCCTCACTCGAAGACTCGAGTAAACCAGGGTTAATACTACTCATACCAGAATTAGATGGCAGAGATTGCCGCTGTGTAGGAGTTCTTGATGAAGTTTCCCCCTTTTCCTGAATTTTTCTTTTCCTAAATACAATCTTATGAGCAGCTTGTATTAGCTTCTTTGTGCCGTCTGTTAGACCTGATTGTGACCCTTCAATTATCGCTTCTTTTTCTTTTTTTAGGTTGGGTATTAAATCTCCCGATAATTCTGTTGCCTCAATAAATTCATTACCAAATTCCTGTGGCACAAATAACTTTAGTAATTTCAACCTTATGATATAAATGAATAAAAAAAATGTAGTTCTTTACCTCAGCACGATCAATAAGGGTTTGCAAACTCATAAGTTGTCATTGGGGCCAATGATTGATACCTAAATCTCTACAGCGTTTTTTTAACTGTGTCGATCCAATGTTGAGTTCCTTCGCAGCTTTTTCAATTGGTTTATTAAAGTGTTCAGCTATTATTTCCCTACTTAATGAGTGTCTGAAACCTCTTCTACTGCCAGCTACTGTGGTTACCGGAATCGAAGGATTGAGTTCAAATGTACTATTATTATTCGGGATCATTTGAACATGATCCTGATTTTCTGAACCAAAGATGGACATTGATTCATTAAAATTAGTAGCTTCTGTCGGTGGTAGTTGTAGGTTTTCAATCATGGACCCAGGATTTTGAAATCCTTCTAGGTTCCTTTGAATCACCTGAAGGTGGTTTTGATATTGAAAACCAACCCCAAGTTCGGGATTCATTTCGATATTGATGTTATGAATTGTTTGTAATTGACTTTCATTCTGAATGTCAGTCATGAATCCTTGATTCATGGGGACGATCTCACTACTCGTTGAGAGTACGTCGATGAATGGATTGTAGTCATATAGATCATCCACAAATGGGTCTACGAATAACAATTGTCAGATGATAAAACAAAATTGAATATTCATAGAAGCAATCATTTAAAGAATTTAACCTGGTAGAAGGTATGGAGTCTGATCGAGTGCAAAGTCTAAAGATGCATGCACTAGATCTTCTGTGTTAATGTTCAGCTCGGGAAAAATTTCCGGCTCATTTTTGAGTGGCTCTATTGGTAGTATGTCTGGAAGACTGTACCATAATTTAAAATCAAACAAAATAATTGAAATATAGATGATTAATGTCTAGAATGTTAGAGTCACCGAACTCTATTAAGAATGCCTGGTTTGAATTACCCTCTCCTTGCGGAAAACCAGGTCCAGTGTTCGACAGATCGCCCATTGAAGATCTGTTTTCCATGACTCGACTTTAAATATGAGTTCGTTTACGAACAAACAAGTGATAAAAGAGGATGAGACTGAAAATGAATGTGGAAATGAATGATGCTACATGTATATATATAGCATCGTGTAGCTGGAACCGAAAGAACTGAAAGGACACCTCATGTTTATAGTGCCAAAATTCAAACTAATTACAGTAGGTGTGACTCTTCACTACCCTGAGTGTCGTTTCTTTTTCAAAAATTCGCTGCTTGACTCTAGTGATAAAGGGATATTGATGAGACTTTTTGGAATAAAGGTGTATAATGTGGTGTCGTTTACTGATTGCTTTAATGCACAGATTGATGTATGCTGTTGATTATTGGTGATGTGATGTCGTATAAAACGAAGTATATAGTTGTATTGGTAACCCTATCTGTTAGTATGAGAAGGACAATATATATTAAGAGTTGTATAATTAATGTAAAATCGTTACCTACTGTCTTGGTGCTGAATTTCGGGGACGGAATTCATATAAGTGGGGGAGACCTGTAACGCCCTAATTTGTATTAACGTTAATTGATTATTAGTTTATTTAAAATTCGTTTTCGCTAAAAATGATTTGAGAAATTTAATTCCGATTATTACGACAAATTCTTATAATATAAAATATTAACTATAATAATTGAAAATAATGAAATAATAATTCTAAAATGAAAATTGTAAGTTAAGGGTGGGAAGTGTCATATCAGGGAATTTATATTAAAAGGAAAAGGATGAGTTGGGTTAAATAAAAATTAATGTGCAAACTCAAGGGACCTAGAATGTAAATTGGCCAAGTTGCATGAATTATATTCTTGATTTTGGCTGTTTGCGTCGAAAGAAAGCAGCCCACGTTTTGTCATTTAATTTTCTTTTAACCAACCATAATCCATCCAGGCCCTACTACTTGTGTGATCTAGCTCCGTATTAAAATCCTAATTGGTTTCTTTGGACAACCGTAACCTACCTCACAATCTTTCCTCTCTCGTTCTCTACCCTTCTTGTGTGTTGTTGTTGCCGTGAGATTGAAGACCCGAGAGAGAGAGGGAAAGGAATTAAGCAGGGTGATGAGTTGGATCGATGTTGGTCTCCACGGGTTGCGATTTTTAGCGAGAGACGGAGAGGTTGTGAAAGACGAAGGAGCAAGACGTGATAAAAGGGTGGCGGTGCAGCAACTTGTTGCTGTTGCCGGTCGGGTGGATGCGAGAAAACTCGCCGACGGTGATGGCTGTGAAGGATGTGATCGTGAATAAGGACCAGTGGACCACGTCAGCAGCAGTGGGAGTGAGCTTGGACTGTGGAATACTCTTGTGGTAAGCATGGCTATTGTTTCGTGTGCTATTCTTTTGCCTAGCCGTGAGCATGAGGGAGGAAAGTGTTGTGTGTGCATGATTACATAGGTATACTCTCGGTCTCTCTTTTTCTCCAGGAAAAGATGGGTTAACGGATCAAGGAGTGAAGAGGCATTACAGTTTCATAAGAGTGTCAATTTAAGTTCAAACATGAACCGATGATTGATAATAGAGAACCAAGTCTAAGTTAAGGTGGTCCGATGAGATCGTGACAAACATGAAGTGTCCGATGTTACCCGCCACGTAAGACGGCCAACGATGGTAACAATAGTTCTGGTGGGTCGCGACTCCAGTCGATCTGCTGATAGTACTTAAAACATAAGAGAGACGAACTAAATTGGGTCGTCGGATAAAGAGTGCGCGACGCTGGAGAAGATGGCGACACCGACTTTTAAACATGGATGATGAAGGTGACGACGGGGCGGCGTTCTGGTTCAATAGAAGCAGGTTTTGACGTGAAGCTTTGTAAAATTGAAGTTCGCTTTAGAGCTTCAAGGGACCATTTGTATTGATGGAAGTAGCTTCGATGGAGAAGGAGCGAGCCGCTGGCTGTGCGACATATGGAGGCTTATTTGTAAAACGTGGGTAACATCTGACTTTTCCAACTAATAGAATTAGGTATCACAAGTATTGGACTAGGTACTGGGCCATTTAGTTCAACAATAAACCAAATAAGTAACATGATATTTGAACTAGTTACACAACTCAATATAATATGTCATGATCCGAGATTTTGGTTAGTAAATCCAATGAGTATGTATCTGGTTAGTTTTATAGTCAAATAAATATAGTAAAATGTGGAATATAAATTCATTTAATACATATGGTGAATTTTAGTCAATAAGTAATTATAAATAATGATTTAGCGGATTACTAGTGGGATAATTTTAGTTATCATGATTTATTGTGAAAATTCAAATTAAGAATATTAGATTGTATCTGCCGTTCTAAAAAAAAAAGAATATTAGATTGTAAACGTTAGTCCGTTCTAAGTAGTACCGTGTGGAATGCAGGACCGGGGAAGAATGTGAGTTCTTGAGTATCACGTGGCTTATGTATGCAACCTACTTCTACCTATCAGGTGAGTTTCTCACTACAATGTATGGATGTTATATGTGCTTTTCTGTAGTTATGTGTGTTTGTATGATGTTTGTGGATAATACCTTCCTGTTATAGTTGTATGGGTTGGGGTATGGTGTGTGGTTAGTACTAGACGTGTCTAGTTCTAGTGTGTGGAGAATATGGGCTCGACGAACTGAGCAATATAGGGTGGCTCGACATACTGAGCAATAGGTTGGCTCGACGCACTGAGCAATATAGAGATATCCGCAAGATGCACTGAGCAGATACGCATGACTCGACGTACAGAGTATGCGCGGCTCTGAGTGCTGAGCGGTGGGGTTCGATTTATTGAGCAGATACGCATGACTCGACGTACAGAGTATGCACAGCTCGAAATGCTGAGTAGGAGAGTATAACTCGACGTACTGAGTAGAGTGGATTATGTGTTTATTTTACTGCGATGTATATTTGTATTTTATAGGGGTTGGGTATGTGTAACTGATATGCTGTGTAGGTGTTGGAACTCACTAAGCTATGTGCTTAAGCTTTCCCTATTAAATTACTATTTCAGGTTTTACATGTGGAAATGACGATCAGGCATGACGGGTACACACAGATGCAACGTCTTTTGAAAATTTGTATTGAGTTGACTTGTTTCATTGACTTCCGCTGCTGGACTAATTTGGTATTAAATGTTTTTTTTTAATAATTAAAGATTTCGAGTTGTTATATTTATAAACATAATGTGTTTTTACTGAAATTGTTTTATTATTAATTTTTAAATTTGTTTAAAATTTGGGACGTTACAATACTCCTGCTGCAAGAATTTGATGTGGACATCAAAGATAAGAAGGGAGCGGAAAATGTGGTGGCATATCATCTTTCTAGATTACCAGCTGAAGGATTGGAAGCAGGAATTCCAGAAGCATTCCCCGACGAGCAGTTGTTAGAGGTTAATGGAGCTCCATGGTATGCAAATTACGTAAATTTTCTGGCCACGGGAGTAATACCAACACATTGGACGAAACAAAGGCAGAAGCAATTTCGCACGTACGCAAAGAGATTCATTTGGGACGACCCAGACCTTTTTAAGGTAGGAGAGGACCAGATAATTCGTCGATGTGTGCCGGACAATGAAATTGGTGAGGTGTTGGATCTCTGTTATGCATCTGCATGTGGAGGACATTTCAGTGGAAGGAAAACTCGGTATAAAGTTCTTGAATCCGGACTGTATTGGCCAACTATCTTTCGAAATGCGCACAGGACTGCCAAGGAGTGCATCAATTGCCAGCAATTAGGAAACATATCAAAAAGGGATCAAATGCCCTTGAATCCAATTTTGGTAGTAGACATTTTTGATGTCTGGGGAATTGATTTTATGGGTCCATTCCCCACATCACATGGATATGTTTACATTTTGGTGGCAGTAGATTATGTCTCTAAATGGATTGAGGCCGAAGCAACTCGCACAAATGATCATCATGTGGTTTGTAAATTTGTAAAGAAAAATATCTTCACCAGGCATGGAGTCCCAAGAGTAATCATTAGTGACGGAGGATCTCATTTCAAGAATTTCAAATTCGGAAGGCTGCTGAAACATTATGGAGTGAATCATCGCATTGCAACACCTTATCATCCACAGACCAGCGGCCAGGTGGAGGTATCCAATAGGCAAATTAAAGAAATTCTTCAGAAGACTGTCAAGACTGATAGAAAGGATTGGTCGCTAAGGCTAGATGACGCATTATGGACGTACCGAACTGCGTACAAAACACCGATCGGGACTACTCCATATCGGTTGGTTTATGGAAAAGGATGTCATCTACCAGTGGAGATCGCCAATCGTGCCCTATGGGCCGTTAAGAAAGTCAACATGGACTATACTGACGCTAGGAAAGAAAGGAAACTTTAGTTGTCTGAATTAGAAGAATTACGAGATGAGGCATATGAGAATGCAGCCACCTATAAATCAAAGATGAAGCGATATCATGACGCAAGGCTGCGATTGAAGGTCTTTGAAGTTGGACAAAAAGTATGGCTGTATAATTCAAGACTGAAGATGTTCCCCGGGAAACTGAGAAGCAAGTGGAATGGTCCCTACGAAGTGATCAGCATTACAGACTATGGTGCAGTCGAAATCCAGGACTTGAAAGGTGGGCAACCATTTAAAGTCAATGGTCATAGACTCAAACAATATATTACCACAGGCACATTCCAGAAACTAGAAGTAGAGACAGTCGAACTCATAGCAGAAATTCCCACGTACGCTACATAATCAGGTAAGTACACGTCCGGCTGAAGACGTTAAACTTAGCACTTGTCGGGAGGCAACCCGATCATCATTGTATATATGCATATTTTTCTTAATTCATTACATCCATTTTGATCACGGTGAGAAAAAGGCAAGTGTGGGGTCATTTTGGTAATTTTGCAATACCGCGACGCGGGATCTTAGGATCCGCGCCGCGCGTATTGAGTTTTCGCGATTACATTTAAAATCAGATTTTATACGCGATGCGGATAGAAGCTTCCCGCGCCGCGATCTTATCTTAATTTGAAATTAAAGATAATCACCAAAACAGAGTTTTTTTTGAAAGATATCCAAATTCCCACACTGCATTTAAGCAAATTGCGCAAACTGTGATTCTTTTCACCGTACTACAAGTCTTCAATCAATTACGACGTTTGCATTCATCTTTCATTCACAAGAAATTCAAGTAAGTATCTATTCTCCTTTTCTTAGTTTTAGAAGTCTTGGAACTTGCTAGATGCTCCTGTAACTTGCAATGTTGCACCTAATTGTTGAAATTGATCGTTAAATTAGGATTATAGAAGTACACTCCATGAAACCCAAGTGTTAGGGTAGAAAAATTGGACTTAATTTGACAGAATGATCGAGTTTTCTTGACTGATATCGCTCGCCGCGCCGCGACATGTACAGTCCACGACGCGGAGTATGAATATTCATCTAGCGCGTCGCGGGTTGTTACGTGCGCGCCGCGACGAACGTCAAAACAGTGCAGTAATTTTTCAATTTTGTGATTTCTGCAGGCACGATGTCTTCTTCAGGTAGTTCTGAAACCATTGATTGGAACTCCGTGACTACACAGATCGACCGGGTCCGCGCGGCTAGCTTCTTTAACCGTCGGGGCCTGTGCAAAAATAAACGAGTACTGCCATGCCGCCGGGTCAATTGGGACTTGACCAGGGAGTCGGGAATCTGGGATCATCTGAAAGATTGGTTGGTACAAGGAGGGTATGAAGATGAGGAACTAACTTATACCTGCCGGGCGTTGGAAAATGCAACAAATATGAACGAACCTGTTTACCGTGAAGTGTACCTCCAGTTTCTTGCCAGCTACTATTTTGACCACAAGCAGAAGGGTATGGATACCGAGGAGACTGTGAGATTTCGTCTGGGAAATCGCAACCGCAGTTGTACCTTGCGGGAATTCGGGTACCGCATCAGGCTGTACACCGAGGAGGAGTCAAACTCACCAGCATTCGAGGTGTTTCACAGGCGCGGAAGCCGAACTATGGGGGATTCCTTTTCCCCAGCCGACTACTAGGCCACGATAGCTTCCACCCGGTACCACGAGAACACGGTCCGGGAATGCTACATGCACCTGCCATCCCACCGCATGTTGCACCGATTGGTCACCACTATGTTGTGGCCGCGTGCAGATGAAGAGAAGGTATTGCCTCGGGAGCTACATCTGATGTGGTCAGTGACACGAATGTTGGAAACCTGCAACATTCCTTACTTTATCGCTGACTATTTCAAAGAAATTACTGATGCACCGATGACGATGACCGCATTTGGGGGAGGCCACTTCGTCACCAGACTGGCCGAGTCATACGGACTCATCTCCGAGCACACTACTGACGGGTTGGAGGTTATCCCTCCAATCATCTTTTTCCCGCCCGTGACCACCTCGCGGGAGGTGATATATGTGGACGATGGAGTCCCGTCTGTTGACCGTATGCCTTTCCCGGCACTTCGGTCTGAGCCGACTACTTCTCGCAAAAGGTCAAGAGCAGCTACCGGTTTACCCCGCAGCATGTCCCCTGCTACAATGGAATCCCGCTTTCTGGCAGACGAGGTGAAGGCATTAAAGGAAACAATGGACACACACAAGCGGGAACACCAGATTCAGTCATACGCAGCACATGAGGTGGATAAACGAACCGAGAATACGCAGAAGCAACTCCTCTGGCTGGCTGACTGCATGATTGCATTGATGGCAAAAAATAAGTGTGTTCCGCCACGACCCCAGCCGACGATTAGGGAGGATGAAGAGGAGCCTATGGAAGAAGATCCGGAGGAAGACGAAGATGAGTATGACGATACAGCACACAGTTGAAGGATTGGATGTAATTATGTTTGAATTTTATTACATTTTTTTGGATTTACATTTTGTTAGGATTAGTTGCATAATTCATTCTTAGGAAATTGTTTTAGGTAAATAAAGCCTCTTAAAGGCAGTAGATAATAATAAACCAATAGTTTATTTGTGTTGAAATGCTAGTGTGAGTTGTTGAAGTTTGGATAATCTGTTGAAATTACCGCGCCGCGGCATCAATATATTACGCGCCGCGGTCTTTTTCCATTCGACGATGACTTTGACTCACGTAATTACCGCGACGCGTGTCCTTCAATCACGCGCCGCGGTCATCCGCAACACATACAATTGCTTGTTGTACATGTTTTTATTTTATGTTTGTTTTAATTCGTTTGTTGAGTTATGCATGATATACCAAAATGAGAAGGAGTTGTCTCAGACAAGTGTGGGGTCACCGTGCCCCCTCCACTTGTCTCGACCACCGGCGTGTTCACTGTAGCGCTACAACTCCAGAATACGAAATCAATGATCCGTTTGTTCGCAATTATACCTGTGATACTGAGCACCAAGCAGTCTATCGTCCAAAAGGGGTAACTCTTTCTCCCTTGTTTTGAAATAGTTTTGTACAACGGCGACGTTGTACGGTTTTAAGTGTGGGGTGTGAACGGTCGAAAGAGAAATTTTTTTGAAATGTTTGCAGAAATGATCAATTTTTCAATTTTTAGCAATATTTTTCAAAATTTTTAATAAATTGCAGTTTTGAAATGAATGGTTTGTGATTGTGATAGCACCAGTATTTTTCAATAAATACTGTTTATTTGTGATCATGCTATTAGTTAGTCAAATAAGTTGAGTTTTACGAGTTTAGAAGATTGAGCTGTTTTAGGATTGGAGTTTAGGAAGGAAAAGTCAATCTGTGGCCTTTGTTGTTCGAGCCGGTAAGTCTAAAATGGGTGGGATTTATGCACCTTACCACCTAAGATCGTCTGGTCTGGGATGGTATTTCTGAAAGCTCGCTACACGGACAACATCGAAAGTCATGGACAATTCCTTAATAGCCTTTAGAATCTGAATGAGTACGTACACTTCATAGTGGACAGAAAGTTTGTAATCAAGGGTTCTCTAGAAAGCCATGAATTCCAAAGAGCAATTCAATTATGTTTTCGCAAACTATTCCACTCTAACTCAAAGAGCAATTGTAACACCCGGCTTTTCAAAACAAAATACACCCAAAATTTTTCATTTTTTAAACACAGTTTCAAACATACAAAACTAACAGTTTAGGTGTATAAGTTTATACAAAAAGAGTACAAGTGTATCAAGGAGTATTTATAACAAAATAAACTCCTTCTAAGCCGGGCCGCTACAACGAACAGTCCTATCCACGAGCTATATCTTTACCCTTAACAGGGTCACGCTCACCTGCAGAAACAATTCACACAAATACAGTGAGCTATAAAGCTCAATGAGTAATCATATAAGCAATTTAATATGTAAACATATACTAAAGCTGTTAAAACTCTATACTGTGTACTTCCATGTTTAAGTCAACATTTGGATATCAATCCAATCTCCTAGCCTCAAGGGCCGTTTGATATTTGGATATCACATCCAATCTCCTAGCCGTATAGGCCGTTATTATTTTGGATATAGAATCCAATCTCCTAGCCACGAAGGCCGTTCACATTTGGATACGAAGTCCAATCTCCTAGCCATATAGGCCGTTTTACCATACCAATTGGGTAATTGACTAACTTATAGTTCACCAATTCAAATGCTAGGGCTACTTCAAATTTCAAGAGTTCAATCAATACAAATATCACAACTGATATAAGAGAGATTACTCACCTGGTATTGAAGCTCTTTACAATTCTAGTTAGCACCACTAAAGCTATCACAAATCTTTAAGGTTTTTCCTGCACCTACACAATCACACACATACCAAGTAGAGGTGAAAACCTTATTTTTCAACCATCTAGGTTTGAAACTCGATTTCAATAGCTAAGATTCGAGTTTAGAAGCATATCAACACATCCCAAGTATGTGTATAAGTTCAATTACTAGCCATACACAGGTGGTCCTTCACCACAACCCGAAACCAACTCCAAAAGACCAAAATTAATCTTTCAAAAGGGTTAGAATTGAAGACTCTACCTTCAAGAAGTGGAATACCGAAGATTACTTCAATCCTTCAAGTTCTAGCCCTCCAATTTGGTCCAAAATTGATTTGGGAAATGTTTCTAGGGTTTGGAAAGAGTTTTGGTTCGAGATTCTATCCAAGAAATGATTGAAATCGCGTTTAAAAGGGGTGGGGCCGGTGCGCAGCACGACCCGTGTCGAAAACTACACGGCCCGTGTAGTTTACGGTGTGAATTTTGAAGTTTTGGTCTGCAGAGCTACACGACCCGTGTCAAAATTACACGACCCGTGTAATTCACTGTCAACTATTTACACGACCCGTGTTCTACTTACACGACCCGTGTAATTCACTGTATGTCCAACAAGTTCACAAGACTTCCCTACACGACCCGTGTCATTCCTACACGACCCGTGTAACCTGCTTCTAGCATTTTTCAACCTCAAATTCCTTCCAAATGAAATTCTAACTATCCAAACTCTTGCAATAATTCAAATAATCTTAATTACCTTAAGATTAATATATAAATACTTACCGAACATAACGTGGTGTTACAAATTCTCCCCTCCTTCAAAAGATTCCGTCCTCGGAATCATACAAAGAGTTGGGGGTATTTCTCCTTCATTTCATCCTCAACTTCCCATGTCATATCAGAACCTTTATGGTATCGCCAAAGTACTTTAACCATATTAATCTTCTTGTTTCGCAGCTGTCTCACTTTCCGATCTAACACCTTCTCGGGTTGTTCTGAATACTTTAGTTTTTCATCTAGTTCAATATCAGCAAGAGGTATTCGTTGGGACTCATCAAACAATGTTTTCCGCAAGTGTGACACATGGAAAACATTGTGGATACCTTGAAGTTCATCAGGTAACTCCAATCGGTACGCCACAGCTCCGACCTTTTGGGATATTCGGAAGGGTCCTATAAAACGAGGACTCAACTTTCCTTTCTTCCCGAAGCGAATTAAACCTTTCCAAGGGGATACTTTGAGCATCATTTCTCCCACTCGGAATTCCAACGGCTTCACCCGCTTATCAGCATATTGTTTTTGTCGATTTTGAGCAACTTTCAAGTGTTCCCGGATTTGTTTAATCTTTTCTTCAGTTTGGGCTATGATCTCGGGTCCAGCCAACGGCTTTTCTCCCACTTCAGTCCAACAAGTCGGAGTACGACACGGTGCTCCATATAATGCTTCATACGGGGCCATCTGAATACTGGAATGAAAACTGTTGTTGTAAGCAAATTCTACCAAAGGTAGATGATCTTCCCAACTCCCGCCAAAGTCTATTACACACGTCCGAAGCATGTCTTCTAAAGTCTGAATGGTTCTCTCGTTTTGCCCGTCGGTTTGCGGGTGGTACGCGGTACTCATTAACACTTTTGAACCCAACTGTTCTTGGAGACTTTGCCAAAATCGGGAAGTAAATCTGCTATCTCGATCAGATACAATTGACGACGGTAACCCATGTCGGCGAATTACCTCGTCAATGTATATTTTCGCCAACTTTTCGATTTTGAAATTTTCACTAATCGGTAGAAATTGCACCGACTTCGTCAGTCGATCAACCACTACCCAAACAGTATCATGACCACGCGGTGTTCGGGGTAGTTTTGTTACGAAATCCATTGTGATATTATCCTATTTCTTTTCGGGAATTGGTAACGGTTGAATTTCGCCATACGGTTTCTGGTGGTTCGACTTTACCTGCAAACAAGTCAGGCACTTTTCTACATACCTTCCAATATCTCTTTTCATTCCAGGCCACCAATACATCGGTTTCAGCGTTTGGTACATCTTGGTACTGCCTGGGTGTATAGCATATCTACTACAATGCGCATCTTCTAAAAGTAAACTCCGCGCTTCACCTTGCTTGGGCACCCACACACGGCCCCTAAAGGTTTTCAACCGCTGAGAGTTTTCAATTAAATGTTTTACATACCCGACCATTCGTTCACTTTTCATGTTCTCGGTCTTGCAAGCTTCTTCTTGTGCCCCACGAATTAACTCGGGTAGTCGGCTCGCCACACCCATACACGCGGATGTAATCTTCAAAGGATATTGTTTTTGGCTCAGGGCATCTACAACCACATTCGCTTTGCCGGGATGGTATAGTATTTCACAATCAAAATCTTTGAGTAGATCCATCCACCTTTGCTGTCTCATACTCAATTCTTTCTGATCAAATAAGTACTTCAGGCTTTTATAGTAGATAACAAACTTTACACCATATAAGTAATGTCTCCAAAGCTTCAAAGCCAAAATCACCGCAGCCAATTCGAGATCATGCACCGGGTACTTCTTTTCAGCTTCCTTTAATTGACGGGACGCGTAAGCGATTACTCGACCCTTCTGCATCAATACACATCCAAGGCCCACCCGTGAAGCATCACTATAAACCACATAGTCTTCTCCGTCTTGCGGTAAGGCTAAAACCGGAGCTTCACATAAGGCTTGCTTTAATTTCTGAAAGGCTGCTTGTTGTCTGTTCGCCCATTCAAACTTTTCACCCTTCTTGGTTAACTTAGTCAACGGGGCAGCAATCGAAGAGAAATTCTCTACAAATCTTCTATAGTAACCCGCCAGTCCAAGAAAACTACGTATTTCCGTTGGACTTCGAGGCGGTTCCCATTTCATCACTGCCTCAATCTTGGTTGGATCAACTTTGACTCCTTCGCTATTAATAACATGGCCAAGAAACTGTACTTCTCTTAGCCAGAATTCACACTTGGAAAACTTCGCGTATAACTTTTCTCGGCGAAGTAATTCCAATATTTGGCGTAAATGAACACCGTGTTCAGCCTGGCTTCGAGAATATACCAAAATATCATCTATGAATACAATCACAAAAGTATCAAGGAATGGGCGACATACTCTATTCATGAGATCCATAAATGCTGCTGGAGCATTGGTTAACCCAAAAGGCATAACCAAAAACTCATAATGACCATAACGAGTACGAAATGCAGTCTTCGGAATATCTGATTCTCTAATCTTCAACTGATGATACCCCGACCTCAGATCAATTTTTGAAAAATACGTCGCCCCCTGAAGTTGATCGAACAAATCGTCGATTCTCGGTAACGGATATTTGTTTTTCACCGTGATTTTATTCAATTCCCGATAGTCGATACACATACGCATCGACCCATCCTTCTTTTTCACAAACAGAATAGGCGCTCCCCACAGTGAAGAACTCGGTCTAATAAAACCCAGATCTAGAAGTTCTTCTAACTGTTTCCTCAATTCCTCCATTTCTGAAGGTGCCAATCGATATGGAGCCCGAGCAACAGGTGCCGCTCCCGGAACTAATTCAATTGCAAATTCAACTTGTCGGTCAGGCGGTAATCCAGGGAGTTCTTCAGGAAAAACGTCTGGAAATTCGTTTACAATTTTTATACTTTCTTTTCCTATTTGTTCTGATTTAGCAACAGACATGTATGCTAAATAAGATGTCCCTCCTTTACTGACACTACTCCGGGCTTGAGCAAAGGAAATAACCGGCATTCTCAGACGCGGTCTTTCGCCCTGGATTTTAATCCATGCCCCTTCTGGTGTTAGAACTGTAATATTTTTGTTTCTGTAATCCACGTTAGCATAATTTGTTGCCAACCAATCCATACCCACAATTACTCCAAACTCCTTGGTAGTCATCGGCTTCAGATCTATAGGGAAAGAGGTCCTGTAGATCTTAAGCTGACAACCTTCAATATGTTCTGACACCCAAACATACCTACCATCTGCTACCGCTACTTCCAAACTTTCCTCCATAGGAGTTAGAGGAATATTTAAACGAGACATCACAGACGGTGATACAAAACAATGCGTAGCTCCAGGATCAAATATTACGTATACAGGAACTGAATTTAGAGTGAATATACCTGTAACTACGTCAGTCTTTTCACGAGCCTCATCCCCTGTCATTTGGAATGTCCGTGATGCTACTAGTCCTCCCCGACCCTTTACCTCTTCTTTCTTTCCTCCCCGCTCCTCTCTGGGTTTATCACTAAGTGCTCCAACTTTTATCTGGGGACAGTTTGGGCGAATATGATCTGTAGCCCCACATTGATAACACCTCCGCTCCGCCCGACAGTCTCGAGCAATGTGCCCTTGTTTTCCACAGTTGCGATAACCCGACGATGGAAAATCGATTCGACAATTTCCAAAGTGCTTTTTCCTGTACTTTTCGCACCACAACGCTTCCTCTTTTGGACCTTTACCTTTAAAATTGGACCCCGTCTGTTGCAACTTTTTCTGAGGCGTCCACGGTTGTTCCTCCGCTTTCTGTTTAGTTTCCACAACTTTCTTTTCTTCCTCCTGTCTCTGAAGTTCCGTCTCTCTTTCTGTGGCTCTATCCACCACCTGTCTGAAGGAAGACAACTGAAGTGGTTTCACAATTTCTCTAATTCGGGTTTTCAACCCCCACACGTACTTATCAATTTTTCTTTTCTCGGTGTTTATTTGATGTTCAGCAAATCTGGCCTTCTCGAGAAAACTCATCGTATATTCTTGCACTGAATAAGAACCTTGTTCCAAGTGTAAAAATTCTTCCTCTAACCTTTTCACAGCTACCTCGGAACAATATTCTTCGTTGAATTTGGTTTTGAACTGTTCCCATAATAATGACCGGGTCAAGTCGGGACCCAAAGCTTTACTGAACACTTGCCACCAGTGTAATGCATTACCAGTGAATTGATTTGTGGCAAACTCCACCTTGTCTCCCTCGGCACACTTACTGATTCGAAACACCTTCTCTGTATGCATCAACCATTCCATAGCTTGGACCGGATTATCCGTCCCTGAAAACTCTTTGGGCTTGCAGCCCAGAAAAGTTTTATAAGTACATTCGGTCTTTTTCCCAGAACTTCCTTCTCCTTGGACTTCTTTCTCATCACGAAACCTACTTTACCCTTGACTCTCATTTTCAGGCTGTTTGTCGTGAACTTGTTTTGCAGCACTTTCATCCCGTACATTCATCAAAGTAGGTAATAGTTCACGTACCACATCGGCTACAATGGTGCGTAAATCTGGTGGATTTTCATTTGCTGGTCCACTCGCACCTCTTCCAACCGAGCCTTGAGAACGGGTCCGACCACCTCTCGAGGCTCCACGCCCCGAATTTCCTCGCGTAGGATTACTTCTAGTACTTCTCATACTTCAAAATTCAACAAATTATTAGGTTATATATAATGACAAACTTATATACAACCCAAGATTCAACATGTCTACTATTTTCAAGGTTTAAGTCCAGGAATCTATTCTACAGACACCTAGTTCACTTACACCACGGCTCTGATACCAACTTGTAACACCTGGCTTTTCAAAACAAAATACACCCAAAATTTTTCATTTTTTAAACACAGTTTCAAACATACAAAACTAACAGTTTAGGTGTATAAGTTTATACAAAAAGGGTACAAGTGTATCAAGGATTATTTATAACAAAATAAACTCCTTCTAAGCCAGGCCGCTACAACGAACATTCCTATCCACGAGCTATATCTTTACCCTTAACAGGGTCACGCTCACCTGCAGGGACAATTCACACAAATACATTGAGCTATAAAGCTCAATGTGTAATCATATAAGCAATTTAATATGTAAACATATACTAAAACTGTTAAAACTCTATACTGTGTACTTCCATGTTTAAGTCAATATTTGGATATCAATCCAATCTCCTAGCCTCAAGGGCCGTTTGATATTTGGATATCACATCCAATCTCCTAGCCGTATAGGCCGTTATTATTTTGGATATAGAATCCAATCTCCTAGCCACGAAGGCCGTTCACATTTGGATACGAAGTCCAATCTCCTAGCCATATAGGCCGTTTTACCATACCAATTGGGTAATTGACTAACTTATAGTTCACCAATTCAAATGCTAGGGCTACTTCAAATTTCAAGAGTTCAATCAATACAAATATCACAACTGATATAAGAGAGATTACTCACCTGGTATTGAAGCTCTTTACAATTCTAGTTAGCACCACCAAAGCTATCTCAAATCTTTAAGGTTTTTCCTGCACCTACACAATCACACACATACCAAGTAGAGGTGAAAACCTTATTTTTCAACCATCTAGGTTTGAAACTCGATTTCAATAGTTAAGATTCGAGTTTAGAAGCATATCAACACATCCCAAGTATGTGTATAAGTTCAATTACTAGCCATACACAGGTGGTCCTTCACCACAACCCGAAACCAACTCCAAAAGACCAAAAGTAATCTTTCAAAAGGGTTAGAATCGAAGACTCTACCTTCAAGAAGTGGAATACCGAAGATTACTTCAATCCTTCAAGTTCTAGCCCTCTAATTTGGTCCAAAATTGATTTGGGAAATGTTTCTAGGGTTTGGAAAGAGTTTTGGTTCGAGATTCTATCCAAGAAATGACTGAAATCGCGTTTAAAAGGGGTGGGGCCTGTGCGCAGCACGACCCGTGTCGAAAACTACACGGCCCGTGTAGTTTACGGTGTGAATTTTGAAGTTTTGGTCTGCAGAGCTACACGACCCGTGTCAAAATTACACGACCCATGTAATTCATTGTCAACTATTTACACGACCCGTGTTCTACTTACACGACCCGTGTAATTCACTGTATGCCCAACAAGTTCACAAGACTTCCCTACACGACCCGTGTCATTCCTACACGACCCGTGTAACCTGCTTCTAGCATTTTTCAACCTCAAATTCCTTCCAAATGAAATTCTAACTATCCAAACTCTTGCAATAATTCAAATAATCTTAATTACCTTAAGATTAATATATAAATACTTACCGAACATAACGTGGTGTTACAAATTCTCCCCTCCTTCAAAAGATTCCGTCCTCGGAATCATACAAAGAGTTGGGGGTATTTCTCCTTCATTTCATCCTCAACTTCCCATGTCATATCAGAACCTTTATGGTATCGCCAAAGTACTTTAACCATATTAATCTTCTTGTTTCGCAGCTGTCTCACTTTCCGATCTAACACCTTCTCGGGTTGTTCTGAATACTTTAGTTTTTCATCTAGTTCAATATCAGCAAGAGGTATTCGTTGGGACTCATCAAACAATGTTTTCCGCAAGTGTGACACATGGAAAACATTGTGGATACCTTGAAGTTCATCAGGTAACTCCAATCGGTACGCCACAGCTCCGACCTTTTGGGATATTCGGAAGGGTCCTATAAAACGAGGACTCAACTTTCCTTTCTTCCCGAAGCGAATTAAACCTTTCCAAGGGGATACTTTGAGCATCATTTCTCCCACTCGGAATTCCAACGGCTTCACCCGCTTATCAGCATATTGTTTTTGTCGATTTTGAGCAACTTTCAAGTGTTCCCGGATTTGTTTAATCTTTTCTTCAGTTTGGGCTATGATCTCGGGTCCAGCCAACGGCTTTTCTCCCACTTCAGTCCAACAAGTCGGAGTACGACACGGTGCTCCATATAATGCTTCATACGGGGCCATCTGAATACTGGAATGAAAACTGTTGTTGTAAGCAAATTCTACCAAAGGTAGATGATCTTCCCAACTCCCGCCAAAGTCTATTACACACGTCCGAAGCATGTCTTCTAAAGTCTGAATGGTTCTCTCGTTTTGCCCGTCGGTTTGCGGGTGGTACGCGGTACTCATTAACACTTTTGAACCCAACTGTTCTTGGAGACTTTGCCAAAATCGGGAAGTAAATCTGCTATCTCGATCAGATACAATTGACGACGGTAACCCATGTCGGCGAATTACCTCGTCAATGTATATTTTCGCCAACTTTTCGATTTTGAAATTTTCACTAATCGGTAGAAATTGCACCGACTTCGTCAGTCGATCAACCACTACCCAAACAGTATCATGACCACGCGGTGTTCGGGGTAGTTTTGTTATGAAATCCATTGTGATATTATCCTATTTCTTTTCGGGAATTGGTAACGGTTGAATTTCGCCATACGGTTTCTGGTGGTTCGACTTTACCTGCAAACAAGTCAGGCACTTTTCTACATACCTTCCAATATCTCTTTTCATTCCAGGCCACCAATACATCGGTTTCAGCGTTTGGTACATCTTGGTACTGCCCGGGTGTATAGCATATCTACTACAATGCGCATCTTCTAAAAGTAAACTCCGCGCTTCACCTTGCTTGGGCACCCACACACGGCCTCTAAAGGTTTTCAACCGCTGAGAGTTTTCAATTAAATGTTTTACATACCCGACCATTCGTTCACTTTTCATGTTCTCGGTCTTGCAAGCTTCTTCTTGTGCCCCACGAATTAACTCGGGTAGTCGGCTCGCCACACCCATACACGCGGATGTAATCTTCAAAGGATATTGTTTTTGGCTCAGGGCATCTGCAACCACATTTGCTTTGCCGGGATGGTATAGTATTTCACAATCAAAATCTTTGAGTAGATCCATCCACCTTTGCTGTCTCATACTCAATTCTTTCTGATCAAATAAGTACTTCAGGCTTTTATAGTAGATAACAAACTTTACACCATATAAGTAATGTCTCCAAAGCTTCAAAGCCAAAATCACCGCAGCCAATTCGAGATCATGCACCGGGTACTTCTTTTCAGCTTCCTTTAATTGACGGGACGCGTAAGCGATTACTCGACCCTTCTGCATCAATACACATCCAAGGCCCACCCGTGAAGCATCACTATAAACCACATAGTCTTCTCCGTCTTGCGGTAAGGCTAAAACCGGAGCTTCACATAAGGCTTGCTTTAATTTCTGAAAGGCTGCTTGTTGTCTGTTCGCCCATTCAAACTTTTCACCCTTCTTGGTTAACTTAGTCAACGGGGCAGCAATCGAAGAGAAATTCTCTACAAATCTTCTATAGTAACCCGCCAGTCCAAGAAAACTACGTATTTCCGTTGGACTTCGAGGCGGTTCCCATTTCATCACTGCCTCAATCTTGGTTGGATCAACTTTGACTCCTTCGCTATTAATAACATGGCCAAGAAACTGTACTTCTCTTAGCCAGAATTCACACTTGGAAAACTTGGCGTATAACTTTTCTCGGCGAAGTAATTCCAATATTTGGCGTAAATGAACACTGTGTTCAGCCTGGCTTCGAGAATATACCAAAATATCATCTATGAATACAATCACAAAAGTATCAAGGAATGGGCGACATACTCTATTCATGAGATCCATAAATGCTGCTGGAGCATTGGTTAACCCAAAAGGCATAACCAAAAACTCATAATGACCATAACGAGTACGAAATGCAGTCTTCGGAATATCTGATTCTCTAATCTTCAACTGATGATACCCCGACCTCAGATCAATTTTTGAAAAATACGTCGCCCCCTGAAGTTGATCGAACAAATCGTCGATTCTCGGTAACGGATATTTGTTTTTCACCGTGATTTTATTCAATTCCCGATAGTCGATACACATACGCATCGACCCATCCTTCTTTTTCACAAACAGAATAGGCGCTCCCCACAGTGAAGAACTCGGTCTAATAAAACCCAGATCTAGAAGTTCTTCTAACTGTTTCCTCAATTCCTCCATTTCTGAAGGTGCCAATCGATATGGAGCCCGAGCAACAGGTGCCGCTCCCGGAACTAATTCAATTGCAAATTCAACTTGTCGGTCAGGCGGTAATCCAGGGAGTTCTTCAGGAAAAACGTCTGGAAATTCGTTTACAATTTTTATACTTTCTTTTCCTATTTGTTCTGATTTAGCAACAGACATGTATGCTAAATAAGATGTCCCTCCTTTACTGACACTACTCCGGGCTTGAGCAAAGGAAATAACCGGCATTCTCAGACGCGGTCTTTCGCCCTGGATTTTAATCCATGCCCCTTCTGGTGTTAGAACTGTAATATTTTTGTTTCTGTAATCCACGTTAGCATAATTTGTTGCCAACCAATCCATACCCACAATTACTCCAAACTCCTTGGTAGTCATCGGCTTCAGATCTATAAGGAAAGAGGTCCTGTAGATCTTAAGCTGACAACCTTCAATATGTTCTGACACCCAAACATACCTACCATCTGCTACCGCTACTTCCAAACTTTCCTCCATAGGAGTTAGAGGAATATTTAAACGAGACATCACAGACGGTGATACAAAACAATGCGTAGCTCCAGGATCAAATATTACGTATACAGGAACTGAATTTAGAGTGAATATACCTGTAACTACGTCAGTCTTTTCACGAGCCTCATCCCCTGTCATTTGGAATGCCCGTGATGCTACTAGTCCTCCCCGACCCTTTACCTCTTCTTTCTTTCCTCCCCGCTCCTCTCTAGGTTTATCATTAAGTGCTCCAGCTTTTATCTGGGGACAGTTTGGGCGAATATGATCTGTAGCCCCACATTGATAACACCTCCGCTCCGCCCGACAGTCTCGAGCAATGTGCCCTTGTTTTCCACAGTTGCGATAACCCGACGATGGAAAATCGATTCGACAATTTCCAAAGTGCTTTTTCCTGTACTTTTCGCACCACAACGCTTCCTCTTTTGGACCTTTACCTTTAAAATTGGACCCCGTCTGTTGCAACTTTTTCTGAGGCGTCCACGGTTGTTCCTCTGCTTTCCGTTTAGTTTCCACAACTTTCTTTTCTTCCTCCTGTCTCTGAAGTTCCGTCTCTCTTTCTGTGGCTCTATCCACCACCTGTCTGAAGGAAGACAACTGAAGTGGTTTCACAATTTCTCTAATTCGGGTTTTCAACCCCCACACGTACTTATCAATTTTTCTTTTCTCGGTGTTTATTTGATGTTCAGCAAATCTGGCCTTCTCGAGAAAACTCATCGTATATTCTTGCACTGAATAAGAACCTTGTTCCAAGTGTAAAAATTCTTCCTCCAACCTTTTCACAGCTACCTCGGAACAATATTCTTCGTTGAATTTGGTTTTGAACTGTTCCCATAATAATGACCGGGTCAAGTCGGGACCCAAAGCTTTACTGAACACTTGCCACCAGTGTAATGCATTACCAGTGAATTGATTTGTGGCAAACTCCACCTTGTCTCCCTCGGCACACTTACTGATTCGAAACACCTTCTCTGTATGCATCAACCATTCCATAGCTTGGACCGGATTATCCGTCCCTGAAAACTCTTTGGGCTTGCAGCCCAGAAAAGTTTTATAAGTACATTCGGTCTTTTTCCCAGAACTTCCTTCTCCTTGGACTTCTTTCTCATCACGAAACCTACTTTACCCTTGACTCTCATTTTCAGGCTGTTTGTCGTGAACTTGTTTTGCAGCACTTTCATCCCGTACATTCATCAAAGTAGGTAATAGTTCACGTACCACATCGGCTACAATGGTGCGTAAATCTGGTGGATTTTCATTTGCTGGTCCACTCGCACCTCTTCCAACCGAGCCTTGAGAACGGGTCCGACCACCTCTCGAGGCTCCACGCCTCGAATTTCCTCGCGTAGGATTACTTCTAGTACTTCTCATACTTCAAAATTCAACAAATTATTAGGTTATATATAATGACAAACTTATATACAACCCAAGATTCAACATGTCTACTATTTTCAAGGTTTAAGTCTAGGAATCTATTCTACAGACACCTAGTTCACTTACACCACGGCTCTGATACCAACTTGTAACACCTGGCTTTTCAAAACAAAATACACCCAAAATTTTTCATTTTTTAAACACAGTTTCAAACATACAAAACTAACAGTTTAGGTGTATAAGTTTATACAAAAAGGGTACAAGTGTATCAAGGATTATTTATAACAAAATAAACTCCTTCTAAGCCGGGCCGCTACAACGAACAGTCCTATCCACGAGCTATATCTTTACCCTTAACAGGGTCACGCTCACCTGCAGGGACAATTCACACAAATACATTGAGCTATAAAGCTCAATGTGTAATCATATAAGCAATTTAATATGTAAACATATACTAAAACTGTTAAAACTCTATACTGTGTACTTCCATGTTTAAGTCAATATTTGGATATCAATCCAATCTCCTAGCCTCAAGGGCCGTTTGATATTTGGATATCACATCCAATCTCCTAGCCGTATAGGCCGTTATTATTTTGGATATAGAATCCAATCTCCTAGCCACGAAGGCCGTTCACATTTGGATACGAAGTCCAATCTCCTAGCCATATAGGCCGTTTTACCATACCAATTGGGTAATTGACTAACTTATAGTTCACCAATTCAAATGCTAGGGCTACTTCAAATTTCAAGAGTTCAATCAATACAAATATCACAACTGATATAAGAGAGATTACTCACCTGGTATTGAAGCTCTTTACAATTCTAGTTAGCACCACCAAAGCTATCACAAATCTTTAAGGTTTTTCCTGCACCTACACAATCACACACATACCAAGTAGAGGTGAAAACCTTATTTTTCAACCATCTAGGTTTGAAACTCGATTTCAATAGTTAAGATTCGAGTTTAGAAGCATATCAACACATCCCAAGTATGTGTATAAGTTCAATTACTAGCCATACACAGGTGGTCCTTCACCACAACCCGAAACCAACTCCAAAAGACCAAAAGTAATCTTTCAAAAGGGTTAGAATCGAAGACTCTACCTTCAAGAAGTGGAATACCGAAGATTACTTCAATCCTTCAAGTTCTAGCCCTCTAATTTGGTCCAAAATTGATTTGGGAAATGTTTCTAGGGTTTGGAAAGAGTTTTGGTTCGAGATTCTATCCAAGAAATGACTGAAATCGCGTTTAAAAGGGGTGGGGCCTGTGCGCAGCACGACCCGTGTCGAAAACTACACGGCCCGTGTAGTTTACGGTGTGAATTTTGAAGTTTTGGTCTGCAGAGCTACACGACCCGTGTCAAAATTACACGACCCATGTAATTCATTGTCAACTATTTACACGACCCGTGTTCCACTTACACGACCCGTGTAATTCACTGTATGCCCAACAAGTTCACAAGACTTCCCTACACGACCCGTGTCATTCCTACACGACCCGTGTAACCTGCTTCTAGCATTTTTCAACCTCAAATTCCTTCCAAATGAAATTCTAACTATCCAAACTCTTGCAATAATTCAAATAATCTTAATTACCTTAAGATTAATATATAAATACTTACCGAACATAACGTGGTGTTACAGCAATAAACTTTGAAACTGAACACAGTCAAAAATTGTTTGATTCTTTATTATAATTTGTTAAAAACTCTCTTGCTTGGGGACAAGCAAGGCACAAGTGTGGGGTGTTTGACAACGCCTAGTGATATCAAGTATTTTAGGCGTTGTTGAGCCCTGTTCTTGATAAAATTATATCAAATATGTCTGGGTATTCTCACTTTTCGTGCCAGGACTTGTTTGGAGAAAAAGAATGGAAACAGGGACTAAAAGCGTGCAAAAGGAAGAAGTTTGGAAAACAATGAAAAATCAAAGAAACTCGTACGCGCGCCGCGGATTTATGGTACGCGCGACGCGGGCTTAAGGCGGTGGAACACATTCAAATGCCGAATTCTTCATCTGCGCGCCGCGGATTCTTCATCTGCGCGGCGCGGCTGCGGGAAAATTGCAACTATAAATAGAGGCATTTCCAGCCGAAAACCCTAGCAAAGACCAGGTGTAAAAGCGACCTTGAAGCTCTTTGACTCCAAGAATTCGTTTCAGCAACATCTCAATTGGTATTTTCATGTTTTAGAATTTAATTTCCTTTTAGTATCAAGTAGTAATTGTAGCTAAGGTCCTTGGGAGTGACAACCACTGGCCTTGAGCACTTTAGGTTGCTGTTTTATGACATTTTGTTACTGTTTGGATGTTTGGAAGTTGGATTTGGTGAATGAAAATCATTTGGTTACATTTAATATTGGTATTTCGGTGTTTTTATGCTTGTGTTTGGTTTTGAATGTTTGAATTGTGTTTGGATATTGTTTTAACCTTGTTGGGACTGTTTTCCTTTGCTGAAATCAGTAGCTAATTAGGTTAGTCTTTGGGCATTAAACAGTGGCTAGTAACTGTTCAGTAGAACTTTAGTTAGTGGCTAGTTTATGCTTTGCTTGGTTTTGGTTAGTTTGGATGCCTTTGATTGCTTCTGATTCAGAGATGCACTTCTGATTTCAGAAAGTGACTAGGTTATTTGAGCTTAGCTTAGCTTGGCTTGAGTTTGTTTGATCATTGCTTTAGGGTATTAGTGATTAGGAAGGTAGAAACTAGATCCTCCGACTGTAGCGTGACACTACTAGTTGGTAATCTTTCATTTAGTCTAACCACGAAGCTCCTGCGGATCGACCCTGACTACCACTGTGCTAGTCTGTGTTAGGTTTTTCTTTATTTTTGACCGCACGACGACCTAGGCGTGTCAGCAACGATGAAAAAGAAATTGAAGTTATGTATGGCTTTATATGGCCTTCTAGATACTTAAACTAAAGGTATGCTCTAAATAGAGAAACGGGGGTCACAAAGCTTCGATGACAGCCAGATTGGTTGATCAGCTTCCAAGCGGAATATTGTTGAGTTGTGAAGCTTGATATTCCATTTTGACTCTATTGTCGCTACAAAGACTAAAGAAAGGATCCCACTCTTGAAAGAGCGGACGGCGGGTCAAAGGGGAGTTGTCCCTTGTGGTGGTCGGGGGTAGCATCGTAATGCTCGATGAATAAGCTGTAATGCATCGCTGGTCGGTGAAAAAGTTGTGGTGCTCGGCACACTGCAACCATGGCGGAAGACCCATGGGTCATATCAATTGGTGACACCATGAACTTGTGGGTCTCAGCCCAGACGCAGTTTTATATCAAACGATTGTTATAAAAAGATATCACGTGTATGTATGTAACCTAATATAGAAAGCATGTGTTTGGCAGCTACATTAATAAAATTTCTCTCTAGTTCGTCTGTGGACGTGACTTGATTACTCTGATCGAGTGACTCATGTTATTTCGTCATGTTTTTTATTTTTATTCCCATCTTTTATCAGATTTTATCTGTTGTTTATCGATCTGAAACCTTATCACTTTATTCTATAACAATAGCAAATAAAAACTAGTCATTTAAAAGGGCTTAAAAGTTAACACATTATTTTTAACTGTGTTACTCAAAATGACTAAAATGAAAATAAAATGAAATCAGAAGACCAACCCATATAATGAAATCAAAAGCTAGATTAAACTTATAAATTCTACTTATAACATAAATATCATTATTTATGATTTTAATTCACTCTTCATATAAGAATGAGAGAGCGCTTGGTTGCTGAACAATTCGTCAGATCCTACGTGTGGACCGTTAAAGTCACTGTCAAACCGCAATTAATATATCGGGGATATAGATATACTCCCTTTTAATATGCATGCGGCCATTTACATCATCCAATCAAGACCTATGTGGCTATGCATAAGACACTACAATAACCATGCATGAAATACTGAAATAGGTTGTCAACAATGCATCACAAATATTTGATGTGAATGACCGAAATATGTCACACAAGTATACTTTTCTAATGTCAACAATGCACCACAAATCATATTTACTGCATAAAATTGCTCATACTTTCAAATTAATAATGCATTTGTGTGAAAAAAAAAAACAAGTATTTGGTTGCTATGAATGACCGAATTAAATACGTTTTTAGCATATTCTAATGTAACTTTTGTATTTTTAACAAAATCAAATATGGATTATAATAACCATACAAATACAACGAGGTTTAATGCATATAATAATAATTAATGTATATTAATTTTTTAATTAATATAGAAGAAATTCCAACTCTTAAATGACGATATCGGTTTTACCTCAACTTAATTCTACCAAACTTTTAATCCATGGTTATTTGGTCGATCACACTCATCATCATCACCACCAATATTTTCGCTAAATATCATTTCACACCCCTCGTGTTCATCACCAATCTTTTCGTTAACTATATAACTGCGTCACTCTCATGGAGATTCCAAAGCTAACTCCACTCATATTTCTGCAGGTTTTCCGGCGAATCGGAAAGCTATGGGGTTAGTCAAGGTGGCGGTTGGTGATGGTGTGTTGACTTTCTTATGGGTATTCTGTGTTTCCTGCCTCGGTATCGGTACTTCCATCATTGCTAAGGCTACCGGAATTCAAGGAATTGCTACACTCTTGATCACAATCTCCCTCGTCTTCATCCTCTTGTTCTTTTTCGGTATAATCGGCGCTGTGTTAGGCGGCGCTAGTTTTAACCCTACTGGTACTGCTGCCTTCTACGCCGTCGGCCATGGTGGAGACACTCTTATCTCCGCCGCAGTTCGTCTCCCAGCCCAGGTAATTAATTAATCGAACTTGTGATAGTAAATCTGATCAAATAGGGTTTCAAATCAATGCATAAAGTTCTCGAATTAGTTCAGTTTGTTCTTCATTGAATCATTTTCCCCCAAAATCTGCACGATTTTATCTCCAATTTGACATGAATGCTTTGAAATTCTTAATAGGCTGTTGGTGCAGTTGGTGGTGCCGTGACGATTGTCAATTTCATGCCACTAGAGTACAAACACATGCTAGGATCAGGACCTTATCTGAAAGTTGATGTGCATACGGGCGCCATTGTTGAAGGGATGTTGACATTCATGAGCTCCATAATCGTCCTCTACGTTATCCTTCGTGGCCCTAAAAGCTGGCTTATGAAAAACTGGTTGCTTTCTGCTTCCATTGTGACACTCGTTGGTTTTGGTAGAAGCTATACCGGTCCTTCCATGAATCCTGCAAATGTAAGCTTCAAAAATTCAACCTTGACAGGGTTTTATTCTGGCAATTGAGAAGGGTATTTTTGACTTTTAACTCTGTTTATACAGGCATTTGGATGGGCATATGTGCACAATCGATTGACATGGAAGCATTTATATGTTTACTGGATTTCTCCGTTCATAGGGGCAATATCGGCAGGGTGGACTTTTCGTTTCATCTTTCCACCACCTTCAAAGCAAAAAGTTGCATGAAATCGGACGGGAATGACATTTATACCCTCGGTACCCCTAGTAACATATCATAGATCAAGAAGATAGTTGTGAAATTGATAAATGCTTTACGTAATGTAATTATGTTAACCGTTGACACTATTTTTGTCTTGTGTTTCATGTTTGATTTATCCTTTTGAAGAAACAATTTGGCTTTTACATGCATATAAAGATTTAATATGTGCTGAAAATAAAAATAAAAATATCAAAGTTTGGTATCAATTTCATCGAAAAGGCCAAATTGTCCCTAGTCAACATGAGTTGTACTATAACACAACTTGCCCATGTCCATAAAATTGTATAATTTCCGTATATCAAAATCAAGTTTGATAAATCTCATGTTTTGTGTTATATATATATATAACACACACACACCCCCCCCCCCCCCCCCCCCCCCCCCATATATATATATATATATATATATATATATATATATATATATATATATATATATATATATATATATATATATATATATATATATATATATATATATATATATATATATATATATATATATATATATATATATATATATATATATATATATATTCGATTTGAACTTTTTAGTAGTTTACGGGTAATCTTTCAATTTTAAACAATTTATTTGAAACAAAAAATTAAGTCTCAAAGAAATATACTGACATTATTATGGATTAGATCACTTCTAATTCTAAGATAAAAATTGTTCCGGAAAAACATAAAAACTAAAACTGGATTCCATAAAAATTGTCAAATCAGATGATTTTTTTTATGTTAGATACGAGAGTTATTTCGGAAAAATGTTTAGAGTTTTTCCGAAAAAAAATATTAAATTGATAGATTATCGGTATACTTAATAAAATTGCTAAATAAAAAAAACTAGAACTACAATGTTTCTTTTCTGAAAAAAAAAGTTAAAACTTCCCAAAAAAATTCAATATATAGGGTTTTTTTATAATTAACCTTTTTAGACGCTATATTTTTTTTAAGAGCTTAAATATCACATTTGAGAGGTGAAATTTATACCGTATTTTGTTGATGTATCTCTAATAATTTATTCTATATAATATATCTCAGTATATACTATATTATAATATTTTTTAGGTAATTTGAACTATAATACTAAAAGGACTTCGCTTTAAAACATTTTAAGTTAAATAAATTAGGCCTATTTTAAAAGATTCATTACATTTTAAACCATTTACTAAAAGAATTGTTTTTTTTTTCTTCATAAAAATCACTGAAGATTTAGTCATTAATGAGATGCGAGATCTTAAATATTATATAAGATGTAAGAAATTTTGCATAAATATTAATAATTGGAAACATGTCATTTAGTATCCAAATTTAATTATTAAAATGAAATGTATTACATGTTTTTTCTTATAATATTGAATCAGCCTTTTACATATCCTTTTATGTAATATGATATTTTCCTAGCATATCAACTAGTTTTCCCCAACACCATTTTTTATAAGCTAATATCTAACTTTTCAACTAGCAGCTGACGTTTTAGTTACGATATATTTGACAATAAGCTTTTGAGAGTTTTTAGAAACTTTTAGCTTTTAACTATTAAGTAAACTCGAATTAAAGAAAAAACTCGAGAGTATGAGCTTAAAACTTTTATTATAAACAAAAAGCTCATATACCAAAAACTACTTCAAGTAACTTTTATGATCTTTTAGCTTTTAGCTTTCGTTTTTAGGTAATTTTACACCTTTCAAAGACTTCATCTACTTTTCCAAATACTTGCACCCAAATAACAAAATTTTAGCCAACTATCAAAATTTTCTTATTTTATCTTGTATTTTTGTTTCAGTTTTTATTTTGTATTCACAATAAAATATATATCTCATTAGGATTCAATTTGATTTAAAAAAAGAATACAAAAGCAGAATATTTTTAGGCCTAAGAAGGCTGCTAAACCAGATCTATTGGATCACGTATTTTGATGGGCCAAATCTGGTTAAAATAAAATTTGATTTTTGGAAAACATGTTTTACAATTCGAATAAAACCCGATTAAGTTTTTTAAACACTTTATCAGTTGTTATCCATTTTATGTACACTACTCCACACTAGATAATGAACTGGGAAGTGGCCTCGTAAAACATATATTGTGATTGTTTTTGGCATGTCACAATCATAATAAACATAAGATCAGATCTGTAAATATAAATGAAATATTTTCATCAGGACCATCAAATATTAACATACTTTTCCCAGGCTCTCAACATTCATTTATGAGATATTTACAAAAATAACCATGAAGAATGAAGTAATAATCCGAAATGACTAACGGTTTGAAAAATATGACCATCATATCCGGAATGTTTCATTTCAAATCCGTTTCAGATTAATTTTATGTCACATTAAATGTATTTTTCCTGACAAAAAGTAAGTTTCTGATTACCCTTCTAGTCCTAACTTGTTCACAAATGATCAATGATATGTTATATTGACCTTGCCAATAATCCACCATCATGGCATTTATGCCTAAATTTAAAAGAAGACATCCTTTTGCTATATTTCAAAAGTCAATCTCATTATAATTAGATAAATAACTATAACTATTGTTTTCGGTCAATGTTCATTTTCATAAATTCATAAAAACAGAAAAAGTTTTCAAACGAGTTAAATCAAGATTCAAAACTTCATCACATGGTCCAACCCTTAGTTTGGCACCAAAATCACATGTTTGCAAAAAGATGAAGTTTTACCAAACTTTTATAAAATTAAAGTTGAATACGTTTACAAAGACGTGTCTATAAATACATTTTTGTATACTCATACAACATTATAATAGACAAATTTATATAATTTTAATCAAATATAATTGTAGCAAGGAGAAAATTCAATGCTTTTGTAAATTGGAAGAAAAGTTTGTGCATTTTGTCCTAATCACGTAAAGGCGCGTCTGCCTTTGCTGCGGTTAGACTTAAAATACTCTCGTAGTTAACACGCCCAAAATACTGCTCGACCAAATCTCGGATCGGAGAAAAGCTTTCTAGAGAGAGAAACACGACGGCATTGTGGTTCTCCGATCAATATTCGATTTAATGTGGTTGTAAATTTGATTTACTCTCGATTCCTGTTGTGTCTACGACTTCATTGAGGGAATCGGTCGATCTGAGATTCGATCGATTGATCCGTTAATTTGAATCGTAATAGCGTTTATATTTCAAATTGAGAAGAGCTGGAGTCCTCACAGGAGAATTCTCATCAGTCGTTGAAGCCTCCTTCAGCAGCCGCAGCCGGAAACGGCCAGATCCGGTATCGATCTCCTTCGGCCGCTGAGCTACTCGAAGGTCAGGTCTTCGCCACGCCACCGTTGGCGGATCAACTTGACAAAATGCTAAAACGCCGCCAACCGCAGTACAATGAGTCCCTCTCCGACAAAGTTCATCGCTACCGCGGGGCAATTTTGGTCATTTCGATACCTCTCCTCCTCATCTCCTTCGTTTTGTTTGTGATGCCTTCCGGGCGTTCTCCCAGCGATGCTGTTTTGCCTGCAAACCGCAAGTTTTCGCCAAATTACGTGCTACACTCGGATCCGTCATCGAGTAGGTATGCCGTGATTTTTGATGCCGGCAGCTCAGGGAGTAGAGTTCATGTCTTCCGTTTCGATCAGAATTTGGATCTTGTACACATTGGCAAAGAACTTGAGCTTTTTGAGCAGGTACTTCAGGGCCCTTTGTTTGAGTTCTATTATCATATACTATATTGTTACTTTGGCGCACAGTTATAGATTTATCAACAAATATGCGTGGTTAGTATCAGTAAACTGTAATTTCGTTTGTAAATCGAAATAGGTTCTGTTATACTAATGAACAAATAGAGATTAAAAGTACTTTTAATCCTCGTCTATTAGTTTCTGTGAATGCACATCTACCTCTATATTGGACAAGGTTCGATGCTCATAATAGAAATCAAAACTAGTAAGCTAACAAGTCTCAGGAAACATACCTGCCATTTTAACGCCATAAATCTTTGCTTTCAGTTATATTGACATTCTAATCTGTCTTCTATAAGAAGAGTACTAAGATTTTAACCGATACCTCTATATTGTAGTTGAAACCAGGTCTGAGTGCATATGCCAACGACCCTAAAGCAGCTGCAGATTCTCTTCTTCCTCTTTTACAGAAAGCAGAAGACGTTGTTCCACGAGATATGCGCCAAAGTACACCAGTCAAAGTTGGGGTTAGTGATTTCTATGGTCAAGAACACTTTTGTATTTGGTCAAAGCTGTCTGCTTTATACTCAAAACATACATCTCTATGCAGGCAACTGCAGGTCTAAGACAATTAGGAGTTGATGCATCCGAAAGAATCTTACAATCTGTAACTATTTCTCTTCTGCAAACTCTATTCCCCTTTTCAAGATTCTTATATTGTACTAATTGCTTTTAGAATTTACATTCATACAGGTGAAAGATTTTCTAAAAGTCAAGAGCGACCTCAAGTCCAATGATGATTGGGTAACTGTTCTTGATGGAACTCAAGAAGGTGCTTATCAATGGGTAAGAACTTCTTACTTCTTACTTCTTCTTACTTCTTACATCATAAATGTATGTAATCTTATCATATTTTGAACATGCATTCATATCTACAGGTAACCATAAATTATCTTTTAAAAAAGTTAGGTCAGAAATATTCACACACTGTTGGGGTTGTTGATCTTGGTGGTGGATCAGTACAAATGGCATATGCTATTTCAGAAGCAGATGCTGCAAAAGCTCCAAGGATATTAAATGGAGAGGATACATATGTTAAAGAAATGTTACTCATGGGCACTAAATATTACCTTTATGTTCACAGGTTTCCTTCATCCCTTTTTCCACACACACACAGTGATAGAGACAGTTTTTTCTTAATTTTCTTGTATTGTGTTACAGTTACTTGAAGTATGGATTATTAGCAGCTCGAGCTGAGATTCTTGGAGTGAATAAAGATTCTGAAAACCCATGCATCTTGGCTGGATATAATGGTAAGGTAGTATTTGGTATGCAGTAATGGAAGAGGGAATGGAATGGAGCATTATGGTGGAATGAAAAAATCATGCTTGTTTGCTATGTCGGAATGGAATGCGATTCCTTTTCCTTAGCTGATTTTCATTCCATGCGGGAGGGGTGTTTTTGTTTTTCATTCCTTATTGGAATGGGATGATCTAATTTTTTTTTAATCGTCACTAATGACAATATTTCAAAAAGTATAAGGAATTTAAGGGCAAATAATAAAAAAAATTGTATTTTTGACAGTTTTGCGGTTTAACCGTCAATGCTTAGTTACTTTATATTTTCCAATATACCATAAAAGTTTTTTAATTTTTTTTCCAAATTAACTATTTCAAACTTTTATAATGGGATGATATAATTATATTTTTTTATATAATTGACAATAATAACAATATTTCAAAAAATATAAGAAATTAAGGTCAAATTATAATAAAAATATATTTTGGATAGTATGGCGGTTTAACCATTAATACTTTATTACTTTATCTTTTTCAATCATACCATAAATTCTTAATTTCTTTTTTCCAAGTTAACCATTTTGACCTGATATAGGTTTCACCAATATTTTTTTTTATATCAGGTTTTATGAATTAACCATTTTGACTCAGGCCAAAATGGTTAATTTGAAAATATGTTCCGAACTCTTAGGATTTGATTGGAAAATTTGTAGTATAAATGGTTAAATTGCAAATTCGCCAAAATATAAGTGTTTTTTTTTTCTGTAATTTGGCCCAAATTTAATTAAAATACTTTTCGTTCTAAAATATTTTTTGTTCATTATAATTCCATCTAATATTTTGTAATAGATAAACTTCTTTGGACTATTTGAAGAATAAGTATAGCATCCATCTCAAATAACATTAAATACATCAATATATAATTTATTTAGCAATGTATCATTATTTGTTCAAAATTCATTATTATAAAATAAAAAATCCTCCTTTATTTATTATTCTCATCTCATTTACTTTTGTTACTCCACATAACAAAAAACATGTTTAAATGGAATGTAACAATCCATTCCTTTCCTTTCTGATTCCATTCCATCATACCAAACAGACCCCTATCACACATGTCACCTTACCTTAATTCTTTCACATAACTTTTATTCAGGTATTTATTCATACGGAGGAACCGATTACAAGGTTTCATCTCCTTCATCCGGTTCAAACATGAACAAATGTAGGGAAGAAGCACTAAAAGCCCTCAAAACCAACGAATCATCTTGCACTCACATGAAATGCACTTTCAATGGCGTATGGAACGGTGGTGGTGGCGATGGTCAAAAAAATCTCTTCGTGGCTTCATTCTTTTTCGATCGTGCCGCTGAGGTATTAATGTATTATTAAATTAAAAATATTTAAAATCAATTCCTTTAATATCATATATTAAATATCAACATTTCTATGTAGGCCGGTTTTGTCGATGCGAGTAAACCGGTTGCCAAAGTTAGACCCGCGGATTTTCAAGAGGCAGCTAAAAGGGCTTGCGAAACAACAATTGAGGATGGAAAATTAGTTTATCCTAACGTGGACCCGTCTAATTTACCGTATTTATGCATGGATCTTGTGTATCAATACACGTTGCTTGTGGATGGTTTTGGTAAGTTTTATTAAACTATGAATGTTAGTTACTTATACGGAAATTGCAAATTAATTAATGGGAACATTATTTTGGGCTGACTTATGAAAAAGTCTCAAAATTAATTTTTTTTACAAAAAAGGACATCATACCGGTTAAAATATTCAATTCAACCCTTTCTTTTGGTTTACCAGGTTTCCTAGCCGGAAAATCTTTATGAAAAAGTCCCAAATTTTAGATTTTTTACACAAAATAACGAGATTTTTTTTTTCATAAACCGACCCAAAATAACGAGACTTTACAGAGATTTCCCATCTTGGAAACCTGCTAAACCGGAAGAAAGGGTTGAATTGAATATGTTAGTCGGTATCCTTAATTTTGAGACTTTTTCATAAACCAGCTGAAAATAATAGGACCATATTGAGATTTCCATTAATTAATTTATGTATTTTGTTAGATTTGAATCCGTGGCAAGAGATTACATTGGTGAAAAAGGTTGAGTATCAAAATTCATTGGTGGAAGCTGCGTGGCCTTTAGGGAGCGCAATTGAAGCGGTGTCAGCAGTTGTGTGACTATGGCGATGTTATTGCTTGTATAATGTACGAAAGTGGTGGATATGTGGATTCAACGGGAGGTAAAGGTAAATGATGCTTTGAGGTTACTAGAATTTATTCTTTTTTACTATCGGTGGCTTTTTTTGAGTTTGTGAATCGGTGGATAATTGGAAATGATATTTGAAATTTTGGGTTAAGTTTAAGCTCAATGAGACATAAGAGGGATTTATTTGTGTTCGTATGTTAGTTAAGAATTGTATGTGGATTGTATTATGTGAAGTTTGGTTCAAAGGAATATTTGTATTCATTTGTAATGCCTATTTCATGAGTTCTAAGATAACGAGATCAAACATTGTGTTTGGAAAAAAATTACTTGTGTATTGGATGCGTTAAGGATGCAATGTAGTAGTATCGATGACATTTACACAATGATGTAAAGGATTATGGAATCACTTGATTTCTTGTTTCATGAAAATACTCTATATATAATGCATTTAATTAAGGTATAGCATTGTAGAGTGCGATTGATATTATGTTTTTGGTGGTATAAACATGTGCATTGTGATGCCTGTTTTCGAATCAGCTAATATTAGAGATTGTGTTGTAGTTGTGGGTTGAATGGTTGTAAACTTTACTTCATATGTTAGAGGTTTAAATTGATCAAACGAGGTATTTTGGTCATTTTGGTGAATACTGTGAGATATTGATGTTATATCCGGATTAATTGATGATATGTATTGATCATAATTTGTAGAAATGAGTTTTGGCACTTGGTAAGTGATGATGGGTGAAAATGGGCAAAATAGGAAATGTTAGTCAAGTGTTTTGCTACAGACAACATCACGCGACGTGTAATGCTGATGAATGCGATGCGTCCATCAAGTGCAATGTTGTAATAAAAACATGCTTGAAAGTGGAATGCTAAGGTTGGGACGTGACACATAGGTTGCAAAGGACGCGACACATTCATCGGTTGTTCAAATTGAGGCAAAGTTATAAGTATGATGCTATAAAAGGAATCGGTAGATTGTCACGCGTAGAGCTCAAATGATATGACACGTTTATATCGCGACGCATTCGTATGGTTGACTTGACATGTTCGTCGTGCATATATAATGTGATGTAAAGCCCTAAGTCAGTCATTTGGTTCATTATCCCCAACCACTTCCAATAGCAGATGAGGGGAATACCCCGGGATTTTGTGAGCTAGAATCAAAGGGAAATAAGGAAGCTTTTTATGGAGCAAACACCATCTACTTGATTTTGAAGGTAAATCATTACTTCCCCGTAGATAAATTCATTTAACGGGTTGAGTTATGTTGAGGGTTTATAAACCCTAAGTGTTGATAGATTATATATGATATACTTGAGGTATAAGGAAGATAGGGAAGTAAATAACACGTTTATGATCATTAATTTTATGATTTAAGCTTAAAATTGGGGTTTGATAACAAACACTAGCTTTTGTAAATGATGATAGAGATGTAATTGAGTGTTATTACTTGATGATGCTATTAAGATATGTGATTAAGACACGTCTAGATGATTATGATCATAAGTTTGCTATGGAGGAGTTGATATTTATGATGAAAGTTACACATATGTCTTAACGAACTAAGACATAGACTTAGTTAAGCCAAGAAATAAAGTTAATGTGTGTCGTCGAATATTATAGACTTAATGGAAGCATTTAATCGAGTGTATGAATAAATGAAAGGTACTTGAGTTGTGATACTCGGGAATTTTATACGGTTTTGACAGCTTATAAAATGAGAGGAGAAGCGGATTGATTGCTTGGACTTGTGATAACTACAACATCACTAAAGTGAGTACATACTACCACACTATGTTGGATACATGTCATTGTTAATATCGCTTTGTTGATGTGTGCTCTTACTGAAATCTTCAGTGTGTTGTAATCATGGAACCTTTCGTGACTGAACGTTGAATGATACTGTCTTGGATTGGAACCTAGTTCCGTAAGTTAATTGCTAACGAGAACCGTGCATGAGTGGGTCAAGTTAAGAACATTTGTAGACATACAACTCTTTGAGGAATGGGCATGAGATGCCCATGAGTCCATGACAAGGTCCGACCTTGGTGGATTGGGAATGTGATTAGTACATTGTACCGATATAATATTGTGTTGTGAATATAATGTTGAGTGATAATGACTTGGATTCACCTTAATCCTATGTTAATAGCTATTGAGAACTGTGCGCAGACAGGTCGAGTTTGAGAGTATGATTAGACATGCATCCCTTGCGGAAATAAGGCACGAGACACCCATGAATCCATGGCGAGGTCCGACCTCGGTGGATGGGAAAAAACTCTCATTAAAAGACCATTGAGGGTGAAGGTTCGACCTTACCCGGTGGGAAGCTGTATAGTCGGTAAATATATAGTGTGACTTCCGTTATTGTATCCATGACGAGGTCCGGGCTCAGGACAGGGACAAGACTCTCATGGAATATATCATTGCGGGTCGATGTCAACCTTACCCGATGGCAAACTCTTCAATTGATGAATTGAGAACGTGGCTCCCATTGTTGTAACCATGATGAGGTCCTACCTCGGTAAGTAGGGGACTAGACTCCTATTGAAATACCAATGAGGGTGAAGGTTCGACCTTACTCGATGACATATGCTCTAGTTCGAGGATTGGGAATGGTAAATTCCTTACTTGCTAGTTGGTAAGAGAGAGAGAGAGAGAGAGAGAGAGAGAGAGAGAGAATACTTGTGAAATGTACTCTCCATACTTGTTGTTTGATATTAAATTGCTTATTGGTCGTTATACTCTCGAGTGAGGGAGAGACTTGATTGTTAGTATTAACTTGGCTCGAATAGAGATGTGACTTCTATTACAAATACCTTTGTATGGAAGGTCCGATCTGACCTAGATGGTGATTGATAGTGTACTTTGATCAGAGGAACGTACTTCCCATACATGTAAAATACTGATGTGTTGATGTTTGGTTTATGTACTCACCAGACGATTATCTTAATTCTTTTGTGTGGTTTGATTGTGACATTTATCCAGGAAGTGTTGGCAATGAATAGTAAAAGAGTTAATTGTACTATTGCCACTAGAAGACTCTCTAGTGACTTAGAGACACATAGATTAGGTTAGCTGATTGATACCGTATAAAAATGTTTATGTATGTTTCTATTGCCATGAATATGTATATATTTTGTGATATCCAATAATACACCGAGTCATATATTTTGAAAAATGTAAAAGGACGAGACAAATTTTTGTTTAACTCTGATTTTATCATTGTATTTTAATGGTGTATGAATTGGGGTGTTACATGCACCGGATAATGTGAGTGTCCCTCAGCCAGGGCACAAGATGCATGCATAAGATTCCATGTATAATTTGCATGTAAGGCTAATAGTCCAATTAGGCTATAGAAAGGTTAGATGAGGTGATTTGGGTATGGTGGAAACAAACATGTTCACTAAAGATGCAATAATGTTTAATTTAGAATCAACAAATGGCAAAAGGAACATGTTCACTAATTTGACAAGAATAACACAAATTGGTATTGGGCCCTTATTACAAGTAATTTGCCGACTACAACGAAGATGTGACATTATTAGAGATCCTGAGTGATAGAGACAGTGGCGCTAGACATTTATGGAAAATCCAGCAAGAATGGCTGAATGAGATGGAGTGAGGTGACATGGTATCGATCGCAGTGACTATGGGTCCAAAAAAGTGTCTTCCTAGTCTGCAAATTATCACCAGAAACATGTTGGTAAAATTCAATAGACACATGATCATCGTTTTTTATCTTCCAAATCTGAACATCATTTTTAAAAGTAATTTTTACTAAACATATTCCAAATCTGAACTTCATTTTTTATCTTCTCCTACAACCTTTGTTTCCCAATTACAACGCACACACCATCTCAATCCAATGTCTTTCTATGTAAATTTCGTATTAAAAAAACAATATAAAAGTCAAATTAAGGAAAAAGTGGTAAACTCTTACTACTTATGTAATTCGTTTCATGTTCGGCCTCCTCTTCACTCCTAAATCAAATATTACCGTGAAACCATATCCGCGACAGCCAATACACGCTCGTTTAGAATGAAAACCAAGTTATATCCTCCTGATATTATTTTGCGGGTCAAGTATAGCCTTGCCCACATTTATGGCCATAAAAAATTTATGTTGAATTCCGTATATATTACAATATTAATCGCAATCGCATTGAGGTTGCAACAGATAAAACGGAGAATCATCAGAATTGTTGGTCGATCTAGAGGTACACGAAAGTGAGATTCCATACACAGCCCGCAGTACCCCTCCTTCTCAAGAATTACACCTAGCATTTTGATGTATCCATTATTTTCTCAATCTGTCCCCATGAGTTCTGCCTCGAGTACCGGATAATGAAGAACTCATGGGGGGTAGAACTCATGGGACCTAAATTGGGGGAATAATAGATATTCCATCAGGCGTTGTATCGTACCCAACTGCTATTACTCCGTGAACAATATCAGTTCCACACGGTGCCGCCAAAACTCCCTGTTAGCTCGTATTATTCATCTATCTTTTGATGGTAAAAGATACTCGAAGAAATTTCAGAATCTATTGGATATTATTATATTTATTAGTCTATCCTTATCTAATTTAAATGTTTCCTTCCTGTAGATAAGTCCACGATTGTTTAGATAGTTTGTTATTATCTTTTCTTGATCTCGTGTGTACTATTTATTGCCGTGATCGGCATATGCAGAAGACGAATAATAGCTTCTCTGTTATACCATCGATTTCTATATGGTATCAGAGCCCGAATCTAAAACCTAAAACCTTGCTTCCGCTAGAAGAATGACGGGAGGAGGAGACAAAGATAAAACCGTTAGAGAGGGTTCTAGTGGCGGGATCGATCATAACTCGCCATACTATCTTCATCCTTCCGATGTACCAAAACAACTACATGTTAATGAAGTCCTCACAGATGCCAATTTCAGCGATTGGAGTCAGGAGATGGAAAACTTTTTATTCGCCAAAAACAAAATCGATTTTGTCGATGGCACTCTTAAAAAACCAGAAAAAGAAGCCGGACTACATGCCTTGGATGAGGTGTGACGCGATGGTGAAGGGCTGGCTCACCACCGCGATGGAAAAGGGTATCCGTGATAGCGTCAAATACGCAACTTCGGCAGCAGAAATCTGGACCGACTTACAAGAACGATTCGGTAAGGAAAGTTCTCCTAGAGTTTTTGAATTAAAGCAAAAGATAGTTGCAACTAGACAAGATGGTTCGTCAGTATCTACTTATTATACCAATTTACGCACACTTTGGGATGAAACATCATCCATATTACCCTTCCCAAGATGTTCATGCAATAGTTGCTCATGCGAAGTTGGAAAGAGGCTTAGCGAGTATCAAGAAAAGGAACGTCTATATCAATTCCTTATGGGATTGGACGGAGAATTCTCTGTCATCAAAACGCAAATTCTTGCCACTAAACCGATACCCTCGCTTAACACCGTGTATCATCTAGTAGCTGAAGATGAAAGACAAAGGACGATTTCGAACGACAAAAGAACACCCGTTGAGCCGGCAGCTTTTAAAACCTTCCAAAACCGAAACACCAACTTCAGTCCTGCAAAGGAAAAGAGTAATTTCAAGACAACCAAAGACAAGAAAGATGAGTATTTCACTCATTGCAATAAAAATGGGCATAAACGTGAAGGGTGTTTCAAGCTAGTTGGGTATCCGGAGTGGTGGCCCGGAAAGAAGAATGAGAAGTCCAAATCGATGGCTACACATGTCGAGGAAGAGAGCCCAATACCCGAACTTACCAAGGAACAGTATCAAATGTTCATAAATCACTTCAAGAACTCGAGCACTGATGAAGCACCGCCACGAAGTGCCAACATGGCTGGTAAGGACGATTGGATCGTCGATTCAGGTTGTACCGAACACATTACCTCTACTCCGCATTTACTTACTAATAAAAAGATCACTCACTTTGAACCTCCTTTTGTAATACCCAATGGTGATGCCATTCCCGTAGAGGGAAAAGGAGATTGTACCATTTCAGGGGGAGTGAAAATTAAAGGGGTTTTATGTGTACCAAAGTTCAAATGTAACTTACTCTCAGTTAGCCGTGTCACTAATGATCTCCAATGTGCTATAACTTTCTTTCCCGATTTTTGTGTCATGCAGAAACTTTACACGAGGAACTTGATTGGATCGGGTAGACGCCAAGGGGGATTGTACCGAGAATGGGGATGACTAAAGACAGAAGAGCCATGAATGTTATGACAGACACTTGGCACAGAAGGTTAGGTCACACCTCAAAGGGAAAGCTGTCAAAAGTAGATTTAATTAAAACCAATTTCGTTGATTTTAGTAATAAAGTTTGTGACTCATGTGCTAAGGCTAAGATTGTCGGAAACCCTTTTCCTGTTAGTATTAATAAAACTAGTCATGCATTTGAATTACTACATTGTGACATCTGGGGGTTATCGAATACCTTCCTATACTAATGCCAATTATTTCCTCACTATAGTCGACGACTATAGTCGAGCTGTTTGGGTCTCTCTTATTAAACATAAAAATGATGCTAATGAATGTCTCATAAATTTTCACAAGATGATAAATGTCCAGTTTGACAAACACATTAAGAGAATTAGATGCGACAATGGTGGTGAATTTACCTCTAACTTCATGCGTGATTTTTATAATAAAGAAGGCATATTGCTTGAAACCACTTGCCCACACACGCCACAACAGAATGGTGTTGTGGAAAGAAAACACCGACATTTATTAGAAACCGCTCGTGCAATCCGGTTTCAAGCTAACATTCCAAAGAAGTTTTGGGGAGAATGCATTCTTACGGCTGCATATATAATCCATAGGCTCCCTTTAAAGGTTATTAAAGATAAAACTCCCTATGAACTTGTGTGAAACTCTAAACCACGGTATGAGCACATGAAGATTCTTGGGTGCCTGGCGTATCACAAAAACACCAACACAAAGGGAGATAAATTCGCGTTAAGAGGAAAACCTGGTGTTTTTTTGGGTTACCCACAGGGTACTAAGGGATACAAAATCTTTGACATTGAGTCTAGAAAAATTATTGTGAGTAGAGACGTGGTTTTTGATGAAAATGTGTACCCTTTCAAGGATACACAAGACAACATACAAGATCACGATGACTTGCCTATTAAATTTCAAGAAGGTACGTGCAAAGGCAATGAAAATTGTGACAAAAACTCACATGTATACAATGAAGATTTGCTGGGAACTAATGAGCAACATGTGGAGTTCACTGGTCCACAGGATTCCGACAGCAACAATACTCCTGGTGGCCCAACATCACATGCTGGCCCAGACTCGCCAAGTAGCCCAGCTCCAAGCGCAAGTCCAACTGCGCCAAATAGTCCAGCTCCAAGCGCAAGCCCATATGCGCCTTCTGTCGCCAGCCCAACAGGCCATTCAGGTTGCAATTCCGAACCAGCCCAGGAGATGCACAATAACTTCGAAAATTTAAACAGAGGTGTTAGAGCAAAAACGCAGCCACATAAATTTCGAGATTACTTTGTACAACTTCCCCCTTCGGTCAGTCATCAACAACCCGTTTCCGATCAAGAGACCTCGACGGTACATCCTCTTTCCCATTTCGTTTCTTATAAAAAATTTTCTAATAATCATCATGCTTATCTTGTGGCCATTACGTCCAATAATGAGCCTTCTAACTTCTTAGAGGCCTCACAAAATTCTCATTGGCGTGATGCAATGAAAAGGGAAGTTAAAGCACTTGTTGACAATGATACTTGGACTCTAACGCATCTTCCTGAAGGGAAACGGGCCATTGATTCGAAATGGGTTTACAAAATAAAGTTCAAGCCAAATGGTGAAATAGAAAGATACAAAGCTCGGCTAGTGGCAAAAGGATTTACTCAAATGGAAGGCGTTGATTACCATGATACTTTTGCACCGGTCGCCAAGCTAGTAACAGTTCGCATTTTATTGGCGGTTGCGGCTAAGAAAAACTTGTTTATTCACCAACTCGATGTGAATAATGCCTTCTTGCATGGCGATCTTGAGGAAGAGGTGTACATGAAGATTCCCCAAGGTTTTGCAAAAGAAAACGAAACGCGTGTCTGTCGCTTAAAAAAAGTCGATCTACGGGCTAAAGCAAGCTTCACGGAATTGGTACCAAAAATTCACCACCTTTCTTTTGACCATGGGGTTTTGCCAATCTAAAGCAGACCACTCCTTGTTCTTATGGGATAAAGAGGGAGTTTACATGGCTGTTCTCATTTATGTTGATGATGTGATAATTGTTGGAAACAAACTTGATAGCATCCAACGAGTTAAACTGCAACTGCATGAAGCTTTTAGCATTAAAGATCCCGGTCCACTCAAATATTTTCTTGGAATAGAGGTAGCAAAAACCGATGCGGGGCTTGTCTTAAATCAAAGAAAGTACGTGCTAGATATTCTTAAAGATAGTGTCGTGCTAGGTTCCAGACCTAGTCCGTTTCCCATTGAGCAAAACTTGAAACTTGATCGTTGTGAAAATGAAGATAAAGTTGATGCAAACAAATATCGTCGACTCATTGGACGCTTGTTGTACCTTCAAGCCACGTGACCTGATATTACGTATTCAGTCAATGTTTTGAGCCAGTTTGTTGCCGATCCTCGACGTAGTCATTTGGATGCTTTGCACCGCATGCTACGATACTTGAAAGACACAGTTGGACAAGGTGTTCTTTTACCAAAAAAATGGAGATTATGTGCTGACAACATTTTCTGATTCTGATTGGCATGGGTGTCCGTACATGTGCCGCTCACGGACTGGTTATTTAATTATGTTTGGTGGTGCTCCGGTCTCGTGGAAAACTAAGAAACAATCGGTGGTCTCGCGATCTTCGGCTGTGGCGGAATACCGGGCTATGGCTTCAACAGTTAGCGAGATCATTTGGATTCGGTGGTTGCTTCGAGATTTACAAGTTTATGTGGATGGTCCTACCACTCTTTTTTGTGACAATCAAGCCGCCAGACACATCGCAAACAATCCCGTCTTCCATGAGCGCACGAAGCATGTCGAAATGGATTGCTTTTTTGTTCGTGAACGAGTTCAATCAAAGGAGATCTTGCCCATGCAAATTAATACCAAAATGCAAGTTGCTGATTTACTCACTAAGGGTCTTGGTGCAGCTCAGTTTCAATTTCTTTTTGGCAAGATGAGCGTTGTCAATATCTATGCTTCATCTTGAAGGGGAGTATTGGATATTATTATATTTATTAGTCTATCCTTATCTAATTTAAATGTTTCCTTCCGGTAGATAAGTCCACGATTGTTTAGATAGTTTGTTATTATCTTTTCTTGATCTCGTGTGTACTATTTATTGCCGTGATCGGCATATGCAGAAGACGAATAATAGCTTTTCTGTTATACCATCGATTTCTATAGAATCGAATAATAGTATAATACTATATGTATTTGACTTGAATTACCTCTTTGTACATCTTAAAAGGTGCTTCAACTGCAATAGCTACTCACATCTTTAGAATTAAATAGCTGTTGCAGTTGAAGCATCTTTAGATATACACTTGAAGCCCTGAACAACCAACCCTAAACAGGGATTAAGTAGTGCAACTCACATCTTTAGAATTAATTAAAGATGGCTTCAGTGGTTGAGAGCTCACCGATGCCCATGAAACTAGCTTAATCCACAATTGGAAATGTGATGATCCACGTGTAGATACCCCCTTCAAATTAGCTAATGCATACTTGGTTGTTTCCACATTTAAATCTGTTATGATCCAACCTTCGCTATGATACACATACACGTGTATATTTACATAATTTTCAATTCTTAGTACAATATTAATATATACACACGTGTATAAATTTGTGAGCTTTTTCAAAAATAGGGCGAATCTGCAACAGTATTATTGATACAGGGTCTTTTTAAGTGTTTTTTTTTTTTTTTTTTTTTTTTTTTTTTTTTGCAAAATTATGACTGTGCATTGCTTGCTTTTGGCGTAGTCTAGATGGCATTGGTGTGATTGTATATTGACATTGGTGTGTTGTACATTGTGTTTGACATAGTGTACATTGCATTGACAAGATCCTACGTATTGTGTTCGTGTACATGGTATATTTTATAATTTTCGGACAACTCATCGTCTAATTTTTTTTTTATGTGAATTCCTGGTAGTCCATGAAGACGGGATTCACAACCTTTTTGACAGTTACTTTTGAAGGATTCAATTTAATGACTCACGACACACTAGAATACATTTTAGGTTATGTAATTACGTACAGAGATGAATTAATCTGATAATTAGCTCATGTATTTGGTTGTTTTTTTAAGGAACAACACCATGTATACCATGTCCTTGCTATGTGTTCGGTAATACACTATGTTATAATCTAGGTAGCTTCCACAAAATGGTGTGTTCTCGATATAAGGTGCAAGAATATGGTATACCAGATGATGAAAACTTACGGTGTCATAAGAGGTATGCTATATTTAAGGATTTACTCAATCAAATTTGTTAAAAAAAGACTACCAACAACCAAGTAACTAGCTTTAAATAGCCTAAGACCAAAAGGAGTGGAGTGGTGAAAACCGTACACAACCACTCACTTTTTATCTGCCACATATCATTTTAATAAACATTCACTAACCTCGCACCCCCTTGAATCTTGGAAATGGAAAACCTTTACCAACCCTCATTTTTTTAATTAAATAAATAATTAAAAGTAAATGAACTAAATAACAAATTAAATAAATTAAATTAAAAAATAATTAAAAAAAGAAAAAAACTTCATTAAGAGTATAAATGATATATTTAAGATTTCATTAATTTTATAACTTCATAAAAAATAGAGTAACGGATTTTGTAATTTCCATATTCTATTCAAGGACAAAATTTTGTAATTTGCATTACTTTTTTTCTTTCTTCTTCGTTTCTTCCACCTGCAGCTTACAACACATGTGTGTGAGAGAGAGAGAGAAGCCCGTACATGATCAAAAGCCTGTCCAAAACCGCACCATGTGGTGACCTACCCAACTGGGGCAGTATACCCACACGGGTTTTATTCCTCCACTTAAGAACCCGCACAGCACAGTGTACCCACTCCCGTCGGTCTAAAGGTATGACATTGAACTTTTGAGAGTTTTTAAGAGCTATTAACATCATAAAATTTGTGTTGCACCCCACACACATTTCAATTAAAACAAGATTGACTCAATCGTTTCTTCATTTTGGAAAAAGTTTCAAGTTCACAACAATACCTATTACCAAGTATCCTAAAGCCAAATTTCTACAAGACCCTCTTATCATTAAACCAAAATAAACCCACAAAATCAAAACATGTTGAACATATAAATTCCAGAAACTAAGCATAAATGGGTAAACAAATTTGCTTTCAGTATGGTTACCAAATGGATCTTTAAACACCACTACTAGAGTTCACGAGTTCAAAAACAAAATACATAACTTGATCAATGTCAGTACATAAAGAAGTACAACCAACCTTACATTAAACACCCAAAATCACTAAATTTTACATAGATCAATTCCTACCAAGTGGTAAAGATCTGCAAGAATATGTTTCTTTAAACTCAGATTTTCTTGAAGATGTAAAAATAGACGCATACACTTCCTTATTCGCATGTGCAGGGGCACTATCTCCTGCTTTAAAACGTTTCCCATTAGCCTTTAAACCATTAACATCTTTCCCATTTGTTTCAATCTTACCAGAAATCTTTTGAGGACCTTTCAAATCAATCGCATGTTTTGTCCCACTAAGTTTAACTCCATCGTTACAAACACCCATTTCTCCATTCTTGACTTTTTTCACCTTCTTCTCTCTCAATTTCATCTTCTCGATCTCCATCTTCTCTCTCAAAACAATCACCTCTTCTTCGTTGCCATTGATTATAATCTTGTCAGATTCTAGAAACTCTTTATGACAGACATGGCAAGTGGAGGATTTAACTTCCTTCAAAGCTTTGGAACTTAACACATGGCCGCATGTTTTCAAAGCATAGAATTTGTACTTACCGTTAAACTCCAGCCCTGTAATCGGACATTGAAACTTCACATCACCACCACTAGGAGAATCGGATCCAGGTATAGATGCAAGCTCGACTGCTATCATGTCCTTCAAACCCTTTATATGGGAGAACGCTTTTGGTAATTTCTTCGTTAGCAATGCTTCGACTAACGCTTGTTTGTTGAACAAATTCCCTAAGTAGTCAACGACGATAGGATGCTTCAAGGGCTCATTTGATAACGCACAATTCAACCATTTTGAAAGTCTCTGTTCATTCGGATCACATTTATCAGGCTTCTTTTCGGCATACATGTTGAGGTAACAGTCACGGGACTCCGCCCCTGTAGCACCGCCATCGCCTCCGCCGCCGGAGAGACGAAATTTAAGGCTTAGCGTCGACAAACTTGTGACTCCGGAGTTTTCAACGGTATCGGAATCCGAGAGAAGGCGGCCGTTCAAGGTGAAGAAACTGGAGGATGCAAGGGTTTGATGGATTGAGCTAATTTGGGAAAGAAAAGATAGTTTGAGATTGCGGATGGTGAGATTAGGGGGTAGGGTTAGGGCACGAGTTGGGATTTGAAGATCTGGGGATTGAATGAAGATTTCTAAGTTCTGGGTATTGGAATTCATTATGTAAATTCAAGGTTTTTGTGTTCTATATGCAATGAATTCGAAAGAAATTCAGATGAATTTTGCGACAAACCTGGTCGACTGAAACCCTTCTCGTAATCTGATCGCAATTGTGTTTGTGCAAGGCAAATAGAACCTAAAGGCTATAACCGACGTAAAGAGAGCTATTTTCGTTTATACCCTTACATTATAGATAAACTAAAAAATGACCCCAAACTTATATGGAAACGGTTTCCAAGCATCAATTGACATGAATAATAATAGAATTTTGGCCCCATAAAAAAGTATATGGACTAAATCGGTAAATCCAAAGAAACTGAAATTTCTTATATAAAAAACTAAAAATAAACACAAGACTAGTTTTCATATTACTTCAACATCTTGATCAAAACAACTTTAATGTTAAAAGAATATGAAAATTGGTTAATTGACACGTTGTATCATGCTACATGTGTGAGGAAGAAATGTTTGAAGTTTTATGTTCTTCGTTTCTTGGGCATCTATATGTTTTATTCTCCACTACTATATAGATTAAAGTAGCTTTAGCACTTGTGATAGTCTTTTAAATTTGAACATTGTTTTCGTGTATTCTAGATCTTACATGTAATTTGCATAAGCTTCTTATTTTTTCAATGTTAATTGTTGCTCCAATCCTTTTAATTCTCCAAAATATAAAGATTGTGACATTAACATTCCATATTTTATACAACTTTCATTTTATTTCTTTATACAACTTTTATTTTATTTTATTTCTTTATAAGTCATGAAACTCTCCAACGTTAACATTCCATATTTTATACAACTTTTATTTTATTTCTTTATAATTCATGAAACTCTCCAACGTTAAATGGTTTGACAAATGCACATCATACTACTAATTAATTTTCAATTATTTTTATACATATATCATTTTTTAAATATTTATTCACACTCTCATGTTTATTCTTCATTGACTGTCGTTTTATATACATGAGATCGTTGATTGTGGGCTAGCCTTTTTTATGCCGATGGGCGATGGTACGTAGGGACTTATTGTTGTTATTATATAGATGATTAAATGGCTAAATAATTGGGGGCAGTTTCTTATTTCATGTTACTTTGGGGGCGAATGTGGAAAAGTGAATAAGACTATCGACTAGGTGCACTCTCGCCGCTGTTCGTGTTGCAATAAAACTTGTTCAAAAGAGTGGACCCTCTGAAGCATTTTCTCAAACACCTGGTATGTGTTTCCGTTCTTTCTTTTAGTAACTCTGCTTATGTTCATGTCTGCGTAGTGCTTTCTTCACCTCAAACCCACTTCAGCAAATCGATCTTTCTTAAAACCATCTTCGTGCTAGTGGAACGTATTAGGTTTACATGTAGAATGTGGAACTTCAGAAGAATTTTTGCGCGATCATTGTTATTGCTTTCACTTTCACATCGCAATAGTTTCAGTTCTAGAACTTATCGCACCGTCGTTTGCTCAACCCAAAATATACCGTCCAAACCATTTTATAGCTGTTCAATTAAACCCTCTGGCTTTCCAATATTTCACTCTTCCTCAACTTCCAAACGTGAAGAACATTCAGATTCTGATGAGCTCGACGAAAATCAATCAGAATATGAAGGTGAGAGATTACTTGTCTCCAAAGATTCTGACAAAAAAAATGAAGTTGAATTGATAATGGATATAATCAGGCGACCTGATCGAAGTTGTATTGCTGTAAGGAACAACCTTGAGAAATGTGGTGTCATCCCCTCGCCGGAGTTGGTAACGGAAGTTCTTTCTCAAGTACGGAACGATTGGGAGATCGCGTTTACATTTTTTCTTTGGGCTGGCAATCAACCAAATTATGCGCATTCTTTGCGCGATTACCATTCCATGATCGCGATACTCGGTAAAATGAGAAGATTTGATACCGCGTGGACATTGATTGATGAAATGAAGAGAGGTGGAAAGAACAGCGGCGAATCAATGGTGACTCCTCAAACACTATTAATCATGATCCGAAGGTATTGCGCTGTTCATGACGTGGGCAAGGCGATTAACACGTTTTACGCGTACAAACAGTTTAACTTCGAGGTAGGTATCGATTCATTTCACGATCTTCTTTCTGCTCTTTGCCGATACAAAAACGTAAAAGAAGCCGAGAGTTTGATGCTATGTAACAAAGACGTTTACCCATTAACAACCAAAAGCTTCAACATCATCCTCAATGGATGGTGTAACATCGTCTGCAGTCCACGTGAAGGTAAGCGAATATGGTGGGAAATGAACAACAGAGGGATCCATCGCGATGTTATATCATATTCAACTATCATAACTTGCTATTCAAAATCCAAAGAAACAAAAGAAGTAATCAAGATTTTCGATGAGTTGATAGCCACGGGTATTACTCCCGATAGGAAGGTTTACAATGCTGTGATTCACTCTCTTGCGAAATCCGGGCTTGTCGTAAAAGCCCGCGATCTCATGAAATCAATGGAAGAGAAAGGAATATCTCCCAATGCGATTACTTACAACTCTTTGATCATGCCTCTTTGTAAATCCCAACGATCCTCGGACACCCATGAAGTGTTCGACGAAATGCTCCAAAGAGGATTGATGCCGACTGATCGAACATACCATGCTTTTTTCCGGGCTTCAAGAACAAGTGAAGAAGTTTTTTCGATCTTGAAGAAGATGAATGTAATGGGATGTTGCCCGAGTCATGATACTTACGTCATGTTGATTAGAAAGTTTAGTCGTTGGGGCGAATTGGAAAATGTGTCGAAGATATGGAATGAAATGATTCACAATGGGCTGGATCCTGATCGGAGTTCATATGTGGCCCGGGTACATGGGCTTTTTCTTAATGGGATGTTAGAAGAAGCGTATAAATATCATGTGGAAATGAAGGCGAAAGATATGGTACCGGAGCCGGAGATTGAAGAGAGGCTGGCGGCGTGGATGGCCGGCAAACAAAAAGGACAGGCTTCCATGAAAGCTAAATGTAGCGATTCATAAATTTAAGGGTTAGTTATGTAAAATTAGTCTAGACATAAAAAGTGGTTATTAATTATTATCATCTATTTTGTAATTCTTTTTTGATATAGTCAAGATTATTTTCTTATTCGGGTTTTCATGTATTATCAATACAAACTCGTTTAAATTATCTATGTATAATCAACATAATGTGGTTAAATAGTAACTAAATTTCAGATTTGTTCCACCTAAGTTTCTTAAACTTTTATTTAAGAGTTTACCAATCAAGTTTCAGTATTGTTTCGTTAATGTGGAATCATGTTTCAATTTTGTTTTTTAGAACGGCAACTTTATAAAAAAACAAAGCAAAAGAAAACAAGTTCAATCAGCGGATGCTACTATATTGACAAGCATAAAAGACCCAGCTTTTCCCGATGCTCATATATCATCAAAAACCAGCTCTCATAGGATTTTTGTTCAAATATAGTTCCGGCAAGAGACACCAAATCAACAAAACTGCACACAAGACCACTGGTAGCATAGAACAGGGGTAGAATCGACGAAAAGATCACATTTCATTCAAAAGACACCGGCGTATAATCGCAGAGAATTATAGACTCTATCCAAAAATAGATTCAATCTCGCCAAGTTGTTTCACAAAAAACACAGGTCCATCTTCAAAAATTAATCAGGCAGAAACCATAGTTCACATAAACTGTTGATTTATTTGACAAAAGGAAACCATAGTTCACGTAAACTGTTTTGAGAATTGCAAATCCCAGGGAAAACATGAAGAATCATAAGTGTATCCGAAAAGGAAGAAAAGAGTAAGACTCCCACACACGAGGTTCCCCCCCACCCCCCCCCCCCCCCCCCCAACCACCCACATACATATTACATACCCTCCATCTCAAGGATAAAAGGAGCCTTTTAGAATCGCTAATTTGCATCCGATAAAGCCTTGACATGAGATACTCGCCAGGTGTTCCAATCTAAATTCGATCTTTTGCCCCTGTAATGTAATTTACCCAGGAGAAGAGACATAATTTAATTTCATCGATTAGACCCATTACAGAAAATTTTGCATTTCGAAAGAGTACACCATTCTTGTTTAGCCACAATAACTAGATTATTGTACCAACCAAAGCTTCAGCTAACTTGAGATCCCTTTGATGCTTTACTGTAAGGTTTAAGGTCTGTACCAAATCCTCAAAAGTAACTAAAGGACCAATGTTTAGACCAAACCAATGTCATGCCCAACTCCAGACTGCTTTAACACAATGTCATTCTAATAGTAGATACCTCACCGTTGATTCGACCCTTACTTGCGGAAACCTCTCAAAAGTAACTAAAGGTACTTACAAGCAACGAGATAGCTTGAGAAGTTTTCGGAAAGTAAGCGTCCTACGTGGCCTAGTACACCCAGCGTCTCAGGGGCGTCTGAGTCGTTGATGCAATCAAAAATAAACCTTAAACACACTAATTAGCTAGGGCAAGTAAGGGTCGAATCTACGAGGAGCTTATGGTTAGCAACTAGTTCTAATAGACTTAAAGGTAAACAAATTCAAAAACACAGATATTGCAAATGTTTAATTCAATAATAAAAATAGGTGATCGCTTCCGGTTTCGGTTTTGATTCCTAAAAGTTGTATTATATCAAATTTTACTAATTTTGCGTTCATTCAGATTGCATAGACATAACCGTACTGCTACTGACTAAATCTGGGATCAAACTATGTAGAATCTGCACCCTTCGTCCTAGACACCACTGTGGATGATTTGGCACGGTGGGAAAGATCACGATAGAATTGTCTTACACTCAACCAAGCAATAGTTTAAGAACAAGCAACGAAAGTCTAATCATATGATTGAAAAACAAACAAACCAAATATTGTGTTCATGAATCTAATGGGTTTAAATCTAAATACAATACTGAAAAGGAAATCAAAACCTGCTCCTGGTTGCTATCACGGGATGATTTAGCTACTCATGACTGTGAATGATGCAAACACTGTTTTGAAGATGATGAACATGTATGGATCTTCAAAACTTCAGAAACTCTGGCTTGATCTTGATGCAAAAGAGGTTGGATTTGTAATTAGGATTGTTTGAATGCATTTTGGGGATGTTTTGGACCTTGGAAAAGTACCAAAACCCTCTAAAAATCGTATGGGAAGTTTTTTGGGTCAATGGGATAAAGTCTCATTAAATAGAGTGGCTTAAATAAGGCAATTTAGGGCTGGCTTGGGGACGGCGTCCTAGGCCAGCGTCTCAGACGCCCCTGGGATGCTGGGTGTACTTCTTCAGCTCTTACGACGTGCAACGTTTCATGACGAAACGCTTCAAAAACACAGGGCGTCCTAGGCCAGTGTCCCAGACGCCACCTAGGACGCCAACGAGTTTTTTCTCATTATCAGGTTCGCTTTTCCCTCAACAATAGGCCAGAGATCCATGTCAGCGTCTGGGACGCTGCCTGGGGCGCTGTCGTTTTTCATCCCGTTATCAAGCTCTGCTTTTCCTTCATAAATGGCCCAGAGTTCCAGGTCAGAGTCTGGGACACTGCCCGTGACGCTTACGTTTTTTTCAGCTTCCAGTGTCTGTTTAATGTGTAGCTTTCGCCCAAAATTCCTACTTTTAATCCCTGCATGTATTTCACTCAATTCCGTTAAAATTATAGCCATTTTTTGTTAAAAATGCTTAATTTATCATGTTAATCACATATTACTTTAAACCAAAATGACTAGATCAGCTGATAACGAGGCGTTCGAGAAGGTGGCAGTTTGACAAGCTTAACGAAGTTGTTGGAATGGTCTAGAGATGTAAGGTACTTACAAGCAACGAGAGAGCTTGAGAGGTTTCCGGCATTCTTATTGTCAAAGAAATTAAGCATGATCATATTCACGTAGTTGGTGAGAGAAATAGACAAAAGTGAACGAAGGATAGTACATGTGATAATCAATAATATAACCTCTACAGTCGCCAAGATGTTATTCGCCGATAAATCGATTGTTTGAAATAAACAGACGGAGTGGAAATATTTAGTAGTAGGTAAATATTTAGTTTAAGCCCTAGAACACCAAAAAAAACATTGCAGACCATTTAAACCAAAACAAAATAGTTTGTAGGGCTTTTAGGTTGTCTTTGTTTCAAAACCAAAAGGTAATGGGGACTTGCATAGCAGGTAAACATTGAGTTTAAGCCCCTGAAACACCAAAAAAATATTAGGGACCCTTTAAACCAAAATGGAATAGTCTGTAAGGCTATAGCGACATTTCCCTATAACAATTATGAAACATATGACAAAACACAAACGTATATGCATCTATTCCCTTTTCTCATTCTCTACTCTCATATAGTATCTTACTCACAAGGGATATGATGGTAAAAAAAAGCATAGACAATGTATTAGCACCTCTTACTAAACTCGTCTAAAGGCTTACCTCAAAGCTTAAATGAAAACTTTTAGCATCTCTCACTAGACTCGTTAAATGCTTCAGAGCTAACTTGTATTTTTGTAACATGTGGCCATATATCACATATGAGACAATGGAATGGGTTTGCAAGGCCCATCCCTAGGAAAGTATCTCTTATTTGCATGCGACTTATGTAGCCCAAAATCTCTTTAATTCAACTCTTTAGGTTTTAATCAAGACATAATTCATCCTACATGAAACTATTAAATTCCAAGATAACATTCTAACAACTTTGAACCCTTTGAATTCATCAATATTGATTTATTCTATATATTTTATTCATTTATATATAATTTGTTTTTTATTATTTTATTTTAATTTCTAAAAAAGATATTTTTATCAAACAAATAAAAAAATCTAGTCTCAAAATACAAGTGTTACATTTTTAGTATGAGTTAAAGGTACTATTCAACCATGCATACATGTAGATCGTTTGTTCATCGCGAGTATCGTTAATTAGTCACAATCATACCATTTCTTATTCGGAGCTTATAACCGTACGATAGCCAATCACAACAACTTTCAAACATTAATTTTCATTCATTGAGAAACTGCATAAATGTTACGAAAAAAGATAAAAACGATAATGTTAATTTTTGACGTTTTCCCAACATTCTCCTTGTTTAAGATACTTACTTGGACCGTTTAATAGAGGTACCAATGTTGTGGGGTTTGAAATGATTATGGTACTTGATGTTGAACTTCCAAGGATATTTTGAGTACATTGTTGACAAGCAAGGCCGTAGCATGGACATGGGCAAGGTGGTCGACCGCCCCGGGCCCCCAAATTCCTAGGCCCCTTTATATAGAGCTCTTATATTAGTTCAGAAATTTAAAGGCCCAAAAATTTGTTGATTCAAGAAAAGGCCCAAAAAAATTTTGATACAAGAAAAGGCTCATTTCTAGGAACTTAAAAAGTTAGCAATATAGAGTTTGGGATTAAAATAAATACTAGGACATTTGGGAGCGACCAATTCTGCCAATAGCTTGAAGTTGCATGTGCCAATTCATTGAAAGCATCCTCCTTCAATTGTGAATGAAGAAGCGGCCTTAGGGCCCTCGGTTGCCAATTCACGTACATATTTCAACCCTAGGTCGGACCCCCTTGAAGCCGTGAAGGCCCAAAAAAATCAGAAAAAGCCCAAATGTGCATAACAACATAAGTCGATCGGATCCTTCTAGGCATAAGCCGATAATTCAGTAATTCTTGGTATCTCAAACGTTTCATAATGTCGCACACTCGTCGCTCTCCCTCTGCTCGATAACTCGATTCTTGATTTGATGATTTCGGATTTTATTGCCTCTGCTCGATTTTGATTTCTCTGATTCCCTCTCTAATCGAATTCTGATTTCTTATTTCTGATAAGTGATAGAATTCTAATTTCACTCTACCGACTACCAAGCAATCGCCAATCGCACCTGAATCCTGATATCGAAATCGATTGAACAAGTACCAACAGACCAAGCAATCGATTCTTCATTCTTGGGTATGTTTATCATCTGTAATCTTTTTTTTCTGTTTATATAATAAGGATTATCATCTGTAATCTGTTTTTTTGATTATACAATTGATTCTTGAATCTTGAGACTTGAGTATGTTTTTTATTTTTCTGTTTTGTATTTGAATGGTTGATTATTGATTTATTTTGTTGTTGTTGCTTGATTGTTTACAGCTTTTTTTGCTGTTGCTTGCTTGATTGTTTACAGAGCTCTGCTTACAGATTTTGTTGCTGTTGCTTGTTGTTGATATGACAGTTACTTCATTAGAAGCTAGATTTGAGCAAATAACAACCTTTGAAAATATTTTTGGTTTTTTATATAATTCAAAAAATTTAAAGTCATTGGATGACATTGAACTTAAAAAAAAGTTGTACTAATTTTGCAAGCAAGTTTTCTCATAAAAAACATGTGTGATGTAGACTTAAATGATTTGTTTGCGGAACTCAAAGTGTTGCAAATGACTTAGCCAAATGTGGTTATGTCCGTATTTGAAATTTTAGAGTTTATTAAAAAAAGGGTTTTTATCCAAATGCTTCCATTGCATATCGAATTTTATTAACTATACCCGTTACCGTAGCATCGGCCGAAAGAAGCTTTTCAAAATTAAAATTATTAAAAAACTATTTAAGATCATCAATGTCACAAGAAAGATTAAATGGGTTGGTGACAATGCTTAGTAATATCACATATTTTAGTCGTTGTTGAGCCCTATTCTTAGTGAAATTATATCATATACATCGTGGTATTCTCACTTTTTCGTGCCAGCACTTGTTTGGAAAGAAATAATGAAAACAGGGACTAAAAGCATGCAATTTGGAAGAAGTTTGAAGATCAAGGCAAAATCAGGAAAAGACGTACGCGCGCCGCGGAATTCATCAATGCGCGACGCGGGTATGAGGCGGTGAAAATAATTCAAATTCCGATAAAACGGGGATAAACCCCTACGCACGACGCGGGATCCATCAATGCGTGGCGCGGTCTCGAGATTTTTGCAACTATAAATAGAGGCTTTTAGGTCGAAAAAACTAGCGAAGACCTGGTGTGAAATCGACCCCCAAGGCTCTTTGACTCCGAGATTTAGCTTCAGCAACCATCTTTTGGTATTTTCATGTTTTTATCTTTAATTTTCAATTAGTTAAATAGTTAGTGATAGTGGCTAGTGTCTTTAGGAGTGACAACCATTGACATTGAGTCTTTGTTTCTGTTTTTGGATCTTTTGGTTACTGTTTGTGTCATTGGATCTGAGTTTCGAGTTAATGAATCATTTGGTTACAAGTAATTACTTCTTTTCGATGTTTTATGCTTGTGAATGAATTGCCGGATGTTGGGATTGTGTTTGAAGTTTGATTTGCCTTTGTTTGCTTCTGAATTGGAGATGTACTTCTGATTTCAGTAAGTGACAAGGTTTGGTTGGTAGTTTAGTTTAGTTCATAATTGCTTGGAATTATTTTATTTTATGCTTTTTGAGATTAGTTGTCAAAGGTTAGGAACTAGGTCCTCTGACTGTAGCGTGACACTGCAGTTGGTAATCTGTCACCTGTCTCGACCACGTAACTCCTGTGGATTGACCCGAACTTCCACTGTGCTAAGTGTGTGTTAGGTATTTTCTTATTTTTGACCGCATGACGACCGCTGCGATGTCAGTTGGCTATGTTATGCATTGAGAAAAATATGTTAAACAACATCGATATTGATACTATTATTAATAATTTTGCATTTAAGAAAGCTCGAAAATGTGAACTTTAGTTTTAGTTTTTTATTTTATTTTATTCTATTGTAATATGTAGTTGTTAGGTTGTTTGGCTCATTAGACATGTCTCATAGCTTATTTTCATTTCCATAGGTGGGGAGTCTCCAGCCTTCAATTGTAATAATTTTTTCAACTAATAAAAAATTTCGGAGGTGCCGCCCTCTTTTATTAAAGAAAGATATTGTTAGGGGCCCTATTTTTCTATTTCGCTCCGGGCCCCAAATTAGCTTGAAACGGCCCTGTTGACAAGTCGGATCAATATCAATTTTTGCAACATCTAAAGTTCTTCAAACATGCTTTCGAGATCTAAAAGGATCATGTTGAAAGGAGTGAATGGGAAACTAGAAAAATCTTTGTTGGAATCCGAGAAGGCTTGGAGAAGTTGATATGACCGATGAATACGGACCACTGGAAATAAGGATAAGAGAAGGCGGACGAAAGGTAGCTTTTTGACTCATTTATCCGTTTGTAGTTTTTTTTTTTTTTGAACAGCAAGAAATTTATTAAAGGCTCTAACAAGATGCTAGAGCAAAAGAGAATTACAACAAAAGAGGATTACATTTCCAGGACTGCCAAGATAAATTTCTACCACCCTTATCTCTATTCTTAACCCACTGGAAGGCCGTAAGTTTGATCGACTCAAAAATCATATTGCTGTTCATTACATTGCCATTAAACACAAGTTGGTTTCTACACCACCATAACTTCCAAATGAAGGCAGCGAAAATGCAGCCTAATCTCCTACCTTTTCTCTTATGCCTTTTCTCCATATTAGTGACTTGAACCATCATATCCTCCACCAAGCTTAAGTTATCCGGGAGCTCACGACACCAGCCAATAAGACGAGCAAACACCTCAGAAGCAAAAGAGCATTGCCCAAAAATGTGGCTCTCAGTTTCATCACACCTGTAACAAAACTGACACATAGTATTTCTAAGCTTAACACCTCTATTAGATAAATTAACTCGGGTAGGGAGACGTCCCAATCTAGTCCTCCATATGAAAATGATCACTTTATTCGGGATAAACTTGTTCCAATAAGTGCCAATACCCGACTCAGTCAGCATACAACTATCAATGAATTGTCTACATGAAGAGACCGAGAAGATACCATCATCTTCCAGACCCCACTCCCATCCTTCATCCGTCCGGTAAAACAAGCTTCGAAGATCTATATTCCCCAACCTGGTAAAGTTATTAAGGTTCGCAATATTGCCCCATACCCCTCTAGAATTACATGAAGAGACATTGCCAAGATTACCTTCCGGCCCGTGAATACAACCAATGATCTCCTTCCATAATGCGTCCGTATCCGTTCTAAACCGCCACCACCACTTAACTAGAAGGGCTTGGTTCATAGATTGAAGGCTACCAATACCCAAACCACCTTTCTCTTTCGAATTTAAGCATTTATTCCAAGCAACCTAAGAAATCTTTCTTCGATCAACCGAGCCCCCCAGAAAAAATTACATCTAATACTCTCCAACTTCTTTATGACCTTCATCGGGGCTCGATATAAGGAAAACATGTAATTACTTAAGCTTCCCAAAACAGCCTTGCATAAAATTAGACGACCCCCCTGAAGACAGCAGGCGAGCTTTCCACGCAGAAAGTTTATGATGGAATCTTTCAATAACGGACTTCCAGCAGTTGGCCCTCTGAACACTACCCCCAATCGGCATTCCCAGGTATTGAAACGGCATAGACCCCGCCCCACATCCTACCCAATTGGCCATATCCTGCACCGACTCTTTATTGACACCGACTCCGAATATCTTGCTTTTAGAAAGATTAATTTTCAGCCCCGAACATATATGGAAACATCTAAGAATTCGTAGGAGATTAGAGACATTGTTCTCACTCCATTCCCCTAGAAACACCGTGTCATCCGCGAATTGGAGAATAGAGATAGGGGGAAAGTCCCTGTGAAGATAAACACCTTTAAACAACTCTTTATCCGTTTGTAGTTATTCTATAAATTTTCAACGTATGTACAATCGTTTTTTAATCCATAATGTCAATTCCCAATGGACCATTGTATTTATACGCAAAGTAACATAAAATGTGAACCATCAACAGATGGTCCACAATGTTGCATTAATACCGTGATATGACACGTTAAACGACTGCTTGGATGGGAAACGATGCATTTGTTACTTACACCTAGGAAGTGAATGTTTAAGGAACCGCATAAATAGATACATGGGGAAAGACACTTTCATAAAATATAACTCACAAAGAACCCGTGGAGGTTGTGGGAAAGTACTATAGTATATTATTGTTTGGAACATAGATACCATTAGAAGGTGATGTACGCTAAAGCTTCGCGACGATTATATTTTCACTTTATAGACCTAATAATCATGTTTATACTTAACATTAGGTTAGGCACTTTCTTCTTCTTCTTAATGGCTTCGACATCATCATCTGCATCAAGTAGGGATGGCAACGGGACCACACAGGACCGGAAATAGGCTCCCCTTCCCCGCCCCGGAATTCCCCTGTTTCCTCTGATCCCGACCCCAATCCCGAATTCCCCATTTTCCTAGCCCCCGATCCCACCCTCGAATTCCGAAATTAAACCCACTCCCGCCCCCGTTCCGCCGTTTTCCTATTTGCGACTTTAAAAACAAGGTTATCCCCCGACCCCGCTAGTAATTTAATTATATATATATATATATATATATATATATATATATATATATATATATATATATATATATATATATATATATATATATATATATATATATATATATATATAATTTATTTATTATTATTTTATTTATATACAAACGGGGCCCCCGCGGGTTTTTCGAGACAGAACCACCTACTCCTGACGCTGACCCTGAAAATCAAACAGGAGTGAAATCCGCCCCCGCCCCCGCTCCCGAATTTTTGAAAAAAATATCTCTCGTACGGAATTGGGATCCCAAGGAACCGTGATGTCGAATCTTAGTCATTTACATCTTGGACTACCTTGAACCCGATAGAAGGTTTATCGACTGTTTTAAAACTCGAGTTTTATAGTTGACCCGATATGGTGACCGGGTCTTGGGTCAACCAGTTCAACCGTTGAGTCAACCAGATTTTTAGAATTTTCATACATTTTATATTACTAGCATAATTATATATTTATAAAACACAAACAATGTAATCCAACATTTTTGGTACCAAAATATATATTTTGTTAGGTTTCTATATAAAAATTTACTCATTTGATGAACCTATGTAGACTAATTTTAAAAGTTTAAGCCTTGAACTCATTAGCCTATTTTTGAAGCCCAAATTCTAATTTTCTGTTTCAACCCTCGGGTTATCGTGGTTCTGGGTCACCGGTCCAACCGGGTTTTTGAGAAACCTGGTTGGTTCGATCCGAGTCAAATTTTGGTAAAAACCCAATCATAATTGACCCGCTCTTATCACCAGGTTACAGTCCAACCGGCCGGGTCAACCTCGGTTTTAAAACATTAGGTTTATCAGATGTTTGAATTTCAATGTATGTGTTAAAAAATATTGGTAGGAAGTATACATGATGTATATCTTACAATGATTTTTTAGGACAAGATTTCTAGTGGATAGAAGAGGAGGTAACTTTACCAACCGGCTAGTTACAGTTTAACCGGCCGGGTCAACCTCGGTTTTAAAACGTTGGGTTTATCGGATGTTTGAATTTCAATGTATGTGTTAAAAAAGATTGGTAGGAAGTATACATGATGTATATCTTACATTGATTTTTTTAGGACAAGAGGAAAAACTGTAAATATTTCTAGTGGATAGAAGAGGAGGTAACTTTATCAACCTATAAAGATTTGATTCTTGAAATGCATGATGACTTGGAAGATACTTTGAAGGAACTAAAGGAAGCACAATTGTAGTTGAGGAAGAAGAATAGTTGCGATAGTTTTAAATTCGAAGATCGAATGACGAAACTAAAGGAACTGAATGAAATGCAGTCTCATTTGAAGAAGCAAAATAAAAATATTAGTTTGAAGTAGGAGAAACGAATGTTTGCTAATGTTACCTTAAGTTGGCTGTAGCAATTTTGACAATGTGCTTTGTAATGTTTGTTTTAAATGAGATGTTCAAGGAAGCTTATAAAAATCATGTGGAAATGAATGCTAAAGGTTTACTATCGGAGTCTGAGATAGAAGATAGGCTTAAAGCATGGTTAAAAACCAAATGTAACAAATCATAACATGTTTAATGCCTTTCACTAAATCTCTTTAATGAACATAATTTCTTTTTGGCAAAACAAAATGGTGTATGAGAATTAGCTATGGGGTGGTGTATGTGCAATAAGACTTTGACTCTCGTCTTTGTTGTATGAAAGCTCTAGTTTGACATTGATTGAGCTCTTTGTAGGCATTAGGCTCTTATGTTACTTATGATAACAAATAAAGATGCAATAATCTATGTCGTTCCACATATACAGTGGCAGAGCCTCTTGGGGCACGGGAGGCAATGCCCCCACCCCCTCGATTTTAAGGTTCTTAATACACTGTACATAGAATTTAGTTATGAAAGAATCATTAAAATTACTAGTTAGCCCCCTTTGATTTTCAAGCTTATGTATATATGTAATATGATTTATGTAATTTAGTTATTAACAAAGAAGCTAAATACATAATTAAAAATAGCTCCGAAAATCACTTAGAAAATCAATACTAACATTTTTATTAGGAAACTAAATAACCATCAGCCGTATAAAAACCAGAATCCAATCAAAATATACAATTTCTTGACTCAAGCTTCCGAGGCGGATTTGTATGGTGTCCTGGGGTGGCCCAGGACACGGCTAAATTTTGTACACGCAGTGCCAAAAAAAATTCTAACAGGGTGCAACTCTGAGGAAAAAAGTGTCACTACTTAATAGGGTGCATCTCTGATGCCACATCTATTGGTAAATCATGTGTACGCGCCTGTCAAGCTTTGAGTTCAAGAAAACAACGTACCCTAAAATTTATTCCCACCGTCGAAAAAATATATCTCTAATGTGATAGGATGAAAGACGCCGCAACCGGAAAAAGAAATCTCAAAACTTACCGGAAGAATACCGCCATTGTCGGACTGCTCGTCAACCGTTGCCTCTCCCCACACACATACACAATATCACTCATATGCTTCGATCGTCAGACTGCTTGTCTCTTACCTACATTGTGCATCCCGGTGGTTGCTTTCCGTCTCCAGTCTCTTCTCGGTGGTTGTTGCTTTCCCTCTCCGGTCTCCTCTCCGTCGGAATACGTGTTATGTCCTCTCCTCATATTCTCTCTTTCTTTCTTTATCTTGTCATTCACAAAGAATGTCCGCGTATTGTGCAGGAAAAAAAATTATTAGTTAGAATATAAACAAATGCATGTTATTCTTATACCAAATTAAAGAATATATATAGAAAAATCTCTTCATTATTTTTAACTATATTACACATGTCATAAATTTGGAAAACAATGAATTTTAATAATTTTAATGAATAAATACAATGCATCAAAATAAAAAGCAAATTAATATGGTTTAAGATAAAGAGTTATCTCAAACCACATGATTTTAATAGTCTACCAACATCTTATGCTTGGATAGAATTTATGTATAATTTCAAATTTAATTTTACTTTATTCTATTTTAAAATCAATTTAAATATTACGTATTTGGTCATGTTTTAATTTCAAATATTTAATTTAAATTAATAGTGTTCTATTTGGTGGATAATGGAAGCAAATGAATTGTATTATATAAGAGACTGAGAAAAGGTCATATATGTATGTGAAGCAATATGTGATAAAGAATAAAACTCAAATTGATGTGGTAAAAGATAAATCATTTATCTTTAACCATATTGATTTGGATGACTTTCTTTATAATAAAAAAATAGATATAGTTTGAATACATGAAGTATATATTGATTGAATGTCCTCTGAGAAAATTCGAAATTGTCGCTTTTGACCATTAATATTACATAAGAAATAAAAGTTCAAAATTGTATTATTCAGCACAATGCATGCGATTTTTTACAACTTTATGAACGAATCCATAGCTCATTTTGGATCGACTCGCTAAATATTTAAAGCTCAATTTCATTTAAAGAAAAAAGAAAACTTTAACTATATATTTCCTTGAACTTTAATATTTGGAAATATTTCCAACAGTAAAAAATATCAAATCAAATGATTTATATAATTGTTTTAACTTGAGGGGGACCTTTATTTATAGAATAAAAAACCTTCTTGAGTTGGTTTATCATGACGATGTGAGATCAAAATTTCCTTCAAAGTGTGTTATTTTGTGTCATTTTCTTATTCCACATCACTTAAGAAACACAGCTAAAGAGAAATCAAACATATATAAGTAAAGAGACTAATATAATTTTCATCTCACATAACTTAAAAAACAAATTTCAAGGGAAAGAAAACATCTATAAATAAAGAGGTTAAAATCATTTCTCTCATATCTTTGTTCTTTTCTGTTCTTGCAGATTAGGAATCAGTTGCAACATTTCATGAACCTTTGGTTTTAATTTTAGGATCATTTTCGTAAAATTTGGACGGGTACTCACTGATTTCCACTTCAATATGTTTTTTCTAATAAATTCAAATTAATGTGGTACATGATAAAAATTCATCTTAAACTATATTGATTAAATGACATCTATTATAATATTTATATATAAACATATTTGTTTGAACTTTGAAGGATTACTATTTGAAAGTTCGATGTACATAAATCTTATGAATGCAAAATAAAATGTTTACAACGTTGTCATTACACATCGAACTGTGGCCACGACTTACTATAAACATGTAACTCAATTGGTATTTTAATAGTTTTTAACTCTTTTAGATATTCATCTTTTTTGTTTTCAATGATTTTGAAATAGGATAATTGTTAAAACTTTGAGATAAAAACTTGTTTTTTATGATAAATTGACAACTAATTAACAATAGATTTTAATAGCATGTTTTTAGGTTTTAATGTTTGACTATCTATTTATAATTGAATTTTAAAAAGTTATTATGTATTTTTTTTCGAGTTTTGGATGCAAACATGATATCTATTGAAATAACAATTTATGTTTAATATTATACGTTTAGATTAGATATAAAGTTCAAAAGTTTTTTAGTAATATTTATCTTCATTTTTGAGTTTTAATACTTCTGGAAACTAAAACCTATGAATAGAAGCCTTTATCACTATGAGAACACATGTTTGTACGATAAATGATATTTAATTAATAATAGAAATTGAAAGTCATATTATGATGAAGATTGATGGATAATGTAATCAAATTAGTGGTATTGTATAAATGAAAGATGAAATGTTAAATAAATATGTGACACGATGTGAGACATAAAAATATGAACATGATATGGTAAAAAATAAATTATTAATGTTGAACCACTTTGTTTTGAATGATATCTTTTATAATAGATAGTTAAAACATAACAATTGAAATTTCTACGTATATACATATTGGTGAATCGACAAATGTTTACACCAGTGTCACTTTTTACAAACGACACACCATAAACTTTAAACTTAGTCAAGCTTTTAAAAGTTTTAAGTAAGGAACTAAATTTCTACGTATATACATATTGGTGAATCGAAAAATATTTACACCGATGTCACTTTTTAAAAACGACGCACTATAAACTTTCAACCTAGTCAAGTTTTTAAAAGTTTTAAGTAATTTTAATTTTTACTTTTGAGTTTTAACACTTTTTAGAGTTGAAACTAAATAGTAAAAATCTTTTAAAACTTGCGATAAAAGAATGTTTCTATGATAAAATGATCACTATTTAATAATAGACTTGAGAGATCAAGTTTGATGGATAATGAAAGCAAATGAATTGTATTATATAAGAGAAAGAGAAGAGGTTATATATGTATGTGAAGCAATATGGGATAAAGAAAAAAAATCTCAACTTAATGTGGTAAAAATATTTAAATTAATAAATTGATTATATTAAGTGGGAAATTGAAAGATCATGTAGGTTTCAAATGCATGTGGTGAGAGGAAAAATGCTTCATTTATAAGATACTAGGCGAATGCCCGCGCGTTGCGCAGGATAAGTTTTTATTAGTTAGAATATAAACAAATGCATGCTATTCTTATACCAAATTAAAAAATATATATATATATATATAGAAAAATCTCTTCATTATTTTTAACTATATGATAATACATAAATTTGGTTTAAGATAAGAAACTTTAACTATATATTTCCTTGAACTTTAATATTTGGAAATATTTCCAAGACTAAAAAAATATCAAATGATTTATATAATTGTTTTAACTTGAGCGGGACCTTTATTTATAGAATGAAAAAGCTTCTTGAGTTGGTTTATCATGACGATGTGGGATCAAAATTCCATTCATAGTGTATTATTTTGTGTCATTTTGTTATCACACATCGCTTAAAAACACAATTGATGAGAAATCAAACATCTATAAGTAAAGAGACTAATATAATTTTCATCCCATATAGCTTAAGAAACAAATTTCAAGGAAAGAACACATCTATAAGTATAGATGTTAAAATCATTTCTCTCATATCTTTGTTCTTTTGTGTTCTTTATTGTAACCAGATTAGGAATCGGTTGCAACATTCCATGAACCTTTGGTTTTAGTTTTAGGATTGTTTTCGTAAAAGTTGGATGGGTACTAACCGATGTCCACTTCGATCTATTTTTTCTAATAAATTAAAATTAATGTGGTACATGATAAAATTTCATCTTAAACTATATTGATTAAATGGCATCTATTATAATATTTATAGATATAAACATATTTGTTTGAACTTTGAAGGATTATGTTTGAAAGTTCGATGTGCATAAATCTTATGAAAGCGAAATAAAATGTTTACAACGTTGTCATCACACATCGAACTGTGGTCATGACTTAATATGAACGTGCAACTCAATTGGTATTTTAATAGTTTTTAACTCATTTAAATATTCATCTTTTTAGTTTCGATGATTTTGAAATAGGATAATTGTTAAAACTTTGAGATAAAAATATTTTTTTATGATAAATTGACCACTAATTAATAATAGATTTTAATAGCATGTTTCTAGGTTTTAATGTTTAACTATCTATTTGTAATTGAATTTAAAAAATTGGTTATGTAACTTTTTTCAGTTTTGGATACAAACATGATATCTATTATGATAACAATTTATGTTTAATATATTATACATTTAGATTATATATAAAGTTCAAATTTTTTTAGTAATATTCATCTTCATTTTTGAGTTTTAATAAAATTTCTACGTGGTAAATCGATAAATGTTTACACCAGTGTCACTTTTTACAAACGACACACTATAAACTTTAAACTTAGTCAAGTTTTTAAAAGTTTTAAGTAAGGAACTAACTATGCATATACATATTGGTGAATCGAAAAATGTTTACACCAATGTCACTTTTTAAAAACGACGTACTATAAACTTCCAACCTAGTCATCTTTTTAAAAAGTTTTAACTAATTTTAATTTTTACTTTTGAGTTTCAATGCTTTTTAGAGTTGAAACTAAATAGTAAAAATCTTTTAAAACTTACGATAAAAGAAGGTTTCTATGATAAAATGATCATAAATTAATAATAGACTTGAAAGATCAAGTTTGATGGATAATGAAAACAAATGAATTGTATTATATAAGATAAAGAGAAGATGTCATATATGTATGTGAAGCAATGTGGGATAAAGAAAAAAATCTCAAATTAATGTGATAAAATATTTAAATTAATAAATTGATTATATTAAGTGGGAATTTGAAAGGTCATAGAGGTTTCAAATGCATGTGGTGAGAGGAAAAATGCTTCCTTTATAAAATATAAGATAAGATAAGATAAGATGCATGAAAGGAATACTAAACTACAAAAGCTACTGTTACTTTAATGAAAAGTTGCAAAACCAGTTGAATATGAAATTTGTTATACTAACTTCTATAAGTTAGTAAATTACCTTTTTAATATGAAATAATTATAAACCAAATTACATTATTTTATATAATGTTATTGTTTTTGCGATTTCGACCCCTCTGATTGTAATGGCCATATTCCGTCTCTGCACATATATTTTGCGTCCAGAGCGAGACACAAGAGAAAAAAAGCCTATCAAAGACACAAAATTCATTTTTTTTTAATTTCATAAGAAAATGTTTGTAGAAAACATTATGTCGTATTTACATCGGATTCAAAATACACAATACACAATCCTGAACTCTACTATTAGATCAATTTTTTTATATAGTTTTATTCAAAAAATTATAATAACTTAACCCAAATATCTCGAATAATAAGGTGGGTGATTTCGGTTTACCAAACTATTAACATCCCTAATTTCATATAAACATTGGAGTAAATTACAATTTTGGTCCCTGTGGTTTGCATGAAATTTCACTTTTGGTCATCGTTTTGTTTTTCCACGCTAATGGTCCCTGAACTACACTTTTGCTTACACTATTGGTCCCTTGGCCAGGTAAAATGACCAATATACCCTTTTTATTTTCTTTTTCATTTTTCTTTTATGTATTATTTATTAAATGAATTAAAAAAAATTAAAAAAAAACCAAACCAAACCCTACCCCCACGTTCCGGTCAATCTCTCTCACCGCCGGAACCCTTCAAAAGTTTACTAAGTTTTTTCGATTTACTTGGTGGTGGTGTCCTGGAGTCTGATTTTGATGAACTTGGTGATGTGCCGGCATCCTCAAGTCGGAACGAAAGGTGCAAATGTCCAATTGCTTCCCCTTCAGGATTTATCACGTCTACAAATTCGTCAGCGGTGGAACACCTATGCTCACTGTCGCAATGCCGATTTGTCGATTAAACATGCTTTCAATTTGAAACAGCAGCATCTCTTCCTCTGCGATCAGGAGGGTGAAACATTCGATTGTCTGAAGTCAAGGAGCGAAAATAAAATACCTCTCCAAATGAATTATGTATTGACGTGGAGCTCCGAATCTCGCCCACGATATGATGCCTCAACAAAATTCCCGTTCTTCCTTGTCGCCATCAAAATTCCACTTCAATGTTTCACGAACGGGTTATCATCATATGATATACGGCTATACAGTGAAAAATAGCACGTCACATCCAAGTGTGACAGTGAGCAGGGTCATGATCGAGTTCATCGATGACTTTTAGGGGGCTAATTCTTTGGGGGCTGCCGGATATCACAAAGGGCTACTATTGATAAGTAATGGATTAGTAATGGATTTCATGTGGTTTTCTTGGCGAATACTTGCCCGATTCTTCTGAAACCATTTGACGGCTGCCATGAGTGAATTTGAGATGAGTAAGCGAAACAGAAACACATGGCTCAATCGCATGAAACTGGAGACGACGGGAGTAATCGAGACGGGAAGACAGGAAAGACGTGAACACAATAATGTGGTGATTGATTTCGTTGATTTGCTTCTCGTGGTCACAGAGATATGATCTGCTAAACTAATCCTCGACCGGAAGTTGTAGACGGGAAGAGGGGCGGAGGCTCCATTCGTTATTGCCGGAAAAGAAGAACGTGGGTTTTTGTTTATTTTTTCTTTTTTTAATTCATTTAATAAATAATACATAAAAGAAAAATGAAAAAGAAAATAAAAAGGGTATATTGATCATTTTACCTGGCCAATGGACCAATAGTTTAAGCAAAAGTGTAGTTCAGGGACCATCAGCATGAAAAAACAAAAGGATGAGCAAAAGTGAAATTTCATACAAACCACATGGACCAAAATTGTAATTTACTCTAAACATTGTATCGACCATGTATAACTTATAGGTGTTGATATTTTATACTTCTTTCAACTACACGTGTCATTTATGATTGAAATTATTGTTTTGACATGAATTTGTAGGTCCATATGACTTTAATACACGCTCTTACTAAGAACGTATTTGGTATGCATTGTTTTGAAGTATTTGAAAGTTTCTAGCTTTTAGTGTTTGAGACATAGTTGTAATAAAAATCAAAAGCTTCATTCGATGATACGAATTTAAAGATTTTATTTTAAACAAAACGATACTATTTTAAAAGTTAGTTGAAGTAACGGTTAACAAAAAGCTCCTATCAATTATATTATTAATTATCAGAATACCCTTAAAATTATAACTAATATTTATGCAGATGTCTTTTATGTAATTTTACATATTTTAAAAGCTTCCAGCTACTTTTGCCGAACAGTTATATACAGACTAAAAACGACAGCTTCCAGCTATCAGCTATTAGCTATTCGCTACACGTTAACAGCTACCCGTTCCATGCTAACAGCTACCTGCAGCTACCAGCTTCTAGCTAAGTTTACCAAACACACCCTAAAATTAATAGAGATTTGTGTTGATTTTGCATCCACCTCTTTTCTTCTATCAAAACTATTTATTTGTTAATGCCCTTCAAAAAGAAATTATTTGTTAGTATAAAATCTTAGTGGATAAGGAAAAGGAGCATGCCGACACTAAGGATTGTGAAATCGAGTCTCCCATACGTGGGGGGCGACGCATGGTTTGATTACGATCGTGAGTTTGGACCCACTTTATCAATTATTGTTACTTCCTAAATGCCGCATCTTAGATCCGGATATCCTTTAATTTAATTTACTGAGAACCATGAGGAAAAGATAAATTGTGAGTGAATAGTGATGAAATGACTAAAAAATACGAGGAAAGATTTTTTATTTGCATATTTTTTTGATTTTATGATTAATTGATATACTAAGTAAGATCACAAAAGTTATGTGTTATATATATATATTTCAAATAAATTAATTTTTAAATAGGAGAATTTTGTCTATATTCTTGTAAATTTTTATTATTTTGTTTATATCATTGTAAATTTTTATAATTACGTATATATCATTGTAAAACTTCAAATTTCATTCTTTATAAAAAACCTAATAAACTCACATATATAATACCCAAATACTTAATTTAATGATAATTTATCTTTTTAAAAATTAAAAAAAATCTTTAAATTGATTTTTTATTATTAAAAATTAATTAAATTGTAACATTACGATATTACTATTCTCCTAAAAATCCTAAACATAATGATAGGTATATATGGATGTAGCCGAAATGTCAACTGATTCAAGAAAGTTTGGGTTCCAAATTCAAAATTCAACATGGAGCTACCATCGCTTCATAGTCGACATTTATTTCATCAACCAAAATTCACATTTCATTTATAAATATTCAGGGCCGTTTCAAGCTAATTTGGGGCCCGGGGCGAAATAGAAAAATAGGGCCCCTAACAATATCTATCTTTAATAAAAGAGGGCGGCACCTCCGAAATTTTTTATTAGTTGAAAAAATTATTACAATTGAAGGCTGGGGACTCCCCACCTATGGAAATGAAAAAAAGCTATGAGACATGTCTAATGAGCCAAACAAACTAACAACTACATATTACAATAGAATAAAATAAAATAAAAAACTAAAACTAAAGTTCACATTTTCGAGCTTTCTTAAATGCAAAATTATTAATAATAGTATCAATATCGATGTTGTTTAACATATTTTTCTCAATGCATAACATAGCCAACTGACATCGCAGCGGTCGTCATGCGGTCAAAAATAAGAAAATACCTAACACACACTTAGCACAATGGAAGTTCGGGTCAATCCACAGGAGTTACGTGGTCGAGACAGGTGACAGATTACCAACTGCAGTGTCACGCTACAGTCAGAGGACCTAGTTCCTAACCTTTGACAACTAATCTCAAAAAGCATAAAATAAAATAATTCCAAGCAAGTATGAACTAAACTAAACTACCAACCAAACCTTGTCACTTACTGAAATCAGAAGTACATCTCCAATTCAGAAGCAAACAAAGGCAAATCAAACTTCAAACACAATCCCAACATCCGGCAATTCATTCACAAGCATAAAACATCGAAAAGAAGTAATTACTTGTAACCAAATGATTCATTAACTCGAAACCCAGATCCAATGACACAAACAGTAACCAAAAGATCCAAAAACAGAAACAAAGACTCAATGTCAATGGTTGTCACTCCCAAAGACACTAGCCACTATCACTAACTATTTAACTAATTGAAAATTAAAGATAAAAACATGAAAATACCAAAAGATGGTTGCTGAAGCTAAATCTCGGAGTCAAAGAGCCTTGGGGGTCGATTTCACACCAGGTCTTCGCTAGTTTTGTCGACCTAAAAGCCTCTATTTATAGTTGCAAAAATCTCGAGACCGCGCCGCGCATTGATGGATCCCGCGTCGCGCGTAGGGGTTTATCCCCGTTTTATCGGAATTTGAATTATTTTCACCGCCTCATACCCGCGTCGCGCATTGATGAATTCCGCGACGCGCGTACGTCTTTTCCTGATTTTGCCTTGATCTTCAAACTTCTTCCAAATTGCACGCTTTTAGTCCCTGTTTTCATTATTTCTTTCCAAACAAGTGCTGGCACGAAAAAGTGAGAATACCACGATGTATATGATATAATTTCACTAAGAATAGGGCTCAACAACGACTAAAATATGTGATATTACTAAGCATTGTCACCAACCCATTTAATATTTCTTGTGACATTGATGATCTTAAATAGTTTTTTAATAATTTTAATTTTGAAAAGCTTCTTTCGGCCGATGCTACGGTAACGGGTATAGTTAATAAAATTCGATATGCAATGGAAGCATTTGGATAAAAACCCTTTTTTTAATAAACTCTAAAATTTCAAATACGGACATAACCACATTGGCTAAGTCATTTGCAACACTTTGAGTTCCGCAAACAAATCATTTAAGTCTACATCACACATGTTTTTATGAGAAAACTTGCTTGCAAAATTAGTACAACTTTTTTTAAGTTCAATGTCATCCAATGACTTTAAATTTTTTGAATTATATAAAAAACCAAAAATATTTTCAAAGGTTGTTATTTGCTCAAATCTAGCTTCTAATGAAGTAACTGTCATATCAACAACAAGCAACAGCAACAAAATCTGTAAGCAGAGCTCTGTAAACAATCAAGCAAGCAACAGCAAAAAAATCTGTAAACAATCAAGCAACAACAACAAAATAAATCAATAATCAACCATTCAAATACAAAACAGAAAAATAAAAAACATACTCAAGTCTCAAGATTCAAGAATCAATTGTATAATCAAAAAAACAGATTACAGATGATAATCCTTATTATATAAACAGAAAAAAAAAAGATTACAGATGATAAACATACCCAAGAATGAAGAATCGATTGCTTGGTCTGTTGGTACTTGGTCAATCGATTTCGATATCAGGATTCAGGTGCGATTGGCGATTGCTTGGTAGTCGGTAGAGTGAAATTAGAATTCTATCACTTATCAGAAATAAGAAATCAGAATTCGATTAGAGAGGGAATCAGAGAAATCAAAATCGAGCAGAGGCAATAAAATCCGAAATCATCAAATCAAGAATCGAGTTATCGAGCAGAGGGAGAGCGACGAGTGTGCGACATTATGAAACGTTTGAGATACCAAGAATTACTGAATTATTGGCTTATGCCTAGAAGGATCCGATCGACTTATGTTGTTATGCACATTTTGGCTTTTTCTGATTTTTTTGGGCCTTCACGGCTTCAAGGGGGTCCGACCTAGGGTTGAAATATGTACGTGAATTGGCAACCGAGGGCCCTAAGGCCGCTTCTTCATTCACAATTGAAGGAGGATGCTTTCAATGAATTGGCACATGCAACTTCAAGCTATTGGCAGAATTGGTCGCTCCCAAATGTCCTAGTATTTATTTTAATCCCAAACTCTATATTGCTAACTTTTTAAGTTCCTAGAAATGGGTATTTTCTTGTATCAAAATTTTTTTGGGCCTTTTCTTGTATCAACAAATTTTTGGGCCTTTAAATTTCTGAACTAATATAAGAGCTCTATATAAAGGGGCCTAGGAATTTGGGGGCCCGGGGCGGTCGACCACCTTGCCCATGTCCATGCTACGGCCCTGTAAATATTTACAAGATGCCCGATCGATAATAGATTGAACTTACCTATTTGAAGCTGTCATCTATCTGAAGTGGGTATCAAATCCAAAATCTTACCCTAGATATCGATCGATTGAATAGAACGAGAGTCTCAAATCTAAAATTCGACATGAAGTTATCCAAGATTAATAATAAAAAAACAACTTAAAGAATGTTTTTTTAATTTTTAAATATTTTGGGTGTATATTTGAGTTTATGAATTTTACAATGACATAAATGTGAAATTTTACAAGAATATAGACGTAACTATGAAAGTTTATAAATATATAAGCGAAATTCTCCATTTTTTAAATTTACGTGCAATAACCATATTAGATCATTTATATGGTTTTTCCAAAGTTTTGTTTTTCTTTTTTCAATTTTACTGATTTAACCCAAAATATTCTAAACCCAAAACACGGATATTTGAGAACAGGACTTAATCATCCGTTTTAATCTTGATAATCATGTTAGCAATACCTTTATCTTTACAAATACCTTTTCCTTTTAACACAAAGACATTATCCTCTACTTGATACCACATGATCAAGATATTGTGAGACCCGCAATTTTCACAAAAGAGGCAAAACTTCTTTTTTCTAATAGCATGTTGTATAGAAAATAAATAAACTGATTGGTGGAAATGTAGAATGATAAACGCAAGTGGCTGACGCTCATGCTAGACATGATTCCCTTAAACATATTGGCTCCCTTGGTATATGTTTTCTAATGTACACGAGTGAGAGTAGTTCGTACTATCATATTTGAATAAAACTTACATGAAAATGCAACCGAGTTATAACGTGATCTCGAATTTCTCTATGCATGTCGTGGGTTGCTCTCAAGTTCATGCTTGTTATCTATGTTTCTGAAGTGGTGTTTGTTTTTTGCAAAAAGGTTTGCATGACCTTATATGTCTACGGACGGATAAACATTAAAAAAAGACTGTAAACATAAAAATGTCTATTTGACCTCCTTTTCTAGAATACATAATAAATAGCTTCTGATTTTTAAAGTAGTCTTCTAAGTTCTTACCATAAATTGATGTTTCTTTTTCCACCACAACCACCTCAATCTCCATCGCCACCATAACCACCTCCTCCAATACTACACCACATCCGCCGCCACCACCACCACTACTTTCGCTGCTGCCACCATCGCCACGACCATGGCCACCTCCACCACAACCACCACCACCACCACCATCGCCACCACCACTACACCGCCACCGCCACCGCCACCTTCATCACCACCTCTGCCACCACCACCATCTCCATCGCCGCTGCCGCCACCACAACCGTCCTTTACTATCATTTAGAAATCAATGTATGTACATCTGATTTATTTGTTTAGTATCATATGTGATTAATATGGTTTACTATAATTTATGTTGTCTGCAAACTTTAAAAAAACAAACGCTCTTTTTCTGCAAACTACGAATTGTTTGTCCAAATCTAGTTTTGCAGATGTGAAAAAAGACCACCGATATTTTCCTCTTAAACCAAGTGCTTTTTGTTGCAATGAGCCTGCATAGTAATAGTTGTTAGGTGAATTGGTTGGTGAAGTTTTTGTCAAAGGTAGGTGAGGTAAATGTCTTCACACCTAATTTCTATTTCCATATTCACATTGTTAATAGTGCACCTCAAATGTATATAAATAGAGGTTCAAGTTGAAGAGTTAGATGCACCACAACTCAATACCTATAAGAATTAAGTGTATCTCTTGTAATCTCCTCAGTCAAATAAAATCTAGTTGTTGCCCGTGGATGTAGGATTGACACCGAATCCGAACCACGTAAAATCCTTGTGTTATCTTTTGCTTTATTTTCTGCTTTCGTGAGTTTGTGTGTGTGACAGTGTGTTTCCGCTGCGTGTACCCGGTCTGATTCCTAACAACTGGTATCAGAGCTTTGGGTTTCGGAGGAGGTCTCGGTTTTAGAAATTAGAGTATGCTCTGTGGTTGCAGTTTTGTCTGATCTTCCACATCAGAAACTAATTTCTATTAATCGTATTAAAGGTGTCTCGGTACTTTGAAGGGTACTGTTCTGTCACACACGAGTACACTGAACGAATCGGTCAGGCCCGTGCCATTGTTGTGTCTGTTTCGTTGTCTCAATTTGTTTCTTGTTTGTCGTAATGGCTGAAGACAAGGTTGTAATCGAGAAGTTCAACGGATCTGACTTTAGCTGGTGGAAAATGCAATTAGAAGCATTGCTATGTCAGAAAGATTTGGACGTGGTACTTGGAGACAAACCGGAGAAAATGGAAAAAGCTGCTGAAGATGCATGGAACTCAAAGGACAAGAAAGCTAAGGCGGTTATTACTTTGTCGTTGGAAAGGAGCGTCGCTTTCAACATCATGAAGGAAACCACGGCACGTGGTATGATGGATGCTCTGACGAACATGTATGAGAAACCGTCGGCGGCTAACAAGGTGTTCTTGATGAGGGAGTTATTCACTACAAGGATGAATGAGGAAAGTTCTGTTACGGTTCACATTAACAATCTAAATTCAATTCTGTCCAGATTATCATCTGTGGGAATTAAATTTGATAACGAGACTCAAGCTTCACTGCTACTAGCTTCACTACCTGATAGCTGGTCTGGAACAGTAACCGCTGTTACAAGTTCAGTGGGGACCAGTGGTATGACTTTTGAAGGGGTTAGATATTTGGTTCTTGGCGAGGATGTCAGACGCAAGAATCAAGGTGGATCTTCTTCTTCTGAGTTATTAAATATCGGAAGAGGTAGAGGGAATAGCAGGAATAGTGGGAGCAGTGGGAGTCGGGGAAGAAGTTCATCTAGAACTTGGAAGAATGTGAAGTGCTGGAACTGCCAAGAGGTGGGACATGTTAAGAGTCAATGTCCAAAGAAAGAATTGAACATTGCTGGTGCTGAGGGTGTGTCTGAGGATGATGCACTGATATTAAGTATGGAAAGTTCTGTAGACTCTTGGGTCATGGATTCAGGGGCTTCGTTTCACGCCATGGACAATGGAGAAACGATGGTGAATCTAAAAGAAGGAGATTTTGGGAAGGTACAGTTAGTAAATGACGAGATGCTTCAAGTAACGGGCATGGGAGATATTGATCTGGTTACTTCATTGAGAACTACATGGAACCTGAAGAATGTCAGGGTGATTCCGGAGCTGAAGAAGAAATTGATTTCTGTTGGTCAGCTGGATAAACAAGGACTGGAAGTAAGGTTTGGTGGTGGTAAATGGAGGGTGGTCAATGGTAATTCGGTGATTGCTCAAGGTATGAAGCGTGGGTCATTGTATATGGTTGAGGTACCTGCTGAGGGAAGTATGACCGTCCCCGTTAAGCATGACAAAATCTGGTTCGCTAAATCTAGTGCTAAGAGAGTTCATTTTGCAAACATGAATTCTGGAGCCAAGGGGATGTTAGCTGAACGAGTCGGAAAGTCTAAACCATTCAGAGGATTTTGTGACAGTGGGAGCACGGAATGTGTTCCGGGTACAGTTACAAAGAGCCGTTGGGTTTTGAAGACTAAGACTGAAAAATTCTCTCCTGTTGGAAGTTTGCAAAGTTTGGAGAGTGTTAGTGGTCCTCGGTGTATCTCTGGATCCGGTGGAGTGTCCAAGCCGGTTGAGACAGGGGATGAGTCGGTGGTGGTATTGATCACGGCTGAGTCGGTAGCGAGATTGGCTACGACTGAGTTGGAGCTTGTGGGAGCTTCAACTGGCCCTTCTAGTACTTGATAATGAGGGGTGGCTGCAACTAGGAAATTGACTAAGTTTAGCTTGTTCTTGGGTACTGGAAGCTTGAAAGACTTGTTATGTTCGGAGATAAATGAGAGATGTTCAAAATCTTCAAGTGAGAGATTGTTAGGTGAATTGGTTGGTGAAGTTTTTGTCAAAGGTAGGTGAGGTAAATGTCTTCACACCTAATTTCTATTTCCATATTCACATTGTTAATAGTGCACCTCAAATGTATATAAATAGAGGTTCAAGTTGAAGAGTTAGATGCACCACAACTCAATACCTATAAGAATTGAGTGTATCTCTTGTAATCTCCTCAGTCAAATAAAATCTAGTTGTTGCCCGTGGATGTAGGATTGACACCGAATCCGAACCACGTAAAATCATTGTGTTATCTTTTGCTTTATTTTCTGCTTTCGTGAGTTTGTGTATGTGATAGTGTGTTTCCGCTGCGTGTACCCGGTCCGATTCCTAACAATAGTAATAGACATTAACCTAGAATAGTTACTATTAATATGAAAATATATATGCCCTCCTTGGCCCTTTAAGTGTTTCGTCCCTGATCATAAACTGCACGCTCAATGAATCAAATAAAATTACAATTACAATTAAAAGAAAAAAAAAACTGTCAAACTAGTTGAAAATCATGCAATATACATTCTAATATCTAAGGATTTGTTCAAAATAACTAAGTCATTGCAAAGTAAATAATATATAGGCCAAATCTATAAACTTTTTTACATATTAGTTATTTAAAAATTTACAAATAACTTGTAAGAATTCGTTTCTCAGTCGACTGAAACTTGGCCCTACTCCATTTCAATTCCTCTGAATCATCTATTTTTTGATAATTCCAAAATCTTTTCTGAATAAAACTGTCGACGTTTAGACAAAAAAAAAAACATATTGTACGTGGCCATTTGACAATTTCCCAAAAAACAATTAAATATGGGACACGATTTTTTCCACCGCCCAAACAAACAAAACTTTCTTAACTACCCCATCATCTCCTCTTTATCTATTTAACCAACTCCTTCCCTTACAAACCCCAATCAAATCTCACAAAATGGATCATCGCCACCATAACAATGCTCCATCCCACCACCAACCCGCCGTCGCAGTCCACCATGCTCCCGCCCAGTCCCACCATGTCTCTCACCAGACCCCTAAATACACCGACAATAAACCCACTGTTAGGTTTTACAGCAAAGCCAAGACCGATTACTCAGTCACCATCCGTGATGGCAGTGTCGTTCTCGCACCCAATAACCCCTCCGATCATCATCAGGTACCCTCTAGCTCTAATTCGATCAGATCACTATTCTGCTTCATTTCAATTTGGTTGACTTTAATTTGAATTTTTACTCAGCATTGGATAAAGGAAGAGACGTTTAGCACGAGAGTGAAGGACGAAGAAGGTTTTCCCTCTTTTGCTCTGGTCAATAAAGCTACCGGACAAGCTCTGAAGCACGCTAGCGGTGCCGCTAAACCAGTATGTCGTCCTGTACAATCATTAGACGTTTAATTTCTAATCTGAACTTGAAATTGCTTCAATTACTGATGAACACCCAGTATGGACTACGGATTGATTACCTGTCGAATGTTGGATCGATCTCGTTCTTTTTGTGAAATTGCTTCAGATCTTTGATGTAGATTGCTTATACAGGTCCAGCTGACGGAGTTCAACCCAGATAGGCTTGACGAGTCTCTTCTTTGGACCCAGAGCAAGGATTTGGGCGATGGTTTTCACGCAGTAAGAATGGTGAACAACATTAAGCTTAATGTAGATGCATCTAAAGGTGAAGAAGGTATTCATGACGGCAGCAAAATCCTTGTGTGGGAGTGGACTAAAGCTGATAACCAGAGGTGGACGACCGCCCCTTACTGTAAGTTCCTGAAACTGTTACAGATAAAAGCAAACGACTGTTAATCATAATTTTTACAATTTGCAAGAATCAATGTTGTGATCTGATATATGATCTCTATGTATGCAGGATATGTGGTGGTGTGAAGTTCCCATGACTAGAAAACTTGGTGTGCTTTTATGTGTATTTTTGAATAATGTTCGTGTTTGAATATCATGTATATGTATCTAAGTAGCATGTGAATTGGACCGTTACAAGGTTCAATACCACGACCAGTACGTATTGGAAACACTACGGATATTGGTGTTGCTTTTTATACATGGATGTATGAATGAGAATAATCTTTATTGGTGTTTTTTTATACCGATTAGTTTTTTTTAGAACGGCGAACGTTTATAAAACGGACTAACGAGACGTTAGAAACCAAAACAAAGAGCTACGAGTTACATCAAATTGACAAAATTACACAACCAATCATTCAAAATAAATTTTTTTTTCTAGCCCCTAAACTTGAACCGATTAAAAGTGTTAATTTGAATCTCGTCCGCCATTTTAGAAACATTTGGGGAAACTTCTTGAAAATCGCATTGTTTCTCTCATCCCATATCGATTAGCTAGTTGAAACTCGAGGGAGATAACCATATATTCTCATTGTATGAAATGATATATTTGATATGATTAGATGAATATATATTTGTCAAAGCTTAGACTAAAGATCTTGTATGTGGTGGGTTGGGGTGGGTGGGTTTAGTAGAATCAAAAGAATAATCTAAATTCTTAAAAGTAGTGGTGAATTTAGTATATTTCTTTTTTAAAACATCAAAATATTATTTTTGCTGAACTTAATTTCTAATATTATATTTACTGTTTATAACCTTTCAAACTATCATATTTGTTCAAATCATTATCTTTAAAAATTTTAAGGACTTTATCATCATTTAAGTTTTTATTTTTATCAATCGACTACCATAGCTTTATTATAAATCTATGTTTACTATATCATCTATAGCCGTCTTGAACTTTTAAAACATTAGAATTGTTCGAATCCTTATTTTTAACATTCACATTGAAGCAATTTTGCATTCTCGTTTATTCTGTTTTCATCGTTCAAGCTTGAAAAGGTAAATATCAAAATCTTTTATTATTCTCAATGTCGCACCACATAGAACTAATTACGTACTTTATAGTTTTTAACTTATCAACATTGATTAAAATAAGAATTTGGATAAATATGATATTTGAAAGTTAATGAAGGAAATAGATGATATTTCAAACTTAGATTTATAAGAGGGGTATAATAGTCAATTGATAAAATAAAGATTCAAAATGATTATAAAATGTTAAAAATAATGAAGGGTCAACATCATATTTAGAAATTAAGTTGGATAAGTATGATTTTTTATGTTTAATAAGGGTATAGGATAAAATTTCCTAAAACAAATAACAATCAGAAGATTACAAATGATTTTTGTAATTTTTTAGCACAAATGAAATTTACAAGGCTAATTATGAACACAGAGAATGAAAAACATACTTCACACTTCTAACGGACTAGATATAAACAATTATTGCTTAAGTAGACCACCAACATAAAGAGAATGTGTAATGTCTATTTGTGAACTGATAAATGAACTACTCTAGAATATTGATGTATTTATAAAAGAGTAGCTCATGCAATCATGTGCAATGATGTAAATAGTTACTTTTTCTTTGCAAGAAGACATACCAGGCATGTCATCCTTGGCAATCAACTTACTTGAGCAGATGTTACAAGCATCCCAGGAAATTTGCTTACTTAAGCAGATGCTACAAGCTTGGACAAGCTAGTTACAAATCTTGTTTAACAACTCCATAAAATCTTCAAAATATTACATGTGGAAATCAACATGCCTTTGGCTTTGAGGTACGATGAGATATTAGAAGGTTAGTCATAATTAAATCCTTAAATTCATATTGAGACTAACAAACCTCTCTGTAAATTATCACAAAACCAACAAATAACGAAGTCTTAACTTACAAAGGATGAAAGAATCATTACATGAACTAGGGCTGGACTGTAATGTATCATTGGAGACCCTTTTTTATGTAACATCTGTGTTTTGGGCCTAGAGGTTTTAAACTTAAATGGATAGAAAATAAAATTTTATTTTGAGAAATAATTTAATAAAAGTAAATAAATTTAAATATTGTATCATGACTAGAATTATAGTTTAAAAGCCAAAATAAAGTTTTAATGAATGACTTGAAGATTTAAAACCCATTTTAAACCAAAAATGAGAAATTAAGATATATGGAATAAAACTGTCAGTTTTGCCTTTGACTTGTCAAGGACTTAGAAGATTGATAAAATATAATGATGGAATTGATATAGAAACTTAGATTATGCTACGCATTTCCTTTAATCAACAAATAGGACCTACTTATAGAAATTCTATTGAGAATGATCATTTTTGCCAAATGACCAAACTAGTGGTTAAGTTTGACCTAGTCAATGACCTAGATGAAGAGGAATTCAATTATTTGGGTCAAAAGTGCAAAAGTTATAAACTTTCATTAAAGGGTTAGCCTTTTGGGTGTTGTGTGTAGGAGGAACAAACCTTAGGAACCATTTATGCCAATTCATGAAAGATAACATGTATAAATTGGGGAGTTCTCCCTATTTCAGCCTTTGGGACGTTTTTGTGAGGGAGGAGAAGAGAGACGATGATTTTCTTATGGTTTGGAGAGATTTTGGTTAGAGATTGAAGATTTTTCAAAGCTTTGAGGATTTCCCACCAATCTAAAGTATAATGTCCTCTTTTCTACCTTGAAAATCCATCTTGAGTTGAGGGTTTTAGTTTCAATCCGAAAATATCAAGTTGGATGAGGTTATTCCTATGATTCCATTAATTTGATGTGTTTTAGATCAACATTTTATCTAGAACCAATCCATGGATGATCTAGATCCAATTATTTGATAGAATTGGTTGTTATAAACCCTCGATTGTTGAACTAGTGAAGTATTGGATGAACTAGTTGAGTTTTGACTCCTAGATGTATTTTGGATGAAATAAATCATTTCCAAATCATTTCCTAGTTATTCCAAACATCTAATATTAATAAATATAGCAACCATTGAATTTATGGATGGATTTGGGTGATTATGAACTTTAGAGATGGTATATGAATGATTTGGCATTCGAACTGGTAAAAGGGTGACCTTTTGATGTGTTTTGGATGAAGAAATCCATTTTGGATTGTTTCCTAATGAATCCAACCATTTGAGAATGATTAGACCCCCTGTTAGAACATGTTGGATCGAATGGAATTGAGGATTCCAGTGTTTGGTTCCCTTAGGAATTGGAATTTGAAGCTATGGAATGAATCCTACTTGGAGACAAATTGATTATGTCCTTAATGAATGCATGGATGGTTCCTTATGCAATGAATGGCTTAAACTTAATGTTAGACTCTACATTTTGATGGGAGAATGAAGTAACCATTATTAAATGCTGAATAATTAAGTCAGGAGCTTGATGAGGATATGAGGTATGTTTTGGGTTGGAAAACTCTAAAAGTAGTCATCCTTTGGTTTTATAAGTGCTTGGAAATCCTTGGGATGAATTTGAACTTGACTCGGACCAAGAATGTTAAGAAATGAGGTTTTTTGCACAGTACAGGTGCAGCCAGCGTGGACATTTGACTTGCATTTGCGCGACCTACGTAAATTGCGTTTCTGAGAAACTTGGTCACATGGCCTGCGCGACTTCGTGAGATTTTATCCTTGGCTCACGCGGCTCGCATGCCCCTCACACAACCCCTAATTATCTTTTGCTCGATATAACCCTCTCCCTAGGCTTGAACCTTTGGTGTTTGATTCTCCAACCCTAAGAACTTATGTTTAGGAGTTTTTTAGAATAATAACTCCTTTTAGAATAGGTGTTTAACCTTGAGATATGAAGTTGATACAAATGAGAAGATTTTCCCTTAAGATTTGGGTGAAATGAGTGTAACACCTACTTTCTTTGAATTGTAGGGAACGAGTGGGGTTATAGAAACCTATAGGATGATGATTGCTTCTCTAACACCTATACTAAGGTGAGTTTATATGAGTACATATTCTTAAAACTTATTTTGGTGTGTGTTGTTTTAAACAAAGATGTTTATGTATTCAATCAATATGTTATGTGTTATACTATAAGTATGTGTGTGCATTCACGAAAATATCCTTATGATGCATTAAATATGATTTCAAATTGATGATGATGAAAAAATGTTTTTAAACTAAAACTGTTATAAAGGATATTTCCCAACTAAAGAAGATGAAATGATATTTTGAAACTAAAGTTGCATCCTACTTCTGCATTGCATTTGCATTTAGGATGGGAGTATGGAATGGTAACTCATTCCATATGGAACTTGACTAAATATGAATGCCTAATGATGTTGTGGTCATATGTTGTGGTCATATTTCTAGATAATCACCACTTGCAAGTGTAGAGGCTCGCTACCCCATGTGTGGATCTCGATTGGTGTTTCACAGGATCCTAGTTGAAAGTGACGTTGTATGTGTAATATTTCACCACCATTGAACCACTCACATGATATGAAATTGATGAGATGAACTTGGGGATTGAGTTAATTGCATGTGCATTCATTACATGCATAATTTACCCTTTTTATGATGAAATGATATTTTTATACACATGATGTTTTATGATGAAAAGACAAGTTGACCGTGTTTATTTTCGGACATAATTTACCCTTTTATGATGAAAAGACAAGTTGACCGTGTTTATTTTCGGACAAGTCCTTAACTATATCGATGATGTTTTCAATGTTTCTTCTATTTAAAAGTTGAAAAAGATGATTTTGGGGAAAATTTTCCCTTCAAACCATTTTTATGACTTACGAGCATTTTAAAATGCTTTTAGGGGTTTGACTCGAGTATGATCATTGACAGCACCTACTCTCAATGAGTTGACCCGGGTAGTCTCACTAGGTGTAACACCCCTTTTCTCAAACCATATTTAAATACAGTTTACATTACAAAAATATTCTACAACTCGTGACTATGAAGTAGTCACTTAATTTTATTTTTTTTACAAACTTTATTCTGAAGGGGTATTACAGACTCAATACAGAAAACCATAATTTAAACTTACTGTATATACACTGGTCCCAACTTCAACTTCTGCTCCTTTCACCTAAGTACATAGCATTTAAAAACAATAAACGTGAGACATAAAGCCTCGTGAGTAATATGGGTTTAGACCCAAAACTTTTCTGTTCAAAACTTGAAATATTACAAGTAAAATGCTTTAAACTGATTTATGTAATAAATCTCAAAATTTTCATTTCTTCTTTACTTTCAAACTCTAAAAATACTTTCTTACTTAAAACTACTTCCTTTTTCAAAAACTACTATGTTTCTCAAAACTGATTTCTTTCTCATTTTCTGGTGACCAACTGAAACTCATGAATTAGTTTAATTTAATTCATTCTACTAGCTCCCCTCGCGGGACAGAACAGATCCACCCGCTAGGTTATGCTCTTTCTGACTCCCCTTTGTGACTTGGAACGGATTCAAGCACAAGGGTATGCTAAGCTAGACAACTACTTCGCGACGGGAGGTACCATCCCAGTAGTGTCTTCTGATCTCCCGATTATGTGGGTGATCCTAGTCCGGACAACTGACTCTTATTACTTTCTTTGCTTTAGTTCTTATCTCATTACTCTCTTCATTTCATCTCAAATTGGTCAAATGGAACACAATTTAAAATAAACTCAAGCTCACAAACTTTTAAACTCATAATCAAAAATACTTTCAAAACTAGCTTCTATATCTCTAGCTCTTATATAGAGCTTCTTTCAAAACTTTTCAAACTATACTTCTTTAAAAACTGAACTTCTTTAAAATCTCTTTTAAACATTTAGCTCTTAGAGCTACTTTTAAAACTGTTTCCAAACTTTAATATCTAAAAATATTTGGAAATCTCTTTTCTGAAAATATCATTTTGCTATGTACTAGAAAATCCTCATAAAACTCACCTTGGTGTAACTATGGGTCACTAAGCTTCTCGTACACCCTTCCCTTTTCCGTGCTCAATAATGTTCGAAGCACCACCTATACAAGTAGCATATATATTTAATAAATGTATACTACAACTGACTCTACAGTTCTAAGGCCTCATATAATACAACTTCAGGTCATAACAAATGTATAACCTTTAATACTCATTTTATAATTTTTCTCCGAAATACGTGTATTTTGCTACAGTACCCCCAAGGGGTCGTATTTCAGTTCCGATACTTTTCCATGAAGTCTTAGGCCATATTAGACTTGTGTTTCAAATTTGGAGTTAATTGGACAAGTCTAGCTCAAATTCCAAAAATCAAGTTTTGATATAAACTTGAAGTTTGGTCACTGCCGCTACAGTGATTTTTCCGCAAGGTCGGATTATGAATTTGACAATTTTCCATATGTTTTCATACCATTTTAAGGCTATGGTATGAGTTACAGACCAAACGGATAAGCCTAACATCGAGTTCAAGTCTTAAAAATTGGACAGAACCGAGCAGCATTTCTGCCGCTAGGTCGCGTCGCGACCAGGGTGGTCGTCGCGTCGCGATCACTGAGTACAATGCTATTCTTGGCGATTTTTTTCAAACTGCAGTTTCACTATTCATCCCATTAAGCTCTTAATACTTAACTTAATTGGTTTAGGGTCATTCTTAGGCCCTAAATACCAACTTATATTTAATTTTGATCCACAAAAACATCAAATCTTCTTTAAAATCTTAAAAGTTCTTCCGAAAATACAATTTTTCACCAAAAATCGTTTTGTTGGATTTTCAAGCTTGAAACTGATTTCTTACTTCTTTTATGTCATGTTTGACTTAACAAGACCATAAGAATCATTTAAAATCAGTTTCATCTCTTTTACCTATTTCTAGGGTTCTTGAGATAAAGCCCCATTTCACAATTGTTGCACCAAAACTTCATTTTCATCAAATTGGCAACCTCTACATGTTTATTTCATCCTTTCTAACATATTAGGTTCATCAAAACCACCTGAACATTCAAACCCGTGACTTAGGGTTCTTGAGCAAAATTACCATTTTTCTTAATTTTCACATATTCCATGACTAGAACATGCTTAAATGGTGATTTTGAGCAAGATGATTCCATTAAGTCCATAAATTCTGGAAAATCAGAAGTTGAGAATCAACTCCCGTTCAAGACCTGGAGCTTAGAACAAGAAAATCTTACCCTTCAAGGCTTGGATTCACCAATTCCAAGTGTTCCTTTGATTCCTTTGCTGAATTTTCCCAAACCTCTTCTCCTCCCGTTCTCTCCCTCTCGTTCTCTCTAGCTCTCTCTGGACTCTTCTACTGATTTCTGGAAAAAGGAGAGTAATAACTCTCTTATTTATATTTTTAATTTTATAAAATATTTACACTTTAACCCCTAACCTTCTAACTTCTTTACAAAAGTGGTCCTAAGACCCAAAATCTTGCAACAATGTTCCATTAACTTCTAACTTAACATTTTCTTGACATTTTGGTCATTTCCATGTCAAATGACCATTTCGCCCTTTTTGGTCAAATTTTACTATTCACGCGGTAAAACTCCAAATTTCACATAAACTTTTATTTCTTATATTATTATTCCACAAATACATATTATTTTACATAATGGTCTTATAATGTGTCAAAATACCATTTTACCCTTTTTAAAACTTTTTCGCGGGTTCTTACAGTCACCCCTCCTTATGCGGATTCCGTCCTCGGAATCTTTTCGTAATCTGTGAAATTTGGATATCTTCTCTTCATCTCTTCTAACGTCTCCCAAGTTAGGTTTGACCCTAATGGGTGCTTCCATTTGACTAGTACTAAGTCAATCTCCTTGTTTCTTAGCTTATTGGTTTGTATTTCTAGAAATGCTTCAGGTTCTTCAATCATTCTGCTAGGAGTTTCCACCCTCAAGTCTGTGTACGGTATAACTAGCTCTTCTTTTCCAAAGTACTTCTTCAGGTAGCATACATGAAAGGTATCATGTATTCCACTGAGTTCTGGCGGTAACTCCAGCTTGAACGCCTGTAATCCAACTCTCTTTAGGATTCTAAAAGGTCCAATGTACCTTGGACTCAACTTTCCTCTCTTGCCAAATCTAACTACACCCTTCCATGGCGACACTTTTATCATCACTAAGTCACCTTCTTGCAAATCATATGGTCTTTTCTTTAAATTGGAGTAACTCTTCCGTCTGTCTTGTGCTGCTTTCATGTTAGCCTGAATCACTCCAATCTTCTCATTGGTTACTCTAACAATTTTTGGTCCTGTCAACTTAGTCTCACCCGCCTCCAACCAGCATAAAGGAGTTCTACACTTTCTACCATACAATGTCTCAAAGGGTGGCATTTTTATGCTAGAATGGTAGCTATTGTTATATGAAAACTCCACTAAGGGCAGGTGTTCATCCCAACTGCCTCCAAAATCCATCACGTATGATCGTAGCATGTCTTCTACTGTCTGAATCGTTCGTTCACTCTGACCATCCGTTTGTGGATGATACGCTGTACTTAGCTGAATTCTCATCCCCATTTTCTCTTGTAAAGCTCTCCAAAAGTTAGAGGTAAATCTGGGGTCTCTATCTGACACGATGGACAGCGGTGCACCATATCTTCTTAACACTTCATCTATATACAACTGGGCTAACTTCTCCAATGGAGTAGTTTCTTTTATGGCTAGAAACAGTGCACTCTTGGTCAATCGGTCCACTATGACCCATATACAATCATAACCTCTTATCGTTCTTGGTAATCCGACAATAAAGTCCATGGTTACATCTTCCCACTTTCCGGCTGGAATATGCAATGACTGAGTATCTCCATGCGGGACCTGATGTTCCGCCTTGACTTGTGCACAAATGACACACTTGGAGATGTACTTAGCTATCCTCTTCTTCATTCCAGGCCACCAATAATGTCTTTTCAGATCTTGATAAGTCTTGGTACTCCCTGGATGTATGGAATACTTTGACTTATGCGACTCTTCTAAAATCAGCTTTCTCAAACCTCCTGCTTTTGGCACCCAAATGCGATTTCTAAAAGTCTTTAATCCTTGACTGTTTGTTTCAAACTGTATATCTTTTCCTAGTTTCTCATCTTTCAATTCTCCACTTTCTTCAACTTTCTGTTGAGCTGCTTTAATCTGTTCTATGATGCTGGACACTAGTTCTATTCGCATCGATCTTGCCTTGATTCTTTTCTCAGGAGCCTTTCTACTCAATGCATCTGCTACTACATTTGCTTTACCAGGATGGTACACAATCTCGCAGTCATAATCACTGATCAACTCTAGCCATCTGCTCTGTCTCATGTTCAACTCTTTTTGAGAGAACACATACTATAAACTCTTGTGATCAGTAAATAGCTTGCACTTTGTACCATACAAGTAATGTCTCCAAATCTTCAAGGCAAACACGATCGCTGCAAGCTCTAAATCATGGGTTGTGTACTTTGTTTCTGGGTCTTTCAGCTGTCTGGAGGCGTATGCTATAACCTTTCCTCTCTGCATTAACACACAACCAAGCCCCCGATGCGAGGCATCACTGTAAACTTCGAAATCTTCTGTCCCATCTGGTAACGTAAGGACTGGCGCATTACACAACTTCTCTTTTAATGTAGCGAAAGCTCTTTCTTGTTCTTCTTGCCATCTAAATTTCTCTTCTTTCCGGGTTAGTCGTGTAAGTGGCACTGCTATACGGGAGAAATCTTGGATAAATCTCCGGTAATACCCGGCAAGTCCGAGAAAACTTCTGACTTCTGTTGGCGTCTTGGGTGGCTCCCATTTCATCACTGCTTCAACCTTTGACGTGTCGACTTTTATACCTTGGATAGACACAACATGTCCAAGGAACTGCACATCTCGCATCCAAAACTCGCACTTGGAGAACTTTGCATATAGTTGTTCTCGGCTCAAAGTCTCAAGCACTGTTCGCAAGTGGCTCGCATGCTCTTCTCTGTTCTTTGAGTATATCAGTATGTCATCGATGAACACTATAACAAATCGGTCTAGGAATGGTTTACAGACCCGATTCATTAAGTCCATGAAAACCGCTGGTGCATTGGTAAGACCGAATGACATCACTAGAAACTCGTAATGTCCGTATCGAGTACGGAACGCTGTCTTCTCCACATCACTCTCTTTCACCCTGACTTGGTGATAACCCGATCTCAAATCAATCTTTGAAAAATAATCTGCCCCTTGTAGCTGATCAAACAAATCGTCTATTCTGGGCAACGGGTAACGGTTCTTGATAGTAATCTTGTTCAATTCTCTGTAATCAATGCACATACGCATTGATCCATCTTTCTTCTTTACAAATAGAACTGGAGCACCCCACGGAGAAGAACTAGGCCTGATAAAGCCTTTATCTAGTAACTCCTGCAATTGGGACATTAATTCCTGCATTTCTGTTGGTGCTAAACGGTACGGTGCTCGTGCTATTGGGGAAGCTCCTGGAACAAGATCTATCCGAAACTCAACTTGCCTTTCTGGGGGCAAGCCTGGTAACTCATCTGGAAATACTTATGGGAATTCTTTTACTACTTCTATGTCTTTATATGTCTGTTTTACTTTGTCTTCAGTCATCACATAAGCCAGGAAAGATACACACCCTTTCCTGATACACCTTCGGGCTTTTGCCACACTAATGAGACTTGGCACATGCTTTCTTCTTTCTCCATATACGTACACTTTAGCTCCTAAGGTTTTAATAGACACCCTCTTCTGTCCACAGGCTATCTTCGCGTCATTGGCACCAAGCCAATCCATCCCAATTATTACATCAAAAGACTTAATTCCAATGGGAAGAAGATTAAGTTGAAACTTCTTGCCATTGATATCAAGTTCATAATTTCGGTACATGTGCTGAACTTCCACAAACTTTCCATCCGCTACTTCCACTTCAAAAACTATGTCTAACAATTCTAACGGGACTCTCAATCGGGCTCCAAATCCATGGGACACGAACGAATACGTAGAACCGGAATTAAACAACACATATGCAGGTGTTGAGTTGATCAGTAGTATACCTGAGACGACATCGTGCGCCTCCTTTTCCTCTTCTCTGGTGATCTGGAAGGCTCGAGCCTTCGCCTTCTGGGGCTCCGTCTTCTTCTGAGCTGTGGACACCACGGTTTCTCCTCCCTTGTTTGGGCAGTTGAAACTATAGTGCCCAATCTGATGGCACGAAAAACACTCCACTTCACTAGCTTTCTTTGCCTTACAGTCCTTCATTTTGTGACCAAGTCCGCCACAATTAAAACAGGCGTTTGATCCCGCACGACATTCGCCACTATGTTCTCTTCCACACTTCTCACACTTCCTTACATTCCCCTGTCGAGTCTGACTCTAGCTTGTTTTCCCTTTCTTCTTTGAATTCCCGCTACTGCTCACTGTCTTTCTTTTGTCACTAAAACTGGGTCTTTCATCATTTCGACGTTTTCCAACATCTTCCACGTTGCGGGCAGCAATGATAGCCCCATCTAAAGTATCAGCTTTCTTCACTTCTAACTCATAATTCCATGGTAACCCTCGAACATATCGGTTAATTCGGGACCGCTCGCTGGGATAGGATTCTCCCACGAAAGGCAGCATGTCACAAAACCTCTTCGTATATTCGTCAATCGACGAGTCTCCTTTCTTTATCATCAGGAAATCTTCGTTCATCTTCTCTAGATCTCTCGTGGGACAGAATTTATCTTTAAGACACGAGACAAATTCCGCCCACGACCAACCATAAATAACGTCTTTCCACAAACTCTCGTATTTGGTATTCCACCACACTAAAGCATCATCTTTCAACTGCCGGGACGCATAGTTGACTTGGTATTCCTTACTACATTTACTAGCTTGCATCACCTGTTCGATTTCCCGGATCCATCTCATTGTCACCTTCGGCTCAAAACTGCCGTGGTATTCTGGCGGTTTACAAGCCATGAAAGACTTAAAGGAACAGCCCTTCTCCTTCCTTCTGTTTTCTCCGCTGGCTTCTTCCTCGGTCGTCTTTTTAGAGACTTCTTGTGAAGAATGGGCACTGGGTTCACCCATTCGGCTATCGATAATGTTATTCACATCTTGCTTCAGCTCATTTCGTAAATTATTGATCAGATACTGAATAGCTTCCATAGTGACAGGTTGTGGTGGTAGGTTTGGCTCAGCCCCATCATTTCGAATAACATGTCCGGGTCCACTTCCTCTTGAAGAAGTGTGACTGCCCTCATGTAACACCCCAATTTTTTTTAAATAATAAACCAAATTCAGTAAAATCATATTATATTTTATAAACATTCACAATTCAAGCTCATTAATTACTCCAAAAACATTTAATTTATAATATTTAAAATAACAGCATCAATGTGTACCCGTCATGCCCGACCGTCATTTCCACCAGTAAACCTGAAATAGTAATTTAATAGGGAAAGGTTAAGCACATAGCTTAGTGAGTTCCAACACCTACACAGCATGTCAGTTACGCATACCCAGCCCCCTATAAGGTAAAATACAACCATACATCATAGTAAAATAAACACATAATCCGCTCTTCCCAGTACATTGAATTATACTCTCCTACTCAGTATTTCGAGCCGCGCATACTCTGTTCGTCGAGTCATGCGTATCTGCTCAATAGACCATTCAACACTCAGAGCCGTGCATACTCTGTACGTCGAGTCATGCGTATCTGCTCAATAAATCAAACTACACCGCTCAGCACTCATAGCCGCGCATACTCTGTACGTCGAGCCATGCGTATCTGCTCAGTGCATCTTGCGGACATCTCTATATTGCTCAGTACGTCGAGCCCGTATTTTCTACACACTAGACCTAGACACGTCTAGTACTAACCACACACCATACCCCAACAATTACAACTATAAAAGGAAGGTATAATATTAATAAAATACACACCGCTACAACATCATACAAACACACATAACTATAATAAAGCACATATTACATCCACACAATGTAGTGAGAAACTCACCTGATATGTAGAAGTAGGTCGTACACACAAGCACATGATACTCAAGAACTCTCCTTCTTCCCCGAACCTACATTCCACATTGTACTGTTTAGAACGAATTAACGTTTACATTTATTACTTATAATTATATAAGTATACATGTATTTTCCCGATACCCGACACGTATCGTGTCCATACCCTCCCTTTACTTTATAAATATGCCACTGAGGTTATTAATTATCTTAATAAGCATATATAGGACCAAACACCCGCTACGAACTCTAAGCCGCAACCAAGACCAAAAACCACGAAATATTACTTGACAGCAAAACTGAATTTTAGACCCACGACAAGATTTGTAATATTAAACCAAGGAGGGATTGGTAATAAAATCCAATAAAAATCAAGGGTAGACTAGACCCAAGGACAAGGTCACAGGGCTTGACCTCAGGTCAAAATCATTCCCCAATAACAAATGAAAAATCCCCTAACTTGACTGATTATATCAGTCCACCCATTAGACCACCCTTCAAAGATATGACCAAAATACAAAACGAACAGGGGGTTAGGTTATGGTTTTTGGTGTGAATAAACTAGAAAAATAACCCAGACGTTTCCCATTGGTCTTGCCCCCAAAACATGTTTGTACATTTATTTATGAATTTTTAAAAGTGGAATTCACTGTATAGGACAGTCCTGAACCAACTGGTGAAGATTGCAACTTTCACCTAAGCTAGCAGACGAATCAGATCATAGTCTTCTGGATATAAAAACTAGACAGTTAAAACTTTCTACAAAGGTATGATTCACCCCAAATGGCCAAATACACGATTTTATATGAATTTATCAATGTGACCCAAAAACAGGAACTTTAGAATCACAGGAATTAACTACTAAGGTTATGATTTTCACCCACCTAACCCATCAAGACATCTATTAATACCTTTTAAGGTCTGAATGGGCTTCAAGGAACATTCAAAACTCAGAATTTATAGCACCACACCCCTCCCCAATACATAAGCATCGAGATCCATCCAAACACCCACCCAACATCACATATATTGGTGTGTGTTGCATAAAACTTGATTAAAACAAATAAAGTTAAACCACAAGAGATCACGATCATTTCCAGAACCAGATCAGATGTGGACCTTTGAATATAACTCACCCACTTGCACACACACACACACACATAACCCACGGTGGGATTGTGGTGGTGGTGCATCACGATTGTAGAATGGGAGGGACAAGGACAAAGCTTACCTCAAGGAAAATCCAACAACTCTTGACACGAGACCCTTGCTGTCTTCTTCTACCTTGATCCCACGCACAATACACCTTGCTCCCCCTCTCCTTCTCACTACAACACGTCAGCAGCAAAACCTCGAGATAGCAAAGCCGAGAGAGGAAAGAAAGGACAAGAAAGAAAAGAACACGGCTAGATGATATTAGGGTTGCAAGAGTCGTTTCTTTTTTTTTTAAACCAGCAGCATAACTTCAAGAATAGTCGTACAATAAGCCTAGGTTAATCAATGCAACTTTGGTTGCATGGCAAGTTTGGTCCTTCTACTTTGGCACACTAATTTTTAAAAACCTCAAATAGTTATTTCCATCAAAAGGAGTTTACTAAAATGACAATATACCCCCTCCTCAACATAATTTAATTTATAGGTTATTAATATGAATATTACTTTTATTTTAAATTATATTTATTTATATAATTTATGCACTAAGATAATTAATTCACGGAAAACAAAAACACATCGGAAAATGAGGTGTTACAACTCTCCCCCACTTACAAGAATTTCGTCCCCGAAATTCAACACCTAGACAATAGGTAACAACTTTACTTGTTTTATATGACATCACACCACTAATAATCAACAGCCTACATTAGTCTGTATATTAAAGTAATCAATAAACAACACCACTATATACACCTTGATTCCAAAAAGTCTCTTCAATATCCCGTTATCACCGGAGTCAAGCAGCGAATTTTGAAAATTAAATGGCACTCAGGGTAGTGAAGAATCGCACCTACTGTAGTTGGTTTGAATTTCGGCAATAAAACATGGGTTGTCCTTTCAGTTCCAGCTGCAAGATGCTATATATATACAGATATGTAGTATCATCCATATCCACAATCTTTCAATCTCATCCTCTCTTACCACTAGTTTATTTGTAAACGAACTCATTTTAAAAGTTGAGTTATGGAAAACGGATCTTCAATGAACAATCTGTCGAACCCTGGACCTGGTTTCTCACAAGGAGAGAGTTCTTCAAATCAGACGTCTTTACTGGAGTTCGGGTGACTTTAACATTCTAGACATCCATTATTTATTTTTCATTTATCTTTCTAATGTTTTGATTGGTTCTGTATTATGGTACAGACTTCCAGATATACCATCATTGGAGCAACTTCAAAGTGAGTTGGAAATGTTTCCCCAGATGAGTATTAATCAGGAAGATCTAGTACCCTCATCTTTAGATTTTGCACTTGATCAGACTCCATACCTCCTTCCAGGTTAAATTCTTTTGAATGATTGCTTTTATGAGTATTTAATTTAATTTTATCATATGACATTTGTTATTTTATAGATCCATTTGTAGATGGTCTATCGGATTACAATCCATTCATCGACGTACCCTCAACGAGTAGTGAGATCATCCCCATGAATCAAGGATTCACGACTGACATTCTGAATGAAAGTCAATTACAAACAACTCACAACATCAATATTGAAATGAATCCCGAGTTTGGGGGTGGTTTTCAATACCAAGATCACCTTCAGTTGATTCAAAGAAATTTAGAAGGATTTCAGAATCTTGGGTTCTTGGTTGAAAACCAGCAATTACTACCGATAGAAGCCACTGATTTTGATGAATCAATGTTCATCTTTAGATCAGAAAATCAGGATCATGTTCAAATGATCCATAATGATAACGATACAACTGGATTCAAACGTTCGAGTTCAGAAAACATAACAGGTGGTAGTGGAAGCAGTTCCAGACATGGATTAAGTAGAGAAATTATAGCTGAACATTTTAATAAGCCAATTAAACAAGCTGCAAATGATCTTAACATGGGGACAACACAGTTGAAGATACGCTGTAGAGATTTAGGTATCGAACGTTGGCCCCAACGAATACTTAAGAGTCTGCAAACTCTTATTGATCGTGCTGAGGTAAAGAATTACATTTTTGTTTTTAATTCCCTTATATCATAAGCTTGCAATTACTAAAGTTATTTGTGCCACAGGAAATTGGTAACGAGTTTAGTGAGGCAACAGAATTGTCGAGAGATTTAATACCCAACCTAAAAAGGGAGAAAGAAGCGATAATTGAAGGGTCACAATCGGATCTAACAGACGGCACAAAGAAGCTGAGACAGGCTGCTCACAAGGTTGCATTTAAGAAAAGAAAAATTCAGGAAATGGAGAAAGCTTATCAGGAACTCATACACAGCAGCAGTCTCTGCTATCTGATACTGGTATGAGTAGTATGAACCCTGATTTACTCGTGTCTACGAGTGAAGAGAATTTTGGAGGCTTTGTAGGTGACTTAGCCTGGTTTCTTCCTTCTTATAGCTACCCCCAACTGGTTCCAAATTGGAACCCATCCTCATCACTGCCCCACTTACACACGCCCCAAATGGGTCAATATTTAGCCCCTAATTATGGGGTTACGGGTTCCAACCCTATCGAGACTTCATACCTTGAAACTCCTCCTTCAACAACAGAAAGCATACCCATCCCAAATCCTCAAGAAGGTACTACTCAACCTAATGATGACAAAGAGTGGAGTGTAGAAGATCTTTTCTCGCTTCTTTCTGATTCTCCAGTTTAGGTTAGTAGTTCTGTAAACTTTTCTTAATGTGTTAACATAAAGTTACAGTAATGGATCATATGTATCGACGTGTTACTACTTTTATTCATTATTATTATTATTATTATTATTATTATTTTAACTACCCACACCCTCAGCTAATTGGATTCCTCATGACCAACTCCCGATTCGAACGCGGATCCTGTGCTTTCAGTAGTTGGAGCTCTACTACTACCTTCCACACCTATCCTCGTCCGTTCCAAGACTTGTCCAGAAGTCCCCAATTCACTTCTCACTAATAATTTTAACTCATACCCCAAGTTGTTTCACGAACATAGTTGTATACAATTATCAAATAAGAAAGTCTTTCAAATAAAAGGAATTACCTTACGGATACAACCAAACAAGGAACGTGCAATAAGGCAAACTCAAACATTCTAGGACTATTTAGTCCCTACTGCCTACACTTTAATGACATTCCTTAAACAACCTATCAACTCTAGCATTCATTTACAATAGCAAGCAACAAATAACTGTACACCAATACGTAGTTTTCTAGTAGGCAATCTAGCATACATATACCATATATCACAGAAAACATCAACAAAGACTAAGAACTTAAACATTTTCCCCACTGACGTCGGCTGGCGGTACACACTGCATCTTCTCTACAACGTTCATTTAACCCCTAACTTGAAAAACAACTTTTAATTTCTTGTAAAAATATCTTTAAAGAAAATTGTTGAGTCTAAAGCTTGAGATCAAAACCCACCAAGTGAGTCTGATTCACTCAAACTATTGCTCTGATACCAACTTGTAACACCCCAATTTTTTTTTAAATAATAAACCAAATTCAGTAAAATCATATTATATTTTATAAACATTCACAATTCAAGCTCATTAATTACTCCAAAAACATTTAATTTCTAATATTTAAAATAACAGCATCAATGTGTACCCGTCATGCCCGACCGTCATTTCCACCGGTAAACCTGAAATAGTAATTTAATAGGGAAAGGTTAAGCACATAGCTTAGTGAGTTCCAACACCTACACAGCATGTCAGTTACGCATACCCAGCCCCCTATAAGGTAAAATACAACCATACATCACAGTAAAATAAACACATAATCCGCTCTTCCCAGTACATTGAGTTATACTCTCCTACTCAGTATTTCGAGCCGCGCATACTCTGTTCGTCGAGTCATGCGTATCTGCTCAATAGACCATTTAACACTCAGAGCCGCGCATACTCTATACGTCGAGTCATGCGTATCTGCTCAATAAATCAAACTACACCGCTCAGCACTCATAGCCGCGCATACTCTGTACATCGAGCCATGCGTATCTGCTCAGTGCATCTTGCGGAAATCTCTATATTGCTCAGTACGTCGAGCCCGTATTTTCTACACACTAGACCTAGACACTTCTAGTACTAACCACACACCATACCCCAACAATTACAACTATAAAAGGAATGTATAATATTAATAAAATACACACCGCTACAACATCATACAAACACACATAACTATAATAAAGCACATATTACATCCACACAATGTAGTGAGAAACTCACCTGATATGTAGAAGTAGGTCGTACACACAAGCACATGATACTCAAGAACTCTCCTTCTTCCCCGAACCTACATTCCACATGGTACTGTTTAGAACGAATTAACGTTTACATTTATTACTTATAATTATATAAGTATACATGTATTTTCCCGATACCCGACACGTATCGTGTCCATACCCTCCCTTTACTTTATAAATATGCCACTGAGGTTATTAATTATCTTAATAAGCATATATAGGACCAAACACCCGCTACGAACTCTAAGCCGCAACCAAGACCAAAAACCTCGAAATATTACTTGACAGCAAAACTGAATTTTAGACCCACGACAAGATTTGTAATATTAAACCAAGGAGGGATTGGAAATAAAATCCAATAAAAATCAAGGGTAGACTAGACCCAAGGACAAGGCCACAGGGCTGGACCTCAGGTCAAAATCATTCTCCAATAACAAATGAAAAATCCCCTAACTTGACTGATTATATCAGTCCACCCATTAGACCACCCTTCAAAGATATGACCAAAATACAAAACGAACAGGGGGTTAGGTTATGGTTTTTGGTTTGAATAAACTAGAAAAATAACCCAGACGTTTCCCATTGGTCTTGCCCCCAAAACATGTTTGTACATTTATTTATGAATTTTTAAAAGCGGAATTCATTGTATAGGACAGTCCTGGACCAACTGGTGAAGATTGCAACTTTCACCTAAGCTAGCAGACGAATCAGATCATAGTCTTCTGGATATAAAAACTAGACAGTTAAAACTTTCTATAAAGGTATGATTCACCCCAAATGGCCAAATACACGATTTTATATGAATTTATCAATGTGACCCAAAAACAGGAACTTTAGAATCACAGGAATTAACTACTAAGGTTATGATTTTCACCCACCTAACCCATCAAGACATCTATTAATACCTTTTAAGGTCTGAATGGGCTTCAAGGAACATTCAAAACTCAGAATTTATAGCACCACACCCCTCCCCAATACATAAGCATCGAGATCCATCCAAACACCCACCCAACATCACATATATTGGTGTGTGTTGCATAAAACTTGATTAGAACAAATAAAGTTAAACCACAAGAGATCACGATCATTTCCAGAACCAGATCAGATGTGGACCTTTGAATATAACTCACCCACTTGCACACACACACACACACACACATAACCCACGGTGGGATTGTGGTGGTGGTGCATCACGATTGTAGAATGGGAGGGACAAGGACAAAGCTTACCTCAAGGAAAATCCAACAACTCTTGACACGAGACCCTTGCTGTCTTCTTCTACCTTGATCCCACGCACAATACACCTTGCTCCCCCTCTCCTTCTCACTACAACACGGCAGCAACAAAACCTCGAGATAGCGAAGCCGAGAGAGGAAAGAAAGGACAAGAAAGAAAAGAACACGGCTAGATGATATTAGGGTTGCAAGAGTCGTTTCTTTTTTTTTTTAAACCAGCAACACAACTTGGCTGCATAACTTCAAGAATAGTCGTACAATAAGCCTAGGTTAATCAATGCAACTTTGGTTGCATGGCAAGTTTGGTCCTTCTACTTTGGCACACTAATTTTTAAAAACCTCAAATAGTTATTTCCATCAAAAGGAGTTTACTAAAATGACAATATACCCCCTCCTCAACATAATTTAATTTATAGGTTATTAATATGAATATTACTTTTATTTTAAATTATATTTATTTATATAATTTATGCACTAAGATAATTAATTCACGGAAAACAAAAACGCATCGGAAAACGAGGTGTTACAGCTCACCCCTGTCGGCTGATGGTGCCTGTCTTCCTCCTTCCATGACTATATAGATAAACAAAATTTTCTGTTTAGTACACGTTTCTATATAGTATTTCGTAAGCGGTAGAATGTTATCTCACTATCTTGGCTGCACTTTATAACAGTCATACTCACTCTATAACTTCTATAAGTCTAAGTGTACCTCTATATCACTAAGGCACCTTACTACTACTCTTGCTAGTTTAAGCCTAGGATGGTATTCCAACCTAATTCGCTTAAACTATGGCTCTGATACCAAAACTGTAACACCCCTTTTCTCAAACCATATTTAAATACAGTTTACATTACAAAAATATTCTACAACTCGTGACTATGAAGTAGTCACTTAATTTTTTTTTACAAACTTTATTCTGAAGGGGTATTACAGACTCAATACAGAAAACCATAATTTAAACTTACAGTATATACACTGGTCCCAACTTCACCTTCTGCTCCTTTCACCTAAGTACATAGCATTTAAAAACAATAAACGTGAGACATAAAGCCTCGTGAGTAATATGGGTTTAGACCCAAAACTTTTCTGTTCAAAACTTGAAATATTACAAGTAAACTGCTTTAAACTGATTTATGTAATAAATCTCAAAATTTTCATTTCTTCTTTACTTTCAAACTCTAAAAATACTTTCTTACTTAAAACTACTTTCTTTTTCAAAAACTACTATCTTTCTCAAAACTGCTTTCTTTCTCATTTTCTGGTGACCAACTGAAACTCATGAATTAGTTTAATTTAATTCATTCTACTAGCTCCCCTCGCGGGACAGAACAGATCCACCCGCTAGGTTATGCTCTTTCTGACTCCTCTTTGTGACTTGGAATGGATTCAAGCACAAGGGTATGCTAAGCTAGACAACTACTTCGCGACGGGAGGTACCATCCCAGTAGTGTCTTCTGATCTCCCGATTATGTGGGTGATCCTAGTCCGGACAACTGACTCTTATTACTTTCTTTGCTTTAGTTCTTATCTCATTACTCTTTTCATTTCATCTCAAATTGGTCAAATGGGACACAATTTAAAATAAACTCAAGCTCACAAACTTTTAAACTCATAATCAAAAATACTTTCAAAACTAGCTTCTATATCTCTAGCTCTTATATAGAGCTTCTTTCAAAACTTTTCAAACTTTACTTCTTTAAAAACTGAACTTCTTTAAAATCTCTTTTAAACATTTAGCTCTTAGAGCTACTTTTAAAACTGTTTCCAAACTTTAATATCTAAAAATATTTGGAAATCTCTTTTCTGAAAATATCATTTTGCTATGTACTAGAAAATCCTCATAAAACTCACCTTGGTGTAACTATGGGTCACTAAGCTTCTCGTACACCCTTCCCTTTTCCGTGCTCAATAATGTTCGAAGCACCACCTATACAAGTAGCATATATATTTAATAAATGTATACTACAACTGACTCTACAGTTCTAAGGCCTCATATAATACAACTTCAGGTCATAACAAATGTATAACCTTTAATACTCATTTTATAATTTTTCTCCGAAATACGTGTATTTTGCTACAGTACCCCAAGGGGTCGTATTTCAGTTTCGACACTTTTCCATGAAGTCTTAGGCCATATTAGACTTGTGTTTCAAATTTGGAGTTAATTGGACAAGTCTAGCTCAAATTCCAAAAATCAAGTTTTGATATAAACTTGAAGTTTGGTCACTGCCGCTACAGTGATTTTTCCGCAAGGTCGGATTATGAATTTGACAATTTTCCATACGTTTTCATACGATTTTAAGGCTATGGTATGAGTTATAGACCAAACGGATAAGCCTAACATCGAGTTCAAGTCTTAAAAATTGGACAGAACCGAGCAGCATTTCTGCCGCTAGGTCGCGTCGCGACCAGGGTGGTCGTCGCGTCGCGATCACTGAGTACAATGCTATTCTTGGCGATTTTTTCAAACTGCAGTTTCACTATTCACCCCATTAAGCTCTTAATACTTAACTTAATTGGTTTAGGGTCATTCTTAGGCCCTAAATACCAACTTATATTTAATTTTGATCCACAAAAACATCAAATCTTCTTTAAAATCTTAAAAGTTTTTCCGAAAATACAATTTTTCACCAAAAATCGTTTTGTTGGATTTTCAAGCTTGAAACTGATTTCTTACTTCTTTTATGTCATGTTTGACTTAACAAGACCATAAGAATAATTTAAAATCAGTTTCATCTCTTTTACCTATTTCTAGGGTTCTTGAGATAAAGACCCATTTCACAATTGTTGCACCAAAACTTCATTTTCATCAAATTGGCAACCTCTACATGTTTATTTCATCATTTCTAACATATTAGGTTCATCAAAACCACCTGAACATTCAAACCCGTGACTTAGGGTTCTTGAGCAAAAATTACCATTTTTCTTAATTTTCACATATTCCATGACTAGAACATGCTTAAATGGTGATTTTGAGCAAGATGATTCCATTAAGTCCATAAATTCTGGAAAATCAGAAGTTGAGAATCAACTCCCGTTCAAGACCTGGAGCTTAGAACAAGAAAATCTTACCCTTCAAGGCTTGGAATCACCAATTCCAAGTGTTCCTTTGATTCCTTTGCTGAATTTTCCCAAACCTCTTCTCCTCCCGTGCTCTCCCTCTCGTTCTCTCTAGCTCTCTCTGGACTCTTCTACTGATTTCTGGAAAAAGGAGAGTAATAACTCTCTTATTTATATTTTTAATTTTATAAAATATTTACACTTTAACCCATAACCTTCTAACTTCTTTACAAAAGTGGTCCTAAGACCCAAAATCTTGCAACAATGTTCCATTAACTTCTAACTTAACATTTTCTTGACATTTTGGTCATTTCCATGTCAAATGACCATTTCGCCCTTTTTGGTCAAATTTTACTATTCACGCGGTAAAACTCCAAATTTCACATAAACTTTTATTTCTTATAATATTATTCCACAAATACATATTATTTTACATAATGGTCTTATAATGTGTCAAAATACCATTTTACCCTTTTTGAAACTTTTTCGCGGGTTCTTACACTAGGCATTTCCATTACCTAACTTATTTTTACTTGTACTCAAGTTGATGATTAAGGATGACTTAAGTAGAGATCAGGATTTTAGAAGGCCACAAATTGTGTGGTTTCATTTGAACTATGTGATGATATACAGATTGTAACCACATCGCTCTTTTACAAATTAAGTTGTTTTGAAAGTGGGACCATATGATGGATGGAACTTGAACTCTGAAATGATTTTTAAATGAAGCCCAATGGATTTTAAGAAGGTGTTTAAATCCCAATTCAACCACATTGAGATGTTTTGGACCAAAAATTCCGCATGTGGTGATTTATACATTTGATAAAAACTTATGGGCTTAAAAATATTTTTACAATTTCCCTTCACTAGAGGTGTTACAATTTCCTATCAGAGCATGAGTTTAAGTGAACTAGGTACTAGGAGTAGTGCTTAGCGAAGGGTGTTATAATTTCCACCTTGTTTTGCCCATAACTTCCTTGTTCGGTTTTCTTTTTGGCTTATTCTTTTTGCTAAATGTTCGTTAAAATGTTTATTTTCATTTGAAACACTAGTATAGTCATTTTGGTGAGGTGACAAAGTTTAGTTTCATAAAAAATAAAAAAGGGTACATAATGAATCCAAATTTAACTATTAGACATGGTGCTTGTGTTTGGTTTAACATGGACAAGTCTTAGGGGTTGAAATTGGTCATTTTAATAATGAACATCAGACATGTCTCTTGTCATATCGGTTTCACAAGATATTCATGTGTTACTTAAACTAGGTTTATGCTCATATTTATGAGACTGTAGCGAAATATCTGAACATATTCAAACAAAAGTCAGTAAAACAAAGTTGTAGTATTACTTACAACATTTCCAAGGATATAAAGTTCGTAGAATTTGGACGTCGTATATGAAAATTATGTCAATTACAAAAACGAAGAAAATAATTTCTTTGTGAAAAAATCACTGAAATTGAGGGTTTTTTTCAGAAAAAAGAAAAGAAATTAGGGTTTTTTCTGAAAAAAAAATATGTTTAACCTGTAAAACTCGGTAAAGGGGCTAAATTAAATTTTTTTCCAAAATTTAGGTCTTTTTTGAAAAAAAATAAAGTTTTAGGTTTAAACTGAAAAAAGTTGAAAATATAATGTTTTTTATGAAATAAACCCTTTTATATATCCTATAAAGCTTTACATTTTCCATCTATGTGAGACAACTCATTTTCATTTACTTTTAGTATATGTTTATCCTCATAAACATCTCACTTTGAGAATCACCAAACGCTATCACATTGGTATATACTCATATTTAGACATGTGATATATCACTTTGAGAATCCAACTTTGTTAAAATTATAAAATGGATCATATATATCCGATTATAGAAATGGATCATGAACATCCATATTTACAAGTGTCTAAATTCAACAATATATGTATATTTTCTAATCAAGGAAAAAAATGTTCTTATGATAGAAATTACATTAGGTGTATGCACAATACATGACTCGATAATCAAAAACCTAGTACAATAGAACATTATAACAATGATATTAACCGAGATGTTTTAGAAAGTTCTTATGAGTAGATGTGAATCATCTAAGAAAAACTCATACCATTATCATCTTAATAAGGTTTCAAATAAGTCATTTAAAAAATGGGCAAATTTCATAAAAAACACTAACTTTTCAAAAAATTTCGATTCTGACACTGTGTTATTTTTTTTCCAATTAAGTCACTAAGTTTTCAATTTTTTCAATTAAGTCACTATGTTTTCAATTTGGTTTCAAATTTGACCATTTGACCGGTCAACCTGGTAGTCAGCTGACGTGGCATGATGACGTGTCAGTCTTTGATGATACGACGCTGACGTGGCATGCTGACATGGCACCCGAGTGTCAAAATTGAAACAAAATTGAAAACATAGTGACTTAATTGGAAAAAATTGAAAACTTAGTGTTTTAATTGAAAAAAAATAACACAGTGTCAAAATCAATTTTTTTTTTGAAAAGTTAGTGTATTTTTTGGAAATTTTCCTACATTTTTTAAAATGATAAATTTGTCTTTTTACGTTTTTAGAACGTATAAATATATTTTTTTACAAGTATAAATACGTATTTTTATATTTTTAGAAACATAGATACATTGTCATAAGTATTTATAAATGTATATTTTTATGCTTTTAAAAATATAAATACATTTTTCTTCATATAAACATGTATATATATCAATAAAATACGTATTATAAAACGAGTTTAAAACTCTTTCTTGACATTTTTCCATTATAAACATGATTTTGATTGATACGATATGTGATTATATGCAAAACAAACGTATTTTATATTTCTAAAAACGTAAAAATAAGTATTTATTCGTTAATTTATGTTTGTTCTTTTATGTTGGTTTAAGTTTGTTTTCACTATTTTTCCACCATAAACATACTTTTGATTGATGCGATACGTGATTATATGCAAAACAAAACGTATTTTATATTTCTAAAAACATAAAAATAAGTAGTTGTTCGTTAATTTATATTTGTTTGTTTATGTTTGTTCGTTTATGTTGGTTTAAGTTCGTTTTCATTGTTTTATCACTATAAACATGCTTTTAATTGATACGATACGTGATTATATGTAAAAAAACGTATTTTATATTTCTAAAAACATAAAAATAAGTATTTGTTCGTTAATTTATGTTTGTTTGTTGATATTTGTTCCGTTATGTTGGTTTAAGTTCGGCCGTGTATTTTTTTCATTTACAAGTATAAATACATATTTTTATGTTGGTTTACGTTCGTTCGGTTAGAAGTATAATACATTTTAGTTGTATAAATATGTTTTTACGTCTTTAGAAGTATAAATACATATTTTTATGTTTTTAGAAATATAAATATATTTCAATTTTTTCCAATTAAGTCACTATGTTTTCAATTTTGTTTCAATTTTGACACTCAGATGCCACGTCAGCATGCCACGTCATCGTCGCATCATCAAAAACTGACATGTCATCATGCCACGTCAGCTGACTACCGGGTTGACCGGTCAAATGGTCAAAATTGAAACCAAATTGAAAACATAGTGACTTAATTGAAAAAAATTGAAAACTTAGTGACTTAATTGAAAAAAAAAAATAACACAGTGTCAAAATCTAAATTTTTTGAAAAATTAATATCTTTTATGAAATTTACCCTTAAAAAATCTAAAAAAGTCTAGATTGAATATAGACACAAAGTGAAAACCATTTGAAGAAGTTTTAAAGATTTTTTCACTTTCCAAAACTTATGTGTTGTCATACAAAACCTACAATCAAACGGGTTGAAAGAGAAGTGATTTGTACACAACATTTTATCTATGCATAACAATTTTAGAATAATTATAAAATATAAAAAATATTGAATTATTGTGTGTGAATAAAAATTGTATTATACAACTCACTTCCCGGATTGAAAACCATAACACATGTATTTAAATATCTTAAAATTTGTTTAAACCTTTTTTCAAGTCGACTCAAACTTGGCCCTACTCATCTCAAATTTTCTTGATTAATCTATTTTAATAATCGTAAAATCACCTTTGAATACAAGTGTCAATTTTATAGAAAAGAAATATTGTTGGTGCGTGTGCATTTCTATCCAGAAAAACAAGTGAATATTGGCACGATTTTTCCACCGGCCAAAAAAAAAACAAAATATCCTAACTACCCCCCGTTATCTCCTTTATGTATTTATCTAACTCATTCAGTCACACACCCAATCAAATCTCACAAAATGGATCCTCGCTACCACCACAATGCCCCCGGCCACCACCAGCCACCATCGCCACCTAGAGTCCACCATGCTCCCGCCCACCATCAACCACCTCCGCAACCTGCAGTCCACCATGCTCCCACTCACCACCAACCACCACCGCAGCCTGCAGTCCACCATGCTCCCACCCACCATCAACCTCCACCGCAACCTGCAGTCCACCATGCTCCCACCCACCACCAAGCATCACCACCACCACCTGCAGTTTCACACCATGCCCCCGTCCACCACCAACCATCACCACCACCACCGCAAGTCGCCGCTGTAGTCCACCATGTCTCTCACCAGACCACCCACCATACCCCCAAGTACACCGACAATAAACCCACCGTTAGGTTTTACTGCAAGGCTAAGACCGATTACTCAGTCACCATCCGGAATGGCACTGTCGTTCTCGCACCCACCAACCCCTCCGATCATCACCAGGTACCCTTCAATTCTTCCGTTGCAGATCATCGTCAACCCTGCTTCAATTTGGTTGACCTTTTACTTTTTAACAGCATTGGATAAAAGAAGAGAAACTTGGCACGAGAGTCAAGGACAAAGAGGGCTTTCCCTCATTTGCTCTGGTCAATAAAGCTACCGGACAGGCTCTGAAGCACGCTAGCGGTGCTAGTAAACCAGTATGTCGTCCTGTTCAATCATTAAACGTTTAAATGTTAATCTGAACTTCAATTTGCTTCAATTAGCGATGAATACCCACATATTTGGAAATACATAGGATGAAAGGATGCGTATAGAGATCTGTTGGTCAATCACGCTATTGATTACAGATCTAGCATCTGTGGAAACTGGAATGTTTGATCGATCTTATTCCTTTTGTGAAATTTCTTCAGATCATTGTTGTAAATTGCTTCTACAGGTCCAGCTGACGGAATACAACCCAGATAAGCTTGACGAATCTGTTCTTTGGACCCAGAGCAAGGATTTGGGCAACGGTTTTCACGCAGTAAGAATGGTGAACAACATTAAGCTTAACATAGATGCATCTAAAGGTGAGGTTGGTATTCATGACGGCAGCAAAATTCTTCTCTGGGAGTGGACTAAAGGTGATAACCAGTGGTGGAAGACCGCCCCTTTCTGTAAGTTTCCTAAACACAAACTGTAGTCTGTAGCAGATAAGAACAAATGGCTAATAAGTAATTAAGCAGGTGGAAGAATCAAAGCGGTGATCTTATTATTGTCACTCTGTTTTGCAGGATCTATGGTCGTGTGGAGTTCCCATTACTAGAAACTTGGTGTGGTTTAATGATTGACCTTTCAAGTTCTTTGATCATGGTAATGGTGAAGGTGATGTTAATATGTATGATTGAATGACGTTGTGTTTAAGTAGTATGATTATGTATTTGAGTAGCATGACAATTGAGTCGTTTCAAGGCTCAATACCACGAGTAGTATGTGTTGACACATAACTAATGTATGAGTGAGAATAAATTTTATTTGTGTATTTGCCTCAGAAAAACGAACGCAGCAAAATGAGAGCGGTTCTCTAATCAGATCCAATATCTTTACTTTACACAAAAACCTCACTACGAACTTTTGGATTACAACACCCCCCGTAAACATTAACATGTCGATTAATGTGTATAAATAACAAGAACTAATCCTATTACCCGCCACAAAGAAAGATACACAATGAAAGAAATCATAATAACAATAACAACATGGTTTTTTACATTTTCAGTCTCCCCCTTTAGCAACAGCACATAACAACCCCTCAACTTACTGAAATAACAAACATATTAAGTTAGATAAGATCTTACCAAAAAAGCAACAACCCTTGATATACAAGTTTTGCATGTTTACAATGTGTACAATATGAACGTCTATTTTGATATGTTTTGTTCTTTCATGTCAAACATGGGATAAGACACGATTCTCTACTTCAATAGGAGATCTAGATATAGTGTAGTGTTTCTCACTCTTCCAAGAAATATGAGAATCACCAAGGAACACGCAATAACCAGTTATAGAACTATGAATTGAAATACACCTTCATCAATCTGCATCTACACAAGCGGATAAATTCAAAGAAATACTTTTAGATCTAAAATACCTTTTGCTAGCCAAGACATTAAGTAAAGAAAAACTCTAATAGCAATTTTTAAGTGAGATTTTCAAGGACAATGCATGAACTGACTTAGTATTTATACAACAAAAGAAATTTTGGGACGAGGATTGGTTAAATAATCAATTTACCAACTAAATTTTGATATTCAATTATGTTGCTTAAAATAGAATCATCATAACCCTCTCTTTAATTATTAACAACAACATTTAAATTTAAAGGTGCGGTTACATGTTTAGATGATCAAAGACCAAACTCAAACAACAACTTCAAATAATACTTTTTGTGTGACAAACATAAACCATCTATAGTATCAACAATTTCTATACCAAAAAAGCTCTTCAAGAACCAAATCGTTTTATAATAATTTTTAACATAAAAAACAGTTTCACATTGTTTATTTCTTTTTCATTGTCTCCTGTCAAAACAATATCATCAACATAAACACGTAAAAAAAACAACACTACCCTTTTAATGGTATAAAGCTAAAAAAACGTGTTTAGTTTGTACAAAACCAAATTCCAATAAAGAATATGTAAGTTCCTAATTCCATTTATGAGGGGCTTGTTTTAATCCATATAACAACTTGACTAGTTCATAAATTTGTTTATCATTTTTACCGTAAAGTACCCTTGAAGAACAGACATAAAAACTTCTTCGACAATAGAACCATACAAAAAAAGAGTTATTAATACCATGTTGATAAAGTTTCTAGTTCATATTGATAGTCATACTAATAACACACCTAATACTAACAAACTTTGCAAAAGGAAAGAAGGTCTCATCAAAATCGAGACCCTCCCTTTGACTATACCCCTTAGCTGTTGGATTAGGTGTCTAAGCCATGACTTTATATTTATATTTATCTTGTTAATTGAAGCAAAGTCCATTTGGGTTGCCCTCATAGCTGGAGGTTAGGATAGAGTTCAGTAGAGTAAAATGTTGATTTATTAATTGTGTAATAAATCAATAGAATTAATTAAATGGTTTATTAATATATTTAAGTGTTAATATATTAATTAGAAACTATAATAATTAATTAAGATTTAATCTAGAATTAATTGGAATTAATTCAGTGATTAAATTAATTAAAAGTGCAGGGACTGGTTTGTATTTATTCAATAGTTGAATCACTGACAAACCAGAAGCCAGGGGCTAGATTTGGCGCCACCTTGGAGGGTTCTTCCAAGGGTGGTGAAAACTCTAATTAGGGTTTAGAAAGTCTGGTCCAAGTGGTCAACAGGCTTGCCCACTAAGGAGGCTCCTTAGGGTTTCAGCTGTAACCCTAGAGGCTATAAAAGGAGACTCCTGGCACTCCATTTTCTGCGCCACTTTTGAACAAGATTACTCTACTGGACTGTCTTCTCCATTGCTTTGGGTGTGACTTGCATTTGAGGCAGGACACTTGTGCTGCTAGCTTCTAGAACAAGATTCAAATGTTGGTAATTCTTGTCTTAAACTTTAGAAATTATTGTTGGCCTTTAGTGTTAGTTTATTATCTTCATAGAAGAAAACATAGATCTTTCTAGGGTTGCATGTGAACCATAGGAATTTTTGTGTTCATTGTTTGCTAGAAAACCCTTTAGTGGTATCAGACCTTAGACTGTTTTCTTGTGAAATTGATATAAACTGCTTGTTTGATCAAAGGGTTTTCAAAAATAAACCCTTGGGAGGCCTAATTTTCGTCCATGGTGGCTAGGGTTTCAAAACCCTAGCCTCCCCTGCCTTATCTGCGAATTACATGCTGCCTAGAATACTTGATTGTTATTTTTGGTAACTAGATCTTTTGAATAACTTGAACATTTATTTCTTGCATGTTAATTTCGAGATTTTGGCTAGGGTTTCCTAACCCTAGCCGCCACCCTTGGTCCCCCCTTGATTTGCTTGCCTTTTATAAGTAAGTTGTTATTTATGGTAATTATTGGATAATTAAATAACTGGAACCCCTATTCTTTGCATGCTGATTTCGTGACCTAGGGATAAGGGTTAGGAAATTAATTTGATTAATTTTTGTGATTCCCTTATTAGATTTAATTAGTTTAATTAAATTGTTTAATTAAAAGACCAATTAAATCACTTAAAGAATTAATTAAATTTTCGAAAAATAGAAATAAATTTGCGAAAATTCTTAGAAAATTAATTCTAAAACATTTTAATAAGATTAAAATATATCTTGTATATTTATGATTAAAAGTTAGTTATTTATACATAAGAAAATTGGTTAGTCTTACCGCAAGTAGGCCTCATTCACAAAACTGTCCTCTAAAGAGGGTATAAGGCGACTGACTATAAAATGTTAGTCTAATGGGTATCTACTCTTACCCACCGCTCTCCTGGTCAGTCGAGTGTCGTTAGCCGAACGGGTTTGATAGAACCGCTAAGCCTCTTAAAAGTATAATGCTATAATTGAAAGTACCAGAACTTTGAACAAAACCCAATCTAGTTACTTTAGGATAAAAATGTGAATTGGTGCTAATCCATGGAATTGCACATTGAACTTTGTGGAACGTTGGTGGAGCGTGTGTGGTTTACCGGCACGCCAACTGGGGTCCGCAAAGAGTTGCAATGGGTTTCTCGATTTTGTCATTGTTAACGGAGCGTGTGTGGTTAATCGGCACGTTAATTAGAGATGGCAATCGACTTCGAGTGTACCAAGCTAATTTGCATGGTTATTCACACCCGGTTTGTAATCCTCGGCATCCAGTCACAAACAGTGGGGCACATCCGAGACTAAACATGCCATTGAATAGTTCAATATGTCTCAACAGATCTAGGAATTTCATAAGATGAAATTGATAAGTGTATTATCTACCTTAATGACCATTATGTTGTGATTACGGCATCCCTCTTCACATCATAGTTGGGGTATTTTGGGTCCTAACCTTAATAAATAATAAATTTGGTAATTATTTAAAAGGATAAATTAAACTAAAAAAATTCTGTTTATTGTAGATGTCTGAATCAAGTGTCTATTCTCCCCCCTCTCATCCTTCACCCATTTCTGAGAGCTTCAGAATGCACCTGCTACATATGGTAAGGCTGACTGGCCTTAACTATATGGTATGGCTTCATAAATAGAGAATAGTTCTCTGTTTTGCTGGCAAGCCATATCTGACTGAGTGTCCGCTACCCAAAACATGACATCACACAGTAGCCTGTGATGAGCATGACTCCTTGATTGTCAAGTCAAGGAAAGTTTGTTGCCTAATACTATTGATCATTGACCCCGAGTTCCGCAGGAATTTAGAATTCCTAGGGTCAGATAAGTTAACACAGCTAGTTGTGGAAAAGTTCCATGAATTGGTTGAGAAAGGACGAGCTAAGATCTTTAAAGAGTTTAAAGTGTGCAGGAAGTAACACCAGTTCACATGTTCTCAAGACTGAGAGACACATAGGTGAACTATATAAATTTGGTCCCCTTTTGATCGGGAGTTAAAGCATTAGCTCGACTCGCTGATCCGTTCATTCTGATGTACATGAAAGGAAACCAGATAAGACAATCGTGGATGTGTATTTAATGTTGACTCTGTATGAGTCGTTCATAGAGAAGCATAGTTCCATTGATTCAGCTGCTTCAGGATTGAGTCCAGTAATAGGACACATCAAGAAATGATCCAGATCATCTGGACCGGTTCCTCGATGTTTCAAATTGGGAATCCACAGGGTGGGACACAGTCACAGAAAGATTGGAAAATGCTCCGAAGCCGAACAGTTTGGCAACTCGGGAATATCTTAAAACTCAGAACCCCTGATTCTTAATTCCTTGATACAAGATGTGTTTCTCACATTTGCTCTGTATGCATGGACTCTGTAGGATGTGGGATGTTGTTGCATAGTAGCATATTCAGATTGGATCTGAAGCTCATGCAGTTTTAGAGTTTAGTTAGATGTTGAAATAATGTTATTAACTTATTAGATGCGTATGACATTGTCTATCATATTATACATTGTTCAAGGATTTTATTTTAATAAAATTGTCAATTTTCTTTTAACACACGTTGTTTGAAATTATCCTTGAAATGTTGTATGATTGTGTTGAATGCATGATTAGTAATAACTTGAATATTGATACATCCAAAGTGTTTGGATTTTAGGAATTGTGCTCCTTATGATTGTTAAAGTGAATATTATAAGAATCAATTCAACTAAAGGTCCAGTTGGACAGGACTTTGGAATCATTTGACTTGGAGTCACATGATGAATTGAGTTCTTAATGTGTTAAGAAATGAATCAACCAAAGATCCAGTTGGACAGGACTTTGGAATCATTTGACTTAGAGTCAGATGATGATTAAGTTCTTTATAAAGCACATGTGGCAAGAAATGAATCACCCAAAGATCCAAAGGATAGGATTTTGGAATCAGCTGACTTAGAGTCAACTGAAGATTGCAAGTCTTGAACAGAATTAACAAAGTCATAAGTTTACATAGAGATGTAAAAGACATTAAGATTAGGAGCAACGGACACATCAGTTACTATGTATTGCTCGAGTCTTCAAATAGAACACAATTGTTTGTAGTTCACAATATTTTTCATTCGGTATGACGAATATGGCTTCGCTTATCAGAATAAGTAATTGAATTGAAACCTTGACCAGTTCAAAGTCTTCAAAGGAAGTACAAGACCCACAGAACCTGAGTGACAACATAAACTGGGAAAATGTTTCACAGTTTATTTCCTTCCAAGAACATTTATAGTTATAATGTGTCTTAGGGAAGATGATGGAGCGTTGGTAGAAACAGTTCGATCCTCAATGTATGAGATACATTGCAAATTAGTTTCCGATACATTGAATACTAAACCAGTCAGACCATATTCCGACCACATTCTAGACTAAGTAGGCTTTGGAGACACTGCTGAAATGTGAAGCTGGGATTATCCCACTTGCACATAGAGAGTCCAGGGTCTTGTAGCATTCGTCTGAACCTCATGACTAGCATGAACCTGATCAGCAATGTCGTTTCACTGGCTATCCCACTGTACCTGTAAAAGAAGAGCTCTTTTAGAAAGAACTCATGTTCTAAGGAAACAGTGGGAGTTGGGACCGTCCTGAATGAGTTCAGGATTAGCCAAGTGAAAGAACCTTTAGTCATCACTAGGCTTGAAGCAGAAATCAGATTTCTGTTTTTGTACTGACATAATCTTCTCTTGACCAGTAGTTTTGATCACCATCATAAGTAGTTATGATCAGGGTGACATACCGAATAGTGGTAAAACACTATAGTTGGTACGGATTTTCAATCCGACTACTTAGAAGCATTGGTGAGCCCGGTTGTTGCCAATTAAGAGAACCTTAGGACGAGATACAATCTATATGACAGTTTGATTGATTTTACAACTGGTCTTAAAACCAGTGGGAGTAATCATCAAAAGAAACCAACATGGACAGAAACGTACCTTCAGAACATCTGGTTGAGTGAGACGATACTCAGAGTCAAGTAATTGACTCCGAGAGAAGCACTCTCAATAAAAGATGAAATCCGAAAGGATACAGCATATTGTAAGTCGTTAGTGGAGCGCGTGTGGATCACCGGCACACTAATAGGGACTCACAAAGAATATGCCAGTATAAAGGTACTTGGGCCCGGGATTTCCCCGCGGGCATCTCGTAAGAAAGGATATTCAGATTCTCATAATATGCCAAAGGATTGGATTTTGAGAAAGAGCTGAAAGATATCCGTTAAGATGTCAGAAAGGTTTGGATTCTCAAAATGTACCAAAAGTTCTGGATTTTGTGAATAGTCCATAACCGTGTCAAAGCCAGTGGGAGTGTCGCTGTTATCTACTATCTCCATATGTGTGTTGCATAATGGTTCTAGGAAACATCTCTTTTCATTACAAAGTGTAATGACTTGGTATTAAGAGACGGATCGCTGTCAAAGACTTAATAGAGATACGGCATGCTTAGGTGGTTACAAACGTCTATGAGATAGATCGAAACTCTGCCAAGATGATCTTGATGAGGCTCAAGATGCATAGCTCAGGAGAGGAGTTTCCTATCATTGCAAAGTGTGATGATTTGGCATGAGAGATGTAAAGAAGGTGCAACATACTCACATAATCCATAGACATCTATCAGATAGATGTTGTCATCAGTATAGGCCTGGCCATAGTAAGCATGATTGTTGTGTACAAAACAACTAACTATTAGTTATTATGTTTTTAAAGTCTTAATCCAATTATTTACCTAATTGTATGACTATTAGACTTACGAGCAAGTATTACTCGATCATTTAATAGTATAGTTTTGGTAAGTAAAGGTATCGAATTTCCACAGGGAATTATTAACTAACTTAAGGTTTTCAATTATCAATCAAACAGTTTAGAGGCGAGTTTTAGTAAAAACTCGTAAAACTAAGTTTTTGATGCTTGTAAAATAGACGAAATAATAAACAACAATTATCGTAACAACACAACAATTAAGAGATAATATGATCAAATTATAACAAGGGAAGCTTTCGCCTAGGATTTGTTGATTCATATAAATCTAGGTTGACTAGTTTTGATTATGTGCAATGAGTTAAAATAGGTAGCATTAAGTGGTAGGATCATATGGTCAAGTCACCAATTCTATAATTTCTAAGTTAATATAGCACAATGGTCATGTAACTAAATAACTTATAATTATGAATAATTAATATAATCTAGCATGCAAACATAGGCCATACCCTAATGGTCATAGTGATATGATCATACAATCAATGGTCATGAGTTGTAACTAAATATGATATAAGTTTTATTTCACTAATCAAGTTTATAGCTAGAATAACCTCCCTAGTTAAATGGTCAATAACTAGTCCAATGATATATAGGTGTCAATTAAATATCAAAATGGTCAATATGTTTAATACGTTTAAATGGTCAATAAACATTAATCATATGAAGATGGCTATCAAGATTATAAACTTTAATCACATTCAATATGTATAGCATGCAAATTATATATCCTAACCGAAATTTAACTCAAATCAAGAACTAGATCAACACAAATTTATATTAATGAATCAACATCACCTAGGCAAAAGCTACAGGGAATCTAGCCTAGCATGGTATCAAGTATACAACAACAATATGAAGAATACATGATAAAAGATACCAACCGGTTAAAATCGACGAATCCTTGCAACAAATGAAGATCCTAGCTCCTTCTTGTAATGTAAATAACTCTCAAATACATTTATCACACATCAAATGTTGAAATACACGAAGTACAATAGTTCTAAAATGTCAAATGACTGATTTCTCTCTTGGATTCTAACAATATATCCCAAAATGGTCGTCAATGGCCTTCTATTTATAGCAGCTGCAGTCTCAGGGCGCGGTGCGCCAGTGTCAGGGCGCGGTGCGCCTGTGTCAGGATCAGATCTCGCAGACTTTATCGCTGGAAAGGCCACGTGATGGATCACTTTTCAGATTGGATCTGGGCGGGGTGCGCCCAAAGGTGAGGCGTGGTGCGCCTTGCACATGGTAGGCAACCTGGTTTAATCATTACATGAACCCACGCTTCATTAATTTAATCTCAAGTGGACCAGCATGTCGAACTCTGGCATCATCTTAGGCGCGGTGCGCCTGATGGATGGGCGGGGTGCGCCCTGGCTGAAATCAGAATTGTATTTTGTTTCGTTTAACGCTCAAATCTCTTGTAAAATCCGATCTTTTGCTCCGTACGTGTCTTTTAGCTACAAAATGTATTTTTAGCATATTAGGTATCTTTAGTTCATAAAATGTATGAAACTAAACTAAAAATGACACTGATATCGCCCGGAAAATATGTATAATTTACGCGATATCAAAATACCCCATACTTGAACTTTGCTTGTCCTCAAGCAATTCTTAGAATAATTTTTAGGTTAAAAATCAATCCAAATGAACAAATACAGACACCATAGAAAAAGGTCAATGTCAGTCAACATGGTCAGAATCAGTTTTGTAAGGACCCTATATATTGAACAAACGTTACCCACTTTTAGCTTTGTGAACCACTTTCTTTGGCTACTTGAAGGACGAATAGACTCGTCAAGATTTGGTGATTAGGAGTGTGTATCAGACAAATGAAACAGAGGATGTACCCAGTGGGGGTACTTTTCATCTACATTTTATGAGGCTTTTATCCTATTGAAATTGGGATTTTAAATTTCCTCTGGGCAAACATCCGGTTTTGAAAGTTTCACCCTTGTACTGTCCTTTACTGTTTACCGTCTCAAACCTTTCATTTCCTTTTTCTCATCACCAATCATAAAACTTCAATCTTCGATTTCGACAGGCCAATGTATTCTATATCTTCAATTTTTAGCTCGGGTTAAGTCTCTAATTTTTGTAGACTTCTTGATGTTTTCGTCTTTTTGCTCTTCATTTTCTTTGAAGTCTTTAATTAATCGTTGGATCTCTTTGACTTTTTTCTCTTTTCTCAAGAACTTGGCTTCTAAGAATTTTCTTAGATGCGTGGAAGTAGATTGTGATCAAGCTGGTATTATTGATCAATTTTATGACTTGATCCCAATGATGTATAATAGGGGATCGTCTTCAAGTTTCATCAGGAATCCATGCGATGAATTAAAAATAGTGATGAGAAAGTGGCAATGTAAGGTTGTTTGAGACTTGGGAGTACAAAGGGTTAATCCTTTCATAAGCCAAGATGCGAATTTTTTGATAAATAATATGCAAGGCTTATTATTTGTGTGTACACATCATCCCAATCAACATCATCTTAACGTATCTTAATTCATTGAGCACCTGCATCTGTCTTCCAAACAAGTAGTTTCAAAGTGGTCGGTTAGGCTAAAAGTGTGGTTCATTTGTTTAGTATAAAGAATTTCAGACAAAACTCAGGACCAATCTTATGATTCAATTTTTATGACTTGGAACTATGGTATCTGATTTATAAATTTTTCAAAATTTTACCCAAAATTAACCTATAATTGCTCAAAGACAAATAAAATACAAGTGTAAGTACTGCAATCCCTACCCCATACTTGAACAATACAACGTCCCCGTTGTATAAATATTTATAAAAATAAGCTTATGAAAAAGGAGTATTGGAACCGACTCCCCTGAGGTATTGTACAGGTGATTGCAGATGCTGAACTTGGAGCTCTCGGAATGGATCGTGAGATGTCATCGTTTCAGTGCGATCTTATTATATTTTTATTTTTATTTATTAAAAGGACTGAAACAAAAGTCAGTCTTTCTGCACAATTATCAAATAAAACACGCAAAATCTCAAACAATACGGTTAGATAAAAACACAAATAATAAAACACACCACAAATAAAAAAAAAAAAAAAAAAAAAAAAAAAACTAAAAATCAAGATAAAAATCCAAATCATATTTTTTTGTTTTTGTTTTTGAAATCACCCAAAATAAAAATATATGACAAACAATACCATAAATGTCAATCCAAATCCTCAGTATCATCAAATCCATGCCCTTGCGGCTGATAGTCTCCTCCTGATGGATCGCCGTGAGCTCCACTAGACTGTCCTGCTCCTCCCATCCTTTGATCCCATGTCGGATAGGGATACTGCGGGGGCAGTTGCCATCCTGCCTGCTGATACATGTGTCCCATGAACTGCTGTGTATCATCCAGGTAGTGTCCTAGGGCATTCGCCTCTCGCTGGCGACGCAAATCCATCTGGACCATTTGGTTATAGAGGAAATTTAAGTTTACCTCTTGTTCCGGTCCTTGCTGCTCATGCTCGTGCTGGCGTCGTCGGCTCTGTCTGGAAGCAGAGGGTTGTGCTGCTTCTGCCCCAAATCCCGGTGGCGGAGTGGTGGTAATAATACCGATGAAATCGTACGTGTTCGGCGCCACCCTCCGAATCATAGATTTAAAATGTGATTCGGAGAGGATTTTCGGGTACTCTGTTTTGACCGTGAGCATGTTGATGGATGAAAAATCGCCCAATTTTTTGGCGATCCGTGTAATCATGTTGCCACCGCAAATTGGGCTAAGCGTGCTTTGCCCCTTTGCCCGCTCCCTAAAGAATACCGCAATCGCGTGTGGGAGGTGGAATTTCACTTCGGGGTTAATTGCTCCCCAAAGTGCCGGCAAATCATGGTACGGGCATTTGTCAAACCCGTATGATTGGTTCACGGTGAACGCTAGAAAACGGTGGAGTATTCTGTGGATAGGATTTTGGATTTGGGAAGCTTTATTATCTCGTGGTATTGTATTGTTGACGTTTGCTATTTCTTGAAAGAACTCACTGCATCTCCCTTCGCTGAATTCGCCTTTATCATACGTCGAAAGATAAGCCGGGAAGTGTGGGTGAAATGCCAGCTCCTCGGGGTAAAGGTCCAGTAGATAAGCGAATCGGGCAAGGGACATATTATGCCAAGTTCCCATCAATCGGAAACGAATATCTTCATCAGTTTCTTTCTCATATTTGAAAGTAGAAAGAAACTCTAACGTTAGCTCCATATGTACGTTTTCGTTTATCCGGAAGATGTTGTTCCAAGCCTCGTCAATCACTACCCCAAATAATGGATCTTCGAATTGGCGGATGAGGTAAGGTGCCAGTTTGTCTGATATTCCAATTGCATCCAGCTTGTCCCAATCCACTGCTGGAGCAACATTCATATCCTTCTTTATCAAACTAGCCAAGACATATTTTGCATCTCGGTCTTCATCTGAATTCCCAAATCTCAAATATGGGTGATTTGTTTTTGAGGTTTTGAATTTAGTTCCTGCAATGACAATACAAACAATGAGCTAAACAAGCAAGAAAATCAAGCAAATTGGTCAAGGCAGGAGTCAGGCGCGATGCGCCCATGGGACAGGCGCAGTGCGCCCTGCGGCTGCTCGGGTCCTGCCTGTTCTAGTCGTTTTCAAACTAAGTTTTTGCTCAAATCCAGCCTATATTCGTGTATGCATTATGATTATTGATACAAGAGACCACACATATCACAAAACAAACATCAATTACATCTAAAATCAACATTCAAAATTCTAGGGTTTGTTCTTCCCCAATTTATCAAATTTGTGTGAATTTGATGTTTTGTATGCAATTGAAGTTTGTAAAGTAATCTACTAGTCATATGTATCAATAATCCTTTCAAAACAACACCCAAATTTGCTTATAACCAAGGAATACGTAATTTCAACTCAAGAACTTATTTTGGTAGAAATTCAATCAATTTGATGTTAAAAACTATGAAATCTAGCAAGAAAACTTAGTATAATGCACAAGGAAAGGAAGGAAACAAAGAAACATACCCATATATGAAGATTAACCAAGAAATATGAAGCAAAAATCGAGTTTTGGAGGTGTTTGGTTCGGCTCCTGCTCGGCGGATCGCGTTTGAAGGAAAAGGGTTGGTACAAATGAAATAAACACAGCTTACCTGTTTTTTTGTACCTGTGAACCGGCGCGGTGCGCCTCAACCTGGGCGGGGTGCGCCCTGCGCCCGAGTGAACACCTTGGCTCTTATAATTTTCCCCTCTAATTTCATTTCTTGTTTCTTTTATTTATTTTATTTCACCACACATTTTTATTTTATTTTATATGTTATATTTATATGTTATATATATATATATATATATATATATATATATATATATATATATATATATATATATATATATATATATATATATATATATATTTTTTTTTCTTTATGTATTTATTTATTTATTTATTATTATTTTTTTTTAAATAAAAAAATCAAATAAAACCAAAGGAAAATAAAATAAAAGGAAAAATAACAAATAATACATACCAATCAAAAACTCGGGTTGCCTCCCGGAAGCGCTTCTTTTTCATAGATTTGGAGTCTTTTTAGCTGGACTCCATTCCACTCTAAGGTTCTACTGTTTGGAGTGGGATGTCTTCGCGTTCGTTCTCGATGTGAACGCCTTCCTCATACCGCTTAAGTCTGTGTCCGTTCACTTTAAAGCTCTCTCCTCCTTCCTTAAAAAGATCCACAGCCCCGTGTGGATACACTTCTTTGATTGTGAACGGACCATACCATCTTGTCCTCAGCTTTCCAGGAAAAAGTCTTAAGCGTGAATTATAAAGTAAGACTTTTTCCCCTGGTTGGAAATCTTTGTTTCCTTTTAACCTTGAGTCGTGCCACCTTTTGATCTTGTCTTTGTAGATTGCTGAATTTTCGTATGCGTCATTTCGCAGTTCATTTAGCTCATTTAATTGACACAAACGGTTAGTACTGACAAGATTAAAATCCATGTTACACGATTTCAAGGCCCAGAATGCCTTGTGTTCAACCTCAACTGGGAGGTGACAAGCTTTTCCATACACCAATTTGTAGGGGGTAGTGCCAGTAGGTGTTTTAAAAGCGGTTCGAAAAGCCCAGAGTGCATCATCAAGCTTTTCGGACCAATCTTTTCGACTAGTTCCCACGGATCTTTCCAAAATTCGTTTTAAAGCCCTGTTTGTGATCTCCGTTTGACCACTTGATTGCGGGTGATAAGGTGTGGATATTCGATGGGTTACCCCATACTTATTTAAAGCATTTTCCATTTGTTTGTTGCAAAAATGAGTACCCCTATCGCTTATAAGAGCTTTAGGAACACCAAAACGTGCAAAAATGGTTTTCAAAAATTTAACCACACATCGAGCATCATTTGTGGGTAAAGCTTTTGCTTCAGCCCACTTTGATACGTAGTCAACCGCGACCAATATATATTTGTTTCCTTGGGAATTAGGAAAAGGCCCCATAAAGTCAATACCCCATACATCGAAAATTTCACATACCTGTATAGAATGCAATGGCATTTCATTTTTGGAGGAGATATTACCCGCTCGCTGACATGGATCGCATGTCTTGACGAAAGTTGTTGCGTCCTTGAAGATTGTGGGCCAATAAAAGCCTGCTTCAAACACTTTTCTCGCGGTGTAATTCGCTCCGTGATGTCCACCTGTAGGTCCTTGATGGCATTGCTTAAGTATGTCTTCAATTTCCTTCCCGTGTACACACCTCCTTATGATGTTATCCGGACATGATCGGAAAAGGTATGGCTCATCCCATAGGTAGTACTTGATGTCGGCAAAGAACTTTTTCTTCTGTTGATGAGTAAGCCCTCCGATCAGCACTTTGGCTGCAAGGTAGTTCACAATGTCCGCATACCAAGGGGTTTCCATTTTAACATGAATTGACATTACATGTTCTTCAGGGAAGGAGTCGTTTACTTCCTTTTCTTTTCTCGCCTTCTGCTCCGCATTCTCCAGTCTTGACAAATGATCTGCTGCCAAATTCTCGGATCCTTTCTTGTCTTGAATTTCAATATCAAATTCTTGTAACAGCAAGACCCAACGAATTAAGCGGGGTTTGGCATCTTGCTTGTTGAACAGGTACTTGATTGCTGAGTGATCTGTATAGACAATGGTTTTTGATAAAATTAGATAAGGCCGGAATTTATCAAAAGCATACACTACTGCTAGGAGTTCTTTTTCAGTGGTAGTGTAGTTTTCTTGAGCAGGATTCAGAGTCTTGCTGATGTAGTAAATTGGCTTGAACTTCTTTTCGATTCTTTGGCCTAGGACGGCTCCCAACGCGATATCACTTGCGTCTGTCATTAGTTCAAAAGGTAGATTCCAGTCTGGGCCGATCATGATTGGAGCAGTGGTTAATTGAAGCTTCAAAAATTCAAAAGCATTAACACATTCATCATTAAAATCAAATTTTACATCATTTTGTAAAAGTTGTGTTAACGGTTTTGTTATTTTAGAAAAATCTTTTATAAACCTCCGGTAAAAACCGGCATGTCCCAAGAAGCTTCTGACTCCTTTCACGTTGGTCGGTGGTGGAAGTTTAGCAATGACTTCCACTTTTGCTATGTCGACTTCAATCCCTCGACCCGACACTTTGTGGCCCAAGACTATTCCCTCTTTAACCATGAAGTGGCATTTCTCCCAATTGAGCACTAGATTGGTTTCTTCACATCGTTTAAGCATTTTGTCTAGAGTAGACAAACAGTTTGTAAATGAGTCACCAAATAGCGAGAAGTCATCCATGAAGACCTCCATGGAGTTTTCCATCATGTCATGGAAGATTGCTGAGACGCATCTTTGAAAAGTGGCTGGAGCATTGCATAGACCAAAAGGCATTCTTCGGTATGCGAAGATTCCTTGAGGGCAAGTGAACGTGGTCTTTTCTTGATCTTCTGGGTCTATGGGAATTTGAAAATAACCTGAAAAACCATCCAAGAAACAGTAATATGCTTTTCCTGATAATCGTTCTAGCATTTGATCCATAAAGGGAAGAGGAAAATGGTCTTTTCGTGTTGCATCGTTTAATTTACGATAATCGATGCACACCCGCCATCCAGTCACTGTTCTGGTAGGTATAACTTCATTCTTTTCGTTGGTAATGACGGTTATTCCTCCCTTCTTTGGAACGACATGGATAGGGCTGACCCATTTGCTGTCAGAAATCGGGTAGATGATACCCGCATCAAGTAGCTTCATGATCTCTTTATCCACCACCTCTTGCATTTTAGGGTTAAGTCTTCTTTGGTGCTGGGCCGATGGCTTTGAGTCTTCTTCCATCAGTATCTTGTGAGAGCATATGGTTGGGCTTATTCCCTTGATGTCTGAAATGCTCCATGCGATGGCATTTTTCCTTCTTTTGAGGACTTTCATAAGCTCTTCTCTTTCTTCTTGGCTCAATTCAGCTGAAATGACAACAGGGTATTCTTTAGTATCAGACAAAAATGCATATTCCAAATGGTTTGGAAGTATTTTCAATTCTGGGATGCTCTGGTTCTTTGGCGATTTTTGTTTTGGAAGTACAGTTTCTTCCCGTTCAGCGAAATGAGGTTCATCTTTCAATAGTTCTTCCAGTTCCTTCAGATCCTTTTCTGGATCGAAAGATTTCTCAGCAAGTTGCATTTCATGACTGTGGTTTTCTTCTTGTATCGCCCTTGCTTCTTCTTCCAATAGCAAATCGAAAGTGTCGATATGGAAGACCGTGTCATCACTCATCGTCGAGTGTTTGATCGTATGGTCCATGCCAAAGGTGATGGCGTCAGTGCCAACCCTAATGGTTAGTTTTGTGTCATGGACGTCTATTAATGCTCTTGCTGTGGCCAAAAAGGGTCTTCCGAGAAGAATGAGAACTTCATCATCTTCCTCCATATCCAGTATGACAAAATCTACAGGAAAAACAAATTTGTCAACTTTAACAAGAAGATCTTCTACAATACCTCTAGGATAAGTTACCGCCTTATTAGCAAGATTAATTGCCATTCGAACGGGTTTTGGTTCTGGTAGATTTAGTTTCTTGTAAAATGAATATGGCATTAAATTTATACTAGCGCCTAAGTCTGCTAAACCATAGCTACTAGCATGGTTTCCAAATGTACAAGGAAGATGTAAACCGCCGGGATCTCCCACTTTCTCTGGTAAGTTTTTCATCATCATAGCGTAGCATTTTTCACTTAATGTGACCAATGACACTTCTTCCATTTTCTTGCGGTTAGTGAGAAGGTCCTTGAGGAATTTGGCGTATTTTGGCATTTGTGTGATTGCATCAACGAAAGGAATGTTGATGCTGAGCTGCTTTAGGTGTTCAAGGAATTTCTTGAATTCTTTGTCTTCTTTCTCTTTCTTCAACCGTTGAGGAAATGGAATGGTCGGTTGATGTGGCTCTGGTGAGGATGTTTCTTTTGTTCCTTCACCCTTTGTATGCTCATTCTCCGCTGTACCTATTTTTGATTCAGGGGTTGAATTAATTTCGGGTTCCATGACTGCTGGTGGGATGATTTTACCACTTCTGGTAGTTATTGCTTTTGCTTGGGCTCGTGGGTTCGGCTCGGTGTTGGTGGGAAGCGTTCCTGGTAATCTTTCCTGCAAAACTTTAGATATTTGGCCAATTTGGTTTTCGATGTTTTGAATGGAGGCTGCTTGATTTCTCAGTTGAACTTCGGTTGCTGAGTGTCTCTTTTCTGATCCTTCCATAAATTTCCCCAATATGTCTTCTAAGCTTGGCTTCTTTTCTTGGGTATGTTGTGGGTTAAATCCTGGTGGTGCCTGTTTATGTTGATTATAAGGTTGTTGCTGGCGTTCGAATGGTGGTTGTTGCCTCTGTTGTTGGTTGTAAAAATCATTTCCTCCCCGCCAGTTATTTCTTCGTATCGGGTAGTCGAATCTGTCTCCGGATGAGTAACACGCATCTGCTTTCTTGTTACCGTCTTCATTGTAAGGACAGTCTTTTTGTAAGTGAGGACCGCTGCAGTTGTCACATCCTACCGCGATGGCATGGATGCTTTGATTCATTTTCTTGAGGTCTCTCCCAAATTGGTCCAATCGGTTGTGTATGGCTGACATTCCTTCCACTGCTTCTTCTTTTAGCTTCCTTCGACATGACGGATCTCTTGAGGAATGGTAGTGGTGGGAATGTTTTGCAAGTTCCTCAATTCTTTCGTAAGCATCTGTGGCGGTTAGGTTTATGAGTGGTCCTCGCCCGTCGAGTAATTGTCTGGTTTGTGTATTGATGCAATCATAGAACTTCTGTACTTTCTGATGTTTGTCCATATCGTGTTGTGGACAATCTTGAATCAATTCTTTGAATCGACTCCATGCTTGGTACAAAGTTTCATCTTTGTCTTGAAGGAAGTTTTGAATTTTTGCTTTCATTTTATTGATTTTGGAAGGTGGAGTGTATTCTTCAATAAAATCTTCTTTTAATCCGTCCCAGGTAGTTATGGAACCTGGAGGTAGTCTCTTTAACCATTTCTTTGCACCTTCGCGTAGTGTCATTGGAAAAATTCGTAACATGATTGCATCTGAGGAAATTCCTGGAATGTTGAAACAATCAGTTATTTCCGTGACTTGCTCGATGTGTTCGACTGGATCTTCTTCTTCCGTCCCTTTGAAAGTAATTCCTTTTAGAGCAGAAAGGTAATGGCCTTTAAGCTCAAAATTTGCATTTTCAGGAATTTTTGGGCGTATGAGGCTTGGTCCTGTTCCGTCTCTTGCTCGGTTATAGTATGCTTTCAAGGTTGGTTCTGGTTCGTTAACTGGGGCTGCCATTTCTTCTATTGGTTCTTCTTTTGGGAATATACTTCTTCTTGTTTTTCTCCTGATGTTAAATTCACGTTCTGGTTCGTTCAATGGAGGTATGATGTTCGGTTGTGAACTTCGGGTCATAAACTGCACATTAGAAACTGTTTGCAAGTTGGGTGCGTTTCTTTTTTTTTTTTTTAAATATTTTTAAAAGAATTAAATAATTTTTAAAATTGGATGTTTTTTTTTTTATATAAAATTAATATTTTATAAAAAATAACAAATGGAATAAAAAAATTTAAAAATTAAGTCCCATTAAGACTTTTATGTAATCAATTAGTTATAACAACCGAATATCTTATCAAATCCACTATAATGCGTTGACTATCAAATAAAGAACGGCCAGGCAGGACAGTAGGGAGGCAGGACTCTTTCGGTCAATGACCTTTCGAAAATCCAACAACCAAACCGGATCTGTCTATTCTGACACCGTTCTCGTAAGTAGAATTACTAGCATGATAGTTGGATTGATAATCAATTTAGTTTGAAACAACTAAATAAATTGCAAGCAAGTCTTAAAATTATTTAGTAAACAAACATAGAGAAATACATGCAAGTTTTGAAATAAACTAGAAAAATTAACTTCCCACGGTAAAAACCGTAAAAAGGATCGATTGACTAACAATTGTAAACAATAGAATTAATTAAATAATTCCCCGGCAACGGCGCCAAAAACTTGTTGTGTACAAAACAACTAACTATTAGTTATTATGTTTTTAAAGTCTTAATCCAATTATTTACCTAATTGTATGACTATTAGACTTACGAGCAAGTATTACTCGATCATTTAATAGTATAGTTTTGGTAAGTAAAGGTATCGAATTTCCACAGGGAATTATTAACTAACTTAAGGTTTTCAATTATCAATCAAACAGTTTAGAGGCGAGTTTTAGTAAAAACTCGTAAAACTAAGTTTTTGATGCTTGTAAAATAGACGAAATAATAAACAACAATTATCGTAACAACACAACAATTAAGAGATAATATGATCAAATTATAACAAGGGAAGCTTTCGCCTAGGATTTGTTGATTCATATAAATCTAGGTTGACTAGTTTTGATTATGTGCAATGAGTTAAAATAGGTAGCATTAAGTGGTAGGATCATATGGTCAAGTCACCAATTCTATAATTTCTAAGTTAATATAGCACAATGGTCATGTAACTAAATAACTTATAATTATGAATAATTAATATAATCTAGCATGCAAACATAGGCCATACCCTAATGGTCATAGTGATATGATCATACAATCAATGGTCATGAGTTGTAACTAAATATGATATAAGTTTTATTTCACTAATCAAGTTTATAGCTAGAATAACCTCCCTAGTTAAATGGTCAATAACTAGTCCAATGATATATAGGTGTCAATTAAATATCAAAATGGTCAATATGTTTAATACGTTTAAATGGTCAATAAACATTAATCATATGAAGATGGCTATCAAGATTATAAACTTTAATCACATTCAATATGTATAGCATGCAAATTATATATCCTAACCGAAATTTAACTCAAATCAAGAACTAGATCAACACAAATTTATATTAATGAATCAACATCACCTAGGCAAAAGCTACAGGGAATCTAGCCTAGCATGGTATCAAGTATACAACAACAATATGAAGAATACATGATAAAAGATACCAACCGGTTAAAATCGACGAATCCTTGCAACAAATGAAGATCCTAGCTCCTTCTTGTAATGTAAATAACTCTCAAATACATTTATCACACATCAAATGTTGAAATACACGAAGTACAATAGTTCTAAAATGTCAAATGACTGATTTCTCTCTTGGATTCTAACAATATATCCCAAAATGGTCGTCAATGGCCTTCTATTTATAGCAGCTGCAGTCTCAGGGCGCGGTGCGCCAGTGTCAGGGCGCGGTGCGCCTGTGTCAGGATCAGATCTCGCAGACTTTATCGCTGGAAAGGCCACGTGATGGATCACTTTTCAGATTGGATCTGGGCGGGGTGCGCCCAAAGGTGAGGCGTGGTGCGCCTTGCACATGGTAGGCAACCTGGTTTAATCATTACATGAACCCACGCTTCATTAATTTAATCTCAAGTGGACCAGCATGTCGAACTCTGGCATCATCTTAGGCGCGGTGCGCCTGATGGATGGGCGGGGTGCGCCCTGGCTGAAATCAGAATTGTATTTTGTTTCGTTTAACGCTCAAATCTCTTGTAAAATCCGATCTTTTGCTCCGTACGTGTCTTTTAGCTACAAAATGTATTTTTAGCATATTAGGTATCTTTAGTTCATAAAATGTATGAAACTAAACTAAAAATGACACTGATATCGCCCGGAAAATATGTATAATTTACGCGATATCAATGATCTTGATAAGATTCAAGATGCATGAGGAAAAGTCTCCGAAAGGATATAGTTATGAAAAATCATGACACAAGGATTATAAGTAATCCTTAGATTCCAAAAAGAATTTGGAATAGGACTGGATCGAATCCAACAAGTTTCTTGGATCGATCAGAAGTGTCATGAACATGTCTTGATGACTTAATGCTCAGAGCATAGTGAGTTAGATTCAGGATATGACATCGCTGGGAATACTTAATGGATTTTGTACATACGTGAGAAATCATTGGAAAATTATTAAGGGTGAATGTTGATAACAATTTGAAAAGAGTTTTTAAAATAAGGACTTAATGGTTAAAGAATTTCGTTGGCATTCCTATGGAGCGCGTGTGGCTCACCGGCACATCGTAACACCTCGAAATAGTCTTAGGGTGCAGTCATGTAGACTTAAGATCCCGAGAACCATGGAAAGTCACAGTTCATAGAATGGAGTTGTTAGTGAGAATGACGGTATGACCAAAATTGAAATATCATCGGAAGGATATCCGATCGGATGAAGTGTATAAATGTAAGACATTTGAATACATAGAAAGAGTGAAAGGTCAAGTAGACATAGATACATAACACGAATTAAATAGTTTAAAAGGAATCTAGAAACCGATAATAGTTTATGTAAAATCCGACTTGGTGATTACCTCGTGGAGACTTGGTAATTAGGCAATAGTAGCCACCAGTCAGATTTTATGTTTCAATTTTGCATGTTTCACTTCCCGAATAATTTGATTATTCAAAAGTCCACAGTTGCTCATACTTTTCGGGAGTAAGTATGAACAAAGACTGTCGTGAATTGGTTTGTAGATTGTTTAAGGAGTTAAACATTGCAGTAAGACTGCTACAACGTTCATGAGTACTTAGAAATAGAGATTTGAGTATTGTATAAACCCGCGCTCAATAGATTGCTTCATGGATTACATCACGAGCAATGTTGAGACGATAATATCGTATGATCTTGAAGCGGAGACATATGAGTTGAAATTTACGAGTCGGTTGTGCATTGATAATGCGAAAACGCATCGGTAACTCGATGTTACAAACACATTGATGTGTACGATTTGATAAGTAAAAGACACAATCATATGAGTCGAAGCTTATTCGTTCCTTGACCCTGATGGGAAACAGATATCTGTAGGCCGCTCGATGATTTTGAAGTTGACTAAAGTGCTGGCCAGCCTGGACTAAATTGATGTGTTCAATTAGAAGTCCGAAAGTCATAAGCAGAATCGGAAATCGGGAAACAGAGTATCGGACAGAGATTGATCTCAATCCATGTCTCGTGTCTGAAAATATCTTGTTGGACGAAGGATCATATGATCACTTATCTATGGACAGAACTGACTGGGTTAGAGTTCAACAGCAGTTTCAAGGAAGCTGTAGGTTGTTTATTAATCAGAAGATAAATTAAAGTCATAGACTTATCCAAGTGGGAGACTGTTGGATTAGGTTTCTAAGCCATGACTTTACATTTATATTTATCTTGTTAATTGAAGCAAAGTCCATTTGGGTTGCCTCATAGCTGGAGGTTAGGATATTGTTCAGTAGAGTAAAAGGTTGATTTATTAATTGTGTAATAAATCAATAGAATTAATTAAATGGTTTATTAATATATTTAAGTGTTAATATATTAATTAGAAACTATAATAATTAATTAAGATTTAATCTAGAATTAATTGGAATTAATTCAGTGATTAAATTAATTAAAAGTGCAGGGACTGGTTTGTATTTATTCAATAGTTGAATCACTGAAAAACCAGAAGCCAGGGGCTAGATTTGGCGCCACCTTGGAGGCTTCTTCCAAGGGTGGCGAAAACCCTAATTAGGGTTTAGAAAGTCTGGTCCAAGTGGTCAACAGGCTTGCCCATTAAGGAGGCTCCTTAGGATTTCAGCTGTAACCCTAGAGGCTATAAAAGGAGACTCTTGGCACTCCATTTTCTGCGCCACTTTTGAACAAGATTACTCTGCTGGACTGTCTTCTCCATTGCTTTGGGTGTGACTTGCATTTGAGGCAGGACACTTGTGCTGCTAGCTTCTAGAACAAGATTCAAAGGTTGGTAATTCTTGTCTTAAACTTTAGAAATTATTGTTGGCCTTTAGTGTTAGTTTATCATCTTCATAGAAGAAAACATAGATCTTTCTAGGGTTGCATGTGAACCATAGGAATTTTTGTGTTCATTGTTTGCTAGAAAACCCTTCATTAGCAACAACCCTGGCTTTAAACCGATCCATCTTACCATTTGATTTATATTTTATTTTATACACCACTTACAACTGAGAGGCTTTCTCTTATCAAGAACATACGTGATTACCCATGTTCAATTCCGGTTTAAAGCTTCCATTTCTTCATCCATAGCTCTAACACAGTTTTTTAGATGCTTTAAAAAAGGAACTACGTTCGGGTGATTTGTTTAAACTAGATGGAAAACACTTAGACCCATGACTCAATTTTGAATTACCAACAAATTTCTCAATATCAAACTTATGCTTACCCTCTATAACATGCTTAATAAACTTAGAAGGGACTTTTCTTTCTCTATTAGATCCTTTAAGACTTGACTGAGGAATATCATAAACAATTTCCATACTACTAGATTCAAATCCAGATTCACTCACTAAACCAGTTTCCTTATACAACAAATGGTCATGGTTGTGTAGGTCCTTTTTTCGTCTAGCTCATATGGCTAAGTAACCAAATCATTATTATTAATATTTGATCATCAATAGAAGTATAGGGACTGATTGTTTTATTTGAAGACCTTTGATAGATACTACTAAAAAACTAACATGATTAATGTCAGATGATCTACAAGGGTAGAACATGTAAATGTAGATACTACTAAAAAAATTAACATGATAACTGAACATACATATCTTCAAACATGAACATGTATATTCAATTATGAACAATGGTCATTTCATGTGGTTCAGTGGTTAGGACGTATAATTTTGGTTATGTGTTGAACCCATACAATAACTTTTACAAGACTATACAAGTTTGGTATGTGATATAGGACACAAAGTCTAGCCCACATAGATATTGAACAACAAGAGGTGTTCATGTTCTTATATGAACAATCATATGAATCTCCTTGTGAGATTGTTCACAAAGGGCGTACACATGTACATCATTAGGTATGCACATACCATTTTGATATGACTAGTAGCCTACTATAATAAATGGTATGCATGTATGAACTAGAACCTAGACGGTGCCATAGATTCGTATGCCCATACTACTTTACTTCAAGACTGTATGAGCTCTAGTTTTAGAAATTTTCATGGTAACGTTCCTTAAATTTAGTATAAGTCATGCATTTGAGCTGCAATGAGTTATATGTGATCAAATGATACTCTAAAGAGTAAATAAAATTCTTATAAAAGGCTACAAAATTGAGTATGTAATATTTTGAACACATATCCTATAAGGCACATTTTGATATAATATATTTTGTAATATGTGTTACTATATGTATAATTTTTTGCATTTCAAATGTAAAGAATTTATGATGAAATGTGTTTTGAAAGGGAGAGTCTTTCTAAAATTGTACATTCATTTTCAATAGGCTTATAAGATGTTGTACAAACCATGATCATGATACATACATTGATACAAAGTTATAGTTAATGAGACTCTTTTGGTCTATGTATATTATAAGAGACTTGAATGTCCAATATTAGATTAAAGACATTGTGTTGGAGTTCAAGAATGCCTTTATGGCATGTTGGGTATTGTAAAATGCATCATGTGGTACATATTTAATGTTCACATGTTACCTAGAATAAGATTTATGGCAACCTCTAAGTCATTAAGTAGGCTTTATGGTAACTCTCATACCTTACTTCTTCGAAGCATCATCCCTACTAGAGACAATGGAACCCATAAGAAAACAATAGATATGAGAAATAAGACAAAGATGAATTGTACATTGGTATTAGTGTCCATATAATGCATTTCCTCTTTTATATCACATTATTTACATGAGTTGAATTGGAGTTTTATTTATGTGTTGAGTTTAAAAAATGCAATGCTTTCGGAAAATGAGTTGTAACGAGTTTCACCATGAAAAGAGGTTGTTTTTAAACATATAAATCATGTGTTTGTTTATATATCATCTTGATGTGTCTAACCCTTGTGTGACTTACTAGGCTCCCAACTTAATATACTATTTTGAGGTGTGTTTAGATGATAAGTAGAAAAAATAGTGCACACTTAGATATAATATTAGCCACTTGAAGATTGAGAAGAGTAGTTTAGGCATCGAATAGTTTAAACATTATTCTACTTGTAAGGTCTCTATATGAACTGTTATTTTCCCTCATAGTTTTATGGATAATTTGTTTTATTCTTAAAATTTTTGGTACATTTAGGACTTTCACTTGATTGAAAGATTTATAATGTCTTTTACTCCCATGAGTTTGCATTTCAAATGCGTACTTTGGGATTAGGGGAAAAGCTATAGGTTTTTATTAAATTTAAATCATATACAGATGGCATTTTTAACACTGTGTCGTAAGGATAAACAAATCTCTAGCATTGACACTTTAGGTATAGGGACATAGTTGTGGTGGTAACTTGTCACTAGTGGGAACCTTATTGGAATATTGTCCAAAGTAATAACTAATTGGTAAGGACTTTCCATTAACAACATGGTCCTTTTTGGGTTGCCTTCAGTAGTCCAAATGGTATTAGAGTTAACTAAGAGAGAGAGAGAGAGAGAGAGAAAGAGAAATAGTTTATTAATTTTTTATTTGATGATAAATTAATTAGAAACTAGTTTGAAATTGTGGCATTAATTAAAAGTGCAGGGACCGAATATTAGTTGTCCAATAGTTGGACAAATGGATAATCTAGAATCCAAAGGATAGGGGACGAAATTTTGAAGGGATAATCCTTCAGATTTAGTGTATGACTATATAAGGAAAGTGGTTAGGGTTTTAGATAAGTTCGATTATTTAATTATCTATCCTTATCTAGTTAGCATTCAGACCAGCTTTATCTTTAATCATCTTCCAACTATAAATACCCCCTGACATGTGTAAGTCTCGCCCCACTCCATTCCTTGTAGACTTGAAGTTTTCTTTTCTCTTTCAGTAGAATCTATAGTCCTTCTCTAGGATTATATATCGAGCTTTCTTAAAATACCTAATTAATCTAATTGATTTGGATTTATTGGGTGTAAACCATTAGTGCTACTCTCTTTTGGGTACCACCTTCTTGGCACTTGTGGAATTGTTCCTCATCAAAGGTCTACTAGCAAATTGATTTTGCTCAAGGTTGGTTTTCTTGATCCCCCTAATAGCTGTTAATATCATTAGATAGGATCCATGTAGGTTTTAGTAAAGTTTATTGCCTTATATTAATTTTGATTGTTTCCGCAGCCATGATGATTGAATCTAGGGTGTATAGAACATATCAAACCTATGGCTGCAATGACTTCGATATTTATGGCAACAAATTTGTTGGTGGTATAAAGAATAGTTCTTATGGGTAATTTTTGTTGATGGTTCAGTCTAATCAAACCTAGGTCAGTGGTCCACTAAAACCCTCAGTAATTTGGTGCATATAACATTATGAACATAAAGTCGTAATATTGCGGTGGATCAATTCAGAGGCATGGGTGACTAGTCTAGTAACACGTGTAGGAGTAGTATGCTCCCCTCCATCAATCTGGTGCATATAACCTTAGGGACGTGGAGTCGTCTACGACGACAAATCAATTAAGAGGTCTGGGTAATGGTTCATTCATGTTGGCAAACCAGCCGAGTTAAACATGAAAATTTTGGCCAGGAACTTTGGGCTTTTAGAGCAGTGTCTTTATATATATATATATATATATATATATATATATATATATATATATATATATATATATATATATATATATATATATATATATATATATATATATATATATATATATATATATATATATATACATATATATATATATATATATATATATATATATATATATATATATATATATATATATATAAATATAAATATATATATATATATATATATATATATATATATATATATATATATATATATATATATATATATATATATATATATATATATATATATATATATATATATATATATATATATATATATATATATAGTCGAGATCATGAGAGAACCTAAAAACTACCTAGAAACTTCTTTTCTATACAATATTTTTCAAAATAAAATTGTACTCGAATATTTGTTTATTAGCGATTATAAGATATAAAAAAAATCAAATTTTTTTATATGCATATGTATTTATTTTATTATTATTATTATTTTGTTGATGCATATACATATGTATATATGCATATGCATATGCTTACTGGAATGCAAAAAAATGATTTTTTATATTTTTTATTCTTCTAATCGCATTATAAGAAAAAAATTAGGAATATTATTATTATTATTTGAAAAATATTATGTAAAAAAAACGTTCATAAAATGAGGTTTTAGGTTTTCTCACTTTTTTAGATTCTAATTTGAACTTTACTCTATATATATATATATATATATATATATATATATATATATATATATATATATATATATATATATATATATATATATATATATATATATATATATATATATATATATATATATATATATATATATATATATATATATATATCATTTATCATTAGAGTTTAGTATTTTCCATGTTGCATTCGAGCCAAGTCCTAAAACAGAAATGTGTAGCAGTAGTAGCATAAAAAAGTTTTTTTCTGTATGGTAGGGTCTTTGTGAGATTGAGTTATTAAAATAGGGTAAATATTGAGGGTGCGTTTGATTGGTGAAAATTGTTTTCGTTTTCTATTTTTCATTTTCAGAAAAATGGAGCTGAGTTTTCATTTTCATTTTCAGTAGAAAACGCGTTTGGTTAATCTAATTGAGTTTTCGTTTTCCGTTTTAGAAAATTAGAAAACGCGTTTGGATGTGTATTTTCTGTAAGTTTTCATTTTCTATTTTTTTACTTCAAAATAATACAAAATAACACATATTTATAATAAACCTACCGCACCCTATCCCACCACCCACCCCACCCCTACCCAGCCACCACCCCACCCCACCCCTACCCAACCCCCACCCCACCCTAGGGTGGGTGAGGGTGGGGTGGTGGGGTAGGATTGGTGGAGGTGGGATGGGGTTAGGGGTGGGTGAGGGGTGTGTTAGTGGGTGGATGTGTGGGAGTGGGGTGGGTAGAGGCAGGGTGGGGTAGGGTAGGGTAGGGGTGGGGTGGGGTGGGTGGTGGGAGTGGAGTGGGTAGGGGGTAGGAGTAGGGTAGGGGTGGGTGGGAGTAGGGGTAGGGGTAGGTGAGGGTGTGGGGTGGGGTGGTAGGGTGGGGGTGGGTGGGGGTAGGGTGGGTGGAGGTGGGGTGGGTGGGTGAGATGGTTAGAATATGTGTGTAGAGATTGTATTTTTAGAAAAATATGGAAATAGAAAAGTTTGGAAAACAACAATTTTGAGTTTTCTAAGGTCAATTAATTTTGGAAAACGAAAAGTTTTCATTTTTAGGAAAATTTTGGAAAATTTGATTAACCAAACGCGTTTTCCAACTTTTCATTTTTCTTGGAAAACTAAAAAATTTTCCGCAAACAAACGCACCCTGAGCTTTTTTTCTTAGATTTGGGTTACTATTTGTTGCCCCATATTTGTTTGTTTTTGGACCTATAGTATCACGTTGCTATTTTCATAGTAGCACCATAATATAAAAAAGAAAATTATAAAAAACGCTACCCTTCTAAAAAAATATAATAGGGGCCCCAGTTCCACCCCTGATTTGAGCTTATGCATTTTTGAAGGAATTCAAAATTAATTTCTTTTTCCAAAAAACTTGAAATTGTTCTTGCAAGTTTGAGTAGTTCAATTTCGTTTTCCCGACTATCCCCTTTTCTTAGTATTTTCTGAACAGTTGCCACGTTATTCTCTTTGAACTTTTTAAAAAAGTTTCGTAGCATATCTAGGAAACATTTTATAGATTTAAATAGGGTTAATGTCATCGAAACCCAACCAAGTATTGCTTTTGGTTTTAAATGGTCCCTAAAGTATTTTTTTAGCATTTTAAGTCATTGAACTTTTATTTTACGTGTTAAAAAAGGGAAGCAACCTATTTGAGTCGGTTGTCTATGTGACGTGGCATCCACATTGCATTTTGATTAATTGAAGTGCTCCACATGGCATTGACGTGGATTTTCTATTAAAAAACCTTTAACTTCAAATTTTATTTTTAAAATAAAAAATTGTTTTTAAATTAAAACCACAAACCCTTCATCCGGAAGAAACTACGTCAAAATAATCTTTTAGCTTTTGCAGTGTTTCTTTTAAGTGGAAAGAACTTGGATCCCTTTGGTAACCCTAATTTCTTCGACTCATTTACCTCTTCGTACCTCAAAATCAGAACTTGAGAGTCAATTGGCCGTGCGAATATTGAAATGCGGACGAATGAAAATTAGGATTTGGATTTGAAGGCGCAACGTATTCTCTTCACATTGGATAAAACTTTCAAAGAATCTAGAAGTTTCCTCTGGCGGGGCCACAGCTCGTGTTTTGCAAGATGAATTAAATATAGACAATACCGACATAAATTCGGGTTTCAGAAGGAGAAATGGAAACGAGATCTACTGATCTACAGACCCGTTTGGTGATGAAAGATGCATTGAAATACACAAAGGGTTCGGTTATCGTACAGATTTCAGCATGGTTTTAGCCATGGAAAAATCAAGTATATGAACCACGAGGCGAGTTTTTAGCATCGTTTATTTGTGGGTAGATGAGTGTTCCGGATCTAAATTTCAAGTTTTGTTTGGTTATTATGAAATGGATTTCCTATTTCATCTCGTCTATTTTTTTTGTAACTTTGTCATAGAAACTAGGTTTAGTAGTAACATTAGGGTCTTCCTTAAGAATTTAAACTTTCGTTTCGTTCTTGTTGGATATCTGTTTTCAATTGCAGTAAGATTTGGTGGTGTAGAATTACTGAATTAGTAGAAGTGGGCCTAGTCGGAGTCTTCGTAGGTGATGACGTTGTTGGAAACAATTAGGGTGTAGCAGGCGGAGAAGATGATTTTGACGTGGATTTCTTCACGGCTGAAGTTTTTGTGGTTTCTTTATTTAAATTTAAAAATAATTTGAAATTAAAAAAGAATTTTTAATAGTAAATCCACGTGGATGTCATATCAACGCCACGTGGACCACTTCAAGCAACCAAAATGCCACATGGATGCCACCTTACATAGGTAACCGGATAAAATGGGTTGCTTCCCTTTTATAACAGGTAAATTCAAAGTTCGATGACTTAGAATGCTTATGAAAAACGTTAGGGACCATTTAAAACCAAAGACAATAGTTGGTTGGGTTTTGGTGACATTAACCCATTTAAATATAGGGTCATTCTATACATACACTCCTATTGTCTAGTGATACCCCCCTGATGTGAAATTTTGTTTTTTGTTGTATTTTTTTGTTTTTTTAACTATTTTGTCTTTTTGTTGTTTTTTTGTTGTTTTTTTTTCTTTTTACAAATAATATTTGATTTGTTTTATTATTATTATTATTATTATTATTATTATTATTATTATTAGAAAAACAATAATAACAAATTTACCTTTTATAATTTTTATGTTTTAATAATAATAAAACAATAGTTTTTTATTAATTACGACAGAACGAACGACGTTTATAAATTTATAAAATTATATCAAAATGGTTATGTCAAATTCGAACGATTGTATAAAAAAATACAAAATAAATAATAATACTAAAGCAAAGTTTGTCTTATTAATCAGAGATAGTAAATGGTCCAGTATTACAATTGTGTGGTGCGTTATCTGGATAACGAGCATAAGCATTTATTCGAGCAGCATACAATGTTACCCATTTAACAGAATGTTCTGATCTGTATGCACGCACAAGTCTAGACAAAATAGGAGGTATTGGATACGCTCCTTGTAAATCAACTTTCACATAATGGTTACCGTAAACGTGAGCGATAACGACATATGCATGAGTGGTCAGTAGAGATGAACTGATCTCTACACAAAAAAGACAGAGATTCAACGGACGACGTCACCGGAGATGGACAAAGTCATTGAAACAACTGATGAGTCGGTGACCCAATTTTTTTATAACTTCTGTTTTTAGGATTTTGCAATTTTCAATCCTCCTTTTATTTACTTTTTCATCTGTTATATTATTTTCTATTATCGTTATTCATGTTACGATTTTTCACGATTACATGATATATATATATATATATATATATATATATATATATATATATATATATATATATATATATATATATATATATATATATATATATATATATATATATATATATATAATATTTGTTTTCCTTATTTATCCTAACCTCTTAATATATCATCAACTACATAAAAGTTTTGTTAATAAATTTCTATTTTAGATTTACTTAACCACAGGTATCTTTTTTTAGTCATATAGCAAAAATATCTATAAAAAATAACACAAATGTACAGTTTGAAAACTTGTCATACGATTCAGTTTGAAAAATATCTAGCAAAAATACATACCTGGTCAGTTTGAAAACTTGTCATACGATTCAGTCGTTGTATCAAATTGATATAGACAGATATATAAAATTGTTGTACAATGCGAGATATATATATATATAACGTAAAAAGATTCCAAAACAAAACATCAAATCCGTTTCTTTATAATAATAATAATAATTATTATAACAAATTTAATTTAATAATAATAATAATAATAAAGAAAAAGACAATAAAAAATGAAATTAAAATAAAACAAATTAGTATGTCAAATCAGGGAAGGTATACTAAGAAATGGGGTATGTATAGCCCTACCCTTAAATATATTGTAAACAAAAATTGCCCAAACGAAAGGTGAGTTTGGACTTTTGGTAATACTGGGAAAAGTTGGTGGTACGGTTGAGGCGGAAAGAATCCTGGGATTTGAACTTAGAAGCTTATTTTGAACCACTGCCCGTATTCTAATGAAAGCAATTTATTTTAAAATTGATTGTTTATTATGAAAAATTAAAATTAGAGGAAAAGAAACGCGTTGACCTGCCAAAAACATGTACGGGATGACGATATGCTAACGCTATGCCCTTAATCATTTAGCAACTTTTTTATTATAATTTTGTTAATCATGTTTTTTATTTAGTTTTAGATAAAGTGGTGATGGTTAACTTTTTTTTTTTTTGTCTGAACAGCAACGACACAAAAAAGAAAGGGTTATTTACACAAAAATCCTAATATTTTGAAAAAATTAACGATTTAGTCCTCATGCTTTTTTTTTTGCACAAATTAACCAACGAAACTGGCAATGTTACACAAATTGATCATTTTCTTCCGGTAACCGGTTATTAGCCGGTAAACGACGCTGATGTGGCATTAAAAAGGTGATGTGGCTGCTGAGTAAATAACACGTTTATATGTTTGAAAAAAACCCTTACTTCGAAATTACCTTTCTCTCCTGTTTCTCACTTCTGCTCTCGAATACGAAGAGACGAACGATAGATAATGGAAGAGCTCCAGGATTTGGAGCTAATCGACGTGCAGCTTGATGAGTACTTTACAAGGAAACAAATTTCTAGATGCAAAGATGAGTTTCTGAATACTCTTTGTGAAGAGAACGATGCAGATAACGATGGAGATGAGCATGTTTCCGAGAAAGAGGAAGAGGACGACAAGGAGGAAGGTCAATAGAAAATGAAAGAACTGCAAGTGGATAGTGACTATGAGGAAGATAGTGATGATGATTTTGCGTACTTGACACACAACCCCAATGTGAAATGGAACGTAATGAAGCCAGTGTTTGGTGAAAGGTATGAATCCCCACATCAGGTGCAACATCCGAGGCTAAAGCTAGTGAGAAAGGTATTGATAAAGGTGCAACATCCGAGGCAAAAGGAGATGGTGAAGTATATGATGATACACCTAAATTAGTTACAGATGATATACAAGGTGTCATTAAAGACATGGGGGAATCACATTACAGTTCTTAAGTAATCATGGATTGCCTTGGTTTAACTGAAGATGAATACAATAAATTTGCAGGAATAAAGGAAGTGCCTGTGGAGATTGATTTAAGTGTTGTATGATACTCACCTTATACTTAATTTTTTTAGTTGTAACCACTGTTGTAACCACTAAATTTTTCTGTTATATTCATCTTAATACATGATGTTGCTGTAGAGACAGAAGGAGGGACTCAAGATCCAGAATCAGTCCCTGAAACTCAACCAGATCAGATTTATGAGGGCCTACATGAAACTTAAGTAGAGGAAGTTGGTGACAAAGAGGAGCAAATTGTATATGAGACTGAATCAGTGAGAAAGTTGGTGACAAAGAGGAGGCCTTCAGAGAGGATAACACTGCAGAAACTGAAAAATCAAGTGGTTGCCAAGGATGGGATGGGGATGACTGCAGAGAAGCAAATTATTTTAGATTAGGGTGCTTGACAACAAATCTTTTGTGTACACATGTACAAACTTTAACCAAGGGTATATGATGCATATGTAGAATGCATCTTGGTTAAACAATTCTTTTGTATAGCCCCTTTTTGTATAGCCCCTTTTATACAAAGTCAGGCTTAGGGTATATGAATGCATATTGGTTAAAATACATGTTTGATCATACATTGGTCATTGATTATGGGTAATGTACTTACCTTTTTGTTTGATCATACGTTGGTCATCTTGGTTAAAATACTTGTTTCATTGCTTTTGGTTATTACCTTTCTATTGGTCATTGATTATGTATGTATTAGAAACTTTCATTGATTATGAATGCATTTATGTTAGTCAAACTCTGTTGGTCATCTAATTTAGCAACATCATTTATGTTAGTCAAACTCTATTAGTCAAACTTTGTTTGTCATTTCTGTTAGTCAAACTTTAGGTCATTGTTTTTGGTTACTGTTAGTCAAACTCTGTTTTAGCAACATACTTTCATTGCTTTTGGTCACTGTTAGTCAAACTCTGTTAGTCAAACTCTGTTTTAGCAACATACTTTCATTGATTCCATACAAACATTGCTGATTCCATACATAAACTTGGTGATTCAGTACAGGTCAACTTCATTACAAACAAAAGACACATTACCCCTAACTTATATCGAAGATAACAAAAGACTACCATTTTTTGGATAGATCCAAACACAGAACCTACTAACATTACTTACACAGAGCAAAGAAAATTACAACCAAACAAACAACAAACAATACTTTCAAACTTCCACCTTCAATTCTAACTCCAGGTTCTTGTGCTGCTTGTTGTTCCACGATTTCTCCACCAATTCCAAGGTTAACCACATTGCCATTGTTGTGAAAATCTGCCATGAGATTTTTGTACCACTTGTTTGGTAGAGGGGGGTCTACCCAAGCAAAATACTTGCAGTCCTTTTCTTCATCACGAAAATTAGGACAATCAACGAACCTTCTTCCTGGATTTGCTGGAGTCCATGAGATCCATTTTCCATCTGGAACCTGACAATCGCGCCTGTCTCTTACCACTCGCATACGTGCTCGATTAGGACCCATGCTTCCAACTGATGATGAAGAAGACGACATCTCTTTTTTGCATATGCGAATTAGGGTTTGAAATGTCCCAATAATGGTCATATATACCCATGCTTGATTAGGACCCATGCTCACTTATTAACTCAGTAGCCACATCACCATTTTAATGCCACATCAGCTGGGTGTACCGACTCATAACGTTTTATCGGAACAAAGGGATCAATTTGTGTAACATTTCCAGTTTCGTGGGTTACTTTGTGCAAAAAAAAACTTTAGGACTAATTCGCTTATTTTCCCAAAATATAGGGACTTTTCTGTAAATAACCCATAAAGAAAGAAGCAAAATCAGGCTAAGCGAGAAACTCAGGGCTACAAACAAGGAACAATAGACATAGGAGAGTTACACCAAGCATACCAGTCAATACTAAACAACTTTCCTCTATTCTTAATCCAATCAAACGTACTATCACTAATATCATCAGCTTAGGCATCCCCAATCTAAGATAATTTATTATTGGTGATGGTTTTTTTTTGAAACGACAAATATTACATTACACCTATACTGTTGGGTGTTGAAATCAATTTAGATTTGAATAATGACTATTGTTCTAGAAGTTCTATAAGAGTTTAACAATCACACTCGAGTAATATAAGGAAAATAGATGAACAAGGTGAATTGAATAACTTGTGCCGAATGCTTGATTATAACTTTTAGGGTTTTACAATGGGTATTACAATCGCACTCTAACACGGTATGGTATCACTGATATTTATACTAGTTCAGTGATATGCATAGTACAACCTTTTACAGAGAATAACCTATCAGTGTACTACCCAATAGGATAAGGGATTCATGCACCACGTATTGTACTATACGCGTACACACAAAAAGGTGGACAGGCTGTGAAGTCTTCGGATCCTCCGTGCATCAAACTTCGGAGTCTTCAGACTTCGGGGTCTTCTATTTCTTTATTACTTCGGAGGTATGGGCAGGAGGACTTCGGATGGTTGGACACTTCAGCACAAATAGACTCAAAAATCTCCCCCTTTGTGTGAAGTGCATCCGAAGCCTATCTTTGTTGACGGTAGTGTTTCTTGTAGGCCTGCTTCAAAGTGTGCCTCACTGTCAACCACCAGTTGAGGTATTCCCTCACTTTCTTTTTCTCTTGCCAGTTATTTACGAAGCAGTTATTGACCAGGGCAAGAACTTGTTTGATAGACTCCGAAGGGAAATGACCCATGAAGTCAATGTCAAAGAATTTAGTCACCATGGTTTCATTGTCATGGGACAATCCTTTGAATACCACACCCTAGGGCTTGTCAACAATCTGCCCAGCCTTCAAATGTTCAAAATTTTCTATTATGGTTGGTGGGGGTGCAAGAGATTGATTGAAGAGCTCGGCCACAACAATATCAAACCTGGCCACTCTTAGAAGATAGTTTCTGAAGAAGGAGGAGATGTGAGTTTTGGCTGTTGCAAAGACCCCCATGTCTTCACACTCGTTGCCTGCTGAGAACTTCAGGATGTCGAGAAGAGTTATGAAGTCCGAAGGATTCATAATCGGGAAGTCAGCAATGGTGAACTTCGACTCTTCATCTTCATTAGCACCCCGAAGTACAAAGAAGTTTAGGTTTTGAAAGCCTACATACTCCTCTCCTTTCTTGATATAAATTATTTTCACTATCTTCTTCTCACTCCATACATAGTTCGGAGCTTGAATGAACTTTGCATGGAATGCAACCTTTCTCATCTTGTATTCCAGAAGCTTCTCTTTTGGTACATTCATTTCAAATTGCAGAAAGGCGAATGTCTTTGGATTGTAGGGGAGATCCAGCTGCTGGTTTTTGCCGTTCTTTGTTTCCAGGCTCTTGAGTGGAAGCCTGTTATTTACATGGAAGTCATTGAAACCGATGGCCTTGATTAGCTCCTCGGTCCACGTCTGGTTTTCAATGGCAATCCTGTTTATCTCGAGGATCTTCCTGTACTCCTATTCCCTTTCCCGATTGACTTGCTCCATGTGAGGAGCAATCCGAATTTCTTTCACCAAAGGCCACGAACTGGAACCACCTGCTTTAGTTGTCATTATGGTTCCGAAGATGGGGCCAGCCTTGGAGGGAATTGGAGGAATAAAGGGTGGTCTACCCAAGATTGTTGATTGTTGTTCTTTTGTTGTTGTTGTTGTTACCAGGGCTTCGGAGGTTGCGGTTTCTTCGGCTTGAGACCCAGGGACTTCGGCTTCTCCCCCTTGTGAAGGATGAACAATATGTTCACCCTGAGCAGTTAGCTGGGGTCTCCCTTTTTCGGCCTGTGATTTCTCCATTTTCAAGGAGACGTTGATCATGGGTTGAAGGGTGGCCTTCAACTTTGTGACCACATCAGTGATGATGGCCTGGTTGGTGGTTCGAAGCTCTTTGGCAAAAGTGGCAACTGCGGAGGAAGACAATTTCGCAGTGAGCTCTTCCACACGTTTGTGGGCATTAGACAGGTGTTTGGCAAACCCTGTCTGGTATTGAGAGTTGAAGGACTCAGTTGATGTCCTAAGATCATGTAGCTCTTTGGTCACTTCGGAGTTAGATAACTCCATTTTTCTCACCAGCTCCTCAATTTGTTTATCATTTTGCTCCTTAAGGAGCTGGTGCTTCTCATTCATCTGATCAACCGCTGTGTTGAGCTTCCCTTCAATGCCCCTCTGGATTTCTATTTGTTTCTCCAGAACACGTTGTTCTGAAGCCTTGACCAATTCTTCCATTTTCCAGGTCAAGGATTTTTGGACCTCAGCAATCAGGTCATCAACACTAGCTTCAGGCTTCTTTGTAGGATCGAAGCTAGTGTTGGTTTGTAACAGGACATCCAGTTTTCGGTTGAGGATTTTGTATTGTTTCCCCAAGATGAAGTATGTATCATCCAGACCTTCTTCATCGTTTTCTTCAATGGTGATGGGTGCCATGTGAAAGGCAGCCATGGCCTCTTCGGTGGATAGGGGTTGTGAAGAAATGTTGGCTTCAAAATCGAAGTCATCTTGGAATGGATAATCCGGTAGGGATGTATCCAGACCAGATGTGGAAGTGTTCAAAAATGGATCCGAAGCGGATGAAATTAGTGGTGTTTCAATGGAGGTTGACTTTGGTGGTGGAGGAGGTGGCACTTCGGATGAAGTTGTGTGGATTGTTGTTGTTTGTTGAGCACTTGTGGGAGGAGGGGGTAGTGGAGTTGTTGTATGAGGAGGTGTTGGTGGTCTGGTTTTTTTAGGTGGTGATTGTGGTTCAGTAGTGTTTGGTGGAGTGGGTGGTCTTGTTTCATGGATTGGTGAGGATTGGTGTTCTTCTTCTTCTTCTGGAATGGCTTCGGGGTTTTTCTCAGGCTCCGAAGACTCATCCCTGATGGCCAATTTCCTTGACCTCTTTGGTTGTTTCCTCTTCGGAGTGGTCTGCTCCGACGCCTTTCTCTTTTTCTCAATTTTCTTTGGACCACTTGGTCCACCAACGATTTTCTTCTTGCCCTTAGCTTTTGTTTAGGCCTTTGTTGCTGCATTCTGAGTCCCTTCATGAGTAACATCACGACCAAGGAATGGAATAATAAGAGTGTTCCTGTAAGTGTTTACCTCATTGCACTCCATAGGCACTTTGGAGAGCATAGCCTGAGGAATTTGGGCATAGAATGTTGCTGGTTAATCATCAAGGGCAGGAATTGCGATGGGAGTGAACTTCATCTCAGCAAGTGAGGGATCAGGAACATACCCTGCTTGCTGGTAGTGGGCATATACAACTATCGCCCAGAATCTGGGATTTGCAATTTCTGTTCCCTTCAAGCTATAGTTTATGTAGGAGCAGAAATCAGCCCAGAGAATCGATACGAAATCTACTTTAACATCATAGTAGATTCCATAGAGGAGGACTGGGAAGGCAACGCTTGCTGAATCCAAGCCAGAGGTTCTTCCAGAAAGACATCTAAGGAAGATACTGAAGAAGTATCTCCAAAGATCAGGAAGCTGATTTTTCTTGAAAGTGCTGATCCTTTCAAGCAGGGGTTCATACCCCATCTCGTTGAACATGGCGACCAGTTGATCAGCAGACGGGACCACCATTTCCTTCAAGTTGTAAAATGGAAGATGGAGAGCTTCAACAAACTTCTCCTTGGTCAGTTGAATCTTCTTGGTCTTGCCCTTGGAGTCGACAGCCTCATAAAACACAGATTTGACTGGGTTGTTGGAGTCAAATAGAGCATTTGATGTGTAGTGTGCCCTGTGAACCAGAGTCGCAGGGATAGAGGGAGTGCAGGTTAAAGCATAACCGAGAACAGACCTTTTCAGACATTCTACCATCGCATCAATCGGTTAAGGGTAAAGCTTCAGATCGTTGCGGAGAACCAGATTAGCATACTGGTTCTTGAGGACAGGGATGGAGAAAGCTTCAGTTGTTTGAGATGATGCTTCAGCCATTGTTGAAGTGTTTGAGGAAGACGAGTGAACTTAGGGTTCTTGAGAGAATTTTACTGAGGAGTTCTAAGAGTAATGATCGCGTAAAGAGATGAACAGATGGGTTGTGAGGTATATATAGTATTCGTGGTCCCAAGGCCATTTAATACGCGTGGGAAACGGTCCACTAATAGTATGACACATCAGCACCCCGCCGTTCCACTCTTCCTGCAAAAACATAACCGTAGGTCTGTCAATCATCGTTATTTAAAATTGAACCGCCATATTCACACGATCTTCTTGTTAGGATTTGCCACGATTATCTCAGTGACAGCTGTGTAACAACGGTTATTAAATTCAAAAGAATGTTTGTCTATGAGATAATCATAAATGTGGAAATCAATTGAACAATAAATTGACTTCGGTTCTTTGAAGAAAATTATGACCGTTATAAGTACTCATCGGAGTGAAGTCATAAAGTTATGATTAACTTCGAAGTGAGTAGTCTTCACTTAGGGTGATTTGTTAGGACACCGAAGTCCATTGGTTTTCTCCTAGTTTTTCTTTGAAATTTTGGTTTAACTTTTGAGTGATGCAGTATGACATTTATCCTTAACTTCCTGGAATATTATGAAAAGAAGATTTAACAAGTTAATGTTCGGAATCATTCGAATCATGTTGGAAGTCCATTTTTCATTTCAAAGTTTGTTTTATTCAATATCAGTCATGAATATATAAGTCTAATCACCCCATCATTAACTTGATTTTGCATTTTGCAACATGGTTTGAATTGTGCTTTTGTGTTTCAAATTTTTCATACATAATAATGGTAACATTCTATGCATTTGAAATTTAAAGAACTTTTCATTCTTGAATTGAACATCAGAAGTGTTTTTATAAATTGGATTGTTTTTGATGATCCTTTTTGAAAAATTTATTCCCTTTCATCAATTGAAGTGTTTGGATACTAAGCTCTGATGACAAGCCTTTGAGCTTCGTACACCACTCCAACTTTATCATTTAAGATAGACTACTTGAAATGTTCATATTCTCTACAAAGTACTCGACTATGTTATAGGAGCTCCCTGTATTGTTATTTAAAATAGATGAATACGCATTTGAGTGCCGATTTCTCTTTCTTTTTGCACTCCCTAATTATCTTTTTGTTTTGCTTGTTGTCTTTGAGTCTTTTTGACAAATTGTTTTCTGTTTAAAATTTTGATGATTTTCAATTTTTCCTTTTTATCTTTTCAATTTTGGATTTCCTTATCCGAAGATGCAAAATTTTCACCATCTAGTTTCTTTCTTGGTGCCTTTTGGTTTTGTTTTATACAATCCTTGAGTGTGAAAAGCTTCTTTTAGTTCAATTTTGTACCATTAATGAAGAGAATTTTTAAATTTGCTTATCAGACAATGTTGGTACTATTTTTGAAGAAAACTTCGGAACACTTGAGTTATCCTATGTAGTTTTGAGGCTACATGATTAATTTGAAGTTGAAGCGAGTCAAGTTCAGAAGGGAGGTTAGAAATAGACATTTTGTTAAAGATATTGGAATCAAACAATGCTTCAAATTGTAAAATAGCCTTAACATCACTTCGAAGTCTGTTTTCTTACCAATGTTTCAAGTCGATTCCCAAATGCCTTTTAGTGCAATAAGGCATGATTATCAGAATCTAAAATCAAATTTTTTTTCCTTTACTTGGTTAATTCATGAAAGTAAGATTCAACTTTGTCATTGTGCATCAGACTTTTCTCAAAACATAGTGTGAAGGCATAAAACTTTATTTTTCTTGTTTTTGAATTTTCTTTGACTTGAAAACTTTTTAATTTTGTCCTTAACAGGTGAAGTCAAAATATGTTTAGGTGAAAATTTTCCATTTTCATGATTTTATTTGATAGAAAATTTTGTTCCGCAGAGTTCCGAAGTGAAATTTTACTTCGGAGAGCTGCGGTGGAATTCTAAGTGATTTTTCTTGTTTTTCTCTGATGAGCTCCGAAGCGATGAAACTCTTCGAAGCGCTGCAGTGTTTTGTGATTTTACAAACTATCGAACTGAAGAAAGGAGTGATAGTAAGCAAATCTGAAATTTATTGAAGAGTGGATCCATCTATCATTCCAAGTCCACGAACTATTCTTGTGAATGCCTCTTCATTCAGGGCCTTTGTGAAGATATCTGCCAGTTGTTTTGTGGTGTGAACAAAGTGCACCTCAATATTCCCCTCCTCAACATGACTTTTAATGAAATGATAGCGGAGAGCTATATGGTTCGTCTTGGAATGTTGAACTGGATTGTGGCATATGCGAATTGCACTTTGGGAGTCGCAGAACAAAGGTATTTTTCTCATGTTGATGGCATAATCTTTCAGTTGGCTTTGGATCCAAATGATTAGTGAGGTACATGCTACAGCTGCTACATACTCTGCTGCTGCTGTGGAGATAGAGACACAAGTTTGCTTCTTGGATTGCCAGCTAATTAGCTTTCCATCTAAGAATTGATAACCCCCCGAAGTGCTCTTGCGATCAATAGAGCATCCACCAAGGTCTGAGTCTGAGTAAGCTTGTATGTAAAAGCCAGAATTTGTTGGGTACCATAGGCCATAAGCAGGTGTGCCATGAAGATATCGAAAGATTGTCTTAACCACAGCCAGATGAGGTTCTATTGGGTCAGCCTGATATCTTGCACAATTGCATACTGCGAATATGATATCAGGGCGACTGGCTGTGAGATAGAGTAGTGATCCAATCATACTTCGGTACTGCTGTATGTCTGTCTTCGGTTTGTCCAATGAAGGATTCAACCTTGTACCTGCAGGCAAAGGAACTTTTGCTTTGGAGCAGTTAGTCATTCCGAAGCGTTCAAGCAAACTCTTCGTGTACTTTTGTTGATTGATGAAAATTCCCTCCTTGGATTGTTTTATTTGTAATCCAAGAAAGAAGTTAATCTTACCCATCATACTCATTTGAAATTTGCTTTTCATTAGTTTTTCAAAAGCTTTTGACAAATTGGGGTCAGTGGATCCGAAGATTAGGTCATCCACATAAACTTGGACTAACATCAAATGAGATCCAACTTTCTTTTTGAAAAGTGTTGGATCCACTGAACCTTGTTTAAAGCTTGATTCTTTTAAAAATTTTGTCAAGGTCTCATACCAAGCTCTTGGAGCCTGCTTTAAACCATAAACAGCCTTGTCTAGCACATAGCAATGGTTTGGATGTTCTTTACTTTCAAAGCCAGGTGGTTGTTCAACAAAAACAGTTTCCTCGAGATCACCATTCAGAAAGGCACATTTGACATCCATTTGATAGACATCAAAGTTTTTATGTGCAGCATAAGCTAAAAATATCCGAACTGATTCAAGTCTGGCAACAGGAGCAAATGTTTCTTCGTAATCAATCCTCTCCTGTTGACAATAACCCTTGACAACCAATCTTGCTTTGTTCCGAACCACATTGCCTTCGGTGTCTAGTTTGTTTCTGTACACCCATTTCAGACCAACAATTGAAGCATTTGCAGGTTTTGGAATAAGCCTCCAAACTTTGTTTCTTTCAAATTCTTCTAACTCCAATTGCATAGCTTCAATCCAGTCTGAATGATCAAATGCATCTTTAACATTCTTAGGTTCTACCTTAGAAATAAAGACATTGAACATGCACAACTCGGAAGTTTTGTTAAGATCTAATTTCCTTTGGTGAAGTTGTGCATGGGTCAATACTTTATCTCGAACATTATTGATGACAAGTGATGGTGGATGATTTCTCGTCCATTTGTCCAAGGGAGGATAATTTGGATCAAAGTCAGGTGGTCCTTCAGAATCAATGTCTTCGATGTCTGAAGGATACCCCGAAGTGGAAGGGAAATCATCCATGATTAAATGATTATTTGAATTAGTTGTATTAAAGTGTGGTGTGTGCATTTGTGAAGTAGAGTTTAGAGTGTTCTCCCCCTCGACATGTGTTGGTGTTGAGGAAGTGTTAGCTCTATCCGAAGAGATTGGAGTTGCTGAGTTTGGAGTGGTAATCTCTGGCTCCCCCTGGACTGTTGGATACAGGTTCATGATATTAGAGATTTCCTGTGGAGGTGAGGTAGGACTGTTGGCTCCCCTTGGACTGTCGTTTGGCTCCACCTCAACACTTGCATTTCTTTCACTTCGGTTAGATGGCTCCCCCTCAACAGATGACGGTCTATGTACACTACTTGTGGAAGAATCATCAGGTACATCTGTGTGTTTAGATAATTCAGATACATGGTTGTCAGGTGCACTGGCTTCAGAGTCCACAGCCCTCACAGGTGGATCGAACAAAAGTGTGAAGTCTGTATCAAATGTAGTGATTGGTAGAGCATCCACAGCAGGTTTTGGAAAGATGGATGACATGGGGAATGGATGCAAAGACTTCTTGATGTAGTAATCATCAAACCTTAGGTTGAAGGTTTCTTCGATTTTTCGGGTTCTTTTGTTCATGACTCTGTAAGCTTTTGAGTCTTGAGAGTATCCTAGGAAGATTCCTTCTTCTGGCCTATCATTGAACTTGGTCAAGTGATCCTTCAAGTTCAAGATAAAACACCTACAACCGAAGATGTGAAGAAATTTGACATTTGGTTTTCTTCGGTTGAGCACTTCGTAAGGTGTGATATGAAATCGCTTGTGAATGTAGGATCTGTTTTGAGTAAAGCATGCAGTAGAAATGGCTTCGGCCCAGAAGTACATAGGCAAGTTTGCGAAATTTAGCATAGTTCTAGCTGCTTCACACAAGGAACGATTTCTCCTTTCCACAACACCATTTTGTTGAGGAGTATAGGGTGCAGAGAAGTTGTGACTAATTCCTTTTGTTTTCAGGAATCCATCCAGAGTCTGATTCTTGAACTCCGAATCGTTGTCACTGTGCACAGTTCAGACTTTCTTGTTGAGCATCAATTCCATTTTCTTTATGAAGTTAATGATTTCTTCTGCAACATCTGATTTGTTTCTTAGGAATAAAACCCAAGTGAATCTTGAATAGTCATCAACTATCACAAGAATATATTTCTTCTTTCCAATTGACTCAACTGCGGATGGACCACATAAATCCATGTAAAGAAGTGAAAGGGGTTCGGTGATTTTGGGATTGATCACTGTTGGATGCCGTTGTTTTGTTTGCTTGCCATGTTCACAAGCAGAACAAAGAGTGTCATTATCAAATTTGAGAGCAGGCATTCCTCGAACCAAATCCATAGCCACTAACTTGTTTAAATCTTTGAAGTTCAGATGAGCAAGTCTTCGGTGCCATAGCCAGCTGACATCGGAGTTGGCTTTTGAGAGAAGACACAAAGATTGCCCACCGGTTACAGGCTTTAGATTCAAGGGAAACATCGATCCCTTCCTTTCAGATTTCAGCAAGACTTCTTTTGTTTCTTCCTTTATAATTACACTCCCTTGGTTGTTGAATGTAGCAGCATTGCCCGTTCCAACCACCAATTGAGATATACTCACAAGATTGTGTTTTAACCCTTCAACAAATGCCACTCTGCTGAATGTGAATTGGCCATTTGTTATTTTGCCATAGCCCCGAATTGGACATGTTTCATTATTACCAAAGCGAACATTTCCAGCATCATCCAAAGTCCTGTAGTCCCTGAGATATTCCTTCTTCCCAGTCATATGTCTTGAGCAGCCACTATCCATGTACCATTTAGAATCATACCGCTCATTTGACATAACCTGCAATCAATCAAGAAGGAGTTGGTACCTAATCAATCTTGGGTCCTCAGGGTAAGCAAAGGATTCTTGAATCCATTTTTCTACGGCCTCTTCAGAAATTTCATTAGCATTTAAATTAATCAGATTCTCCGAAGCCTCATGTGATGAGCAAGATTCCGAAGTATCTGAGCATGATTCTGAAGAGCTTTTTGTCAAATTAGATGAGTCCGAAGTGACTGACAGATTACAAATCTTCGAAACCCATTTTTGTTTGGAAGTGATTGACTTCGAGGATTTTGATGATTTCATTTTACTTGAAAGTTTTGAATTCATTGAAGATTTTGAAGTTTTTGTTCTTGCAGTTAAGTTCTCTTTCAAATCATTCCTTTTCCAATTTTGTTTTGGTTTTTCAATTGTTGACTTCGTTGAGATTGAGCTGCATAGCGTAGAGGTACAAAGGTACTCTTCGTATGCCAATTTGAAGTCGTTTAGTGAAAGATTCTTATCTTTAAACAAATCCAAATTTTTGTCTAGCCGCTGATGAAATGTATCTATCAAATTGTTTCCTTTTGAAAATGTTTTCTTTGTGGGTTTTTGAAATTTTGGATTGGGAAAGTTGGGTTTTGTTGGTGTAAAAGTTGGTTTATCCTTTTGATTTTTGACTTCTGAAGCCTTTGAGTTGAAGGGTTTTGTTCCAGAAGTTGACGCAATTGCTTCATTTTGTTTCAAACCTCCGAAAGGAGTTTTTCTTTTCACAAGATTTAAAGTTTGTTTTGATTTCAAGTTCGCAGCAATGGGTCTTTGAATTGGTTTAGTAATTACTATTGCTGGTTTTGCTTTTTGAAGAATTTGTGGTCTTTTCAAAATTTGAGGTTTTTGTACCGAAGCTTTGTTAGTTGATTTTGATTTTGAAACAGCATTTTCTGAGGTTTGTGATAATGGTACACACTCACATGATTCCATTAATTGAAAAACATCCATCTTCGGAGCTGCGGGTTTTTCCACAACTTGAATTTGTTTGTAGTTTCGATTAGTGTAGATGTGATTATCATTCTTGAGATTTAAAAGGTGTGACATGTTTTTAGGAATCTTTTCTTTTTCATAACATAGACGATTGTAGATGTTATGACCATACAGATCTTGTTTTTATGTTAACTTTAACTTCCATTCTTTTATTCATTTCGTTTTCAACCATTTTAGAAGATGAGAAGAATCCTTCCTCAGTGACTGTGGAATTATCCTCCTCAAGAAGTTTTTCTAAATCGTTTTCAACCAAAGGTGATCCACCTGGTTTCACAAAGATGGCGTTTTTGAAATAAGATATCTTTGGATAGATACAAGCCACATGAACTAGCCTTTTTGAATTGTCCTTGAGATATTGATCATAAGAGACACAAGCGTCTGCGATTTGTATTTTAGATTTCAAAATTTCTTTGTTTTCAAAGGTTTTTGGTTCACAACCCATTTTTGTTTTTCCTTTGTCCTCAGAAGACAGTTGTGAGATGTCTTCGGAATGTGATTCGGATACAGAGGATGATTTTAATAATGTCAAGGAAGAACAATCAATTTCCTCCATGTCCGAATCGCTTTCAGAATCATTTTCAGATGCGGTTTCAACTGTAACTTTTTCATCGGTCTCAATTTGAGGTACAGCCTTTTTCAAGATTGGGATCTATTGTGGTAAGATTTTCAACAAGTTGTCAGCAGTGAGATGTTTTTCTACAGATATCAAACCATGTTTATACGAAGAGTTGGTCACTTCGGACCCAGATACTATAGATTCACACTCATAAGATATACTATCAACTTCCTTAAGCTTAAACTCAATAAAAGGTAATAGTTGTCTATGTTGAACATTGCACACATCAGCTGAATGATAAATACGTGTAATATGAGCATACAATCGTTTTGCAGTTTCACAAAAGATGTTACGTTGTTTCAAAATTACATCATGATTGTTCAAAAGTTTTTCTCTATTTTCTTCTAACAGTGAGACTCTTAGGTTGGACTTTTCTAGGGCTAGCTTCAGACTTTCTACTCTCCTCCTCAAGCTGAGAATCTCCTGCTCACTGAGTGTCTCCCTATTTTTCACGTCAATAAGCATTTTATGCATCACTGAACAATCACGAGTTATTTCATTTATGATAGGAGTTGATTGAGAAGTAGGAATGTTAAAAGTTGAGAGAAGTTTTGATACCTACTCAGGAATCGTCAGGCGTGCTTCATTTGCCATCAGGCATATCTCCTCATCATCATCCTAAGTGTCGTCAGACCATGTCTTCGAATCCTCATCATCAATCATCTCATTCATCTCAGAATTATTGAAACCAAGACCATCAGTTGTTTCAACCTCCAGCATCTCTTCTTCATTCATCTTCTCCGAAGTGTCTTTTAGAAAGCTCTTACCAACATCATATGCCATGAAAGCACTATGAGTTGGCTTTCTCACTTCATCATCATCAGAGTCCGAAGACGAAACTTGATAAGATCCTTGATGATCATCAGCAGCCATCAGGGCTAGGTCTTTGGTCCTCACTCTAACTTCCTCCATTTTTCTTGCGTAGTATGCTTCGTCCTTTACTTGTGGTTTCTTCTCATTCTGTTTGTGAAGCATACAATCCTTCGCAAAATGATTTTTACCATGACAGTAGTTGCAGTCATAGCCTGAATCACCGGAGACCTTTTTCTCTTCACCTTTATCTTTGGATGCTCCGAAGCCTGTTTTTCGGATGGCTTTAGGGTTGGAGATTTTGAATTTTCATCTTTCAGAGTGAATATTTCTGGTTTGGGTTTGGAATTGAGGTTTGATTTGTTAAAGCTTTTGACAAATGGCTTTCCAGAGTTATTTTTAAGGAATGGTTTCTTGAATCTACGATTGTTGGCTGCATAGAGAGCAATAGTTTCACCATTATCATCTACCATGTAAGCAGCAATGTCTTCATCACTTGTTTCTTCATCCATCTTTGAAACAAGGGCAAGTGGACCAGAACCAGCCATCTCACTTCTGCGACCTACAACATCTGGTTCGTGTGATTTTAGTAAATTGTATAGGGCAGCCAACTTGTACTTTTCAATATTTTCATAGGATTTAACCATGAGTATGATTGGTCTCCACTCCTTGCGAAGACTGTAGAGAAATTTGATGTTGATCTCCTGTTGGCTTCGTGTTTCCCCGTATTTGTTTAAGGTGTAAATCATGTTGCTGAGACGTTCATAACACGCTTCTAGGTTCTCGTTTTTTTCTTGTTTAAAGTTCCCGAAGTCTGCGAGAATTTCTTGAACTTTGCTGGTGTGAAGTATTTTATCTCCTCCAAAACGAAGTGCGAGATTATCCCACATCTCTTTGGCGGACTTCGCATCAGCAATGTGATGCCTAACATCAGGACCCAAACCACTTCGTAGGTCATGCATGGCCCTTTCATCATTTTCAAGTTTCTTCATATCTGCTGCATTAAGAACTACAGCTTCTTCTCCATTGGGGACAACGAATCGACCAACAATATCTGTATGAGGACCATCAGTTACAGACCTCCATAAGTCTTTATCAAGTCCAATCAGATAATCCTTCATTCTTCCAGCCCAGTAATCATAGTAAGAAGTTACTAGAACAGGGGCTTTGGTTGCAGAACCAATGAGGTTTGCATAGTTGAGCATATTGGCATAAGTTGCTGTGGAATCAGTCATTTTTAATAGATTTCAACAGGATCTTTGCAGTAAAACGAGCAATAGAGATTTGCAACGGTTGCGGAAGACTAGATCTAAGAAACAATTCAAATCTAGAACCGTAGCAATGGAATAACAGTTCTACTAACATGTTTTTGAGCTGACCAGCTCTGATACCACTTGTTGGGTGTTGAAATCAATTTAGATTTGAATAATGACTATTGTTCTAGCAGTTCTATAAGAGTTTAACAATCACACTCGAGTAATATAAGGCAAATAGATGAACAAGGTGAATTGAATAACTTGTGTCGAATGCTTGATTATAACTTTTAGGGTTTTATAATGGGTATTACAAGCGCACTCTAACACGGTATGGTATCACTGATATTTATACTAGTTCAGTGATACGCATAGTACAACCTTTTACAGAGAATATCTTATCAGTGTACTACCCAATAGGATAAGAGATTCATGCACCACGTATTGTACTATACGCGTGCACACAAAAAGGTTGACAGGCTGTGAAGTCTTCGGATCCTCTGTGCATCACACTTCGGAGTCTTCAGACTTCAGGGTCTTCTATTTCTTTATTACTTCAGAGGTATGAGCAGGAGGACTTCAGATGGTTGGGCACTTCAGGACAAATAGTGGGATTTGAACCCTAGACCTCAAGGAAACAGAAAATATTACATTATTGGTGATGGTTAACTACAATATTATTATTGGTCATATCAAACATAAACTTAGGCATCCTGAATCTAATATAATCTATGATGTAACAATTTGTGGAAATCATCTTCAACCCAAATTATTTTTTACATAAAAATAGTCTAATGGACAATAGTACTGTAAATTTAGTATTGTTGCTAATTACAAGAAATTTAATATTATTAAAGTTTCATTTACCATATGAGAAAGTTCACAAGATAATAAAAAATTGAAAATGAAAAAATAAATATTGCTAACCTTTTACATTTTATTTTATAGAAAACAAAAATTGAATATACCGAATTCATAAGTTTTTGTTTTCTATATATAATCATTCATGTTGATATAACTTTTTTTTAATAAAAATTAGTTCTCGTAATACATTTTATTTTCTAGTACCTCTTAATTTCAAAATCATCAATTTAATGAAAAGTGACCCAAATTTGTTTTAAGTTCAAGATTGTAGATATATCCAATTAGTTTCACCAAAAATAATAAGTTTCAAATTTAAGGGGATACATTAATGTACAACAAAAGTTTAAAGAACCACACAAGTCATGACTTTCTAAAAGTCCTCATAAATCTCTAAACCTCCAACTCACCATTTTGCTTACATGTTAAATATTTAGGTTAGACTAGGGAGTCTAGTGAGTATACCCGAGAAGTATAGCTCTATAGTGAGATTCTACAGTGAGATTGCATAAGTGTAATAACCCAAGTTCCCAAAAAAAGATTATTTTATTTTCCAAAACATATTAAGTTTACAAGGATTTAAAGATGTTATTATGCAATGTCATGATATGATATGCACATGAAACAATTCCCAATCCTTATCCTCTACACTCACAAAAGTCCATTTTACTAGGCTAAATAATCGGGCTAAAATCCGCTAAGCGATGGCTTACAACCGTTGTCAGGACAAGATCGCTTATCACTGAAATTTTTTAGGATAGACACATGACCACTAAACAGATCATCTATGGAATGAGTTTGCAAGGCCTAGCCCTAAGCTATAGCTTAACCATCACATCACACAAAAGAAATTTCCCCCAAAGGTGTCTGGTACACACACAAGTCATAATAACATTCTAAAATCTAGAAACCATTGCTATTTCATGATTCTTCCACTTCAAGCCTCATATACTGGTTCAAGCTACTTTTAGGTTTCACCTATTAAGCTCCAATGACTTTAATTGTTCTAATAACATTCTAAAATCTAGAAAACCATTGCTAATAATCATTTTATCATAACTTAAGTTGCATTTTGATGACTTGGGAGCATTTTTTTTATTACATAAGAGCATTTTTAAAACAACACAAGATTTGTTAGACATCAAATGCTTGGTTCAAGTTCCAAATCATCATCAAAGTCTTTGATCTCACTAAATCATCAACAAATGAACATCATAATGCCTTAATAACATGTTTTTGTGGAAACTCATGGAATATTAATGGATGAGAAACTCATCTTATTTCAATTTATGCTTCAAAAGCTCCATTGAAGCTAAGTAAAAACTTATTTGTTCACAAAATAGCCAAATCATGAAGCTAACAACAAAATGATGGATTCATTTGCATCTATTTGATAACACACTTTTATTTCAGATAAATTACGCATTATATGGTGTGTTTGAGATCAATAGCCCTCTTAAAATGATTAAATACATTCACTTTCCTTGGAAGATGTTTGTAGTAGGAATCATCTTATTTCGTAGGAAAAAGACGCAAAACTAGAATGGGGTTAGTTGAACTAAAGAAAAAAGGATCAAGGAAGTTAGGGTGCTATGGAAATCTGTTAGTGACCTTAAGTGTGGAGTACACCAGAGTCAAGGTTTAACCGGTCAATGCAAAATATCGGGGAGTTCGTTGCATAACGACGCTATCTATAGGGGTGCAAACGAGCCGAGCCGAGCCCGAGCCTGGCCAAGCTCGGCTCGGGCTCGTTAAGAAATATACAGGGCTCGGCTCGGGCTCGGCTCGTTACGAGCTTTATGGACCCAAGCTCGGCTCGGGCTCGTTAAGAAATATACAGGCTCGGCTCGGGCTCGGGCTCGACTCGTTTAATTCTTAACAAGCCTAAACGAGCTTAAGCTCGGCTCGAGCTCGTTAAGAAGCTCGTTTACTCTAATGATTAAATACGTTTTAATTTATATATATATATATATATATATATATATATATATATATATATATATATATATATATATATATATATATATATATATATATATATATATATATATATATATATAGGCTCGTTTAGGGCTCGCGAGCCTAATCGAGCTTGGTAACACAGGCTCGGCTCGGGCTCGTTTAATAAACGAGCCTTATATTTAAGCTCGGGCTCGGCTCGGGCTCGTTTATAGTCGGTCTCGAGCCGAGCTTTTATCGAGCCGGTCCCGGGTAGCTCACGAGCCGGCTCGGCTCATTTGCACCCCTGGTAGCGCCACTATCTTGCTTGATCCCACCACTATAAATATCGGGTTCCAGTCGTGTTTCAGGGAATCATCTGGCATTCCATAGTTCTCTCAAGTCCATATATCGTCACTTTTCATTCCCTTTGAGTTATATATTCATATTTTTGGGCTTTTATACCTTTGTTTTGATTTCTAGTGTCATTTCGGAGTCAATCATTGGAATTCCTCTGGACATCTGATCATTTTATCATACATTCCAAGAAAATCATTCAGTTCCTAGAGTGGTTTCGTTTATAGATCTAGATAGAAGAATAGTTTTGTAGTTGGTTTTGAATATTTCGGTAAACGGTCATTGTTTATGAATTTTATTTTTTATTCAATTTAAAGTATGAGTTCAGTTATATTTATGATCCTTTTTTGTGTTTGCCCTATAATGAAAGCTTAAACCCACCAAGGGTACTTCCAGGGACATATGGATATACCATTGAACTTGTTTTGATTATTACTCTAATTTTGGTTAACTTTGATTATCGTTTGGGTTACAATTCTGATTTTCATTATGGTGTTAAAGTTATTTCAAGGTTGTGCTTGATTTTTCAATCAAGTTAATGTATTATTGTTCACTAGTCGTGTCGGGTTCATGTTTATAATGAATTAAGATGGTCGGTGGAACGAACATATATTATACCGAGTTGTGGTGTTAAACACACTTATGAGTTGCATTTTTTGATCGTAATACACAGTGATAGTTAGTCACTAATTGTACCGAGTCTGAATATGGATCAAGACAACCAGTCGATAAATACATTGTGTACCTGCTTAGTCATATTTTGGGAAGAAAGATACGCGCGTCTAATTATCTGATACTGATTCGGAGTATCCTGCTTAGTCATATTTTGGTTATAGTTTATTCTCTTTCAGGCTCTTTCAATTTATCTAGCTTTATAGTGACAATATTGGTAAACTGTTTCCAATATTAGTACTCCATGCAATAATTTAACCACAAGCTTCTTAGATCTGACTCTTACTTACCCTATCTATTACTACTGGTGATTGAGGTTTATCTTTACTGCATCAAAGACTGCGGATTAATATTTAGTTTAGAAACAAATTTGGATGATCAAAACGATTATAAAACTCATATGCGAAGCTAAATTTCAAAATACATCATTGTTGTAGATTGTAAGTTTCTAAAAACACAACTAACTTCATTTTCAAGTTATTGATGGTGGAAATGAACATCAAACATTATTCTACCGACTTAAATAAGCTTAAAATCACAAGGAATTGAGGTAGAAATGTTATGATTTTGGATTCAGGTTTTCCCCAGACCTTAGATCAATTTCTAATGGAGAAGAAGAAGAGTTTATACCTATTTGATGTCTAGAACTAGAATCTATCACCAAATCTCCAAGTTCAACACTCATATATTATTTCTCTTCAAATTGCCATATCCAATCTCTCTAAGCTCTCCCGAATCGTATGAACTTATGAATGGAGAAAAGTACACATATTTCTTATATTGTGACAATTGTAAAATCTAGTCAACAAAAGTCAATTGTAACCAATTAAAGGGTACATCAATTCATATAATGAAAAGTAAATTTCATAACTACTAGAATGCATTATTGTATGTTATAATACTACGCACACTATTCCAAATCAATTATCCAGAAGATTTATAAATATAACTAGTAAGGCTACACTAAAATAGTAGTTCCTCACAACCTCTAAAAAAAATCTCAACTTCGGATCGGGAAACCCCCCCCCCCCAATTAGGAAACTTCTGATTTCATTAGGCATTTCAGAAATCCCATCCGATTCGGAATCACCCTCGGAAGTACTCGAGTTCGGAATAGAGTCCGAAGTTGATCTTCGGAGCTTAACATCTGCTTCTGAACCTGTCCATGTTCCGAACATCCTTCCAAATCTTGCCCATTTCTGAAAGATCCCTCAGAACCTCGCTCACATGTCGAACAATTTCGAGAAAATGGAGTAAATTTCGGAACTCAAATCTCTGAATCCTCTGGTCCAACTTCGAAATCCCAAGTTCGGAAACCCCACCCCCCATTTCGGAATGACCATACTCGGAACAGTCACCCGTTCGGAACCATGCTCGGAATGTGCTCGAGTTCCGAACGGATTTCGGAGACTGATTATCCGAAACCTAGCCTCCGATTCAGAACAAGGTTGGCTAAACTACATCCACTTGCTGAACATGCTTCAGGACCCATCATTTTTGCATGCAACGTCTACCCTATAAGAGAAGGACATTATTCTAATCCTTACTCTCATCAACTGCTAATACCAAGTTCCAATGCACATGTCACTCAAATCACAAAGTCAAAAGCTACAAAGTACAGCTATGACTAAGTGATGTGATTTAAAGCATAAATAACAACTCACTTAACCAGTTTTCCCATTCTCATTTGACACAAACACCCATGATTTTCTCTCAACCTCCTCTCAAAGCTCTCGACCCCCTGCCTTATCAGCGCCACCACGAACCACCATCATCCTTCATCTTTTCAAGAGTAAACCACTTCATTCTTGGTAAGTTAACTCCCTTAGTGATTCTAAACGTCGTTATACAACTTTTAGTTCATTTACACACACTAACAACTTGTAAAACCATTGGATAAAAGCTTTGTCCGAAGGTCCTTAAGTTGAGAAAGCCCACACCTCCGTTTCCTGCCGTCGAACTTCCGAACCCACACTCGTTTCTCGACAAAATCACGTTACTAGGGTGATTTCATACCCCTCCTTGTTTTACTTTTCAGAAACTTTTAGGGGAAGAATACAAGGATTTATGCTATAAATAATGTTTTACGCAAGTTTTTGTGTATGTATACACTTCGATAACGACTTACATATGTTTACAACTATTATCTAGTGTATAAACATTTCTGATTTCGGAAATGATTTGCCCATGCTTCAACCGTAGCATTTAATGTAAAAACTACTGATTTCATAACAAACTATTACACAATGATCGTAAATATATGTTTGTTACAACGAAAAGTATTATGGATGAACTATTATAGGAATAGTTTATGATTACTTGGGTTCTCTACGATATTTTGGAGAATAAAAAGTTATTATATAGAAATATATAATTACTATATATTATAACGATGTTTTGAAAAATAAAGTAACAGCTAACAACAAAAAGGGTTTTCTTAACAAATAAACGTAAACGGGTTGATAATACATACAATTTTGTGAGACGGGTCTTCATAGTACTTTATAAGTACTCACACTATAAGTTGTGACATTTATAACCAGAGTGTCGGTAAGAGAGCAGGACAGTCGTGTATAGATCTATAGGGGATTGACAACCCCGCACCTGAACTGTTAGCTATAGCTAGACCGGCAGGTCTGAGGTGACAAATGTCTAACAGCCCGACGTCTGAAGAACGTCGAAGCAGACCTACATGGTTTCAAGTATGGTTATAGGACGTCTTACATGGAAAAACAATCAACTTTGTACATTTGTTTACGTGGAAACTTATATTTGAAGGGTTTTCTAGCAATCAATGAACTACAAAATTCCTAAGTTCACATGTAACCCTAAAAGAGATCTATGTTTTCTTCTATGAAGATATAATAACAAAACCTAAGGCCAATAATAATTTCTAAAGATCAATTGAGAAAAACCAACCTTTGATTTTGATCCAGAAGCCAGCAGCACAAGTGTCCTGCCTCAAATGGTGTCACACCCAAGCAAAGGAAGAGAAAACAGAATTCCAGAGAGACTGAGCAGAAAATGGCGCAGACTTTAGGGTTCCCAGGGGGTTCCTTTTATAGCCTCCAGGTGGCTACATTCAAAACCCTAGAGGAGCTCAAGTTTGACAAGCCCTTTTATCAATTGGATAAGCCTCTTCTAAACCCTATTAGGGTTTCGAAAATATGAGTGTTCCCACTCATAATTTCGCCAAACCCTAGTTCCACTGGCCAGTCATTTATTCAACTATTGAATAATTACAAAACCAGTCCCTGCACTTTTAATTAATTAAATTAATCTCCAAATTAATACCAACTAATATCAGATTAATTTCTAATTAACTAATATAGTTTCTAATTAATATATTAACACTTAAATATATTAATAAACTATTTATTTTATTTATATTGATTTATTAACCCTTTAATAAATCAACCTTTCTCTCTCTACTGAATTCCGTACCAAACCTCCTGCTATGAGGGCAACCCAAATGGACTTTGCTTCTATTAACAAGATAAATACAATTATAAGTCATGGCTTAGACACCTAATCCAACAGTCTCCCACTTGGATAAGTCTATGACTCTAATTATCCATTTACCTTCTGATTAACTAACAAACCACAGCTTCCTAGAAATTGCTGCCGAACTCTGACCCAGTCAGTTCTGTCCAAAGATAAGTGATCATATGATCCTCTGTCCAACAAGATATTTTCAGACACGATACATGGATTGAGATCAATCTCTGTCCGATACTCTGTTTCCCGATTTCCGATTCTGCATATGTCGTGAGACTTCAATTGAACACATCAATTCAGTCCTGGCTGGCCAGCACTTTCAGTCAACTTCAAAATCATCGAGAGGCCAACATATATCTGTTTCCCGTCAGGACGAGGGACGAATAAGCTTCGACTCATATGCTTATATCTTTTACTAGGCAAATCACTCACAACAGCACGTTTTATAACATCGAGTTACCGATGCGTTTTCGTACTATCAATGAACAACCGCCTTGCAAATTATAACTCATATCTCTCCACTTTAAGTTCATAAGATGTTATCGTCTCAACATTGCTCGTGATGTAATCCATGAAGCAATCTATTGAGCGCAGGTTTATCCAATACTCAAATCTCCATTTCTAATTACTCATGAACGTTGTAGCAATCTTATAGCAATGTCTAACTCCTTAGACAATCTACAAACCAATTCATGACAGTCTTGATTCAATACTTACTTCCCAAAGTATGAGCGACTGTGGACCTTTTGAATAATCAAATTATTTTGGAAGTAAAACATGCAAAAGCGAAACATAAAATCTGATTGGCAGCTACTCCTGCTAATTACCAAGTCTCCACGAGGTAATTACCAACTCAGATTTATCATAAACTATTATCGGTTTCTAACTTTAAACTTTTCAATTCAATTTTATATATATGTCTATATTAAATGACCTTCACTCTTTTCATGTATCCAAAATGTCATACATTGATACACACTATTGCAGATAACCCGATCAGACACTTTTCCAATGATATCTCAATATGTCATTTATTCATTTTATTCTCACTCCTAGCTCCGTTCCTGAACCGGTGGTGTGTACTGTGACTTCTTATGGTTCTCGGGATCTTTAGTCTAGATGATTGCACCCTAAGACCATTTCGAGAGGTTATGATGTGCCGGTAGACCACATGCGCTCCATCAGAACACTAACGAAACTATTTAACCATGAAGTCCTTGATCACCACGTACTGATAATAACAATTTCAAAAACCTTTTCCAAAACATTATAATATTCACCCCAATCATTTCTCAATGATTTCTCACGCGTGCTCAGCTAATCCTTTCAGTACTCCAAGCCACGTTGTATCCTGAATCTAACTTACTATGATCCAAGCATTAAGTCATCAGGACAACTCCATGACACTTCTGATCGATCCAAGAAGCTCGCGGGATCAGATCTATTCCTTTCTGAATCTTTTCAGAACCTAGGGGTCATTTATAACCCTCGTGTCACGACTTTCGGAAATGATTTCCTTGCTTACACCGGCTAGGTCTATACTGACGATTTCATCTATCCGATAGATGTCTGTGAACTAAGTGAGTGTATGTACCTTCTTGATATCTCTCATGCCGAGTCATTATACTTTGCAATGATAGGAAACTCCTTTCCTGAGTTTATGCATCTTGAATCTCATCAAGATCAGATTGGCAGATGTTTCATCTATCTAATAGATGTTTGCAACCACTTGAGTATGCTATATCCCTATTGAGTCTTTCATAACGAATCATCTCTTAATCCCAAGTCATTACACTTTATAAGTACTCACACTATAAGTCCTGACATTTATAACCAAAGTCTCGGTAAGAGAGCGTGACATTCGTGTATAGATCTATACGGGATTGACAACCCCGCACCTGAACTGTTAGCCACAACTAGACCGGCAGGTCTGAGGTGACAAATGTCTAACAGCCCGATGCCTGAAGAACGTCGAAGCAGGCCTACATGGTTTCAAGTATGGTTATAGGACGTCTCACATGGAAAAACAATCAACTTTGTACATTTGTTTACGTGGAAACTTATATTTTCAACAACGTTACAATACAATTTACATTACATTTTGGTCTTTGAATTTTAAGACTTGAATATCTTTAAATAAGAAAATATTGGATTTTCTTGGGTTTCCAACACTACCTTTTTAACAAACAGATATTTGCTCATACAAAATACTTATGAACTCACCAACTTAATTGTTGACACTCTTTCAAATTACTTGTATTTTCAGGAAACTAGAAAGGTAACCCACAAGCTTTGGCGAAGACACGTTACGACGTCGTTTGCTTATTTTGATGTCATATGTAAGTGTAATGGAAACAACAACATTAAACTTATGTAACTTTTACAATTATGATATGATGGTTGTGATTGCTTGGATTTCATTATTACTTGACATTGTTATGATATTGTTCATGAAGTCATCCACCCCCGAACGTTTCCGCCAATATGGTTTGAGGGTGTGACATATATAAATTTGAAATCATGGCAAATTAAACCCTCCTAATTCCTATTTTCACACAATTGCCGAACTTTTCTAAATTCTCATGTCTAGGTCAAGTTTATTACACTTAAGTCTATAGTTCCTAACAGTTAGATCCATTAAAAAATCAAATGTGGTCAAAAGTTAACTTTGACAAATTTGACGCTTTTAGTCCCATATTTATATTTTTTTTACCAATTATTAAATGTTTCCTTCCAAATCTCACGAAATAATAAATTAGGAGTAACAACAAAGCCAACACTTTTTAGTGATACAGATGTACCATTGGTCTCCATAGCCAAAATAAAAAGGACCAAAATACAAGGAAACAAATGAAAAATGGTTAGGTGATACATTGGCACCGGAATCCATCATCCATAAGATATATGATAGAAAAATGGGTAGGGTAGGGGTGGGCGGGGCAAGGGTGGGGTGGGGTATGGGTGGGTTGATGAGATGTATGGGCGGGGTGGAGTATGGGTGGGTTGATGAGATGTATGTGTGTTATTGAAATAACAAAAACTGAAAAACAAGAATAGATAGAAAATATATATATCTAAACATGTTTTCTATTTTTCCAAAATAGAAAATGAAAACTGAATCAGTTTTATTAGAACGAGTTTTTTAAATTTTCACTTGAAAATTGAAAATAAAATTTTATTTTATTTATCTGAAAATAGAAAATAAAAACAGAAAACAGTTTTCCGTAACTAAACACATCCTTAATGGTTGGTTCGTCATTCTAAATTGACCGTGATCGATAACTCCTTACCCATATCATGATATCCGGGACGGAAGGAAAGCTAAACTTGAATGTTGAAACGACAAATAAAATTGAATTGAAGTATATGTTGTCAAATAAATAAAATATTAATACCAACCGATAATTGTGATCAACTAGTTTTTTCCATCCTATGCATCAAATTCAAAAATACAATTCCAAAGGACCTCGTATAATTCAGAATTTCTTATTTAAATTCCAATTTCAATATATTATACATGAAACAAAAAATATATATGATTTATCATCCGGTATATAAAAAGGAGAATTACATGCAAATGGACTTGGTGCGTCAAGGTTATATGATATAAAAACAAAGGAAAAATGACTTACAAGGGTAACAAAGTATCTGAATTGTTTAAAAAATACAATTAAACTTTTTGTTGTACACATATTACTAACAAACTATGGGCTTTGTACACATATGACCATTAAAGTTTATCCATTGTTCACAAAATACCATCTGCATTACCGGAAGAATCGGTTACCAGCCACGTGGCATGCCACATGGCGGGTGACGTGGATTCTACTGTTTATGATGTACACATTTTACCATTAAACTTTTTTGTACACATTTTATCATTAAACTTTTTTTGTACACATATTACCATTAAACTTTTTTTGTACACATTTTACCATTAATCTTATATAAATATTATAAAAAAACACTATTTCCAAAATAAATATCTTTTAATATAAATATTTATTTTTCGTATACATAAAATATTTTTTGACAAAATTTTTTTGACTGAACACACATTATTTGTCAAATAATTTTGCTTTACCGATCCACATCATATATTTTGATATCCTGTATGGATTTCAATAACCTTGTATCATAGATGCGTTAAGGTTTAAGCACTTCAAAAAACAATTGAACGATTTCACATACACTGAGTAATCTAGAAATAAAATGTTTTAGTTGAATTTCAAATATTTTTTTGTCAAATGATTATGCCGATTTAAATCATTATGAAACAAAAAATACTACAAATAAAATAACATTTAGTGACATAGAAAAAAAATATCAAAATGTATGATGTGGATCGGTAAAGAAAAACCATTTGACCAATAATGTGTGTTAATCTAAAAATTATCGTCAAAAAGTACTTTACATATACGTAAAATAAATATTTATATTAAAAGATATTTATTTTTGAAATAGTGTTTTTAAAAAATTATATAATATTAATGGTAAAATATGCACACAAAAGTTTAATGGTAAAATGTGTACAAAAAAAGTTTAATGGTAAAATGTGTACAAAAAAATTTAATGGTAAAATGTGTACATCATGAATAGTAGAATCCACGTCACTCGCGACGTGGCATGCCACGTGGCTGGTAACCGATTCTTCTGGTAACGCGGATGATATTTTTTGAACAAAGGGTAAACTTTAATGGTCATATGTGCAGAAATGACATAGTTTGTTGGTAATATGTGTACAACAAAAAGTTCAATGATATTTTTTGAACAATTCTGATAATTCGTTACCCTTATAAGTCATTTTCCTTAAAAACAAATCTGTCCCTCCATTGTGTTTAAAACGAGGAGTTAGATGCTCGTACGTAGATGTGGAAATTCTGAAAACGATTATATATAGAATATAATATGATGTAACAAATTTGTTATAAGCAATACAATTTCTTTAAGAAAACATGCCTAAACGTGTAAAAAATGTTTCGGAAATATAAAATTTTAAAAACAAATTCGTTAAAAATTGTATTGTAAAATAAGATGTAAAAGTAACCTTATATCTGTTCATAAATTCACACGTTGAGAGAATCATGAGGGATAAAATTCCTTCAAGGCTGAATTTGAGAGATAGGGGGATGGATTTACATTCGCATGTGTGTCCGGTTTGTGATATTGGTGGGGAATCGACATATCATTTATTTGGCGGGTGTTCATTTGCTTTGGATATTTGGAGGAAAGTTGCGACTTGGTGGGACATCCCTTTACCAGATAGTATTACAGCTTCTTCTCTAGCGTGTTGGGCGGATGGTGTGATGTTACAAGCATATGTTAATCGAAATTTTGATGCGGTGATTGGTGTTTACATTCTGGTGCTTGTGGAGTTTTCGTAATAAACTTGTGTTTGGAATGGCTAAACCTCGCAAGGATGAGGTCTTCCACGATGTTCGATCTCTTTCTTATTTTTGGATTAGTAATAGACGTATTAATCGTAAGTTAGATTGGGATTGTTGGATGTTAAATCCTAAACATGCTATGACTGTTTTGTAATTTTGGTTTCTCTAGCTTCTTGCTAGAGATATTTTAGTTTTATAAATTTCCTCTGCCGTTCAAAAAAATATAGTTGTAAAAAAATTACAAATAAAAGCCTAAGTTTCCAAAAAAATATTAAAAGAAGTCAATGAAAATTTATAAAAATGGAAAAGATAGAATAAAATTACAAATAAAAATGAAAATACAAAAAAATATTAAAGCCAATAAAAATTTGTAAAAATGGAAAAGATTGGATAAAATTATAAATAAAAGAGAAAATTCTGGTTCTAATTGTAAAAAAAAATAAGGAGTTAAAGTTGAAGTAAGGATTTTGGCTTAGTCCGAATTGGTGTTATGTGAGCCGAATCTATATTGGGTTGGGTAAATAGATCCGGTGCAAATATACCGGGTTAGGTGAATAAATCTGATACAAATATACCAGGTTGGACAAAGGGTCGTCACTTGTGAGGTTAGAACTTGAAACGTTAAGTTCGCTAAATACTCACCAAACCACTTAGTGTAACACCCGGCTTTTAAACAAAAACACCCCTGAAAATTTTTTCATTTAAAACACAGGTTTCAATACATAAAACCATAATAAGGGGTATATTTTAATAAAAACGGGTACAAGTGTATCAAGGAGAGTATAAAATACCATAACTCCTTTAAAGCCGGGCTGCTACTGACAGCATCTAAGAGTCCCACTTCAAAGTCACGGACTCTATCTTATCCCCTACCAGTATCATGCTAACCTGCAGGGACAGTAACAAACGGTATGAGCTACAAAGCTCAGTGAGTAATCATTCCTGCAAATAACACGTATAAAATACATTCATGTATTTATCTGGACATCGAATCCAAACTCCTAGCCTTACTGGCTGGCCAAATATCTCTTAGGATTTCATATCCTAAATTATAGTCTTACAGACTATAACATGATAACCTGCAATTATCAAGCCACGTCAGTTATTTGCACACATAATCATATACAACAATTTCTGTCCCATATCTCTTAGTCACATCGGACCGCACCGTATATCCTGGCTATTTAAGCCGCACTTTGTGTCATAGCTATATAAGCTGCACCAAAACATTATCAATATATAATTCATAGCCCGCAGGCTGCACCAGCTGGGTTTAATAACCCGATATCATAGCCAAAAGGCCGCACCATGTACCTGTAACAAAATCATAGCCCAAAGGCCGCATCGGAGACATAGCCCGAAGGCCGCACCGGAGTCATAGCCCGAAGGCCACATCGGAGACATAGCCCGAAGGCCGCACCGGTTGGATATACAATCCAGAAATCATAGCCATATAGGCCGCACCCATTGGATATAGCATCCAGAATTAGTTATGGCTCACGGGTTAGCCCGCTGTTGCCTAGACTCACGGCTTTATCCGGTCTTGTCTATATAAGTTTAGCACATTAAAATAAACCATGGCTCACGGCTTATCCGGTCTTGCCTAGACTCACGGCTTTATCCGGTCTTGTCTATATTATTTATATAAATACATTGACTCACAGCTCCGTTCTTGTCTATAACAGACTCACGGCTTATCTGGTCTTGTCTATATAGGTTTCTTTGAACCATCAGTTTCGTCCCACAATCAGTTTCAACCTGTAACAACTCAATCATCATATATCACATATGGTATTAGTGAGATTACTCACCTGGATGCTAGCTGCATTAAATTCCCGGTTGTTTCTTGCCTTTGCGTGCACCACAACCATTTATCCCGTACCTATTTATTCATTTATATACCAAATGATAATAGGTTAATAACCATTTTAGTTGACTCTACTACACAAGAGTCCTATACAAATCAATTGGGAACCATTTCCAAGTATTTCCAATCAATAACCATTGTTATATAATTTAATACACTTCCCGAAATACGCGTACTCTACTACAGTACTTTCGGGAGGTCGTATTCGTATTCCGATAATTTTCCATGAAGTTTTACAACATATTAAACCTATGTTTAAAATTTCAGGTCAATCGGATAAGCCTAGCACAAGAATCAAACTTGGAAAATTCACAGAAAACAATTTGGTTTCTGTCCAGGGCTCGCGTCGCGACGGACCCTATGGTCGCGTCGCGAAGACCAGGTTCTTCGAGTCGCGAGGGCAACTCGGGTCAAGTCGCAAAGGTACACCTTCGAGTCGTGAGGACCATGCTGGTCGAGGCGCGAAGGTCATGCCCTTCGAGTCGCGAGGACCATGCTGGTCGCGACGCGAGGGCTGATCAGCAGACCAGGAACTCCGATTTTCAAGCTACAAAATCTCATTTTCTCATTTTAAGCCCTTAATACTCGACTTAATCATTTGGGGTTTGTTCCTAGGCTAAAACCTTATACTTTAACAAGGTTTTCAACCATCCAAAACAACCAAATCAATCAAAATGAAGAATTAGGGTTCTTAGTTCCAAAACCCCAAAACTTCAAATTCATCACTAATAGCAATCTACTTCCATTTTCTTTAGTTAAGTCCTTATTCTAATGGCTTAAGGGAAGTATTATATCAACTTAACAACATAATCATCACTGCAAATGTAGTTTTGAGTTGTTACAAAACCCATCAAGAAATAACAAGCTAGAGCTTGAAGAACTAACCTTTCAAGCTTAGGAATCATCAATTCCAAGCCATAGTTCCAATTCCAATCTTCAATTCTTCAAGATTTCTCTAAGTATTGCAGAATTTGTGCAGAGAAATCTTCTCCCGTAGCTGCACACAATGGCCAGTCAAAGAGAGTCAACTCTCTCTATATATACACCAAATTTTTACAAATTTGGTCCCTAAGTTCATTTTCTTGAACTTTGACCACAATAACCAAGTTTTATTACAATAAAACTTTCATTTCTTACATTTTTGCCACAACCAACAATATTTTTACATAATTGGTCATTCACATGGTCAAATGACCAAAATACCCTTTTTCGGTAAAACGACCCAAATTCAGTTTTTATAACATTTTAAGTCCAAAACTCAAAATATTATTTCAACTCAAATACTTTTCTGTCCAAAAGACCAATTTACCTTTCCAAGGTAAAATGACCATTTTACCCTTTTTATTATATTTATAAAAAGAGTATCTTGGCGTTACACTTAGCTAGCTTCAAGTCTAGTTTACATTCCCCGAAAAACCTTAACTACAACTAAAATAACACATTTTATCAAACGTTATATATAGAATATGACACTTAAGATCTTAAAATTAATATTTAAGAATAACTGTAGTGGTTTTTGTCTTGATACAAACCACGATTTTATTGATTGTATACATAGTTTCAAACATTTGGGTAGATGTGATGATTTCGATTTAAATATACGGTAAATAAGCCGATTCTGTTTATAGACTAGAAAAGGAAAACCGCGCGTTGCTACGGTTACGAGAAAATAAAATGATAAATGAATATGTGGAAACAATTTGGATAAAAAATTTGTTAAAAGAATGATGATATGTAATATCAAAAAAATTTATAAAGAAACATAAAAACAAATATATGAAACCGGAAAAAAATACAATCTTACGTAAAAACTAAAAAACAAAAAGATTTAGAAAATAATCTTAAAAAACTACATTTGTACAAATAAACTCAAAAAAATATCTCTATGTAAGTAAGTTTTAAAAGAATGGGAAAACAAACTTGTAAAATAAGTTGGAGAAAATTTGAAAAATGTTTACACGAAATCAATAAAAAAAACTTAAATGTGAACGAAAATGTAAAAATAGAAAACGTAAAAGGGTAAATTTTTTTTGATGGGGCATAAATTGTAATAAGGAAAAATTAAACGTGACAGTGTGAAAAGATCAAAGTTTTGGCTAAAAATGTAAATATGCAAACTTGATGAGGCAGAAAAAAACAATAGGCAAACTTGCCACAATTGTATATTGTATAGTATATACAATTTTATGTAAGCTTTATCTATAAAGATAACTAAAACTAAAATAGTGGGCTCAAATCATTCAAAATGTATCAAAATATCTAAAACTTCTTAAAAGAATTTTCTTAAAGATCAAATGATTGATGATATTGTTTATTAATCATAGTTATATATAAACTATTAACAAAAAAATAATAATAAACAAGGTTTTAACGGGCCAATGAGGCTCACTCAACCCATTGTATATAGTATTAGGGTTGGGGGAGTAGATCTTTCACATCACACTGAACCCACGCGCCACGTCAGCTTTTCTCTCCTCTCACTTCCATCTTTCACCATCTTTCACCAATCTTTCATCCATGGAACCAGTACCCACTGAACCCTTGAACCCACGATGCACATCAGATTTTCGATTATTAAATTCATTTATTAATTTAATAAATGATTTTTAATATTTAATTTAATATTATAAATAATAATAATATGCAATTAATAAAATAAAAATCACAAATAACATTAAATTAAAAAACCACACCATTACAAAAATTAAAAAGAAAAGTACTACCTAGAAATAAAATCCTAAATACGGAATATTAAAACCTAAATAACGGAAATAAAATATTAAAAACGTTAAAACACCTAATGATCCAAAGTCGCTATGTATGTATGCTCGATGTGGTCTACAAGATCCGCAAGATGTTTTTGGTGAATTCCTTGATTGCGTATTTCGAGAATCATGTCAGGGCTAACTTCTTGTTCGTTTGGGGAATCTGGAACATGTACGGGACATATAGCCCTACCTTCATCCTGGATGATCATGTTGTGTAAAATTAGGCAAGCTTACATGATATATTTACATCGATCGACGTCGACAGACCGTACAGGCTGTCTGATAATAACCCATTTTGCTTTTAAAACGCCTAAGGCTCGTTCAACGTCCTTTCTTGCCGCTTCTTGGCCGCCTTGAAACGCTTCTTTTTGGGGGTAATGGGGTGTGAAAATGATTTCACAAATGTTGCCCAGTTAGGGTATATCCCATCAGCAAGATAGTACATATGCTTGTATTTTTCCCCCTCCAAAACAAATGAACATGATGGTGCTGTACCAAGAATGGTATCATTGAATAGGGGTGATTGGTACAACACATTTAGATCGTTGTTGCCCCCGACAACACCAAAATATGAATGCCATATCCACAAATCATTTGATGCTACTGCTTGAAGTATAATTGTAGGATACTTGTGATCACCTCTCATGTACTGGCCTCCTAGATACGTTGGACAACTCCGCCAATCCTAATATATACAGTCAATGCTACCCAACATACCAGGAAAGCCATGTTTGGCTTTGTGTGCAGCATACAGCAGTTGAATGTCATTGAATGTTGGTCTACGCATGTATTCTGCACCATATAACTGAACAACACCATAGCAAAATTTGTAGAGGCTTTCACGCGAAGTTCGTTCTCACATATTCAAGTACTCATCAAGTGAATCGGGGGTGCTACTGCCCCTATTTGCCGGATCGCCTATGTGTATTTCTGCAATGCAGTGAAACCTTTAACTCCACCAGCATTATAAGATGTGTGAAAAATTGGATAATTACTTTCCAAGTCTTCAACAATCCGCACAAACAGGCGTCTACTCATCCGCAACCTATTTCTGAAAATAACATCCCCAAACTTTGAATTGGGGACAAAGTAATCTGCAATAAGCTGCTGCTCAGCAGATTCTCGATCTCAGTGGAGAAAAGTTCTATGACGAGGAATGCTAGAACTTGCAGTATTTTGGAACATGAAATATGCAGCTTCAGCAATAGTCGTGATCTTATTCACATCGACGATGACGATACCAACGATATAGGTTCATCCAGTAGTTTGCTGTGAACATACATACCAGAAGAACTAGAAGAATCGGAAGAATCGGAAGAATTCATTTCAATTTAAAATAAAATTGAAATTGGGATAAATGAGGGTTTTTTTTGGATAGGGAAAATAGAGTTAATGTTGAGAGGAAGAAAGAAGGGTGAAGGTGTGATTTTTGAAGGAGTGAAGAGTTGGTATTTATAGAGATGAGGGAGGATAATATTTGGAAGATTAAAAAGTTTTTTTTAAATTATATGTGGGATGATCGGTTTCACCACCCAAACCTCAACCCGCTAGAGCCGAACCCGATGAACCCGAAGAAGGCGGGCCGACGGTACCGGAGGTACCGGCGGTACCGCAGCCATATTCCACCATCCCGAATCAAACCCGCTAATTACACCGTGCACCCTTATTGACCTGACTACGATCGATCATTTTGCCACTTGCATATTTAAAATTTAGTATAGTGTATGTTTTACATTTACACATCTGGTTCAAGAAATCAAATGGTTATTTATCGCCGTTCAGAATAAAAAAGTTATTTATTATTAAGACCCTAACACCACCTCTTCCTTTAATAGTCATCATACTTAAAAGGAAGATCGAACATAGTTCAAGTAATATATATATATATATATATATATATATATATATATATATATATATATATATATATATATATATATATATATATATATATATATATATATATATATATATATATATATATATAATATTCAACACTGTAATTAACTAATTTTGCTAGTTACTTTCACATAAAACACAGAGCATTGGTTTGTTTAACATACCTTCATTATTATAAAATAAAATTCTTACCGTATATCATATGATTAGTATTCCATATTAACTTTTACACAACAAATAAACAATATATAAACATATGAGTGTGACGATAAACTAGTCTTATAAATTTAAATGGCCTAATGTTAATCCCCGTAGCCACCACGTTAGTAAAGTTTAGTTATTTGTTTATAAAAAATCATTAATCTTATCAATAAGTTAATTTGAGTTTACTTTATAGTGAAATAATTTTACCTACAACGGCTATGTAGATGAACAGAACTAGGTGTGAGCATGGTATTCGACCAACCCGAGCAGGATCGAACTCGAGCTGGACCGAGACCGAGAAAACATGATGATGGGAACCGAGTACCGACCACACTAGAACACTTGGTCCTCGGTTCGGGTTTGGGTTAGCTTGGGTTAGGTCGGGTATTACCCGAGCAGGACTTAGCATATACATTTGGGTCCGGGTTTGGTCTTGGCACCGAAAAAAACCGAGAAAACACATTTGGGTCCGGGTTTGGTCTTGGGACCGAGAAGAACCGAGAATTATCAAATGATACATTTTTATCCACACAAGTAATCTATTACATGACTATATGTATGATAATCCAAAGTACACCTTGTTATATATTTATAATAAATGAGAAGTTTGTATTTGACATAATAGTGTTGTATGATTTCTTATAATAAATGAGAAGTTTGTTTATACATTTTTGAATCATTGTAATTGCAAGCAAACATAACCAAACCAAACCATACCCCATGTTCTAAAGATCAAAATGGAGAACATCAACACATTAACAAAACTAAAATCAAAAAGTGTTCGGTTGATCATGGTTCCAAGTTTTCCAACCAAACATAAAGTATTAATTCATTATCAAATTCTTCTAGTTAATACGAAAAGTTTAAAACTAACAAATTACTCATCTATTATCTGTAAAGGACTTTTCCCTTTGCCTTGTCCCCTTGTATTCCGTATTGCATCTTCAACTCCTAGTAAAAATGAGAGTATAAGAAAAAATATAGTTAATACTTAGTAACATGTTAATTAAAAAAATTTACCAAACAAATAATGTTGTCTTTGGTGACCTCGCCATCATTCAAAAGTTGATCAATATTGTCAATTATTGGTTTTTGTGATTTCCTCGCCCAATCTTGGGTGCAAACAAAAGCTTCAACAATAGGTGTCGTCAAATTAGTTCGGTAAGGGTATGGAATTCGTCCACTGGTACTAAAAGTCGACTCCGACGCCACCATTGAGATTCGAATCCCCAATAGATCTAAAATGTTAAAGTAAACATGTCACGTTTTAAAAAAAAATTCTATTAAGTAATTTATAAAAATATATTAGAATTGTACATTTGGTCATGCGGGAAAGTATCGAGTAAGGAGATGCATTAACTTTTCACCATGAAAGTATATCAAATGACTTGTTGCATGTCTCTCTTTTTTCACTCAAATATCTAGAAAACTCTGATTTCGATAAAGGCGACGAGTTCTCCACTTCGGATAAAAAACCACCAAAAAATCGTTATTGTCGTCAACAACATGTTGTACCTCTTCATTTGCATGAGTTTGAGAAGGCACGTTGGACGATGCCTTCTCTATTCTTTCTTTGTACATGTTAAAAATTTCAAGCTTTCTTTCAATATTGCGGACCAACAACAATACATTCAAAGTAACATCGAAATTAGACATAGGATTTTTTTTTTCCGATATAGTGAGTTTGATCATTTTATCAAACGTGTGTCGTAGAAACTCAATCTTTAGTTGCGGATCCAAGACAACTGCAAAGTACATAAAATCGTTGAATTTTTCTAAATCTCCCCAATATTTGTTGTATTTCTCTTCGATCTCACCCCCCTTCATGCAATGGTCTCAATGACCACTCCTTGGTGTCTTTGTAAACATCACATATTTCCCAAAAAAACCGATTTGACAACGTTTCCGTACTTGACGACACAATATCCATTTTGGTCTTGAAATTTTCCAAAAATTTCATCACCACTCGACATAACTCGAAATCTGTAACGCCCCAAATTTTTTTTAAACATAATAACACTAAAGGCACATTAGCTCCAAAAGCGCATAAACGCTAAAAGCATCATAACGCCCAAAAGCGCATAAACGTTAAAAGCACATTAACGCCCAAAAGCGCATAAACGTTAAAAGCGCATTAGCGCCCAAAAGCGCATAAACGTTATTATTAACATAGTTTTGAGAAAGTTTTTATATTGCTATGGTTTCAATACGTTTCATGTCGATAAGACATGAATACCAAAATACGGTTTAACAAAAACATCGAGTTTGCAAGTTCACAACCATGGGCGTCACAATTTTATATCAAATAAACCATAGCAAGCAAAAAGAGGATTAACCACAAACAAAAGCTGGAGATTATATAATGTTCCACTCCATCTAATCTCCCAAAAGCATTCTAGCATAGCAATCTTGGCATCCTACGCTTTCGAACTTGAACATGAGATACATGGCATTAAAACAAAAATATGTAAGACGAAACGTCTCGTGAGCTACATGGGTTTTAGACTCATAGAAAAATTTTGAAACTTAAACAATTTATTCAGGTCATTACAAATTATACAAAAATAGATGCATATGCAATGCATCATTCACAAACTAATGCAAGGCTCACGGGTTCCGGCCCGTGTATGAGCTCTAAAAGACCAGGTCATCTTTGTGACAAAGGCTCGCGATTATATACCACGTCTGGAGGTCTATAAAGACCATGGCTCGCCAAAATAGGAGAACAAATCATCCTATAATGACGTCTAGAAGATTTCTACTTCGCGATAGGAGGTACCATCCCAGTAGAGTCTTGTTGTCCCGTTACGGGGACGTGTCCGGACCTTACTTGACTCATATGCATTCACACTCCGTGCATGCTCAAAATACTGTTTTTCTTTTGTACAAAATAATAGTACAATGCCATGAGATGCATGTGTGATAATATAAACAATACTAGTTTGATTTTTTACAAACTTTGCATAAAATCATCTCATATTTATCACGATCTTTTATAGGAAAAAGGATATTAGATCATATAACGCATCTTGGAATGTTCTCACATAATTGCATAAACATAGTTTTAAAAACCGTAATCATTTTTCTTATTAAAGCCATGTATCCCGTGATGGGAAAAATCCTCATGTACTCACCTTGGTAGCTAGGTTCGTCTAGCTACGCCACTCCACTAGCTCTTGCCTTATTTGCCTCCAAGCACTCGTTAATGTCTATATCGATAATATAGGAAATTAGTAATATATTCAAATGTTAACATACTTCATATGTTAAATAAGTCTCGTTCCTATAACCCTTATCAAAAGAGTTTAAGGTTTACGTTATTCTAAAATATTCCAATTTTAGTCTTTCAACAATTTAAGCATTCTTTATAAGTATACTATTTCAACATTTCTAAATCAAAGACTACAACGTATGAATACACTAACTTTTTAACTTTTAACATGGTGTGTTCTTCACACATTTTTTATCCAAGGAATCACAATTCCATCATGTCGATTCCATTCCATTGTCCAAATTCCAATGTTTAATACTAACTTGCACCAAGTTTATTATATCAAGTGTTAACAAAAATCCAGCCCAAAACAGATTATCTCTACCGTAAACTTAACCATCAAGATCATAAAATCAATGGTTCTTCATCTATTTCAACTTTTCTCAAACATGCACCAAGGTTTTCAAACTCGATATCCAAAATATTCTTTACACATGTAACTTTTGACCCATAACAGTGAAAGAAACAAGGATTCGTGCTCAATCTCAACATGCATGTGGTATTTTCAGATTTTAGGAACTAGGGTTTATAAGAATCACGTATACCTTCTTCAATTTCTGTCCAAACTCCATAAATTTCTGAAATTGGTGATGTATTAGTGTGAAATTGACCAAATAGAAAGCTTCCTAGCCCTCCCCGTTTGCTACCGCCGCCCACCGCCGCCGGATTTCACCGGAAAGCAACCGGCAACGGCGACACTTCTTCTCCGTCGACTACTGCTGTTGTAGCAGCTTACTCTCGACCATCTCTTGCTCTGATAGCCGACCAGATCACTGTCTTCCCTCCCTCTCGATCATAAACTCGTGAGTGTGAAGAAAGCAGTTGTGTGTGTCTGTTTGCCTGCTTCGATATCTCCCTCCCGTCTCTCTTTTCCTTCTGTGATTAAGTTGCGTGTTTGGGGAAGTGAGTCACACACAAGAAATCACGAGAAAAGGGGCTGATGGGTTTTTAAAATTGAAATGATAAGTTTACCCCTCCACTTCCCAGACTTGGAAAAAAATGTTTATTTCTTTATTTTTCCTCAACTTTGCCGAGGCATAATTCCATCTAACAATATCAAAAATTTATGAACTATATACCTTTAGAAAGGTGGGAACGAGCTCTGCAGCTTTCCCCCACTGACTCAAGTCTAAATGTTAATAGATTTTCTGTTATTAACCCTTGAAAACGACTCTTTAGTCATTTTTGTCTCTTTTGGGCCTATTTTTAAATCTTCATAACTCCTTTGTTACAACTTCAAATAGCCCGATTCTTTTTCCTACATTTTTGTTATCTCAAATACTACCAAGGTCACATTGATGACCTTTTCCTAATTCTTTTTCCTTTTGTATGAGTTATACACCTAATGTGTAAATGTTTTCCGTTATCGTATAAGTTTGGTAACATTTCTCTAAGATACTCTACCGCATGCATTGTCTACAGTAATTGTCATGAAGGTTTTTATACCCCATCCTTGGATACAATCAACTACTTCGTTTCCTATATCTTCACTATTATGACTTTCTACCGGCCTAAAGTTTATCATACATTTATGCATCACTTAATTTTTACCAATAAAATGAGAGATGAGAACAATGTAATTAATCCTTTGACACGAGCTTGTACATGTGTCAATTGTCAAATGGACTACATCCAAAGGGTTACATAAAAATTTCAATAATTTGTTTCCTTCTTAAACGAAATAATCTCCAACTTCCCAGGAAATTGTAAATCGTGAGGGTAACACTACTTTCCTGTTTAGTCCATTCGTGTATTCGATGAATGCCTCATTTTCAACATATTGGAATGACAATTCACCAACAACAAATAAATTTAACAATGGTTTTTTATTCTTTTTTTCTCATCATGTTTCCAAAAACTTACACTAACCTTTCCGACCCCTTCTTTTTTAAATTGTAATGTGGTTTGGTTTTTCTCTTTCTTGCTTTCCGGGGTATCTTTACAACTATTATAATGTTTTTGTAAACTTGATGTACCATTTTTTATGGTATGGGCCTTGATCATGCTTGAGCAAAAGTTGCATTTGCCATACCTAGTCGATACACCATTAACATCAACCATCTCTTTCGTAAAATATTACCAATAAATCGAAAACGTTTTGCCTTTTGTTGTGTTTGTCGCCCTTTTTGTTTTTTTTGGTGCTTGTGAAGGTTGTGGTGGTTATTGTGTATTTGGAATTAAGTCATCTTCCGCCTACAAGACATAAACACATACTAATACATTAATCGTCACCAAATATTAATAATTAAGTTCATTACCAAAACCTACTAAAAAAACCTAGTTAAGTTCATTGTCATAATTTGAAAACCAATATTAACATATAATTGTCAGAAACCTAATACAATACAAAAGTACATTGTCAAAAAATCGAAAATCATGTTCACTTGGAACAATAAAACCTAGTACTATACAATCATCCCAATGACCACTAAGCAAACTATTATTCAATAACATTAAGGAAACTTTCCAATAAACACTAAAACACTAGTACAATACAAACTTTCCAATGAACATAAACAACTATTCTTGATTTCCAATGAACATTAAGCAAACTTTCCAATGAATATTGCAAATCCTAGTACATTACAAACTTTTCCAATCAACATTAACCAAACTATTTTTGATTTCAAGTACAAGAATAAAAACTAATCAAAAAAATTATAACAACTTATTTGAAAATCATCTTGATTTGGAACCTAATTTTGTATTATTTCTTGAAAATTAAATGCTTCTAACTTATAATCTTGTGCAAACCGTGATAAATCTTAGACTACAAATACAATATTATATGTATCTTTGGATTCATATACTTTTATTTTTTATGTCTTTTTATTATTATAAAATCTGGATAATCAATCATATTATATGATTAATTATCCAGATCTTAAAAAACTATTAAAAGGACATAAAAATAAAAATTATACGAATCCTAATATACATATAATATTGTATTTGTAGTAATAATAAATAATGGAAATAAAATAACAAGTTCAAATTTATATCAAAAATAAAATACGTTATATTATAAATAGAAATATTGAAGCACTTATATATAAATACATACACACACATACACACACACACACACACACACACATATATATATATATATATATATATATATATATATATATATATATATATATATATATATATATATATATATATATATATATATATATATATATATATATATATATAAGGTAAAATATCTTTCTAATTTTAATATGAACTGGAAGAAGGAGATGATCCAAGGAGACATCGTCGATGAGGAGACGCAAAACCCACACAGTCGCTGTGTAATAGAGCAATGGAAGCGGCAGTCGGTGGAGAAGACGGTGTAATAGAGGCAACATTGAAAAACGAAACGGATCCAAAAGACAACCCGGATCCGGATAAGGATCCGCATGTGACAAATAAACAAAACATCCGGCTGTCCCAAGGAGGAAAAAAAACGTTACAACAAACACCCAAAAACACGCTAATTAATAAGATATATAATGATTGTTGGTATGAAGGCCATTAGGGTGCTCATTGAACCGTATAAACAACACGCACCAAAATACACTTTGTAATGCCATTTAGAGCTTTCATGGTGCGGTTTGCAGTTTCTAAAAAGTTCAAATTGCACTGTGACCCTTAATAAAAAGACTTTATATTTTTAGATTTACCTTTCAAAACCTAAATTATATTTTTTATTATAAAAAAAGCACTCACATCCTTCTAATTTTGTTTTCCTTCTAGCCCTTTTATCAAGATTAACGTTATTAAAAACCTTATGCTTTCCTAAAACCGAAACATTATTTTTCGGGAAAGCTCTCACAGTGTTCATGCTACTGTTTTTGGTGTTCTAGTTAAATTTTAACATAAATTTTTGAAGGAAATACTATATTTTTTTTTGTTATAAGGAGAAAGGATAATGTATATTTGATTGCTAATGTGAAAACTACTTGTTTTATGTCTGCTAATTTCGATGCAACTATAACAAATGATTATATGTATGTTAATTTAGAAATCAGAGGTTATGCATATGTCTCAAAATTAAAAAAAAATGCAGTTGGCAAACAATTATGCATAATAAACTGGTCATGTGTCCGCTGATTTGGAAGAAATTTGTATAATAAATGGTTATCTTGTAGTAGCAAACATAAAACCTTAATTTTCCAAATTAGTCGACACAAAACTACATTATCTAAATTAGTAAATGCAGAATGGTAAGATACAATCCACGTTAACAAATACAAAACCCCTTGCACATAACCATTTGTTATAATATTTTCATTCAAGTGAAGAGATGCAAAACCATTGGTTTGCAAATTAGGGGTCACAGACACACTAGTTTTTCTTTTTCTTCTAAAAACAATTTATTAGTTCCATTAAAATTTCATGTTAAAAGCTACCAAAACCATCATTAAAAAACCCGAAAAATGTGGTGGCTTTATTTAAATAAAAAACATTAGATATAAATAGAAAATAAAAATATATAATTCACCCGATAATATTATTTCTAAATTTTTTTGAAATATGAGATTTTTTTTGAAAAAAATATAAAAATATTTAAAATTTTAAATAATAGATACAAAATAAAACAATTTTAAAAGTTTTCAAAATATGAGAATTTTTTTGAAAAAAAAAATAGAATTAAACATAAATAATTCAAAAATACAAATACTATAATTCACCCGATAATATTATTTCAAAAATTAAATAATAGATACGAAATAACACTCTTCTTGGATCTGATGCCAAGAAGGAATATTGCTCCTAGGATAATTTAAAATTTTCGAATTTTTTTAATATTGCAATGTTTTGTTATGATTATAATAAGTTATTGACAACTTGATATTTCAAATAATTTTTAAAGGATATAGTCAAAAATATAATCTTACTTACTCGTTCTTAATATGTATTTATTGTCAACGGTTGAATTTTCAGCTATCTTCACCAAATGGCGTACTTTTTGTCAAGGGATTAAAAAAACCAATATTAAATAACCATATGATATAATTACCATCATAAATATTTATACTCTAAAAGACTAAAACCATTTAATTCTTTCTTTTCTCGAATAATATAGCACTTGACGGAATATGTAATTTAATAGCAATGTTTGACGTTTGAAAAATTCAAATTGATAAAAACTAAGACAAATGTTGTACTTACATTAATATTATCTAGGGAAAATGACACTGTAGCACAATAAGGTTTCGTAAAATGGTTGAATTGGTCCCAAAACTATTTTTTTGCCATTAAAAGGAACGAAAAGTTCAAAACCGGTGTAAAAAGACTTTAACCAATTCAAGCCAGTTGAAAGAATACGTGGATCCTAGTTGGAGTCCACCTGTCACAGACGTGGAGGCCACGAGTTCCAAACTTGGGGACCAACTTCTACAACTGTGCATGTGGTCCCGATTGCTTTAAAATTGAGGACAATTCGTTCATTTCTTGAAAGTTGATTACCTGAATACAAACAGTAAATTTGCAATAATGTCTTCTTCGTCATCATCAGAGTTTTCGAAACTATGTATAAATCTATCAGACTTGAACATTCCGTTAGATAGTACGAGCGAGTTCAGGAGATCTATCGCAAGATCGGAATCACAAAACATGGGACCACGCAGTTGGTTTTCCGCATCGCCGTTGCTGCCGCCGTATGGCGTTCCTTCATCTGCCGTTCCTCCGTCTGGCGTTCCCACCGCCGTCTGGTGGACCGTATGCTACAGTCGAAGACTTGCAGTCTCTGAAGGCAACTGTAGTGGCTTTACAAAACACCGTTTACACAGGTTTAGTGTGTATCGGTGCTTATGTGTTAGCACACTTCTTGGTATTAGGGTAATCGTAAGTTAGGGTTTTTGGGTATTAGGGTTAATGGGGATCAGAGGAGGAAGGGTAAGGGTATTAGGGTTAATGGGGATCAGAGGAGGAAGGGTAATCGTAAGTTAGGGTTTTTGGGGATCATCCTTTTTTTGTTTGATGTAAGGATGATAGAATTAGATTACTTATCTATGTTTATGTTTGTTAGTAGGTTTATGTATTATCCTATCATCGTTTTGTAAGTTTGATGATGTTAATCGATTATAACGTTAATGCGTTAGGTTATAATGGTCTTGCCTTAACAAATTAAGTTGTTTAATGGTCTTGAGTATACCTGCATGTTAGATTGTTAGTAAAGATGAAGGTTACTGCACGAGGAATGGATGTATTGTGCAAAATTGCACATTCTGAACAACCTAATGACTTAATGACTTACTGCATTGTGCAAAAGGGCTTAATGAATGGATGCATTGTAAGAAATTGAATTTGGAGTATGACTTATTGCACATTCTGAACAACATAATGACTTAACGAGGAAGTCTGTTTTCCCAATGTATTGTAAGCATAAAAATTGGTGTATGACTTATTGGCTTAATGGAATTATCAAAATGGCATAATGAAAATAAAATGATAACTAAACATAAACTAATAGAGAATTGAAAATTAAATGATAATCAAATATGCAAAGTTACACTAAATATGGCAATGGTTAACCAAACATGTAAGGTTAACCCATACACAATCAAATTCATACCAAACCTGGTTGTTCACATAATCCAGACACTTAACAATCATACTCAGAACATAAGTTTTCAAGTTAAGACTCAGAAATACCACAAACATTTCTAACACTTTATTGACACACAAACACCACAAACATCTTCTAATCTAAATCCACAGGGAGGTCAGAAGTGTTGCCTTCACCATTCTTGCCTTCAATTCTTTTAGCCAATTTTTTCTTCATTTATCCTCTCTGACCTTTTTGGCTTACGTTTCCCACTGATTATGCTTTCTTGTGTCATCAAACCAATAACATCCTCCTTATTGACCATGATACTTTCTGTTACTCCAATCCCAGCCTGATTTTCATTTACTCCAATCCCAGCCTGATTTTCATTTACTCCAATCCCAGCCTGATTATCATTTACTCCAATCCCATCCTCATTTTCATTTACTCCCATCCTAGCCTCATTTTCATTGCCTCAATTATCTGTTGATGGATTGACTTCTTGTTCATTACATCTATTAGCTGCTTCACATTCATCTTGCAAATTAGACTTTCTAGTTGAACCTTTTGGTACTCTGACTTTAGGGGGCCTTTGAACTTGCTTACATGTTTTCTTGTTATGCCCAGGCTGCTTACAGATACCACACAGAACTCTTTTGCCCACTTTAGACACTGTATATCTTCCAAATCTTTCTGAAGCATCCCTTCTTCTTTTAATAGTTGGTCTACCTGGCATTCTCCTTTTAATTGGTGGCAAAGGAGGGGTGTAATCAGTAGATGGCCATATGTCACTTCCATTCCTAGCTAGCAATGGATACTTGTAAGCATTTTTGTAAAATGTAGCTAGATATAATGGGTCCACATATGCTTCAATTATCCCGTTTATGTATGACATTGTTGCAATTGAATGAACACAGCCGTATCCATTTAGTTGCCACAGCCTGCAGGTGCAACTTTTCTTTTCCAAGTCAACTGCATAGGATTCTCCTAAGTTCCTAGTTTCAAATTGGAGAAGGTCACTAGGAAGCACTTGCCAGTATCTGCAAATTAAAAAGTATGTTGTATATATAGCATAGTTAATTAGCATGTAAAACCACATATACATACCTTTGCTGGATTTTCAACACATTAATTTTGTGTCTGATGGCTGGGCAAACTTGGTAGTCAGGCCAATTACATCCTTTCATTTGCATCTTATGCATCCTTTCCATCATATAAGTACGTCAAGCATTGTTATAATTGGTTTTTTCCTTGCTTCAACAATAACACTATTGAAGCTTTCAGATATTCCATTCTCTACAGCATCACACATGCTGTCAAATCTAAAAAATGTTCTTGACCAAGTCTTAGGATCCCTTTCCATTAGATGTTCATGAGCTGCAGGGTTTAAAAGCTCAATTTCTTTCATTACTGCTTTGAAATGAGGTTCCGTTGTAGCCTTGCTTGCTTTGTAAAATAAGTTTTCAAAGTGAGCACCAGAAAATCTCTTTTTAAAGTTAGCATAAATATGCCTAGCACATTTCCTATGTTCAGCTGATGGTAAAACTTCCTTGACAGCCTCTAAAAGACCCTACATGCCAAAATTATGAATTTAAATTGATATGTATCCATAAGTTGAAAAAAATGAAATAAATAATGAAATTTTATTGACATCCATACCTTATGTTGATCTAACATTAAAGTAACTCCAACACCACTTTCAAGATGCATATCTTCTGTAAGATTCTCCATGAACCATTTCCAGTTTTCTTTATTTTCCACACAAACTACAGCCCAAGCAATTGGGAATATTTGATTATTGGCATCCCTTCCAATTGCACTTAACAACTCACCAGAACAATAACCTTTCAAAAAAACACCCATCAAGGTTAATCACTCTTCTACAACGAGTTTTCCAACCCTTTCTTAAACCCTCAAAACACACATAAAACCTAGTGAAGTAATTTTTTCCATCTGGCATGCAATTTACCCCCACTTGCACATTAGACCCCGGATTAGATCTTCTAATCTCCTCTCCATATGACCAAAGTTTGGCATAATGTTCAACTATGGTTCCCTGGATTAGAGTCAATGCATGCTTCTTTCCTCTCCTACATTGACTCATGCTAACCCCAATCCCAAATTTTTGTTTAACATCTTCCTTAATTGTCTAATAGTCAATTTTTGGTTATGTAATATCTCATTAGTGTAGTGACTACCAATCCAAGCATAGTTGACAATTGAACCAAACTTGAAATTTCGTGCACAATTATGCTCATGGATTAAAGACTTTATTTGGAATGACTGCTCCTCGCTCATCCATGAAGCCCATAGCCTAAATGAACAATCCCCATCACAACAATTTGCCAATAACCTCCTACTATCATTCTTTTTATAACACAGTTGATATCCATTTGTAACAACATAGTTACAAAGCATATCTTTCAACTGTTTAGGGCTTTCAAAACGCATACCTAGTATAGGATTCTGTGTTTTCTCCTCTCAACATCTAGATTAAACCTTGTTTGAACATCACTTTTCCTGTCAATCTCACCAATGAGAACTTGTCCTGGCTCATGCTCACCCATATGATTTTCTTCGCCATCTACCATCTCCGGTGGTGATCTTGTGTTGTTCACAGGAGTGTTGATGTCAAGTCTATCTATCTTTTCTGCTACACCAGAATGGTGATCTTCAGGGCTAATCACCTCATCGTGGTCTTCAGCTATCCACTCCTGTACATTAACACTGGTATGATCCACGTACATAGGCACAACAGTTCCACAATGGTATGCGATTTCGATGAACTCCACGTAGTCCATTTCATCTGTAATCATCTTTAGACCTTCTAGTAGCTCGGTCTCAGGTAAGCAGAAATACAAGTTCCACAATTTCTCTCCGGTAAAGATTTCAAGAAAATTCACACATTCCTCTAAATCCATCCCCGCAAAATCAATGTCTTCAAACAGGTGATGAATGCCCTCTATATAACTCAATGGTTGCCTCGTGAAGACTCCATGGTAGTGCACATCGACTTTGAAGTTTGATTCCATTTTCACGAAGAAGAAAGTGATCGGGAAAAAGGGTTTGGTGGGAAAAACTCGATAAGGGTTTTCTACTGTTTTTGAACCGCAATTGTAACACCCCAATTTCAAAAATTATAAAATTTCATTTATTACCAAGGTTCCAAAATATTTATTCCAAAATGTAAAACTGTTCGACATATTTATTAAACCAACAGCGGAAACATTTGAAAATCATAACATAGTTCTTTAAAATAAATCTCTTGTATGCGATGCGCTGCCGTCAGGCCTTGCCCTTCCCTTTGTCATTTGAAACACCTGAAATGTTATAAAATCAACGGGTAAGCTTAAAGCTTAGTGAGTCCACAAATTACCATACATGCCCACATATTAAACAACCCATCCTCGAGAACGACCCGACCCTACCCGCCATACAACATCCATGGGCGTCCATCATACAACAGCTATGGACACGGGAAGGTTCTACCCATCATACAACAGCTATGGGTTCCCGGTTATGGCCCAGCCCATCATACAACAGCTATGAGACAAGGCAATAGTCCAACTCGCCATACAACAGCTACGAGGGGACACGCATCAGTACTGAGCCCAACAACAAATAGCCACAGATATAGAGCAAATCATATAACTGTAAATAACATACAAGATGCCTAACATGCAACATCATATAATAAGGTGAGGAAACTCACCTGATTCGAAACCGTGTAGATATTCTCTAATATCCCCACTTAGTTCGTCCTCACACCTAAATCCCACATACACAACATATTAAGCATTGACCAAACTCTTACAGACTTGCCTAAAGGTCAGACCCAACGTTTACCACCAAACCAGGGTCAAAACCAAACCTTAGGGTCAAACAGTCGCTCGCAGCGGCGTGGCTTCTCGCCCTACGCGCCGCGGCTACCATTGCACAATTACGGGGGTTCATCCGAGTCCGCGCCGCTGACATAGCCAGTCCGCGTCGCGGCTCGTAACATTCAAAAATGTTATTAGCGCTTAACAGTACATCAATCGGCTAGGGTTCCTTTCTACACCCTTCCTGGGATCAGAAACTACCCTAAGATCACTTCCTTATGGACATGCAAGTCCATGCATGTCCTTGGTCCAAACCCTAAGTGTTACAATTCATCTAAGGCTACAAACCAATGGGTAATACCCTATGACGAGATGAAAATGAAATATCAGAAGGTAGATCCTCTTACCTTGCTTCTGGAGAACAGAGAAATGCACCCGATCGACAACAAGCCTTTCCCCACGTTGTATCTCTTCCTTCAAACCTCCAAAGCCTTGGAACCAAAGAGTCTCTGCTGAAACCAGTCGACTCCACTCTAGAAATTTCCCAAAAACACGAACCCTAGGGCTGGGGCCCTTTATATAGACGTTTAAAATCGAATTAGGGTTTTTCACCTTAGCGGCGCACCGTGCCGCGGGTTCTTCCGATACGCGTCGCGCGTATAAGTCCTTCGCGATTCCAGATCCTTCCTAAAGTCGCGCCGCGGATTAGTCCGGGCCGCAACTCGGCGGAACGGGTCTTACAATTCTCCCCCACTTAACTGGATTTCGTCCCCGAAATCCGTGCCGGTAAATAATTCTGGATAATGCCTCCGCATTTCCTCCTCCGGTTCCCAAGTCCACTCGGACCCTTTACGATGTTGCCACTGCACCTTAACTAATCCTATTGTTTTATTTCATAAAGTCTTTATCTTCCTTTTAACGATGGCAATTGGTCGCTCCACATAATTTAGGCGTTCATCTAATTGAATATCCTCCAAAGGTACTATTGTAGATTCCTTAGTAATGCACTTCCTGAGTTGCGAAACGTGGAACGTGTCGTGAATCTGACTAAGCTGCTCGGGCAGCTCCAACCGGTAAGCTACCTTACCTACACGGGTGATGATTCGGTAAGGTCCAATGTACCTAGGGCCAAGCTTTCCTCGCTTCCTAAAACGAATGACTCCCTTCCAAGGTGAAACCTTAAGAAGAACATAATCCCCAACTTGAAAATCGAGATCCGACCGCCGCAATCTGCATAACTTTTCTGTCGACTCTGAGCCGTTAACAACCTCTCCCGAACCTTCTGAATTAACTCAGTTGTCTTGATTACTACCTCAGTACTACCCATTACCCGCTGGCCAACCTCGCCCCAGCAAATAGGAGTCCGACATTTCCTTCCATACAACATCTCAAAAGGAGCCCTGCCAATGCTCGCGTGATAACTGTTATTATAAGAAAACTCAGCTAGAGGGAGATGGGAATCCCAACTCCCGCCAAAATCGATAACACATGCCCTAAGCATATCCTCTAGCGTTTGAATCGTCCTTTCACTCTGCCCATCCGTCTGAGGGTGATATGCCGTGCTGAAATGAAGGCGAGTGCCTAATTCCTCATGAAACTTCTTCCAAAATCTAGACGTAAATCGGACATCCCGATCGGATATCACCGAGACCGGTATACCATGTCGAGAGATAATCTCATCTACGTAGACCTTAGCCAATTCCTTTGCAGAGAAGGTCTCTTGAATGGGGAGGAAATGAGCACTTTTAGTCAACCTATCCACGATAATCCAAATAGTGTCCATATGTCGAGGGGTTCTTGGCAACTTCGTGATGAAATCCATTGTGATATGCTCCCATTTCCATTCTAGGATCTTAAGAGGCTGCAATTTACCATGAGGCCGTTGGTGCTCGGCCTTGACCCTACGACAGGTCATGCATCTTTCGACAAACCAAGCTACTTCCCTCTTCATGCCCGGCCACCAATAATATTTGCGCAGATCCCTATACATTTTAGTTGCTCCAGGGTGGTTAGAGAACTTGGATTTATGTGCCTCCTCCAATAGGGTTTGACGAACACCGCCCAGCTTCGGTACCCAAATTCTCTCATGGCAAGTTAACAAATCTCTACTATCTTTGACCATAGCTGCCAACTGGCCCACAATTCTCTCACCTTTCTGATTCTCGCTCTTGCTTGCTTCCACCTGAGCCTTCCTTATTAGCTCAAGCAGCGGTGTCACAATTGTCATACTTAGACAAACGCCCCGGTGTACCTGAAGTCTTACGACTTAACGTATCTGCTACCACATTGGCCTTTCCAAGGTGATAGTGTATCTCACAATCATAGTCTTTCAATACATCTAGCCATCTTCTCTGTCTCATATTGAGGTTTGCCTGATCCATCAGGTACTTCAAACTCTTGTGGTCCGTGTTGATGGTGCACTTTACTCCATACAGATAATGTCTCCAAATCTTGAGAGCGAAGACCACCGCTCCCAATTCCAAATCATGAGTAGGGTAGTTAGCCTCATAGGACTTCAATTGTCGCGAGGCGTAAGCAATCACCATGCCTCGTTGCATCAATACTGCCCCCAATCCCGAGATAGATGCATCGCAATAAACTACCATATCCTCCATGCCTTCAGGCAAGGTTAAAACTGGAGCTTCACACAATTTCCGCCGCAAAGTATCAAAAGCCTGCTGCTGCTCCTCACCCCACTGAAAAGCAGCGTTTTTCTTAATTAGCCGAGTCAAAGGTACCGCAACCTTTGAGAAGTCTTGGATGAAACGACGATAATAACCAGCCAGACCCAAGAAACTTCTAATTTCAGAGGGAGTCTTCGAAACCTCCCACTGCATCACGGCCTCCACCTTAGCCGGGTCTACCATGATTCCTTGCTCGTTGACGATGTGACCTAAAAACTAGACCTCCCGCAGCCAAAAGTCACACTTGGATAATTTTGCATAAAGCTTCTCCTTCCTTAAGGTCTCCAATGCTTCCCTTAAATGTTGTTCGTGTTGCTCCCTGCTCCGAGAGTAAACTAAGATATCGTCAATGAAAACTATAACCGATCGATCCAACATCGGTCGACACACCCGATTCATTAAGTCCATAAAAGCTGCAAGGGCATTGGTCAGTCGAAACGGCATCACTACAAACTCGAAGTGGCCGTACCTCGTCCGAAAAGCCGTTTTCGGGATGTCTTCCTCCCGTACTCGCATTTGATGGTATCCTGACCGCAAGTCAATTTTTGAAAACCACGAAGCGCCCTGCAGTTGATCGAATAAGTCGTCGATGCGAGGTAATGGATATCGATTCTTCACCGTAAGCTTGTTCAGCTCACGATAATTTATGCACATCCTATTGGAACCATCCTTCTTCTTAACAAACAAAATAGGCTCTCCCCACAGCGAGTAACTGGGTCGAATAAATCCCTTATCTAATAATTCCCGAAGTTGAATAGACAACTCCAGCATCTCCGGAGGCGCAAGACGATACGGTGCTTTAGCTATCGGAGCCGCTCCGGGAGTTAAGTCGATCTTAAATTCCACCTGTCTCTCTGGCGGTACGCCAGGCAGGTCCTCGGGAAAAACATCAGGAAAATCCCGAACCACTGGTATATCACCTGCTTTCTGCTGCGGCTTCTTTTCTCACGCGTCTAAAACATAAGCCACAAATCTCGAGCCTCCATGTTGAAAATGTCTGCGTGCCTTAGCAGCTGAACAGAAAACTGCACCTCGATTCTTTCTCTCGCCCTGCACAACCAGCTCTCCCCTACTTGGGGTTTGAATCCACACTCGTTTGTTCTTACAATCAATCCATGATTCATGCTGACCCAACCAATCCATACCGATGATGACTCGAGAGTCACTCAACGGTATAGGGATGAGATTGATCGGAAACTTTATTTCTTGAATCACTACTTCACATTCCCGATAAACACTAGTCGCTTGCACGGTTTTATCATCCGCAATTTCTACTTCTAACGGCCGATGAAGAGTTCCTAAAGCAATACCGAAACCTTTTTCCAACACGGCGGACACAAAAGAATGACTAGCACCCGTATCAAATAGTACAAAGGTAGGCGTGGAGTTGACTAAGAAAGTTCCTAATCAAAACATAATAGACACATTAAGTACACACACCATAAACACGAGGCAAGTAAAGAAAGAGTACCCGTGACGACGTCGGGCGCATCCTGTGCCTCCTCGGCGGTCATAACGAATGCTTGACCCTTGATCTTAGGGGCTTCCCCTTTCCCCTGCCTACCATCGGTAATCCGGAGTGTAGTGGGTGCCGGATTCTGAACCACTCCCTGAGTCAGACGGGGACACTGGGCCTTGAAGTGGCCTACCTGATTGCAATTAAAACAAATCTTGACCTCTTGCCGACAATCTTTAGCATAGTGGCCCTCCTTTCCACACTTATGGCATATTAACACCCAGCAACGCCCCTCATGATTCCTTCCACATTTACTACACTTACCATGGCTCTTTTGCCCTTGCTTTCCCTGATCTGCCCCTCGAAATTTCTTTGACGCCTGCTGAGTCTGAGTAGGCGCCGGACGCTTCTGCCTTTGTTGGGTTTCCAATTCCAACTCTCGGACCCGAGCGGCCGCTATCATATCAGTAAGAGTTTGGTGCGTAGCAGCAGACACAAATTCCCGAATGTCTGTGCGAAGCATCGCCAAGTATCGTGTCATCCTCATGCGTTCGGTTGTCGCAAACTCTGGACAGAAGAGTGCTCGGTCATTAAACTTTTTGGTGATCTCCGTCACCGTCTCACTAGTCTGGATCAGATTCAGGTATTCCTGCGTCAGGCGCTCCACGTAATAGCATCCAACTGAGCAGGAGTGATATCTTTCGTTCGTATTTCCCACCAATCTTTTGCACCCTCTCTCAGAAGATTCACCGCAAATGTTACATTTGAGTTCTCAGGACATGAACAGGTGCGGAAGGCACCCTCCACCGCGGAAACCCATCGCATGCTGACAATCGGATCCCTGCCCCCATCGAACATCGGAGGCGAACCAGCCGAAAAGTCCTTATAACTTGCATCCCTGGCCCGTGATGAGCCCTGAGTAGCCAGTCGCTCCTCGAGCATTGCCCATAGCTCAGCCTTGATCGTACCAAAGAACTGAGGTATCGCAGCCCACACTTCTCGCGAAACCTCCTCCGCTATCAGGTTGCGAAGATTTTCATCAGTCGGTCCTCCCCCACTCGAGGCACCCGCATCTGGTCCACCGTTACTTCGAGTGATTGCCATTCTGAAATGCGCAATAATTTTAATATCAATGCCCGGGTCACTCCTATCTACCCAACTACTTAACCTTCTAGGACTTTGGTTGACTACTCTTGACTCAAGCGTGAATCCTGTGCTTTCGGTAATACTGGCCTGGTACTACCTTCCACACCTATTCGCCCTTGTTCCAAGTTCGTCAATCATCCTCCTAAAATGTCACACACACACTAAACCATTTCCTATGACTCCTGCGGTCATGCACCGTGGTGCCTAATCTTTTGATCTAACTCTCCATCTCACACGTGCCTAAGAGAACTACTGCTCATGTCGTCGAGTCGCCTCACAAACGCACAGCCGTACACAATCAGGAATAAGATAGACGTCTGAATAGCTGATCTACCCTAAAGTCACAACCAAACAAGGAACAGCCAGTAAGGCTAGACCAAGAATTCTTAGTCTATCTTACCCTAATTGTATATAACCTACCAGCATTCACTAAGCAACCTAACGATAGTAGCTAAAATTCCAAAACAGCACATATGGCACAAAACAGTCTAAAAGTATATTATCCAGGCTATTTTACATCCTAGCACAATACATTTTATCACATAACACAAACTTGGCATGGGTAATTGGGAATCACAAAACTTACTTGAGCTCGGCTGACGGTTCGCATCGCATCTACTCTTACTTTAAATTAACTTTCCAAAAACATTTTCTTGACAAAAGTTCTCAGTCCTAAGTTTGAGTTTGGATTCCCAATACAGTTCATCCAAATCCCTCAAACCAAAAGCTCTGATACCAATTTGTAACACCCCAATTTCAAAAATTATAAAATTTCATTTATTACGAAGGTTCCAAAATATTTATTCCAAAAAGTAAAACTGTTCGACATATTTATTAAACCAACAGCGTAAACATTTGAAAATCATAACATAGTTCTTTAAAATAAATCTCTTGTATGCGATGCGCTGCTGTCAGGCCTTGCCCTTCCCTTTGTCATTTGAAACACCTGAAATGTTATAAAATCAACAGGTAAGCTTAAAGCTTAGTGAGTCCACAAATTACCATACATGCCCACATATTAAACAACCCATCCTCGAGAACGACCCGACCCTACCCGCCATACAACAGCCATGGGCGTCCATCATACAACAGCTATGGACACGGGAAGGTTCTACCCATCATACAACAAATATGGGTTCCCGGTTATGGCCCAGCCCATCATACAACAGCTATGTGACAAGGCAATAGTCCAACTCGCCATACAACAACTACGAGGGGACACGCATCAGTACTGAGCCCAACAACAAATAGCCACAGATATAGAGCAAATCATATAACTGTAAATAATATATAAGATGCCTAACATGCAACATCATATAATAAGGTGAGGAAACTCACCTGATTCGAAACCGTGTAGATATTCTCTAATATCCCCACTTAGTTCGTCCTCACACCTAAATCCCACATACACAACATATTAAGCATTGACCAAAGTCTTATAGACTTGCCTAAAGGTCAGACCCAACGTTTACCACCAAACCAGGGTCAAAACCAAACCTTAGGGTCAAACAGTCGCTCGCCGCGGCATGGCTTCTCGCCCTACGCGCCACGGCTACCATTGCACAATTACGGGGGTTCACCCGAGTCTGCGCCGCTGACATAGCCAGTCCGTGTCGCGGCTCGTAACATTCAAAAATGTTATTAGCGCTTAACAGTACATCAATCGGCTAGGGTTCTTTTCTACACCCTTCCTGGGATCAGAAACTACCCTAAGATCACTTCCTTATGGACATGCAAGTCCATGCATGTCCTTGGTCCAAACCCTAAGTGTTACAATTCATCTAAGGCTACAAACCAATGGGTAACACCCTATGACGAGATGAAAATGAAATATTAGAAGGTAGATCCTCTTACCTTGCTTCTGGAGAACAGAGGAATGCACCCGATCGACAACAAGCCTTTCCCCACGTTGTATCTCTTCCTTCAAACCTCCAAAGCCTTGGAACCAAAGAGTCTCTGCTAAAACCAGTCGACTCCACTCTAGAAATTTCCCGAAAACACGAACCGTAGGGCTGGGGCCCTTTATATAGGCGTTTAAAATCGAATTAGGGTTTTTCACCTTAGCGGCGCACCGCGCCGCGGGTTCTTTCAATCCGCGCCGCGCGTATAAGTCCTTTGCGATTCCAGATCCTTCCTAAAGCCGCACCGCGGATTAGTCCGGGCCGCGACTCGGCGGAACGGGTCTTACAGCAATCGTACAATCTTCTGTGTATTTAAACATAAGTTCAACACGTAGATTGAACACGATGTCTAATTTTGATGACATGGCTGATGACTAGGATGCTTCGTAAGATAATTGAACAACATGACCGGGTGACCCCTTCAATTTGGGGTCAATTTTTCCAATTTTTGTTCCCTTATATGGCAAAAAAAACATTAGGGACCAAATAGACCATTTCGTGTAACATTGTTGTGCTACAGTGTCATTTTCCCTAATATCTAATATATATATATATATATATATATATATATATATATATATATATATATATATATATATATATATATATATATATACACACACACACACACACACACACTTAGGATCTTTTGAGAACCAACTTCACCCCGAGAACCCGAGAACTCTCATACCTATATTTTTTTTCAAAAAACCGACCCCATAGGCCTTCTTAGACGCTCAAATGGGCTCGGGGCGCTAAATTTTTCTTCGAAAAGACGAATTTTTATTTATTTTATTTTTTTGAAAAATTTGTACATGTGCAAAAAAAATTGTACATGTACAAACTTTTTTATACGTGCACTTTTTTTCAACTTTTTTTATGGATACCTTTCTAACACATATTTAAGGCATTTTGTAAAAAGAATTTGAAAAAAAAGTGTACATATAAAAAAGTTTGTACATGTACAATTTTTTTTTTGCACATGTACAAATTTTTCAAAAAAAAATATAAAAAAATCATTTTTTCGGAATTTTTTTTTCCGAATAGGCTTATATTTGAGCGTTTCAGAGGACCGAATTTTTGGTTTTATTCATAGTCAGTAACAATCAATTTTATCAATTTTTTATAAAAATAAATAAACAACGTTTTTATGGGTATCGCTTGATTCCTATGTTTATGAATTCTCCATTTCATCAAAAATCAATATACTTATAATCATAAATGATCTGATCTCTAAACTAAATCAAATAGATACACTTGTAAAATTTAAAATGAATAGAACATAATATAAAGATAAAAATTCCAAAACATTCTTAATCATGAATTAATAAAAGCACATCTAATTATAATAATAGATGACTACACCTCTAACTATAAATGAATAAACATTAATAGAATAAAAGTTACATATGAATTCCTACATTTCAAGTTATATTCATAAATGAATATAACTGTAACCATAAATGAATTCACACGTCGTTGTTTTTGCTTCGAATTTTCTTGTTGCAGCATACACGAAACAAAGATGAGACACCCATGATCATTGTTGTTCTTGGATACACACGTACAAAATCAAATTCAAGGATATCAGATGATGATTATAACCATATTAAACATGTCCAAAGTTATAATTTGAAATAATCATTTACGGAATTATAATCATAAATGATTATGACCACATTAAACTTATCCAAAGTTATAATCATAAATGACCACATTAAACCTATCCAAAGTTATAATCAACTTACCCCTAATGCGGCCAACAAGGTGGTGGCTTTCGAGCTACTTTGTCGTTCATTAGGGATTCTCCCCGACTTCATTGTGTTTAGGCATTACTTCCGCTTTGCAGTCGCGAATGAGAGCTACACCTTTTACTCCCAAGGTCGGTCGACCCATATTCTTGTCGGGGAGGTGAAATCTCCCAGGAATTGGCAAGACAAGTGGTTGTAGGTGAATGAAAATCATGTGGGTAAGATGCTCGTCCGTAGGGGGCGTATCTGATCCGACTCCGCCTATGTTTCGTTATAACGCGTCGGCTGTGCGATTTTGAATGGGTATCACGTGGTTCCCGACGAGTTCCCGGAGTATGTCCTGGCTGGAGGTGGTCTTAGTCTGTTTTGGAGATATCAGAATAAGATGCCTGAGTTTTTCAGAGTGGTAAACGGTATGTCCTGATCCGTTTCTTCTTCCTCCCCTCCCCTTTTTTTTTGCTTTTGTTTGTGATTTCGCAAAGATCTTCAGTTTTGTCGTGTATATAGGTGTTCGTTAAGGCGTTTGTTTTCAAGATGTCCTTGCTAAGAAATGGGAGGGTCAGTTGGAGTATCGTGAAGTGGAGTTGGTCGGTAAGGTTCCTGATCCTTTCTCTTTCTATGATTTTCTTGACGTTTTGACTAATGAAGCTGCCAATGCTGGCGGAGAGACTGGGGCAGGTAACAAGGTTGGGGATTCTCCCCTCACGGGTGCTAGCATGGGGGCATCGTTTCGTCAAGGTCCGTCTATCTCTGGTGAGTCTTTTAAGGATAGCAAGGAGGGGATTGTTGAGGGTTTGGCTAAGTTACAGGGGAAGCGCAAAGTTGACTGGACTTTTGTGGGTCAGGTTGACCCTTCTGTTGATTTGGTTCTGGTTCGGCGCCTAATCCCCGTTTGTTATATGGTTTGAGAAGTGCTGGGGTGGTTACTGAGAGGGAGCGGATTATTCAGATCCCGTATGATGATGTTGCTTGGGATGCTAAAACTGTTGAGTCGAGTGGTGCTAAGATTGGTGACGTTGGTGGTGATGACAGGGGTGAGCATGTGGTGGAGCCAAAAGAGTTGGTGTTGGAAAATGAAATCATTCCGGATGTTAGGGTGGCTCTGGTGAGGGGGCAGCTGAGTTTATTGAGTCGGCAGTTGGCCGCCATGTGTTAAGTGATTACTCGACCCTTCCCTTTCGGCCTCAATGGGGTTGGTGAAAGGATCATGTTTGTCTGTGCGATCCAATACGTAAGATTTTGAAAGACATGTGTTCCCTACCCCCCTACCCCGCGCGATGGAAGACGACATGAAGAATTATGCTGATGACAAATTGGTGTCAACTCTCCAATTTGCTTCTGCTCAAAGCGCGTTCATGTTTGCTGCAGGGCCTGTCGTGTCGAATGGTTTCTGTCAGTTGAGCACGATCGTGATTCCCTTTTAAAGGAAGCTAAAAGTGCTTTGGCTGAACGGGAGGCCCTGCAGGAATCTGAGAAGGAGTTGAAGCGGCAGATGAGGGTGTTGGAAAAGACTATATGTGAGCATGATCAAAAAAATGCAGGTGGCCGAGGGCTTTGGTGTTGGTAGCGTGAGCTTCCATAGCTATACGGGTGGTTATGAAATTTGTCCGCTCGTTTTTTCGGTGGCTGCCTTCAGATATGTTTGCTTTTCGGCAGTTCCCTCTTTTAGGCGAGGAAATATTCCCACCCTTTCTTTTAATTCATGTCTGGATTGTGGTGATTTGCCAAGGAATTTTCTTGACAGCGGTCCTGGTAGCAAACCCCATGTGAAGGCACCTGTGATTAGCCTATCGTCCTGGCTTGGTACATCGAGCGTCGCTTTGTTGAAACGACGAAAATAATCTTTTAAGGGTTCCCCTTCCCTCTGCTTACACCCCATTATGGCATGATTGTCGCCTCGATATTTTCTCAGCTGCATGAAGTCGGAGAGAAAAAGTTTTTTCAACTGCTTAAAGTTGTATATGCTGTTAGGTGCAAGACTTTTGAACCATACCCCGGCATTGTTGTTGAGTATTGTTGGGAAATAAGTGCACCAAAACCGCTTGTCCAACTTTAGCAAGGTTATGTGCCACTCGAAGGTATCGATATGACTATCAGGGCATGTGGTTCAATTGTAAACTTTTAGGGTTGGTAGTTTCGTGGTGCTTGGTATTTCGTAGTCTAGCAGTTCATTCACAAATAGAGACTGCCCACTACGCATCATGGCTCCGGATTGTGATGTGAGGTGGTATTGTGGTACCGCTGGTGGTTGCATTGCCAAGTAAGGGTAGTGCGGGGGTAGTGTGTATGGGAACGGGAACTGTTGGTTTGATAGTGGGGCTGCTAGGTATGGTAGTGGAGGAAGGGCTACTGGTGTATATGATGGCTATGAGACTGTATATGGGAGTGTATAAGGGGTTATCGGTGTTTGTGTTATGTTCGCGAAAAGAGACGAGGGTGTGTTGGTATTGGTAGTCGGTATTGGCTCCAGTATTTGTGAGGTAGTGATAGGGCGTGGTGTTGTAACATAGGGAGGCAGCAGGTGTGTACCTTGTAGTATGATTATGTTGAACATTGGTAGTTGCCATGGGAGGAATGGTATAGCAGCCGGTGGTGCGGTGCTTTTTGCAGTGGTGGCTGTTGTAGGTGTTCCTATATTATCCAGTGGATCCATGACAACGCCTAGTGATATCAAGTATTTTAGGCGTTGTTGAGCCTTGTTCTTGATAAAATTATATCAAATATGTCTGGGTATTCTCACTTTTCGTGCCAGGACTTGTTTGGAGAAAAAGAATAGAAACAGGGACTAAAAGCGTGCAAAAGGAAGAACTTGGGAAGGAATGAAAAATCAAGAGAACTCGTACGCGCGCCGCGGATACATCATCTGCGCGACGCGGGCTTAAGGCGGTGGAACACATTCAAATGCCGAAGAATCGGGAAGAGATCAGTACGCGCGCCGCGGATTTCACGTCTGCGCGGCGCGGTTGCGGGAAATTTGCAAGTATAAATAGATGCATTTCCAGCCGAAAACCCTAGCAAAGAACCGGGTGTAAAATCGACCTTGAAGCTCTTTGACTCCAGGATTTCATTTCAGCAAGCTCACAATTGGTATTTTATGACTTTTGATTTAATTTCCTTTTAGTAGTAAGTAGTTTTTGTAGCTAAAGTCTTTGGGAGTGACAACCACTGACTTTGAGCACTTAGGTTTCTGATTTTGAAACATTTGGTTACTGTTTTTGTGATTGGAATTCGGATTTAGTGAATGAGAAGCATTTGGTTACATTTAATCTTAGCTTTTCGGTGTTTTGATGATTGTGTTTGGTTTTGATTGATTGGTTGTGTTTGAATTGTATTTTGGACCTTGTTGGGACTGTTTTCCTTAGCTGAAATCAGTAGCTAATTAGGTTAGTTTGTAAGCATTAAACCTTGGCTAGTAACTGTGCAGTGGAACTTTAGCTAGTGGCTAGTTTATGCTTTGCTTGGTTTTGCTAGTTTGGATGCCTTTGATTGCTTCTGATTCAGAGATGTACTTCTGATTTCAGAAAGTGACTAGGTTCATTTGAGCATAGCTTAGCCTGGCTTGGGTGTGTTTGATCATTGCTTTTGTTTGATAGTGATTAGGAAGATAGAAACCAGATCCTCCGACTGTAGCTGTGACACTACTAGTTGGTAATCTCTCATCTAGCCTAACCACGAAGCTCCTGTGGATCGACCCTGACTACCGTTATACTAGTGTGTGTTAGGTTTTCTCTTATTTTTGACCGCACGACGACCGCTGCGCGTGTCAAATTTTGGCGCCGTTGCCGGGGAGCTGTGAGCTTAGGATAGGTGAGTAGTAGGAACTTGTTTCTTGCTCTTTGAAAATTTCATTCTGGTAATTTTGATTTTTGGTCTTTGTGGGCGTGTTGCATTAGTGCATGCGTACCCGCAGGGGTAAGCAATTATCCCCATTGCAGTTTGATTCTGAGATTGAGTGTACTGCGCGCAAACTCCGTGCCCGTAGGCGTTTAAACATCATGAATTTTAGTCAAGTTAGCAGTAGTCCGGTAAGTGTTGCCCAGGAACCATCAGGTGAGGCAACGGGGATGTTTTCCATTCCCCCACTTTCAGAATTTCAGTTTGGAAGCACGAGTGCTTCTGGTGGTGCAGTTTCAGCCCCTGCACCCATACCATCATGCACTCCACCATCTATCCCACCATTTACACCCGCTTCACAACCACAGTCCACCAATCCATTTACTTCTGCTATGTCTTGGGGAGAGCCGACCCGAGATGGCACCCCAGCTCCTAGACAGCAGACACCAACATCTCAACCACAACCAGCCCTCTTTAAACCTCAACCCACCTACCAATCAACACAACCTTTACACTTTCAACAACCGCCTCAGCCACAATACCATTACCCAAAGACGGAGGAGGTGTATGACGAGGAAGATGAAGGATGGGTGCCACCAGCACCACAACCACAATGGAACCGAGGTCAGGGACCTCCTAGAAGAGCGCCACAATATCCACCACCAGGTCAGCAGGAATACAATGATCATCTTTACGGTAACCCCTACCAACCTTTACAATTTGCACAACCGAGACGGCAATCGGTTGCATCACATTTCCAACCGCGGGAATATGATGATTCATCGCCGATCTATATTCCTGATAACATTGATGCGCAAGTAGAGATAAGACCTCAGTTATTAGGAATATTACCAGAGTTTAGAGGGTATAAGGAGGACGATCCCTATAATCATTTATATGAATTCTTAGCGATCGCTAATGCTAATAATCCCAGAAACACCAATAGAAATATTTTCAGGCTTAGACTGTTTCCGTTCACCCTTAAGGATAAAGCCAAATATTGGTTCACATCGTTCCCATCGAACAGCATCACTACATGGGATCAGCTCAAGGCAAAGTTCCTTCAGGAATTTTATCCAGCGAGCAAGACAACTGAAATCAGAAGAGTTATCCAAGATTTCCAGCAAAAGCCTGGAGAGGCTTTTCATGAAGCCTTTGACAGACTGAAGGAGTTGTTACGATCTTGTCCGCATCATGAGATTCCTAGGTGGCAATTGGTTAAGCTATTCTTCGAGGGAGTTAGTGAGACGCACCAGGCCATGATAAATGCCTCATCCAGTGGGACATTTATGTGGCAGGACCAGAGGAAGCTTGGCAGTTTTTGGAGCAGGTGAGCAATGGCTCCAAGGCAAACTTTTCCACCAGGAAAACTGTAAGTACGGCGGCAGCAGTAGGAGTCGATGCTGATTGGAAAAAGGAGGTGAAAAAGGAAATCAGTGAACTATATAAGAAGTTTGACATGCTTATGTCAACATTACAGAATGGACCGCCAAATTTATCACTAGGAGGTCAAGGAGGACCTAAGACTCACGAGGCGAATCAAGTTTATGGCCAGGGTCAAGGCCAGCACAATAATGGACGACCCTACAGGCCATACAACCAAGGACAACAGCAAAACTTTAGGCAAAACAATTATCAGAGTCAATCGACTAGTCAGCCTAGAAACCATCAGCCTGCGAACAATCGAAACAACAATGGAAATAGTAACACCAATAGCAACAACAACAGGGGATCCACTAATGCCAACAACAACGCCCTAGGGACCCAAGAAGAGATGATAACAAGGATGTATGATATGGTCACTGCGACACAACAACAATCTCAAGCGAATGCAAAGGCCATCGCAAATATGGAGAGACAAATAGGTCAAATGGCTGCAGATCAGCAAAAGAGAGATAGTGGCAAGTTGCCAAGTGCTACTGAATTCAATCCTACGCATAATCAGCGTCCAGGGAAGGAACAAGTCAACACTGTTGAATCAGGATGGCGAAAGGTCACTCTGGAGGACTTGTTCGAAGTAGGAAGTGAAGTGAGACCAGGGGAAGAAGGAAAGGCTCTAGAAAGCGAGGAAGGTAAAGAAGGAGGAGTTCCGGTTGAGAATGGCACTCAACCAGAAACAGATAAAGAGATCCAAAAGGAAGAGCAATTAACAATAGCAGGGATCAAGCAAAAAAGGAAGAATAGGAAAGAAAAGAAGAAGCAGGAAGCACCCAGATCAACAGGACCCTTAATGAATCAGCCCCTGTGGGACGAGCTTAAGGATGCCCCTGAAGACACCAGGATTCTGCAAGAAATGTGTGAACAAAATGGGAAGAGCAAAGCACCTACACCAAAAATTATGAGACTGACGGTGAGAGCTAGTGAGGCGTTATTGGGAACACTGCCCAAAAAGGAAAAGGACCCCGGATCACCATTGATCACTACAACTGTAGGGGACGTGGTTATTCGAAACACCCTATTAGATTTGGGAGCAAGTGTTAACATCTTGCCAGGATACCTGTACGACAAGTACAAAAACGAAGAAATCGAGCCAGCAGAAGTCATATTACAGCTGGCTGACCAATCAACCAAGGTATCTAGGGGAAAGCTAACAAATGTCATAGTCAAACTTGGGGACTTTTTCTATCCCCTAGATTTTCTGGTCATGGAATATGAGAGTCTGGACGATGCGCCTGCGCTCATCTTAGGGCGTCCATTTTTAGCTACTGCCGGGTCAGTGATCGATTGCAAGACTGGAGATATGGATATTTTCTTCGGGACCAGGAAAAGAAGATTGAATATGTTTGGGAACCCGATATCATTACCTTCAGAGGAAAATGGCAAACCAGCAGATAGGAAAACATTAATGGAGCCAGGAATCAGGAGCAAGGAAAAGATATGGACACGTACGGGAGAGGGAGGAAAAGAGGAAATTCTAAAAGAAACCAAGGACCACCCGTTGTCCACCATCGACAAAGAACAATTGCTGGACATGATAGAGATGATGGAAGCAAGGCACCAGCGATATGAAAAAGAATTCAGAAAACGAGAGGCGAATGTTTTTGAGCTCTTGAAATCTCAACAACAATGGATCAGCGGTGTCAGTGATCGAATGACCCAACTCACATCCCTGATGACAATGATGGCCAATAATTTCATGCCCGAATACCAGCAAATGCCGTCAAGGGGTCAAGAAGAAGAAGAAGAGTCAGCTTAGGAGTAGAACGTCTGGCTGAAGACGTTAAACTTAGCGCTTGTTGGGAGGCAACCCATCGTGTCATAAGTTATGATATATTTCTTAAAATAAAATACAAAAATACATCAATCTTTCTGCAGGTACTAGTGGTTTGAAATAAGTGTGGGGTCATTTGAGAAGTTTTGAAATTTTTGAAGTCCGTGTCGCGGGTATTTGAATTACGCGACGCGGGATCGTAAACCAACCCGATGCGGGGTTGATTTGGTGACACGCGCGACGCGCAAAGAGCAAACCCGCGACGCGGTAAACGATCAGTCGGTTTTCTCATTTATAAGGTAAGCCGCGGCTCACACGACCCATACGCGACTCGGAGCTCTGGTTATCGAAATTTTCTTGCAATTTTTCTTGCTCATTTTGTTCCCACTGCTAAGGTACGCCATTCTAACTATCTATTATTCGTTAAAACTAGTGATTAGATAGTTAATTTTAGTGATTTGCCCAAAATAGTTCAAAACTTAGAATCGCTAATGCTAGCTCATAGGGTGTTTGTTTTGCCAAATGGAGACCCTAGATGAGCTAGTCGGCACTTAGGCTACCTTGTGGTGTGATTATATTGAGTTCTAGCAGGTTAAATTGAGAGATTGGATCGGGGTTTTGAAACAGCCGTACGCCGCGCCGCGCCCTTGCTTTTGGGCCGCGCCGCGGTGCGGCAGGGAAGACAAGGACTGATTTTGCAAAAAATTTTCTGTTTTGTGGCTATATTTTCTTTTTGCAGATGATGTTCAGGTTGGAGCACGCTTTCCTCCAGTTCCCCGCGAAGCTTGCCAGTTCGGCAGAGTACACCTCGCAGAGGAACGCATTCACTGCTCGTCGAGTTCTCGAGGCGACAGTCATTGATAGAGATATTCTGAGAGACGCAGGGCTCTGGGGTGCGATCGAGCCGTTCTTGCATCGCACCTGGACCCACGAGGAGGCATCATTCACATGCCGTGGCTGGGATAGGATCATGGCCACGAACGAGGACGTGGTCTATACGGAGCTTCTCCTGGAGTTCCTGTCAACTATCCATTTTGCTCCCAGGGCATCGGATCCACGATCCAGGCTCGTACGTTTTCGTTTGGGAGGTGAGCACAGGGAGTGCAACCTCCGGGAGTTCGGGAGGCGCGCAGGCCTATACACTCCAGCAGACCTCCAGCATCGCTACTTCACCCGATTCTTCGGGTCTTGCATTCAGGGGGAGCCGGACAGGGCTCCCAACATGGAGATTTGGACACCATTGTCCAATGTCAGGTACGAGGCAGGGACCTCGAGGGAGAGTCACCTACGCGATCCACTTCACCGTCTCATGCACCGGATCGTCTCCACCTCCATCATGCAGCAGGAGGGAGGCGAGAAGGTGTCGGGCGATGACATGACATTTTTGTGGGCTCTCCTCGACCCGTCCCGATTCCTCCATCTCCCCTTCGCCCTTGCGGTTGCTCTCTCCACCCACTCTACCGGCACCTCCACCAGCAGCCCACTAGCCAGGGGGTATTTTATTACCCGCCTGGCCCGTTCCTATGGTATTCTTACTGCCTCCGTGGCAGCCTCTTTGACCGCTCTGCCTCCATCACGCACTACAGCACGCACTTTGGAGAGGATGCGACTCAATGAGTTCTGATTGATGTCTGGACTCAGCACGCACTTCAGAAAGTATCTATTGAATATGGAAAGGCTGACTAGCCTTTGTAGAATGGCTTCGCAAAAGGAGAATGGTTCTCAGTTTTGCTGGCAAGCCATATCTGATTGAGTATCCGCTCCCCGTTCCACCAAAGCATGGCATCACACAGCAGCTTGGTGATGAGCATGACTTCTTGATTGATGAATCCAAAGAAGTTTGTAGCCTCATGCTGTTGACTATTTGACCGACCCCGACATCCGCAGGGATTTTGAATTCCTGGGGTTATATGAGTTAGCATGATTGGTTAAGGAAATTTTCCGAGAGCCAGTTGAAAAGGAACCAACTACGATCTTCAAAGAGCTTGAAGTGTGCAAGCTAAAAGAAGTAGCGTCGGTCTACATGTTCTCATGATTGAGAGATACATAGGAGAATTGCATAAACTTGGCCACCCAATTAATCGGGAGTTGAGCATTAACTTGACTCGTTGAATAGCCAGTATGATCTATTCATCCAGATGTACAGGAAAGGGAACCAGGACAAGACTATCATGGAAATGCATTCGATGTTGACTATGTACGAGTCGTTCATAGAGATGCATAGCTCCACTAAGCCAGCTACTTAGGGATTGAATCCATAGATGAGACACATCAAGAAACAATACAGATCGTCTGGACCAGTTCTGAGATGTCTCTAACTGGGAATCAACAGGGTAGGATACAGTCACAGATATATTAGAAGATGCTTCAAAGCCAAATCGTTTGGCAACTCAGATATATCTAAAACTCAAAACACCCGATCCTTAATTCCTTGATACATAATGTGATTGTCGCATTTGCTTTGTATGCAAGGTCTCAATAGGATGCGGGACATTGATGCATAGGAGCACATTCGGATTGGATCACGAGCTCGTGCAGTTTTGAAGTTTAGTTAGATATTTGATTTTGTAGATGCGTATAACATTGTTATCATATAATACATTGTTCGAGGATATTTTGATTTAATAAAATGTTGATTTTCTTTTAATTATCCTTGAAATGTTGTATGAATATTTTAATTGCATTAATAATAATAACTTTAATGTTGATGAATCCAAAGTGTGTTAGATTTATGAATTGTGTTATATGATTGTTAAACTTAGATTTTAATAAGAATCACTTCAACCAAAGGTCCAGGTGGACAGGACTTTGGAATCTTTTGACTTAGAGTCACATGATGAAGTGAGTTCTTAATAAAATTGGTTGTTGCAATAAATGTATCACCCAAAGATCCAATGGATAGGATTTTGGAATAAGTTAACTTAGAGTTGAACGAAGAATGCATATCTTGAACAAATTAACAAAGTCATAAATTTACATGGAGATGTAAAGGACATTAAGATTATGAGCAATAGACAGATTAGTGAATTGCTTGAATCTACCACAATTAATTATACTTAATAATATTTGTCAATCAGTATGACAAATATGATTTCACTTATCAGAATATGTGATTGATTGAAACCTTGAACTGTTTAAGGACTTCAAAGGAAGTATAGAGATCAACATAGTCTGAGTGAAAACATAAACTGAGAAAATGTTTCACAGTTCATCATCTTCCAAGAACATTAATGTTTATGATGTGTCTTAGGGAAGAAGATTGAGCATTGGTCGAAACAATTCGATCCTTGATGTATTAGATACACTTCCAATAAGTTTCGATAAACTAAATATTCAACCAGTCATACCATAAAAGCATATTCCGACCACATCTTAGACTAAGTAGGTTGTGCAGACACCGTCTGAAGTGTAAATCAGGGTTCCCCCTACTTGTACATGGAAGGTCCAGGGTCATGTAGCATTAGAAAGAACCTCATGACAAGCCTAAACTTGATCAACAGTATTACTTCATTGGTGTTCCCGCAAATACTAATGAAAGAAGAGTTCTTTTAAAAAGGACTCACATTCTAAGGAAATAGTGAGAGCAAGAGTGATCCCTGAATGAGTTCAAGGATCAGCCAAGTGAAAGAACCTATAGTCATCACTACGGCTTGACCAGGAATCGGATTCCTATTATACCTGACATACTCTTTTCTTCGCAAACCAGCAGTATTAGTCACCTTCATAAAGTGTTATGATCTGGGTGACATACCGATTAGTGGTAAAACACTAAGATTGGTACGGATAAGCAATCCTACTACTTGGAAGTATTAGTGAGCCTGCTTGCTACGAAATAAGAGAACCTAAGGGCGAGACTGAGTCTATGTGATAATTTGACTGATGTTACACCTGGCCTAGGAACCGGTGGGAGTAATTGAATTATCAAAAGAATACAACATAGATAGAAATGTACCTACATTCTGAGAAAGAATGAGTTGAGCAAAGCGAAACTCGGAGTCATATTATTGATTTTGAGATAGACGCTCTCAACACAACTGAAACAAATCTGAAAAGGATATTGTTTGCTAAACTACACTTTGTGAGTCATTGGTGGAGCATGTGTGGATTACTGACACACTAATAGGGACTCATAAAGAGCATGCCAATACAAAAGGTACATGGCCACGAGATTCATCTCACGGGTACCTCGCAAGAAAGGATATTTGGATTCTCAAAATTTGCCAAATGTTTGGATTTGTGAATAGCCAAAAAAAGTCCTCTAATCATGTCATAAAGGTTTGGATTTTATAATAGTCTAAAAGAGTCTATAACCGTGTCAAAGCCAGTGGGAGTGTCGTTGTGATCTGTCTATCAATATATGTCAGTTACATACCATTTCTAGGAAACGTCTCTTATCATTACAAAGTCTAATGACTTGGCATTAAGAGATGATTCTAGAACAGATACAATATACTCAGGTGGTCACAAGCATCTATCAGATAGATGACATCATCAGTTTAGACCATGCCATTGTAAGTGTAATATTGATAAGATTCAAGATGCATGACTTCGGGAAAAGAGTTTCTTGTCATTACAAAGTGTAATGAACTTGTATGATCTAAAGGAGATACAAGATATTCATGTAGTTACAAACATAGATCAGATAGATGAAATCGTCATTGTAGACCTATCCATTATAAGTATTATCATTATAAGATTCAAGATGCATGGGAAAGATTCTCCAAAAGTCATGACACACGAATTATAAATAATCCTCAGATTCTGAAAAGGTTCAGAATAGAATAGATCTGATCCCACGAGCTTCCACAAATTGGATCAATCATAAGTGTCATGGACTTATCCTGATGACTTAATTCTTAGAGCATGGTAAGTTGGATTCAGGATACAACATGGCTGAGTATACTGGACGGATTATTTGAACACACGTGAGAAGTCATTAAGAAATGATTGGGGTGATTGTAATAATAATTTGAAAGGAGTTTCAAATCTTAATTATTTACATCAGTATATGGCGCTAAAGGACTTCATGGTTAAAGAGTTTCAATGGTGCATTGATGGAGCGCGTGTTGTTCATCGGCACATCTTAACACCTTGAAATCGTCTTAAGGTGCAGTCATCTGGACTAAAGATCCCGAGAACCATGAGAACTCACAGTACACACCACCATTTCCAGAATGGAATTAGGAGAGAGAAAGACAAGATCATAAATTGAGAAATCATCGGAAAAGTGTCCGATCGGATTATCTGCAAATAATGTGTATCAATGTAAGACATTTTGGATACATGGATAGAGTGAAAGTCATATAGACATATAAATCTTAATTGAAAGTTTAATAGAAACCAAGAAACAAATATAACAGTATTATAATGAATCTGACTTGGTGATTACCTCGTGGAGACTTGGTAATTAGCAGGAGTAGCTGCCAGTCAGAACTTTATGTTTCGCTTTTTCATATTTTACTTCCCGAATAATTTGACTATTCAAAAGTCCACAGTTGCTCATACTTTCGGAAGTAAGTAGTGAATTAAGATTGTCATGAATTAAATTGTAGATTGTCTAAGGAGTTAGACATAGCAATGGTATAATACCAGGTTGTCATGAATAATTATAATATATTAATAGTTTAAAAAATATATTAAAATTTATTAAACGGGTGGTTCGCGGGTTGAAATCAGGTTGAGATTTTCAACCCTAACCTAACCCATTTAATAAAACGGGTTACACGGGTCGACCTGTTTAATTAAACGGGTTGAAAATCTCAGCCCAACCTACAAATTATTGTGTTGGGTTCGGGTTGGGTTGACAGGTTCGGGTTAGGATTGCCAGCCCTAATGGTATTGCTGCAATATTCACGAGTACTTAGAAATGAAGATTTAAGTATTGGACCAACCCGCACTCAAAGAATTACTTCATCGATTATATCACGAGTAATTCTGAGACGATAATATCTTATGGTCTTGAAACGGAGACATATGAGTTGAAATTTACAAGTCGGTTGTGCATTCATAATTCGTAAACGCATCGGTAACTTAATGTCATAAAACGTATTGTTGTGTGCGATTTGATGAGTAATAGACACCAGCATATGAGTCGAAGTTTATTCGTTCCTTTTGCCCTAACGGAAAAAGCGATATTTGTGGGAATAGAACTGACTGGGTCAGAGTTCGGCAGCGTGCTTTTGGAAGCTACAAATTGATGGTCAATTTAGAAGATATATTGAATTATATTCATAGACTTATCCAAGTGGGAGACTGGGGATTAGGTTTCTAAGCCATGACTATAATTTAGGAATATATACTTGATTGACAACAGCAGAGTCCTTTTGGGTTGCCCTCAAAACCTGGCAGAGGACAAGATAACTTAAAGAGAGAGAAATATGATTTCTTAATATATTATGAGAATAATATATTAATTAGAAATCATAATATTTAATTAATAATTAATCAAAAATTAAATTAGAATTAGTTTTGGATTAATTGGATTAATTAAAAGTGCAGGGGTTGAATTGTATTTGTTCAATAGTTGGGCAACAGACAATTAGGGCATACCTAATGGGTTGGACGAAATCCAAGCTTGGAGCCTTGTGGACTACGAAACCCATAAGGGTTTTTATGGCAGTGATAAGTAGATCCTTTTATCTGATAAAAGCCTTATCATATCAGGATCTTAAATAAGGCATTTATACACCTTATTGCTTATCACATGTATACTATAAATAAAGGCCCTTGGCACCCCTATTATTTACGCCAATTCACGGGATTCCACCCTTCTTCTCTCTTGTTTTCTTGCTTGCTTGGTTCTGGGTGTGAGCCATTAGAGGCACGACACCTGTGGTGCTTGCTTTCAAAGCTTTGAAGGTATGAAATTCTAAATTGTTTTAGAATATAATTTTAATTATATACCTTATGTTCTTAGTTATAGATTCAATCAAAAGAAAACATAGATCCTTTATTAGGGTGCATGTGAACTTAAGATTTTAAGCTTATTGTTTGAATAAAACCCATGATATATATATATATATATATATAATGAATATTCATTATATGCATTATATTCTTTAGAATAATGTAACATATACTTTATAAAAATAAATAAATTCTACTCTCCATGGTGGGAACCTTTGGGTTCAGAAATATAAGAGTCGACGAAACTGAGAGAAATATAATTCCGGTTTGGGGGCAGTATCGGCGGTATCGCGGATCCTTTGATCACATCATTCGTGAGGTTATGGTTGGAACAGCTTCACCATACTAATAAACCCACACACAACTAGCAATTTAACGACTACATTTTAAAAAGTATCTAAAATAAATTATCTAACCATATAAATACAACCCTCAACCATTTCAAAAATAACACCATCCTTTTATACTATGTCTAATATTCAACTTCTCTTCAAACACTTCTATTTCCAAATTCAAATGGATTACAGGGGCTAATCCAAGAAAACGAGTTCTTCTCAAAGAAGAAATCATAACGGTGAAGGTGGTTTGTTAAATCCCCAACCTCAAACGCCTATTTTTCCCAAGAACAATATGCATATATTCAACAAGCTTATAACCAATTAGGACTCTCTTAAGATTGCACTCCCTCCTCCCCCTCTCCCTCTACCCGAGTTATAGTCCCTTCCAACAAAATCGATCACAATATCACGTTCTCGACATATTTCTCTTTCGTGAACCTGAAAACTAAAATGAAGAATCAAGTGACCAAATTGAACCCCCTTCTCAAAACATTAACAACGAAACCCAATCATTTCCATAAGCCACAATCCAACAAAGAACTTATACACTAAGGATAAAATGATGAAACAATGACCATGGAGTGAAAATGAGGAAGTAGCTTTGAAGAAGGCATATATAAGTATTTAGAAGATGAAGAATGTGGAAATAATCAATGACATGACTCATTTTGGGAGCAAGTTCTAGAGCACCTCAGGGTGCAAATTCATGGTTCCGATTGGAATAGGCATCAGGTGAACTCAAAATGGAAAGATATGCAAAGGAATGTCAATAACTACAACTACATCTACAGCAACAATAGAAACATGCATGCTAGCAGGATGGTGGATGTCGATCTTTTATAGTCGACACATAGTGCGTATCATAAACTCAACCGTAAAACTTTTCCTCATTTGGAAGCATGAGAAATTCTAAAACACCATCCCAAGTGGCTTGCTGTTAGAGAAATGGGTAATAATCCTCTTATCATTTATCGCTAGGGATCAAAACATTTGACTCCAACATGCACACCACAAGTTATTTAGATGCTCACTTTTTAAATCAAGATGTTCATGTTGAAGAGTTTCTTGATGAAGAACCACAACCACCACTACAACTATGACAACGAAAATGGAAGAGAGCAGTAAATACATCCTTATCACAAGATGAAATTAGAATCGTCAATAAAATCATTCATCTAGCCCAAACTAACGAGAAAGATGTGGAAAACTGAGCTACCAAACAATGAAATTGTGTATACTAGAGAAGGAGTCAAAAAAGAAAGCAACAATTATAAGGAGGAGTTACATGTGGTGAAAGAAAGACGTCTTGAGAAACATTTGGAGTTCTTTCTTCAGCTACATGATCATCTAATTGAAGGGTCATTAAATTTAGTTTTGGCTCACAAGCAGGAACTAGCACGGATTCATGGTTGGCAGTTTTAGTATTTTAATTGTCATTTTAAGATTTTAGTTATTGTTTTAGCATTTTAATTATCATATTTAGGATATAAATTTCCTTTTTGTAATGTTTTTCTTTTTTAAATATATGTTATTTTCTATTATTGGTTTTATTTATTTAGTTTTAATATAGAAAAGCTAATATGACATTAAGGCTTGGGGGTTGAGAAAGATGAGTTTCTTCTGGTGTGGGTTGAGAAAGATGGAAGAAAGATGAAAGAGAAAAATTGGTGTGACATTTATGGGTTAAGATGGTTGGGAAATACACACTCCCCATCCTAAGATGGCGTTTGGTTGGTGGGATATCAATGGAACTTTGGAGAATTGGAATCCAATTCCTTCAAACGCCTATGTTTTGTTTAAGGTTTATAGACGAATTGGGTTCTTTAATAGGATTGAAATTCCATTGAAATGGGGAAATAATTTATTTGGTGGTTGAATGGAATTAATTCCGTAGAAGGAAGGAAAGTTCAAGACTACAATTATACACTCTACCACAACAACCATCACCTTCATAAAAATACAAGACTTCAGGCGAGACGGAGCGGTGTTCGGGTTCAACAAAGATAGAAAGAACCCGCATCTCGCCTGTTATCTCGAACCCGCATCTCACCTATCTATCTCAAACCCTCATTAGACAAAAATTACAAATACAAGTTCCTTTTGTTATTGGACTGCTTGTTTGTGAAGAAGAAAAAAACGAAAGATGTTCGATATTGGACTACTTATTTTTGGAACTGCCAGGAAGGGCCATGCTGGAGGCCGTGCCAATCCCACCCTCATGTATTCTCACCACACTAATGAAAGTCTCTGATATAAAATTTGAAAACAGTATTTAACCGTTGTGGAATCCATGATTCATGTTTAACTCTCATCCTCAAGGTAAAAGACCCAATAACTTTGCTAGATTATCGTCCCATTAACATGATTAGGTGTATATATAAAGCAGTGTTGCAAAAGTTGCTAGGTCGAAAAGCGAGTAACGAGTGCTCGGCCTCGGAGGGGAGTACTCAGATTAGGTAAATATGTATATATTATATGATTATACACACTAAAATACTGGATATAGTCATAATTGCATCAAGTTTGAATTGAATTGAACAAAATTAAAACAAAACAACAAAATGTTTATTACCTAACAATTATAATTTTTTATTTGAAAAAAAGTCAAAAATATCTCAAGTTTGACCGATTTTTTCCGAGTTTGACTGAAGGCTGACCGAGTCCACCGATGTTGACCGAGTAGCACCGAGGTTATCCGATTCTGATCGAGTTTGACCGAGCCCGAATATTTTGGCCAATTCTGATAAAAACGCATCAGAAAACACCCCATTCTGAGTACTTGGCCGAGTACTCATCTGAGTACACCGAGTTTTACGACATTGATATAAAGTAATAGAGAAGGTCCTTGCAAACCGTCTCAAGTTAGTAATAAATTTCGTGGTTGGGGTTGAGCAATCAGCGTTCATTCCTAGACAGAAAATATTAAATGGCTTACTTATCATAAATGAAACAAGTGCATGGCTCAAAAAGTCAAGGCAAAGTGCTATGCTTTTCAAGGTGGACTTGGATAAAGCCTTCGATTCCTTAAATTGGAACTTTTATCAATTTTGGTGTGTGCAACTCACAGGGTTATAAATTGTATCCAGGTGTATGTTATTTCTTTCATATGTAGACAAACAATTAGGTGGTCTTTATGAGCTTTGCACTTCTTTTCCTGTGATAAAAATTAGGGGGAGGAGGTGGGTCTTTATGCGTGCGTTTTATTGTTTCACAAATAAATTTGGCTTTTATCATGAGTATCTCAAAGTGGTCCGTTTCCCCAGGTAATAATTTAATTAGTATTAATCATTAATTTTGGATTGAAGAGGCCTCAGCAATGCTATTTCTAGGGGAATAACGATGCTAAGGAGGGTTTAAGTCTGCATGTGCGATGGCTGTTGATAGCGACGCTAACTCCTAAGCTTAGCGGCACTATTCGCCGTTATTGCAGAACATTTGGTTTCAGGCCTTGAGCCCTATTTAAGGGTGCTTAACCCTAGGAGGCCCTCCCTTATCAGCCTTCATTGTCCAGATAAACCCTAAATCATAACCCTAGCATCCCTTGTTGTTTCTAGCTCCATTTCCTTGGTGTGGAGGTTTTTAGCTCCCTAAATCATAACCCTAGCCTCCCTTGGAAGAGGGATTGCTCAAGCCCTCTTGCATCCATAAGCGCTTTGCTTTGTGTTTTGGGACTCCTTTTGACCTAGATCTTGGATTTGTCATGTATTGGACGTACATGATCACAAAGTTCGTATTTTTATGGACCAACAAACCCATTGGACGGAACGGGGACTCCTTTCGTGTTGTATGCTAGTAATAAGGGTTTCTTGTATTATAACTATTATATATTGGCAGATCGGGGTGATCCCGAGAGCCGGACAGAATGGTGATAGCCCATGAGTCTCCAGATGTATTATTGACGGACAGACTGAGGGTAGCCCGTGAGTCCCTAGCTGATGGCGGAACGAGGACAGCCCGAGAACCTGGCTGTTCTGGGTGAGCCTAGAGGTCGTTGTATGATGTGCATTATGGGATGAAATGTACGGTATCTTGGGGAACTCACTAAGCTTTGTGCTTACTGTTTCAGTTTAAATGTTTCAAGTACTTCCAGGGACAAAGGGAAGGGCTCGACGTGACTTCACTACATCATCATCCATATTTTAAAGTTCTGTTGTTGAACTTATTATGTTATGTTTGGAGACTAAATATAATGTTGAAAGTTTAATGTTCTTAAAGAATTGATTATTATTTGATACTAACACTTAGCTTTCTAAATGAAAATTTTTGCTTGAATTTTTGGGACGTTACACTAACAATTGGGTGTGTTTACCATGTGGTTGCTCAATCTTGAATCACTCTTTTTCGTGCTTTGGGTGTGTTCCCTCGGGTGAAATTTCGGTACTTGGTGTGCATTTCTCTTTACATTGTACCAAGGTCTCTTTAATCTGATTCAACAACAAGATACATTGGTGTGCATATGGTGATATGATATCGACATGCTAAATACAATTGACAAGATAATCTTCGGTCTAAATCCAATGGAAGTTCATGTTGGAGAATTCCTAGAATTGGGTCTGGTGCATATCATGAGTGTGGTGTATGGTTAGTCATGGTTATAATGGTGCACAGGTGTTTGATTGGGCGTCTCTACGCTGGTCGACCCAATATCTACGATGGATGGGTATATTGATTTTGTTGCAGTTGGTTTCTTGCATTCCCCTGTTCTCGCATATTTTGACGATCTCTTAAAATTTGAATGATTTTACCCCTAGACGACTGGACACTGATATGAAGGGTTAAGCTGGTGGTATTCAAAGGTCAATGGGTGTGGTGGATTCTCACATCATTCAATATGTTTTGATGTCTAGTTAACTTCGTGGGGCGCTACGAAAAAATGGGTGTTATAACTGATGCATTACTAGAAGTTCATTGCTATTCTACACGTCTATTTGTAACTGAGTTTCTACATGTCCTATGGTGTTAATTATGTTTGTCTAGTATTTGTTCTTATGTTGTAACATCTTTGTATTTTCCAGCTTCCCACTGAGATATTGTTTTTGGGTTGTGCTATATTACCCCAACACCCTTGTTTTTTCTCAATGATATTTTTGCCGTTAAAAAAACGTTTTGTATGTTAATCATGGCAGAGTGCGAAGTGAAGCCATCATTAATGCAATATACTATTATTTTTTTCTGTTTGACGAAATTTGTGACTAATAATTAGATAACTAACTATTAACTATATATTCATAGTAAGTATTATTTTTATTGTATATGAAACATACTAAAAATTATTAAAAAGCTATGCAATTGTTAGAGTTGAAAAGTCGCACTTCTATTACCCAAAAAGGTACGGTGCGTGTGCATTGTGTGTGTATAACGGTGAGTTGACGCGTTCCTAAGCAGTAGTTGTAACCGGAAAGCCATAAACCAATATTTTTGACATTCTTTTGGCAATTATATGACAATCCACCCAACGTATCCATATCCAACCTTACACTTTTAGTAACTTGCATTTTCAACTATCTCATTGTCTTTTTTGATTTCTAGAATTATGCAATCAACTCATCCGACGGATGTGATTGGTAGGGGTAACCGTTTTGTAATCACCACATAACCGCCTAACCTCCTATTTCATCTAATGACTGATATTACTTCTTACACTTCTTAACAAAATTATATTTCTTACCGTATGGATGTAGGAAGAAACATGGACCATTATATAAAAAGACAAAGGGTTATGATTTGAATGGTAAAATGTAGCTAAAGAATAAAAAATATTTTTCTTGAAAATAAGTGCGCACTAATAAGGGTATAGAAGTACTTTTGCTTCACATCATACAAGGAAGTAACCGGATTTTGTGAAGCATATTTAAAATGAATATTGACTAAAAATCAATTTAGTTGTGCTAAAAATATGATAGAATTTTTAAAAAAACGTATGGTAATCACATAGGAAAAACCGAAATAATAAGCTATAGTACTAATTCGTTAAATTAAAAACCAAACCCAAAAAACTATATTTCTTTTTTTTCTTATCAAGGTAGTTTCCCTTTCATGATTAATAATCTGCTTGCATATGTGTTACTTTTTTCGTACCTTCAATTACCATAATCTCCTTTTTAGTTTTTATCTCTTGCATGACTGCCACAACCCTTGTTTCGGATATTAAAGGGATTCTAAATATTTATAATGTTGGGAACTCTAACACCTAACATCTTCTCATTATGTAAACTTTTGTTTCTTGCTTACTGAGTTGGACAATCAATATATATTTCGGTGTCCTACTTATTCTATTATTCAAGGTACTCATGTAGCTTGATCGGATCATGACTCAATATGGAGACACATTGATCAACAACATAAAAATTTTCAATTACAGTTTTGTCTGCATGTGACTCGGTTTCAAAATTGTGTAACACATCCATAATAATTCTGTCGGAATAATATTCCCAAGCCACCGCCTGAAGACATATCTATTAGGAATTTTTTTCATAACCCTAATACTTGAGAACACAAAATATGTGTCTGCATAAAATTCCAACATGCTTAAAATGCATAAAACTACAATAAAACAACCCTTTTGTATGGAATGAGTAACCTGGAAATATTTAACAATACTTTAGTTTATATTTATAATTAATACGATTAGAAGAATATTAGTTGTACAAATTAGAAAACGTACATATATTAAATTTAGAATCCTTCATACTATTATCAATATGATACTCCACAACTTTATTATCGGCATCCACATATTCCGTTTTTCGTTGTGCTAATGCTTTTTTTCTTCTCCAAAACTACAAATGTATCAACACCATCATGGGAAGTCGTATTCTTTTGGAAACATGTTTTTTCTGATTCAAAAATCTCTTTGTTAATTTGGTAAAATATTATATGTGTTTATACTTTGGTCGTATTTGGTTCATACATAAGATATGTGATGGGCTTAGGAAAAGTAGTTACAGTGAAAAATAATAAACACGTTAATTATGTCTATGTTTTTTCATTATTGACTCAGGTATCATCATAAAAAAATGATGAAATAAGATCCAATGAGAGTTGTGTTTTGGAAGGACCAATTTTGACTTTCAGAAAACAGGGCCGTCTGAAGCCAATTTGGGGTCTGGGGCCAAATATAAAATGAGGCCCCTAGCAATAAACTGTTTTTATAATAAAAGAGGGCAGTACCTCCGTAATTTTTTATTAATTTAGAAAATAAATACAATAGCAGGCTGGGGACTCCCTACCTATGGAAAAAAAATGGCCATGAGACAATACCCCATGTGTCAAACAACCTAACAACTATATATTACAATACAAAACAAAACAATAAAAAGGCCAGAACGTGCTTTTAACCATAATACATAACAACAACAAAATAAAACTCTAAATAAACTTACATTTTCGAGCCTTTTTAAAGGCAAAGTCATCAATAATGGTATCATATTTAATATTGTCTAACATATCCTTCTCTATACATAATATAGCCAAACCATTCAATCTTTCTTGTGACATTGATGATCTCAAATAGTTTTTTAATATTTTTAATTTTGAAAAACTTCTTTCGGCGGATGCTACGGTAACCGGTATAGTTAATAGAATTCGATATGCAATGAAAACATTTGGATAACAATTTTTATATTTAACAAACTCTAATATTTCAACCGCGGACATAAACACATTTGGCAAAATCGTTTGCAATACTTTAAGTTCCGAAATAAAATCATTTAAGTCTACATCACACAAGTTATTATGAGAAAAAGTATTTGCGAAATTAGTACAACATTTTTTAAGTTCATTGTCATCTAATGATTTTAATTTTTTTGAATCATATAGAAAACCAAAAATATTTTCAAATATTGTCAATTCCTCAAATCTAGCATCTAATGAATTAATTGCCACATCAACAACATATGTAAAATACTCAATTCTAAAAGATTATTCGGTTGATTCAAATTCATGTTCATCATTAGTTTCATCAAATTGTTTTTTTTCTAATAATTCGTCGTTTATTTGGAAAAGTAGGTTCAACATTCATATCAAATGCAATAGCATTAGCATTTTCTATACTAGTGTCAAATCCTTCTTCTCTATACTTTTTAAAAAATTTCATCATATCTTTTATTAGATCAATGGTGGCATCAATACACATAGTTTTAGTTTGCAAGTTTTTACTAACCTTATTAATAGCAAATAAAATATCATACCAAATCACCATACCAAGTAAAAATTCATAATTTTCAATGGCTTTAACTAAACTTTGAGCTTCACTTTTTGATTTTGCGTCATCACTTGATTTAGATAATGCTATCAATGCTTTCTTTATTTGGGGAGCTTGATATCTAATAGCTCTTACACTTTTAATTCGACACTCCCAACGTGTGTTACATAGTGATTTAACGGTTAAATTAGAAACATTATCAAGTAATATTTTCCATCTTTTAGTGGAACTTGAAAATAATACATATATACGTTGCAATATTCCAAAAAAAGATTCGGCTTTAACACAAGAATGTGCCATATCACTAACCATAAGATTAAGACTATGACAAGCACATGACATAAATAACGCTCTCGGATTAATTTCAAGTAATCGTTTTTGAACCCCTTTGTATTTTCCTTTCATGTTAGAACCATTATCATAACCTTGACCTCTTGCATCATCAATATTAAGACCAAATGATTTAATTGCTTTTATTAACTCTTTATAAATTCCTAAACCCGAAGTATCTTCTACTATTAAAAATTCTAAAAAATATTCTTCAACTTCTACTTTTTTAGTAGACATATTCACACATCGAATAATGAAAGTCAATTGTTCTTTATGGCTAACATCGGGAGTACAATCAAGAATTATAGAAAAATATTTTGCTTCTTTAATAATTTTAATTATAGAATTTCTAACATTTTCAGCTAAAATAGAAATTAGTTCATTTTGAATATTGTGCCCTAAATAATGATTATGAATTTCTTGATTTTCTATACGCCTAACATGATGTTGAATTACAAGATCATATTCATTCATCATTTGAATTACACCTAAAAAATTACCATTAGAATCTTGAAAAAGTTTTTCATTACAACCTCGAAAGCCAAATTGTATTTTGATAAATATTTGATGGCGGCAATTATTCTTATTAAAACTTGTTTCCAACGTAATTTTTCGTTTATAATTTGTTGTTGCAAATCTTTATCAATTGTTTTATTCTTATTCAATCTAAGTTTTAGTTCATCCCAAGAATCCATACAAATAAAATGTTGCGTACTAACTTCATGATCCTTAAGTCTATCAAAAAGGTGTTTCCAATCATTAAATCCATCGTTTGCTAAAGAAATTTTATTATTATAGTTATTAGGTTTAAACAATTTACAACAAAAACAATATACTTTATTAACTTTTTTTTGAGTAAACTAGTCAATTTCGATCACTTGTCTCTCCATTATTTAATATTCTAGTATAAGAAGCATAAGAAAAATGTCTAGATAAACTATCTTTAGGAAACACTAGATTTAATTCTCTTATCGGCCCTTTTTCTACTAAAAGTTCTCTTAATTTATTGTCAATTATATCCCAATTACTTGGATTATATATATCTAAAGGAGGAACAAATTGATGTTCATTCTCATTGATAACATTATCATTATCATTAGGTATGTTTTCATTCTCATTGATAACATTATCATTCTCATTTGGTGTATTATCATTCTCATTTGGTATATTATCATTCTCATTAGGCATGTTTTCATTCTCATTAATAACATTTTCATTCTCATTAGCCATGTTTTCATTCTCATTAGATATATTTTCATTCTCATTAGGTATATTCGCATTAGAAGTACCTACTTTTTTCATAAATTTACCCATGGATCCTTTTTGTGATAGTATTAGTTGTTCAAGTTTTTGTTTTTTTTCTTTTTTCACTACCAGATAAATGTTTTCTAGGAAACATATTGTTATTCTAAACTTAAACAAAATTATGATAATGAGAAAAAAGAAGTAAAGAAACGAAAACACCTGATTGCAATGTGTTTTGTAAGTTGTAATCTTTTTTTCTTTTGAAGAGTTGAAGTTTCTATCTTCCAAGCTCTATCAACAAGTGAACAATGTTCAAAACTCAAGGACAAAATCTGAAACAATATCAAAACAAGTTGCTTACAAAATCATAAATCCAATTCAGGCTTCACAAAGTCAATGTATAAAATCTGAAACTACATTAGAGACAGAAGTTTAGATTCTAACTTAGACAATTTCATAAAATCAAAATCAGAATTTTAGTAGTCAATAAGACAATTTCAGAAATCAAATTAAGAATTTCACATTCACACAATTTCAAAGTTCACATTCACATAATTTCAGAAATCAAATTCAAAAATCATTATCACAATTTCAGAAATCATAGTTCACATTCACAGTTCACACAATTTCAAAAATCCAATTCAAAATTTCATAAACAAAGATATAGAATCAGAATTCATAAATTCATAAATTGTTTGCTTTCAATTTCAGAACCATTTCAGAGTTTCAGAAACAAATATATAGAGAATCAAAATTGAAAACGTTTGCTACAATTTCAGAATCATTATAGAAAACATTATTCACATTCACACAATTTCAATCAAAATCAGAATTTCAGAAACATAGATATAGAATTAGATTCGTTTGCTTACAATTCAGGAGACGATACCAGCCTTCTGCGATTCTGCAATCAGCAGCCCTTTAATTCGCCTCCACAATTTCAGACTTCATTTTGCAGAATATGAGAATAAGAATCGGAATTAGCAATCAAGAGTTTTAGAATACCAAATCAGAAAACGGGAACTACGATTATTTGAGATGAGACTATATTGAAGCAATATATATATATATATATATATATATATATATATATATATATATATATATATATATATATATATATATATATATATATATATATATATATTCAGAAATTAAGATTTCCGTTCTAAAATCTGCAACCAATCGGGATAGAACTTACTTTTCGGTTCTTCCTAAATGATGTTACCGTTGGGTCGAAATCCGTGTAACAACTTGGGAGATTGACTTGGTAAACGGCGCAATTGGTGTGCATCCCTCCTGAAGAATCGCAGTCGCGCTTAGTCCCACGATCGTACTTGCGAGTTTTATTGTCTGCCAATTAAGGGAAAGTAGTATACGTATGCATAATAGGTATAAAAAAATGGGCCCTATGAAATTGGAGGCCTTGGGCCATCGCCCAACCTCCCCCCCCCCCCATTGGGCCGGGCCTGTCAGAAAATTATGTACTTCTTATCAAACCATCAATTGATATAATTTTGAAAAAGTACATGAATCCAAACTATATGCAATTTATACATCTCTTTCAACCACTTATTATATGAAAGATTGAAATCTTTCAACAACAATTCATGTCCAGATTCAAAATCTACTTCATCAAGTTTAGAATTCAAAATCAAACTTTTAGATTGTTATTTAAAATCTAGATTGTTTTGAAACTTCCCCTAATAACTACAAAAAACAAAAAACTTACCGATAAATTTATTTCATTATTTAGGAAATTGAAAAGTAAGAAAATGTGATGTTAATTCTCTAATTTCAGAAATCAAATTCAAAAATCATTATCACAATTTCAGAAATCATAGTTCACATTCACAGTTCACACAATTTCAAAAATCAAATTCAGAATTTCATAAACAAAGATATAGAATCAGAATTCATAAATTCATAAATTGTTTGCTTTCAATTTCAGAACCATTTCAGAGTTTCAGAAACAAATATATAGAGAATCAAAATTGAAAACGTTTGCTACAATTTCAGAATCATTATAGAAAACATTATTCACATTCACACAATTTCAATCAAAATCAGAATTTCAGAAACATAGATATAGAATCAGATTCGTTTGCTTACAATTCAGGAGACGATACCAGCCTTCTGCGATTCTGCAATCAGCAGCCCTTTAATTCGCCTCCACAATTTCAGACTTCATTTTGCAGAATATGAGAATAAGAATCGGAATTAGCAATCAAGAGTTTTAGAATACCAAATCAGAAAACGGGAACTACGATTATTTGAGATGAGACTATATTGAAGCAATATATATATATATATATATATATATATATATATATATATATATATATATATATATATTCAGAAATTAAGATTTCCGTTCTAAAATCTGCAACCAATCGGGATAGAACTTACTTTTCGGTTCTTCCTAAATGATGTTACCGTTGGGTCGAAATCCGCGTAACAACTTGGGAGATTGACTTGGTAAACGGCGCAATTGGTGTGCATCCCTCCTGAAGAATCGCAGTCGCGCTTAGTCCCACGATCGTACTTGCGAGTTTTATTGTCTGCCAATTAAGGGAAAGTAGTATACGTATGCATAATAGGTATAAAAAAAATGGGCCCTATGAAATTGGAGGCCTTGGGCCATCGCCCAACCTCCCCCCCCCCCCCATTGGGCCGGGCCTGTCAGAAAATTATGTACTTCTCATCAAACCATCAATTGATATAATTTTGAAAAAGTACAGGAATCCAAACTATATGCAATTTATACATCTCTTTCAACCACTTATTATATGAAAGATTGAAATCTTTCAACAACAATTCATGTCCAGATTCAAAATCTACTTCATCAAGTTTAGAATTCAAAATCAAACTTTTAGATTGTTATTTAAAATCTAGATTGTTTTGAAACTTCCCCTAATAACTACAAAAAACAAAAAACTTACCGATAAATTTATTTCATTATTTAAGAAATTGAAAAGTAAGAAAATGTGATGTTAATTCTCTAAAAAAAATAAAAAGTACTAATTATAATAATGAGTGCCATTTAGTAAAAAAATTCTACTATGACAAATTGAAATCAATTATTGTATAATAACATAAAATGCATTGCATAATATACAGATACTTATTAAAAATGTTATGAAAACTTATTAAGCATACCTTCATAACCTATGTTGTGACAATAGAAGAACTTCTTTAATTATTTTCTTCAAGGGGAGATCTTGATATGAGATGACCAATATATGATGTTTACCAAAAGCTTTCATGAAAGCTTTGAGTAACCAAATATAGAAATCTGTATATTATTCCCTACTTAGCGACGCAACAATAAACATTACACATCTCTTATGGTTATCCATTTCAGTAAAAAGAACAAATACCATATCATATCTATATGTAAAATGACATATTAATTCAAATGGGAACCATTTTTTTCCTAGGAACCTAGGAATCTTTTGACTGAAATTTTTTTTTTCAAACAAAATGACATAATACACCTAATCGCTTATATTTAAGACCTTTTGTAAAAAAAATTTGAAAAAAAACATGTATACACGAAATGTGTACATATGCATGAAACGTGATCATATACACATTTGCGAAAAAAGTGCATATATGCACATTTCGTGTATACATATTATTTTTCAATTTTTTGTTTTGACAAAAAGTCTTAAATATAAGCGACTAGGTGTATTATGTCATTTTTTTTGAAAAAAAATATTTCAGTCAAAAGGTTCCTAGGTTCCTAGGAAAAAAAATGGTTCTTCCTTGAAAGAGACTATATATATATATATATATATATATATATATATATATATATATATATATATATATATATATATATATATATATATATATATATATATATATATATATATATATATATATATATATATATATATATATATATATATATATATATATATATATATATATATATATATATATATAGGGTCCGGATCCAGTGAGGACTCTTTTTTCGGTGAGGACTCGTGAGGACACCTTAAAAAAATTGAAAAAAATTATATATATATATATATATATATATATATATATATATATATATATATATATATATATATATATATATATATAATAAAATGGATCATAGTACTATATCGGAGAAAAAAATTCAAAAAAACCTTTCGGATCATTATTTTTTTAATAATGAAATAATGATCCAAAATAAAAATAGAAAAATTGGATCATTACGTTTTTCAATGATCCAAAAATTTTTTCAAATTTTTTTTGATAATGATATAGTACTATTCTCGATTTTATGATTTGTATTTTTTTTATATTTTTTTTCAATTTTTTAAAGGTGTCCTCGCGAGTCCTCACCCGATCCTGATTCTATATATATATATATATATATATATATATATATATATATATATATATATATATATATATATATATATATATATATATATATATATATATATATATATATATATATATATATATATATATATATATATATATATATATATATATATATATATATATATATATATATATATATATATATATACACACACACACATACATACCTACATACATACACACACAAAAATAATATTAAAAAAACCTATTTGTGTTGAATGTGGCATCAAATGAAACAACTTTACCGAACTCATTATAGTTATATTTGACATTTGTATCAACCCAAAACATTACATTTAATTATTTATCCTCAAGTCTAGACTCACATGTGAAGTTCGGAACATGTCTTTTCCTATCTGTCATCTTCTCACAAGCATTTAAGCATCCCTCCCACTAATAAAACAATTAAGATTCTTTGAATAATTCTTGTAATTGATGGATAATTCACCCTAATTTGTATACCCACATTGAATACCACCTATTAATACATGGCCCTTTGTTGCATTGATATTCTGTTTGGACATATTATGAAAAAAACTTTGTTGTGAAAACTCAAGTTGTCTCTTCGTATATGACAAGTAAATTTTAGACATACTAATGACTAATGAGCATATGATTATGTCTCTCCACAAAATAATGCACCACATATTTGTCAGTACAATGTATAATAATGAAAAGAATTCGCGCATTGCATTCTGTCCTATGTAAAATTTTCCTTATTTTTATTTTATTGTGTTAGATGTCCATAGTATCATTTATACATATATTCGACTTCCCTTCTCCATTACATAATGAATATCTTACTGAAAAATGATACCATAAATCTTCTTACTTGTTGTTCAATGTTAACATCAAATCAAGCTTCTAATGCATATTTTTATACATTTTCATGACTACATCATAATATTCAAATTCTAAATTTACTCTTGGTATTATATCTTGATTTACTTCTTAGGTCTAATATAGTATGTCACGAGGAGAAACATAATCATTAGTAAAACATGACTCTATTGTGAAAATACCCTTCTTTAAACAATATGACACATAAAAATATAAGAAAAAAATATTTAGACAATATAAGAATATGACACATAAAATATAAGACAAAAATAATCTTTAGACAATATAAACTTACACAACCGTTCAATTCATAAAAGTAGTAGATTTCCATTTTTATGATTTGAAGTTCATTTTTAAGAGAATTAACTGCATTATAACATAAACAATAAGAACATGAAGTTATTTCATATATTAAAACTTACAAGGTAGAACCATTCTGAAATACCCTGAAAATATTTAACATAAACAATATTAACATGAACCTATTAAATGCATTTTAACATAAATATGAACATTAAGGTATTAAACCTTACAATGCAAAATCATTATTAACCATTCAAAAGAGAATTATATTGAACTAACATTGTAAATATAAATACTTTTTGATTTAGGTATTCTCACATAATATTTCCACATTGTTATTAAAATCCATTCATAAATATTCTCAAAGAATACGTGTTATAAAATTTGTAATGCTTAATCAATCGAAACATGTTTACCTGGAAAAACTTCTAAACTTAAGACATTTGGATATGAAAATTTAATCATCTGCATTGACTGTAGTACTTTCAGCTTCTTGAAAATCGACAATCTCTTCAGTACTATCATCAATAACATCAAACCCCTCATCCGTTTCTTCTGAATTGATAATCATTTCATCCTTTTAATAGTAGAATTTTTCATCTACGGATGTAGATTGATCTTGCATTACTCGTCTATGTTAAGTGTTAACATAAAAAACAAGATATGTTTTCGAATGATTTGAAATACATGAAACATACCATTTACGGTCAATGACTTACATGTCAAGGATTTTGATAATCAATTTCAAAAAATCTACTACTAATTTCAATCATTTCGAATTCTCACACACTGAAGCACACAATTGATAAACTTTTTAACTGACTGATCGTGATAATTGCATACCTACAAATTGCTCATTATGTCTTTTTTAATAATTATGTATACAATTCTTAATTTGACATTATATAGTTACTTTTAGGTAATATGTGATCAAGAATGATCATAAAATGATATTTCCCAATAACATATGATCATATAGAGTCACACCAATAACAAGTAAACACCAATTTGATCATTTTAACTAGTGAATTTGATTCATGTTAAAATGATCATAACTCTTGTATTTATTATTTTATGAGAAAATAATATTGTATCATAATTTAATTCATCTGGTATCAATTAATTTAAGTTTGTGTGGTATTTATGTCATTTATGTCCAACATTTCCCGAGGGAGTGTCGTAAGCATGCTTGGTCTTTTACATGGAATCTTGATGACTCCAAGGTGTATGTCTAGTTTGAAACTTCTATGTGATGCGTGCATGCATTGAATGAGAAGCTAGTTCTCATTTTTGATTTCCTTGGCCAAAAAACCGTCTTCACCGCCTTCTTTTTTCTTTCTAAACAATTTAGTAGTAACAAGAACACACACACATAACTCTCTTGAAAGGAAAAATCGTTTTTGAATTTCAAGCTAAAGAGTTTGTGTGTTTAAAAGGGTTATACTAGCATACTTGGTGTTGCAAAGTTGTTGGTAGACTTTGTTATAGAGGAAGTCTAAGTTTCTTTCTTGCCACCTTCATCAACCTCCAATTCGAGTTATATATTCAAAGGTTGTTGTCTTTAAACTCTCACTATGGTTGACATTATCTTAACATATGCATGCAAAATGATACTTGGTGTGTATAAACTAGTTTTATGTTGTTCAAATGTTTTTGCTTCCGTTGCTAATTTTATGGTTTTTGAAATCCAACATCTAATCAAAACCCAACAAGTGATATTAGAGTTACATTTGCATGAATGTTAGAATTACAAGTTTATATGAAAATTCTTGGTTTTTGGAAGCCATGAACAATTTTCATATTGCATGAAAAGTTTATGCTTGGCTTCTTTGGCAACTTATATGTGTTTATCTTTTTATTTTATGTGGACAAAGATTTTTGAAGAAGGTGTTCGAATTCTTTCACACTCTTGGAACATGAAGACTGTACATATTTACTTGGGGAGATTGTCGAACCTTAAAGTGGCCATGTTGTTCGTAGTAAGTCTTCAGTAAGTGTCAAGTGTTTTGGTAGTGTGCCAAGTGAAGTAAGTGCGAAGTGAAGTGTTGTGCGAAACGAAGTGTATGTGTGTATGTGTGTTGATGATGTGCAAAGTGAAGGATGTGAACCGATGATAGTATCTATGCGAAGCGAAACGAAGCACAAAAGATATTTTGCTTTGACTATTTTCTGGTTATGTACCTGCGGGTATTTGTTGTGTGTCAAACTTAGTTGATTTTGTATTAGGGAGCATATCCCAAAATAATCCTCATTCTAGTGTGCTTGTTGTACTTTTTATGGTGATAAGTAAACTAGTTCCACTTATAGATAACCAACTTAGTATCTGTTATGTAAGCCATGTGATTAGAAAAGTTCTAAACTATCAATATTAATCACATCATTTCTTCATTTTCATTGTTCCTTATTTTTCTAGTTAATATTTACATGTATGTCATGTATAACTATTTAAATTTTTTTCTTTAACTAGTGTACCCCCCGTGCTATGTACGGGTTAGGGAAAAAATCTGTGTGTTCAAATAAATGAATGTAAATGTTGTAATACTGTGAATTGAAAATAGGATGATATGAAAGACAAATAAATGAAAGTATTGCAAATACATAATTCTTTATCCGAAATAACAAATACACAAATAAGTGAACCGTCTTACTTTAAAAGGGCAAACAAACCAAAAACACACTCAGTCATCTCTCTATGTGTTTTGGAAAAGCTATGCCACTAAATAAAAAAGAGGAAGTATAAACTTTGCTATATATCATCACCATGATATCTCTTAAAGAGACGGAAGAACAAATCTACATATGTACGAAAACGTAATTTACCTCACCTGCGTCGGCTAATAAACTACATACGTCATGATACTCAAAATGAGATGCCTACCAAGAAACAGCAACGATAACTGCCTGCAAAGGACACAAAAATATGAGAATCTTACTTTGCAATGTGACTCATGGTAAAAAAGAGTAATTTGGTCTGTGTGTATAGCTAATTGTTATAATTTTGGTCCAAAAGGTTTTTTGTTGCAATTATGGTCCTTATTTGAGGTGCTTCTCAGTTTCTGTACTGACTGGATTATCCTAAATTCCCAGAAAACTACTAACTAAAACGAAGTGAAATTTAAGAAAAAAAAGTATTCTCTATAAAAAAATCAGCATACCGGCAAGGGTTCAGTCAGCCTGGTGGGTGGCCCAGCTTGTTGAGTGGGCCATGGTGTGTCGGGACGCTTTCTTTTCACGGATCTTAAAGCCACTTTCTAGATGATGCAATCCTGTCAAAGATAAAACTATATAAAGCATTTGCTAATTAAAATACATTATCGTCTCAACCATAATAAAATTCCATTAGTAAAATAAACTGCAAGAAATAGCAACGTACTTTCATTGTTTCATTTATTATAGTTCCTATTACAACATTATACTTTGAAAATCTTCCCGGTTATAACAATCCCACCAACGAAAATACAGATAAAAATCAATGTCAATGCTACAATTTTCTTGCGATTAACTCTTTAAAAAATAAATAAAAATTCAAGAAAACCGTTTGGGTCGTAATACCCAAAAATGACCATTTTACCCTTTGTATGCACATCTTAGACATCTATATCATGTTTTCTCATTCTTACTGCTGTGTTTCATAAGGGTAAGATGGTCATCCTTTTTGATTTTTGTCATGATTCTCTAAATAAACGCATGGATGGAAAAAACAAAAAAATAATAATAATACTAAAAAAAATCTTACCCAACATGCAAGTCCTTTGGCTGCTTTATCACAATTTCAACCAAAAAACATATTGAGAATCTTTCTTGCACCGGTGGGGTACAAGCGGTGGTAGTTGGGCATGACAACATCCTCCAACTGTCTCAAGATGCTCGATTCACTCTGTACACAATGTTTCCTGCCAACATCATTCATTAACACATGTTTGCAAATTAAAAGATTTTGAAGAACTGAAGAACTATTTTGACACGTGTACCCCGCGTAGTCTGAGCAACGAAATTCACACACACCGTTGTCACGTACCCCTCCATGAAGACTGCATTCTTCATCACAAACCGCTGCAAAAAATAGCAACGTACTTTCACTTATTTCTCTATTATAGCATCTTACTTTCGGTTCTTTGTGTTACAGTGTATAAAAGGAATCTTTCCATAAAAGAAAGTATAAAAAGAAGACTCACCAGTTGAGCAATCAATCCCAGTGAATCCATCTGCAAATTGACAAATACCATTCTTAAGGCGCTTTCCATTCCCATTACAGTTGCTAGGACAAATCCCTGAAATAATAATAATACATTCATCATAAATCTTATCAATATTAAACCTAATATTTGTGTTTCAAAAGAGCAAAAAAAAAGATGTTTACTTTTGCTACAATCATGGCCATCGAATCCAAGAAAGCAAAGACATTTTCCATTAACACAATCACCTTTTGAATTGCATGAATTAGGGCACTTTTTGGACACCAAAATAGGGTTCACAGTACAAAGTTCATGGTATGCTGGATAAATCAGCTCACCTGCAGGTACAAATAGTATGCCGAAAAAACCAAAGTTTGAGAAATAACAATGTACTTTGCTCTTTTTCATTGATATAGGCAATGTACTTTGCTTTTTATCGTTATAGCAACGTACTTGCGTCTCTTTACCCATAATACCAACACACTTATAGTTGTTACTAATAATATCAATATATTACTTCTTTTAAAGGAAATAGTAATTTGTATCAAATAAATAAAATGTCCATATTGCTAGCAAAATATAAGTATGCTGCTATTATGTGTAAAAACTAAAAAATAAGTAAATTGCAGTTATATGGGTTAAAAATAAAGTACATTGCTATTATGGGTAAATGAATGTAAGAGTGTTGCTATTATTGGTGAAGAATATAAGTATGTTCCTATTATAGGTAAAAAATAAAGTATATTCTTATATTGGTAAAAAAAGTAGTAAAGTACATTGCTACTTATTTTTGTATTATAGCATCCTATTTTCATTTCTTCCTATTACAACATTTTACTTCCATTTTTTTTCTTACTAAGGTATTAGCATTATACTTTTGACTTTTTTCTTATGAGGACATTATACTTTTAAAAATTCTATCCAACTATAAAGTGTAATGTTATAGCAGTGAAAGTTTATTTGTATTTGGATGACAATGTTATAATTTGGTAGAATTTTATAAAGTATAATGTTGTAATGCAAAGAAATGAAAGTAGGATGATACAATAAACAAATCGACAAAAGTAAGTTGTTATTTATTCTATTCAACCCTAAATAGAAAAACCCGAAAAAGCTTCAATGACATTATTTATCTTGGTGACAAAATTACCATTAAATCCAAAGTTTCTATTACATTAGCCAAATTACATTTTATTCTGTGAATCTAGCTAAATTTTTTTCAAATTTAGTCCTTATTTGAAGTACTTGTAACATTTTCCGCCCGTGTTTCACAATTTGAATTTATCCTATTTCGGTACTCTTTTCATGAAACATTTATTACATGTAACTTGAGCCTCTATTCCATGAAAATGAAAATTTTGCATTTATCCTTAAAAAACTACAAAAAATAAGAAATACAATGAAGGCCACGTTTCACAGATCACACCTCTTACAAAAAAAATATACCTGATATACTCCTAATATGAGGGAAATGAGGTGCCCATCTGCAAAAAAAATATATCTTATACAAAGATGAAAGATCAAATGAAGTATTCCTAGGAATTTGTATTATACCACAAAATTCTTAAAGTAAAGAGATGGATCTGCAAGTAAAACTTCCGACATTTCTTCACTAACTGTGTCAGACCCTGCTTGTCATCATCATATCATAGAATACTTTAATTTCAAAAAATCGTACAGATTGATACTAACAATTACATAAATACTCAAATAAACCCACTGTTGAAGTACTAATAAATTACCTACATTCACTAAATTTTTTTATAGATGGCATTCGAGACTTGGACATCCACATATAAAGGCCTTTCTGTTTCCTGCATTCAAAATGAGAATATAAATGAAAATAAAGTCATTGCACAATGAATATAAACTATATTACCGATTACAATAACGATTTATGTTAAATGGTCAAATACAACCTTAACCTTAAAGTCAACGGTTAGAAATAAGTCAAAGAAATTTGGATTTACATTTGATTTTGCCAATTCAAGAACATCTTGTTCCTGTCATAACCTAAAATCGACTGAGAACCTATGAAAACAAATATCGAAAATGTGAAACCAAAAGCTGAAGGTTAAGCAAGTTAGAACCCTAGCTAGTTTCAAAATTCATTTACTAAATCGAAAAAATCTTTATGACAAAACTTCTGAAATCCCTGAAAAGGAAAAAGCGAACCTGTAAAATTCTTACTTTCTGTGAACGATGGTTGTGTCAAAAACCTCAAACTGACTGTGATAGAAATATTTAGAAAATTAGGGAAAATCTCAAAAGCAATAGGAGAGGTGTGACAGAGGAGGGATGTGAGGAAGGAAGAAGGGGCTGGCATCTTCCAACGAACACCATGATTCTAGCGAGGAAGGGGGATAACGAAAGGCGGAGAAGACGTTGCTGGAAGATCGAAAAGTGGACCCGACCCTTCTTCTCCTCCACCTTTTTGGCAGGTGCTGACACGCCTAGGTCGTTATGCGGTCAAAAATAAGAAAATAAACCTCACCGACTAACTAGTATAGCAGTAGCAAGGGTCAATCTGCAGGAGTTTGGTGGTCAAGATAGAACGACAGATAACCAACTGTAGTGTCACGCTACAGCTAGCAGGTTTCTTTCTACTTTCCCGAAAAACCAAGAAAAACACAATACCGAAACAATTGCCAAAAACCAATTCGAACATAGACCAAACTAAACTAAACCAAACTATAAACTAAGGTTCCTTACTGAAATTAAAAGCTAAGTCCAGAATTCAGAAGCAAACAAACAAACCAAACACATTCAAAACACATTCAAGCATCAAGAATACCGAAAAATGCAAATAAACCATAAACCAAATGATTACTTTATACTTCAAAACCAAACATCAAATCCAAACCACACAATCAAATATCAGATCTAACTACTAACTAATACTACTGAAATCAGAAACTACAAATCCAAACGAACATCAAGTAATCAACGGAAATCCCGATTGCGGAATACCTCGATATCGAGTTGATAAAACGATAGAAAAAGTAAATAACTAACCAAAATGTTGATTCCCGCTGAAAAACTGACGAAATTCTGCCTTCGGATACCTCCTTCGCGTCCCGGGATGCTTCAAAAGTCGGACGGGACTCCGGTATTTATAGTTGTGCGAAATTAGGGTTTCCGCGTCGCGGCATAGCCTTTTCCGCGACGCGCATGTCTTCTCGAGCCCGAAATCTCGGAGTTTGAAATTCAAAAACGGAGATTTATCATTATCGCGAGATAGCGGCGCTATCTCTGCCAGATCCATTTTTTCACCCTTTTGCTCCATAACTTTTCCAGAATTGCACTAAAACCCCTACATTTACACTAAAAACATTTCCAAGCACTTTGGCACAAAAGTAAGTGATATTAGCCAATTTAAGACATATATTTAATCCAAAACATAGCTAAAAGACGACTATAATACTTGATATTACTAGGCGTCGTCAAACACCCCACACTTGTGTCTTGCTTGTCCCCAAGCAAGAGAGTTTTTAACAGATTTTAACTAAGACTCAAACAATTTTTGAATGTGTTTAATTTCAAAGCTTACTGTCCCTAAAGTTAGATGGAATGGTTTTTGCAAACATAACCAGAATATCCTTTGGAATTCATGACATTCTAAAGAACCATTGATTACAAATTTTCTGTCCACAGTGAAGTGTACGTACTCATTCAGATTCTAAAGGTCATAAAAGAACTATTCATGACATTCGATGTTGTCTATCTAACGAGCTTTCAGAAATACCAACCCAGACCAGACGTTCTTAGGTGGTAAGGTGCTAAGTGCCTTTTTTAAGGCCACCCTTTTCGGACCTACTGGCTCGAACAACAAAGGCCACTGATTGACAGTCCCCTCCTAAATTCCAATCCTAAAATATTCCAATCTTCTAACTCCTAAAACTCAACTTATTTGACTAAACTTATAGCATGATAACAACTAAATAGTATGTCTTGAAAAATACCAATGCTATAACATTCACAAACTATTCGTTAAAAAATTACAATCTATTAAAAATTTTGAAAAATTGCTAAAAATTTTGAAAATCGGTCATTTCCCGCAAAAATTTCAAAAAAAACTACTCTTTCGACCGGCCACAGCCCACACTTAAAACAGTACAACGTCCCCGTTGTACATAAAAAATTCAAAACTAGGGAGAAATAGTTAACCCTTTGAACAGTGAATTGCTTGATTATCGGGACCATTTGTAGCAGAGTTGATTGTTCACGTCATTCACGATGAAATCGGGGTGTCGAGGCGCAGCAGTAAACACGCCAGCATGATGCAAGTACAGGGGTACCATGACACCACACTTGCGTTATGCAACTCCCTCGGTTGGTGCAACAAGCACAGTTTGGATAGATACTATTCACAATTACGAGTTGTTGTCCTTGCTGATTCCCCGTTTCCGCGACGTCGGAGTGTCAAGGCCGCGACGCGCGGACATGATGAGATCCAGTGTCCATCGATCAAGGTTGAAGGTCCGCGGTGCCAAATGAAGTATGTCGCGTCGCGAGTATGCGCGAAAAGCCCCTGCACATCGGGTCTCTCCTCGATCCGCGTCGCGGTTTGGTGATGTTGGCGGCGCGACTCCCGAATTTTCTTTGTTTTCCTTTCTACTTACTCATCCTCACCCCTCACTTAGGACATACAGTATCACACTCGACAATAATCATCCTCAATGATATTTTGACCAAAAATAAAAATAAGAAAAAAATAAAAAATAAAATACTTATCGAAAATCGAGTTGCCTCCCGAAAGCGCTTCTTTGCTTAGTCTTTTAGCTGGACCGTCTTTCTGTGGCTACGGTGGATCGTACGCCATTTGTCTCCACTGAATTTCAGTTACCACCGTTCCTTCATCGATCCCATACTCCAATTTTCAAGGGTCAAATGGTTTGCCGGTTCTGCTGTTGCTGCTCGGTTGCCGTTTTCTGGTTATTTCGCGCGAATGCTTGGATGTTGCTTTAAACCTCCAGGCTCGATCTTTTCTTCGATATCTCTTCAAGATCACTGGCTTGACGTGGAGCGCGTCCAGTGCCGTTCCCAGTAAATGTTTTGCGCCTTGTTTGCTGCTTGCGTATTGCGTGTTGTCTGCACATTGCGATTTTTGCCTGCAGTGCCAATAAAGATTTTCCAATCGAATGGGAGCGGAGGGCATAATATTAGTATGCTCCCGAATATCCTCATCGATGGTATTGATCACATCCAACTTTTCACTCATTAATGGATCATGAGTGGTAAAAAAACTATGTTTCTCGTTTTCAAAAACCACATCGTCGTTATCATCATTTTGGTCACCGTCCAACAGGTGGATCGGGGCCAAGAATTAACGACTAGTTTTATCTGGTAATGATATAGATTCACTCATCACCAGATCTTGAATTTCAAAAGCGTCAACAATTTTAGGAGTTGTTGGATGGGGGTTAGTACTGTCAATTAAAGCCCCCTCCTCAATGTCTTTTTCGACCAAATTGTCTGGTGATGGTATAGATTCACTCATCACTAGATCAACATTATCAACATTCTCAAAAATATCAAAAGTTGTTGACTCGGGGGTAATATTGTCATTTACCACCTCCTCCTCAGCAACCATTTCAACCATTTCAGTGGTGTCTTGATTTTCCCAAGGTGTATGTCCTTCCATCACATGTTCAGGTGATGCAGGTTCACACACCATATCATTGGTATTAAAATCACTTGCCTCCATTTCTGGCGAGTTTGGCGGAAATCCCAAATTTTGGTCGTTCATAGAACATGACTCAGCACAATTATCTTGTCGGTTGTTGTTGTATTGAGGGTTGTGGTTACCATTGTAATTCTGCCCTCCCTGATTATTCGGCATATATGGTCGTCCGTTGTTGTTGTTGTGGTTTGGCACTTGACCATATGCTTGACTAACCTCTTATGGTAATTGTTCTTGTTGACCGTGTTGCTATTGATTTGGTGGTCCTTGCTGCATGGTGGCCAATACTGCATCAAGCTTCCTGCTAAGGGCACCGATCTCATTCTTCACCTCCTTCTTCCAGTCGTTATCGATATCTACTGCTGCCGCCGATGAGGTGTAGTTTTTCTTCCTTGTTGAATGATTGCACTTGGATCCATTGCTGAGTTGCTCCAAGAACCTCCATGCCGTCTAGCTATCTTGCAGTATAATTGTCCCTCCAAATGATGCATTAATCATGGCCTGGCTCATACTGTTGACACCGTTGTAGAATATCATAACCAACTACCATCGTGGAAACTCGTGGTGTGGACATGAGCGCAGCAGGTCATTCAATCTCTCAAAAGCATCATGGTATGCTTCCTCGGGCTTTTGCTGAAATTCCTGTATATCTCTTCTTACTTCCATCGTCTTGCTTGCAGGGTAGAACTCCTGCAAGAACCATGTCCTCAACTGCTTCCAAGTAGTGATACTATTGGCTGGCAGCGACATGAACCAATATTGCGCCTTGTCATTGAGTGTGAACGGAAACAACTTAAGCCTAACGATATTCCTATAAGCATTTCTAGGTATGTTCACGTTGGCTATAGCTAAGAACTCGTGAAGATGATTATAAGGATTATCATGCTTATGACCCCTGAATTTAGGCAACACCCTAACAACTCTGGCCCAATCTCTACCTGACAATCTAGATTTTCAGGAAAAAATAGAGGCGATGCCTCATCATACTCCCACGGCTGGAAGTGCGATGCAACCGACTGCCCACTCGGTTGTGCAAAGTAAAGTGGAGGAGCGAAATTACCGTTATTGTAGAGCCCATTATTATAATGTTGTCCTCTCCATTGATTGTTTTGCTGTTGTTGTGGTGGAGGTCCTTGACCTTGGTTCCGCTGGTTGTTATTGTAATAAACCGGGCCACCATAACACGTATATTGACCTTGGTACATGTAATCGCCCATTGTGAGGACATACACATACAGAAATTTGAAACCTAAAAATCAAACATCAAAAGAAAAATACCACTGATCATCTATCCTAAGCGCACAACTCCCCGGCAACGGCGCCAAAATTTGACACGCCTAGGTCGTTATGCGATCAAAAATAATAAAATAAACCTCACCGACTAACTAGTATAGCAGTAGCAATGGTCGATCTGCAGGAGTTTGGTGGTCAAGATAGAACGACAGATAACCAACTGTAGTGTCACGCTATAGCTAGCAGGTTTCTTTCTACTTTCCCGAAAAACCAAGAAAAACACAATACCGAAACAATTGCCAAAAACCAATTCAAACATAGACCAAACTATAAACTAAGGTTCCTTACTGAAATTAAAAGCTAAGTCCAGAATTCAGAAGCAAACAAACAAAACAAACACATTCAAAACACATCCAAGCATCAAGAATACCGAAAAATGCAAATAAACCATAAACCAAATGATTACTTTATAATTCAAAACCAAACATCAAATCCAAACCACACAATCACATATCGGATCTAGCTACTAACTAATACTACTGAAATCAGAAACTACAAATCCAAACGAACATCAAGTAATCGACGGAAATCCCGATTGCGGAATACCTCGATACCGAGTTGATAAAACGATAGAAAAAGTAAATAACTAACCAAAATGTTGATTCCCGCTAAAAAACTGACGAAATTCTGCCTTCGGATACCTCCTTCGCATCCCGGGATGCTTCAAAAGTCGGACGGGACTCCGGTATTTATAGTTGTGCGAAATTAGGGTTTCCGCGTCGCGGCATAGCCTTTTCCGCGACGCGCATGTCTTCTCGAGCCCGAAATCTCTGAGTTTGAAATCCAAAAACGGAGATTTATCATTATCGCGAGATAGCAGCGCTATCTCTGCCGGATCCATTTTTTCACCCCTTTTGCTCCATAACTTCTCCAGAATTGCACTAAAACCCCTGCATTTACACTAAAAATATTTCCAAGAACTTTGGCACAAAAGTAAGTGATATTAGCCAATTTAAGACATATATTTAATCCAAAACATAGCTAAAAGACGACTATAATACTTGATATTACTATATGACATCCTCCTAAAATGGATTCGGGTCAACCCAACCCAATTGGAAATTTAATAAACCCTACTCGAACTTATTTGACGCTAATAGGATCAAAACCCATACAAATACGATATAAATTGACGTTAATAGCAATATAGCATAGTATAACGTTATAACTATAATCAAATTAAATTACGATACCATATTAAAATCAAATCAAAGTATGATGCTCTAATTAAATTAAAAGAATCAAACTTGAATGCTATAATTAAACTTCAAATCAAAGTAGATTGTTATAATCAAATAATAACCTATTTTTTTATAAAACTCTATTTTTATAAACTCTACATTAAATTTTATAAAATTTTTATATTAGTTAGTGTATTACATAGAGATGCTTGTGCTAGTGGGAAATTATGAAGACCACCAAAAGCCAAAAGTTATTCCCATGGTCTCCCACTCACACCTCCCATTATCTTTCCTTTCATTTTTCTCCCAACACATTATTCTCATCACCACTCAAACCCTCTCTATTCTTTCTCTCACTCTTAATCTCGAAATTCTTCCAAGAAATATCAATTTTCCAGCCAAGAACAATCTCGCATACTCAAATCTCCATCCCTCTTGAAGCATTCATCAAGGTATGTTGTTAAAAGTCTCAAATTCATGAATGAAACAAATTAAATCCACCAAACTATCTAAAACTCATTTTATGCATAAACCTGATTTTTCTCAGGACCCCATCAATAAAATAAGAAGTTCTGGAAATTTTCAGAAAATAACTTATTTTTATTGAATTACTATAATTATTGAAATAAAATAGGGCAATAATTCACATAAAATAATTTTTGCAGTAAATAAATTCTGGGAAAATTTTGGAACAACTCATATATTGCGTAAAGTGGATTTATAAAGTTTCATGCATTTATATTACTGTTTGATGCTTATTTTGTATTTTATTTTGTTATAGATAAATAAATTTCAAAATATAGTTATGTATTTTAAAAACTAGATTTTATATTTTTCACACCTTATTAACATTTTAAAGACTCCATGACAAAATTGACAGATTTTGTTAAGAATGTTTGCTTATTTTTCCTGATTTAATGATTATTTAATGGTTTAAATTGATAATAAATAGCTACACATGTCCAAAAATTATAAAACCTTATCAGAATATCATATATAACATGTTAATCATAAATAAAAAGTCTAATGAATTTCTCTTAATATTTTCCTATTATTTATGATTTTATTGATTAGTTAATAATGAAAAACATAAGAAATACTTTCCATAGTCCAAAATATCCAAACTATTTACAGTAGGCTCAATATAATGTTAGAAAACTATGGTTAATTGTCCAGAATTTTTGGGAATCATTTACTATTTTCCCCGAAATTTGTTGTGGTTTAATTATTAAAATACTAAATAAATACTAAAGCAGTTAAGACAAATATGAAAATTTTACAGTAATTACTATTTTATGAAATAATGAGTTTCTGATAATTTCAGAATGTTTCATTACTGTTTAGTATTTAAAACCATTTTCCTAAATATCTAAGCATGTAAAAATGCATTTTTAATGATTATTTCATATAAATAATTGTTTATAATATATAAAATCTGTAAATACTTATAATTTGACTAGTTATTATTTTAATAAGAAATTATTAAAATCTTGCCTAAAGTGAAAATATAAATTAATTAAGCAAAGTAATTAATTCAATTTAAAATTCATTTAACATATGAATACATTAATATTCAAAACAAAATTTGGATTATTGTTAATTCATCTAATATAAGAATATGCATCTAATTATTTTTATTAATACTATATTCCCGTTTATCGATTCCTAAGCCAAAACTATTAATTATATTAGGTTCTACGACATTTTGACTCGAGCCGTCTATCGTACAACACGCGCATTCCTTATTGGACTAACGTGAGTAATCTACCCCATATTTTATAAGTTTCAATACTTTTGGGGTGTATCATGTGGTTCTAATATGTTTTCAACTTCATTTTATTATTTTATCACAATTGATACATTGTTGGGACATTTATACTTGAATCATTATTTGTATAATTATTGTTTGTTTACGCTACATGTACTTGTAGTGCATTATCATTTTTAGTCTAATCTCCGTGACTATGCGCGTATTCTTGAGGTACGTTATGGACAATAATAGCGCTATTGGGTTGACCACCCCGCCTTGGGATGCTAAGGTGATTGATCGCACGTGGTTGATTGTGTATGATGATTAGATGCTCCATCCTATATATATATATATATATATATATATATATATATATATATATATATATATATATATATATATATATATATATATATATATATATATATATATATATATATATATATATATACATGTATATGTATATATAGGGTGAGGACTTATTGTTGTTGTTGTTATCATGTGTTAATCAATTTTTGATTTATAAATCGTTATCTCAATAACACTTGCTTGCCGACTTCAAAAGAAAACGCATTTCAAATTATAAAATTTTCAAACTCATAATTTTCTTTAATAAAACTAGATTACTCACCAACTCTCGTAGTTGACCTGTTTTTACCCATGATGCAGATTTGAAGAATGAAGTTGATGAAAAATAGGGTGTACCTTAGAAACCCACAAGATTATTTAAATTTGATGTAATAAATGTTGTTTGTATTTGGATTTGTATTTGTATGTTGTGGATCTTGTTTGCATACTTAGTACTTAATTGAATCTAATCATATTATAACATAGTTGTCATGAGACTTTGAATAATGTATCACGCCTTGATCGATTCCGCCAAGGATCGGGGTGTGACAGATTTGTATCAGAGCCCTTGACTATAGGGAATTAGGTTATTTGCCTTGACTTAGTCTATAGCCTCTAGGGTGCTCTCATATGCTAGTTTATAAAATGCACACACAACTGCATGCAATTCGCACTTTGAAAATTCTAAGAATACATTTGTGTGCTAATTGCTCCCTTATGTGCTTACGTATTACTCCTGACACTTATATGTGTGCATACACTTGTAAATTTTTTCCTCTTTCTCTGAAAATCACACACATACTCAAGTGGTTTCAAAAAAAAATTGTATATACATATATATTCCTTAGAGCTCATAGGAAATTCAAAGTCATCCACTCTAGTTGGGTAGGATCATAGTAATGGACGCGTAGTAACTGGAAGGGGGAGGTGCCGGTAGCCCGAAAGTCCTGACTAGGCAAGCATTCGTATACATCCCAATCAACCGAGGGACAGTTTGCTTACCTGGGGACCAAAGGCGAGAGTTCCCAAACCTATAGGCCAAAGCGCGTCATTCACATTACTTTTGAGCCATCAAAATACCCGACCTTATCAAACGTATCCGAAAGGATACACTCCAAAATGGCCAACTCATTGGACTATTAAGTTCCCTAATGGGCCTAGAAGTGGGAAAACATGTGAAAACTTAGTATTGTGGGGGCCCACGCAAGTGCTACATGCTTCACATTTAGTACCCATGGAAAGCCCAAAAGGTGCCCAACACTCCTAACAATGGCCCAACAAGTGTTTTACAATCATTTTACCCAACAATGTCTACAAACTTAATTTCCATAATCAATTTACAAATAACTCACAAGTCCATATGCGTGTTTCTCATAGATGGCATTACGACCCCCATACGCTGCTTGCAGCAACCGAAGGCTAGCCGCCCTTATCGCTAAGGAGGTAGCAAACGTCATCCCAACAATTGCAACCCAACTTCAAGCTCTTCAGCCGCAAGCTCTAGCAACCACTCCTCGTTGCTCATTTAACCACTTTCCTAACTGCAATCCGCCTTACTTCAAAGGCATCGATGGTGCCACCGCACTCCTTACATGGATCGAAGAAATGGAGAGTACTTTCATCCATAGCGAGTGTCCTGAGGACCTGATGGTCCGTCACGCCACAGGGTGCCTCCAAGGTCATGCTCTCACCTGGTGGAACCTAGAAAAACGGGCAAAAGGAGAGGCTGTTGCCTTGGGAATGACCTGGTCAACACTAACGGAACGCATGATGGAGAAGTTCTGCCCTGACAGCGAATTGCAAACTCTCGAGGAGGAATTCTGGAATCTGAAACAGGTGGGAGGCGACAACGCGACCTACATAAATAGATTACATGATCTCTCAAGACTCCTACCTCACATGGTTCAACCTATGAAAACTGCAATACGCCGCTACATCAAAGGGTTACCGTGCCAGATCCGTGATTCGGTGACCAGCAGCAGGCCATCTACCCTGGAATCCGCTATTGAAATAGCAGGTCAACTCAACGAGGACAATGTGAACAATGGTGTCCTCCCACGCAAGGGTTTAAAGATGTCTACTGAAAAGCCGACCCTTGAGACTCCCCTAATTGTCAAGTCCGAGTCCTCACACCGACACGACAAAAAGAAGCGGAAAAGCCATCACCACAACCATGCTGTTATTACCCCTGCCACTCCTATCTCCCAAGTCACCCCACAAGCCTAATGTTGAAAAATATATTTTTGTATGTGAAAATCACTGAAATAAGATGAACTGTTTTTATCTAACAAATATTATCAGTTTATTTCAGATTGCAGGAATTCAAGATCAAAAACAAAGATAAATCAAGACCCGAGAAACTTTGAGAAAACAACCAAACCTGAGGAAGTAATGCTACGAACCAAAGAGCAAAATACAAAATATCACACTGCTACAGCAAGCACGACGCGACAGACACTATGGTCGCGACGTGAAGAGAAGCAAGGCAGAAGACCAAACTTCTACAGCGATCGCGACGCGACGGAGGACATGGTCGCGACGCGAAGGCTCCAACACGACACCACCAACTTCTTGATCGCGAGACTACCAACCCAACGCACTAACCAGTGGCCGACCAAAAGCAACCCGACACACGCACCTTCGCAACGCGACGGACCCTATGGTCGCGACGCAAACGCTGTTCATCAGCAACAATAAATAAGAAGCTCACATCTTGCCTTTCTTACAACACTCAATAATACCTTACACATATACTCACATATACTCAAAGAAACCCACGACCAAACAGCTCAAGACACTCAAATTTCTGATTTTGGCAACAAGAATCAAACCATATAACCGCAAGAAACAACAACCTCCACCCGACACCAAAACTTCAAACCTCTAAACCACCTCTACCCGACACCAAACAAAATCTCCACCCGACACCAAACCCATACAGCACCAATACAACTACAATACACACACACAAGCAAACCCACGTCCAAACCAACACAAAACCGAAGAAATACCATTTCAGCAAGAAAACCCGAGCAAAGAACAAGAATCGAAGCTTCAAAGAAAATCGCCATATTCATCTGCTATCGATAAGTTCTTTTGAAATTATCTGTGTTATTATTGATTTATTCAAACTGTTATAAATCAACTGTACCAAATATCCAAGACATAAAAATCGAACCGTGACAACGAAAACATATGTGGACTGTATTTAACCGAGACATCTAACTTCTAACTTCTAACTTCTAACCGTTTTATTTATTGTAAAAACACTTTATCGTTGATAATGGCGTTTATTACATCTAACCTCTAACTTCTAACATTTACTTTATTTACCGCTTTCTGTCTATTTAAATACTGTCTAGTTTAGATTTACCGTTTTATTTTATTCCGCAACTCTTATTTATTCCGCATATTATAGATAAAATACATATCTGTCACATAGTAATCGGCTTAAAAACCCTTATTCGTGGTGATCAGTTATCGTATTTTCAACAATTGGTATCAGAGCTTGTGTGATTTACTTTGAAATTTTTGTCGAGAACTTTTGTGTAGCGTTTTTATAAACCACCAATAAGTTTCCTTTAAAAATTTCATCTTAATATCACTTGTTCAAAAATAAAAAAAAATAAAAAACCATTTAAAAATTACTTGTGTGATTTATTTTGAAAATTTTTGTCGAAAACTTTTGTGTAGCGTTTTTATAAACCACCAATAAGTTTTCTTTAAAAAATTTCATTTTAACATCACATTTTCGTTAACAAAAAAAAAAAAAAAAAAAAAAAAAAACCAAAAATGTCTTCCGCAAACTACTCAAACATAAATTCTGTATCTATTGCTAACAGTATAGGTTCAGGTACTCGAGCACCCATTCTTATTCCCGAAGAATATAAATCATGGGTAGGTCGTATGAATCTTCATCTCAACTCTATAAGTGAATATGTGTGGAAATGTGTAGACGGATCTCTACCAGATAACATGACCTCTCTTACGAGTAACTTGGATATACTGAATGAAAGGAAGAAACTTGAACTTCAAGCCAAAAAGGAGCTTGTGTCTGGAATACCCCACAGTATTCTAAGCCAAATGAATGATATAATCCTTTTAACCGCAAACCAAATTTGGCAAACTTTGAAAAATCGTTTCGAAGGAAATGAGAGAATCATTGGAAACAAGAAAACATCGGTTTTAAACGAATTTGACAACTTCAAAATGTTTTCACATGAGACCATCCATGATGCTCTTGACAGGTTCAATCTCATTACCATCAAAATGAATAATTTGGGCATCAAAAAGTCACAGCATGAGATAAACCTCAAATTTTTAAACAACCTTTATGAAAGCTGGAAAATGGTAAAACTCATCATTCAGGGAAATCCAGCAATTCATACTGAATCTTTGTACAATCTGTACGGAGAATTACAATCGTATGAATCCTCGATTGACCCACCAACGTCTACTTCTTTTGGAGGACCACTTGCTCTTTTGACAACTTCCTCTCAAAACCAAACACATTTTCCTGATCAAAGTCAAATTGATCAAAACCAAGCTTTCTTAAGTAATTCTTGTGACTTGTCTGATCCAAATAATGAAGCTGACTACCATCAATTGTGTGCTTTGGTAGCAAACACTAATCTCGAAAGATTTTTGCCACATCATAGACCAAATTTTCAACAAAGATCCACTTTTGGACAAAACTTTCAGAATCGTGGATTTCAAAATATTCACAACTCTTATAATCAAAACAATGGTTTTCAAAATAACCAAAATTCTGGATTTCAGCAAAATCATTCAAAACCATCTCAACAGAAACAAACTCAAACATCTGAAAGACCACCCGTTAAGAGCCAAAAGGCTGACAATAACGATGATGATGATGACGTAATCATTTGTCACAAATGCAAAGGACTAAATCATTATGCCCGAGATTGTCGAGCCAAAGTCAAGGTCAAAGACTCAGCTTACTATGCTCAAAAAGCCGAAGAGCTGAAGAAACAAGAAAAGAAAGCAAAGCAAAAAGCTTTGATGGCATTCTACGAACCTAGCGTGGAACACTGGCCAACTTCTGATGATGAAACAGATACTGAACCAGCTCAGTCAAACTTCTGCTTCATGGCTGACAATGAACCAACCACAAGAGCTCCATATGTTATCGATCAGGTATGGTCTATGATCTCAGATCTCGGTCTTTCAAGAACACCATTTGAGTCCCACATGACTAAGATTGAGAACAGTCTAAAAGCTGATCTCAGACTGTATCATGACACAATAGTCAAATCTGATATCTACAAATCTGAATTACAAACCTTGCAACTCAGATTTGGAGAATCTACAAGGACTAGAGACAAACTTGAAAGAGACATTGAACGAAAATCTGAAGAAAATAATCACATCCTAGAACAATTAAATGAAGCTCTAAAACAAAAAAGGGACTTAGAAATAAAAAATCAATCTGTTATTTCATCTGAAATAAAAGATACCTTAGAAAAGGAAGTCCTTCAGTTAAAACAAAAAATTCAAGATTTAACTGACAAAAACACTAGTTTAAATCTAAAACTAGATGATTCTTCAAAGCAAATCAAATTTCTTGAATCAGAAAATCAAAGATTTCAAGGAAAACTGGAATCTATCAATATTTCCAGAAAATTGAGTGATGATGTTTTCACTAAAGCAAACAACTTAGGAACTGGCAAAATTGATACGAATTATAAACCAGGAATTGGAAGAGAATCTTTTGAAAATGAAAAGACTGAAAATGAAAATGGGAAAATTAGTGAAAACTCTAAATCGTCTCAACCAGATTTTTTCTCATCTGCTAATGAGGATGATTCAGATGATGAAACAGTTATCAACTGCAGCCCAGATGATACTTTTTTCAACAAGTCATTCAAAAGAGTTGTAAAATCTGAATCAGACTCTGCTAGTTCAGTAACTCATCAATTGAGATCTACTAAACTAACAAGAAATGATGGCACAATCAAACTTGAAAATTTCTTAAATGGAGAAAATTCTGATCATCAAAATGGAAGTACTTCTGCTCCAACGTTCTTTCCCTCTTTAAACTCAACCTTTATTGGAAAGAACAGTCTGGGACAAAAGTATTCAAAGAAACAACAGACAAATAAACAACCCATTCAAACTGTCTTTAAACCAAAAGAACAAAGCAAGCCCAAAGTTTTCAAAGACACCCAAGAGAAACCTTTGAAACCAGTCTCTGTGCCACAAAAACAAACCTTTAATCCAAAACATAAACCGTTTCAAAAACCAATTCAAAATCGCTTTCAAGAGATAAACTTCAATCTCTCAAGGAACTTTCAGAAACCATCATTTCACCAAATTCCATTCCATCATCATAATGTTTTTCAAAATCATCAAAATCCCAGATACAAAGAAAGGTCATCAAACAGAACTTCACATATAGGATACTTTTCACAAAATCAGAAATCATTTCAAATGACAGGTTTTCAAAAACAAATCTCACTTTGAGAAAATCTAATAAATCAACTTAAACCTCAACAATTCCATCCAATCAACAAATATTTCAATGATTCCAAATTATCAAAAACCATTAACAAATCAGGACCCACCATGGTTTGGGTACCTAAACTTTCTGTCTAATTGCAGGCACTTTGTGCTGGAGAGCCCAAGGATGGCACATGGTATATTGATAGTGGATGTTCCAAGCATATGACAGGAAACCAAAGCTTTCTACGAGACTTCAAACCCACAGAATCCAAACAAGATGTTACTTTTGGAAATAACATGACTGCAAGAATCAAAGGTTATGGAAACATAACAAATGGTCACTTCACCATCAAGAAAGTAGCCTACGTTGACGGCCTGAAACACAACCTAATCAGTGTATCACAACTTTGTGACAACAATCATGAAGTTCTTTTCACCAAACAACGAAGCACAATCATGGACGCCAAGACCAAAGCCATTCTAGTTAATTCTGATCGTCTAGGCAACATGTATCCACTAGATATGGACCTTATCTATGGAAAACCAGACATCTGTCTCTTATCCAAAGCTTCAACTGATATTAGCTGGTTGTGGCATTGTCGTCTTTCCCATCTCAATTTCGGCTACATCAACAAGTTGATCGCAAATGATCTTGTTCGCAGACTGCCACTTCTGAAACTTGATAATGAAACTCTTTTTGCAGCTTGTGAAGGAGGAAAATTGTCCAAATCCTCTCATAAAAGCATTTATGAATCTAGTGTATCTGAACCACTAGAATTACTGCACATTGATCTTTGTGGCCCTGCAAAAACCCAAAGCATAAAGGGGAAGAAATACATCCTTGTTATTATTGATGGATACTCACGCTTTACTTGGGTTTTCTTTTTAAGGCTAAAGTCAGAAGCACCTGAAGAAATGATCAACTTCATCAAACAGATTGAATTAAAGCTCAAACGACCAGTTCAAAGAATCCGAAGTGATAATGGTTTAGAGTTCAAAAAAATAACTCTAGACTCATTTCTCAAAAACAAAGGCATCGAACACAACTTCTCAGCCCCTTACACTCCTCAACAAAACGGCGTTGTTGAAAGAAGGAACCGAACTCTGTGCGAAGCTGCAAGATCAATGCTCATCTTTGCTGATCTGCCACAATACTTCTGGGCAGAAGCAATAGCCACAGCTTGCTACACTCAAAATCGTTCTTTAATCCATAAACATCTTCATAAAACACCATATGAAGTCATTAACAACCGAAAACCAAACATCAAATTCTTTCACATTTTTGGTTGTCGATGCTTCATAAAGAATAACAAAGATCACCTTTCAAAATTTGAATCAAGATCAGACGAAGGAATTTTCCTTGGTTACTCTTTTACCTCAGCTGCTTATCGAGTACTAAACAAACGTACTAGAGTAATTGAAGAAAGTACTGATGTTCATTTCGATGAATTTTATGTCAGGAAATTGGATCGTAAACATTTTGGTTCTAAAATGATTGATAATATTTTTCAAAATCCAATTCAACAAATGCCTTCTACGGACATAGAACTTGATCTTGATTTACTTTTTGAACAACCCAAAACCGCTTATAATTCTGAGTTTCTAACATCTTCTACTATTCCTAAAGGAAACTCCGATGCAGAAACTTCACAATCAAACCAAGAAAATGCAGATCAAGTTGAGGGGGAATTACCAACACCAAATCCCTCTTTGAACACTCCCAATCCACCTGTTCAAAATGATCCCAGTGCATCATCTATGGGGGAACCTTCATTACCTCATTCTCACCCTATAATCCAAAAGGACATATCTGAAAACAACCAAAATCTATTCCCAACAGAATCACCTGACCAAGAAGAACAATGGGACATAGAAACACCAATCGAAATACCTGAAAAAACTCGCCTAAACAAATGGACCAGGAATCATCCTGCAAACCAAATCATAGGAGATCCCAATTCTGGTATTCAAACAAGAGCCGCTACCTCAAATGAATGTTTATACGGAGCATTCTTATCAATGACTGAACCCAAAACCATCCATTCAGCTCTCAAAGATCCAGACTGGGTCAAAGCCATGCAAGAAGAACTAGCTGAATTCGAAAGAAACCAAGTATGGGATCTTGTTCCTACTCCTCCCAATGTTACTGTAGTAGGTTCAAGATGGGTTTTCAGAAACAAAACTGATGATCAAGGCATAGTTTGTCGAAACAAAGCAAGACTTGTCGTCAAGGGCTATTCACAACAAGAAGGAATCGACTACGATGAAACTTATGCTCCAGTTGCAAGACTCGAAGTCATTCGTATCTTTCTAGCATATGCAGCACACAAGAACTTCAAAGTATTCCAAATGGATGTAAAATGTGCATTTTTACATGGAGAGATTGATCGTGATGTGTATATTCAACAACCTCCAGGTTTTAAAGATCCACAGTTCCCAAATCACAGTTTTAAGTTACAAAAAGCAGTTTATGGCTTAAAACAAGCACCACGAGCCTGGTATTCAACATTGTCAACATTTCTAGAAGAATCAGGATTCAAAAGAGGTTCAATTGATCAAACTCTCTTTCGTAAAATTTTCAATAAACATCTGTTAATCGTTCAAATATATGTCGATGACATTATTTTCAGTTCTACTGATGAATCTTTGAGTATCAAGTTTGCAGATTTAATGAAGAGCAAATTTGAGATGAGCATGATAGGAGAAATGACTACTTTTCTTGGACTTCAAGTCAAACAATCATCAGATGGAATTTTCATCAATCAAGAAAATTATGTCAAAAATCTTCTAACTCGTTTTTCTCTTGACAAATCCAATACAGCAAAAACCCCAATGGCCCTTGGTTACAAATTAGATGCAGACTTAAATGGCAAGCCTGTTGATCAAAAGAAATATCGAGGAATGATAGGATCACTCCTATACCTAACAGCCAGCAGACCCGACATCATGTTTTCTACATGTGTCTGTGCCAGATACCAAGCCAATCCTATGGAATCTCATGCTATAGCTGTAAAAAGAATTTTCAAATATCTTAAAGGAACTCCATCTCTTGGCCTTTGGTATCCAGCTAACTCTGATTTTCAGCTTAACGCCTTCACCGACTCCGACTATGGAGGATGCAGACTAGACAGGAAAAGCACATCTGGTTCTTGCCAATTTCTAGGAGGCAGACTGGTAAGTTGGACTTCAAAGAAACAATCATGTGTGTCCACTTCAACCGCAGAAGCTGAATATGTAGCTGCCTCAAGCTGCTGTTCACAAGTCATGTGGATGCAAACTCAATTACGTGACTATGGCTACAAAGTCTCACAAATTCCAATATTTTGTGACTCAACCAGCGCTATTGCCGTTTCTCACAATCCCGTGCATCATTCCATGACAAAGCACATCGACATTCGATATCATTTCCTCAAAGACAACATTCAAAAGGGTCATATCGAATTACACTTCATCAACACTGAAGATCAAATTGCCGATGTCTTTACTAAGGCTTTAGACGAAACCAAGTTTCAATACTTCCTAGGCCGTCTAGGAATGTTGAATCCAGATAACATCCATCCCTAATCTCTTACATTTTGTTTGTACAAAAGAGTGTTTACTTTCAGTCAAATAACCAAAATTTTCCAAAAACATTCAAATAACCAAAATCTTCCAAAAACATTCAAATAACCAAAATTTTCCAAAAACATCCACATAATCAAAAATCACAAAAAAATTAGGATAAAGTTTTATCTTTTAAAGTCCTTATAAAACCATGTGATTAACATCTTCTTGACTAAATTTTCAGATACTTATGCTCGATGAATGTTCTCAGTCATATATATTCTTAAATTAAAGTGAAGGTTCAAATCTCAAAATTTTCGTTATGTACATTCTCCTATTCCCTTTGAATTTATTTCAAATATAACGATTTTATCAATTAAGGGACATAAGATCAGGAGATTCAGATGAAAACCAAACCCATGTGAGAATTTGTGTCTCATCTTCAACTGCTAAGTGAAATTCATTTCTGTGAGCAAAGGTGTTTTCATTGTGACTTATAGGATTTATACTCTTATACCGTGATGCTAGTCTCATTTTTGCTTAGATATCAAAATGACCAGGGACGATACAATCATTTTCTTATATATTAGACAAACTGTCTTTTATATCACCTATCCCTATCCTCAATCAAGCCACATCAAGAAAAGATTTATCATCTTGCATAGCAAGTCGGAAAAATTGAAGAAACAACAAGTCATATCCAAGAAAACCAAAAGAAAACATGGAAATCAAATCTCAAAGTGCAAAGTCATCTTCAACAAATGCTGTCAACAAATTACAATTGGCAACCACATCAGATATCTTTTCACAAATCAAGAAAAGATAAAGACAAAGGTGAACACTTCACCAAAGAAAAGGAAGATTTACAACAACAATCAATCAAGACAGACATCTCTCAAAATTTTCCAAACAAACAGATTCTCAAATGCTTTATCAAATATAGCTGTTAAAACCAAAGATTTACCGGGATACTGTAGCATTCATAATTGAATATTCTTAGTTGCAAACTGCACTATGAATATTTCTAAACCCCTCTACATGTATTTCCCGACGGAGAGAGAGTGAACATCAATGGCATGAATGAAGAAACCCTCAGAGTAATGCTGAAACCAGTCTTATGTGATTGATTATCTAATATGAAGACCAAGGGACTAAAGTATATAGGTATAAATCCATATTAAGCATAAGTCAACACCTTCAAACTGAGAGATATCACTCATCTTTAGTGATTATACACCAGTTCTGCACCCAGAACAACCAAAACACCTCAGTCAAGTGTGAGCTATACCTATGAGAGTTCATCTGAATCGACCTATTAAGATCATTTGTCGTCTTTATAAATGTTATAAAATCTTAAGGAATATTATGAAAGTACATATACAAAAACCTTTTAATTATTGAACATGAAACCTTGATTCAGAAACAAATATTCTTGACAAACATTTTTCAAAACATAAGTAAAATCTAGTCACACTTTTTCAAAACAAGTGATATGGTTTTATAAATGTTTTATCCAAATTTTAAACCTTACTTTTTAATCTGTTCTTATTTCAGTAATGATCACATAGGGGGAAATTGTTGAAAAATATATTTTTGTATGTGAAAATCAATGAAATAAGATGAACTGTTTTTATCTAACAAATATTATCAGTTTATTTCAGATTGCATGAATTCAAGATCAAAAACAAAGATAAATCAAGACCCGAGAAACTTTGAGAAAACAACCAAACCTGAGGAAGTAATGCTACGAACCAAAGAGCAAAATACAAAATATCACACTGCTACAGCAATCACGACGCGACAGACACTGTGGTCGCGACGTGAAGAGAAGCAAGGCAGAAGACCAAACTTCTACAACGATCGCGACGCGACGGAGGACATGGTCGCGACGCGAAGGCTCCAACGCGACACCACCAACTTCTTGATCGCGAGACTACCAACCCAACGCACTAACCAGTGGCCGACCAAAAGCAACCCGACACACGCACCTTCGCGACGCGACGGACCCTATGGTCGCGACGCGAACGCTGTTCATCAGCAACTATAAATAAGAAGCTCACATCTTGCCTTTCTTACAACACTCAATAATACCTTACACATATACTCACATATACTCAAAGAAACCCACGACCAAACAGCTCAAGACACTCAAATTTTTGTTTTTGGCAACAAACCGCAAGAAACAACAACCTCCACCCGACACCAAAACTTCAAACCTCTAAACCACCTCTACCCGACACCAAACAAAATCTCCACCCGACACCAAACCCATACAGCACCAATACAACTACAATACACACACACAAGCAAACCCACGTCCAAACCAACACAAAACCGAAGAAATACCATTTCAGCAAGAAAACCCGAGCAAAGAACAAGAATCGAAGCTTCAAAGAAAATCGCCATATTCATCTGCTATCGATAAGTTCTTTTGAAATTATCTATGTTATTATTGATTTATTCAAACTGTTATAAATCAACTGTACCAAATATCCAAGACATAAAAATCGAACCGTGACAACGAAAACATATGTGGACTGTATTTAACCGAGACATCTAACTTCTAACCGTTTTATTTATTGTAAAAACACTTTATCGTTGATAATGGCGTTTATTACATCTAACCTCTAACTTCTAACATTTACTTTATTTACCGCTTTCTGTCTATTTAAATACTGTCTAGTTTAGATTTACCGTTTTATTTTATTCCGCAACTCTTATTTATTCCGCATATTATAGATAAAATACATATCTGTCACACAGTAATCGGCTTAAAAACCCTTATTCGTGGTGATCAGTTATCGTATTTTCAACACCCAACCAAACAAAAAGCCGTATACTGGACCTCACCCCCTCTGTAACCACTGTAACTATCACCATATGACCACCAGCCCGTGTCACCTTTGTACGACTTGTGGTCGCTATGGCCACTTGGCGGACACATGCCGGGTACCAAAAACTCAGCGACCATTTGCTCTACCCTCAAATCAGCAAACACAAACCCGGTATCCAACTGGAACATGCTTCAACTATGGTGACCCCACCCATTTCAGAAACGCGTGTCCTAGGCTCATCAATATCATCAACACTCAAGCCCAGGCAAATCCAACAATGCAGGTTCCAGCTCCCAAAGGCCGAGCCTTTGTCATTACCGCAACTCAAGCACAGACTGATAACAAGGTCGTAAATGGTACGTTTCTCATAAATGACTGCTACGCGTCAGTACTTTTTGATTCAGGTGCCGATAAAAGTTTTGTGTCTTTGGAATTTGAGCCCATACTTCACACACCTCGCACGATTCTTGATGAGTACTTTACCGTAGAAGTCGCCAATGGAAAATACGTTTCACTCAATGCAGTCATCCGAGATTGCACTTTCGATTTTAGCGGTCATAAATTTTCCATCAATTTAGTTCCTATGGAACTTGATAGCTTCGACATCATCGTAGGAATGGATTGGCTATCCCAAAACCATGCTGAAATAGTATGTTACGAGAAGTTCATTCGTATTCCTCTCACCGACGGTCAAAGTCTTCGTATTTATGGCGAGACTCATTCGAAAAAGCTTAGTCTTATGTCATGTACTCAAGCTCGATCATATCTACGTAAAGAATACATGGCTTTCTTAGCCCATGTGGTGGAAACAAAGGCCAAAAAAAAGAAGATCGAATATATTCCGATTGTACGAGACTTTCCCGACATCTTTCCCGATGACGTATCTGGACTCCCTCCAGTACATGAGCTAGAGTTCCGCATCGATCTCGTTCCTGAGGCTGCTCCTATAGCCAAGTCTCCATATCGGTTGGCTCCAACCGAGATGTAATAATTGGCAATTCAGCTCCAAGAATTAACCGATAAGGGATTTATCCACCCTAGTACTTCACCCTGGGGAGCCTCGGTTCTCTTCATCAAAAAGAAAGATGGTTCGTTTCGTATGTGTATCGATTATCGGGAGTTAAATAAATTGACCATCAAGAACCGATATCAGTTACCTCGGATCGATGACCTTTTTGATCAGCTTCAAGGAGCTTCATGCTTCTCAAAAATCGACCTCCGCTCGGGTTATCACCAACTTCGAGTACGGGAAGAAGACATCCCCAAAACCGCTTTCCGAACCCGCTATGGTCATTACGAGTTCACCGTTATGCCTTTTGGCCTAACGAATGCCTCTGCCGCATTCATGGACTTGATGAATCGGGTATTTAAACCTTATCTCGACCGTTTTGTTATCGTCTTTATTGATGACATCCTCATTTACTCCAAGACAAAGGCAGACCATGAGAGACACCTTCGTCTAACTCTCCAAACATTGCAAGGAAATCAACTCTATGCCAAATTTTCGAAATGCGAGTTTTGGTTAAATGAGGTACAATTCCTCGGTCATATTGTAAGTGACAAGGGTATTTTAGTCGATACCGCAAAAGTTGAAGCAGTTAAGAATTGGAAAGCCCCACGTACCACCAAGGAAATTCGGTCATTCCTCGGTTTAGTTGGCTATTACCGGCGTTTCATTTCAAATTTCTCAAAGATCGCTTTACCGCTTACTTTTCTCACTTGCAAGGGTACGCCATTTGATTGGGGACCCAAGCAGAAAGACGCTTTCCAAACCCTTAAACAAAGATTGTGTGACGCTCCGATTCTTACACTCCCTGAAGGATCCGAAGATTTCGTGGTATACTGCGATGCCTCCAATCACGGTCTAGGTTGTGTTTTGATGCAAAGGGGAAAAGTTATAGCTTACGCATCGCGACAACTCAAAATCCACGAAAGGAATTATACGACTCATGATTTGGAGCTCGGTGCCGTGGTTTTTGCTCTTAAAATTTGGAGGCATTACCTTTACGGCACTAAATGCGTAATTTTCACCGACCATAAGAGCTTGCAACATATTCTTAATCAAAAGGAACTCAATATGAGGCAAACACGATGGGTCGAACTCCTAAATGATTACGAGTGTGAAATACGCTATCATCCGGGCAAGGCGAACGTCGTAGCCGATGCGTTAAGCCGAAAAGAACATGCCAAAGCATTTCATTTAATATGTTCTTCTATCTTGTCCAATCTCAGTGACCGAATTCGAGGAGCCCAACACTCGGCAATTACCGAAAATGACATGCCCACGGGAATTGATGGGGAGTTGGAATCTAAATCTGATGGTATTTTCTATTATCAAGATCGCATCTGGATCCCAGATCGCGACAATCTTCGTACATTCCTGATGGAAGAAATCCATAAAAGTCGATATTCCATTCATCCTGGTGCTGACAAGATGTATCATGGCTTGAGAACCAATTATTGGTGGTCGGGAATGAAAAAGGATATTGCTTTATTCGTAGCCAAATGTCTTACATGTTCCAGGGTCAAAGCAGAACATCAACGACCCTCTGGACTATTGGTCCAACCGGTAATCCCCGAGTGGAAATGGGAAGCGATTACCATGGATTTCGTAACCAAACTTCCCCGTACCACCAAGGGACATGACAACATTTGGGTAATCATTGACCGTTTGACTAAATTTGCTCACTTCCTTCCCATCCGTGAACATTTCAAGGTCGAACAACTTGCTCGGATTTACATCGACGAAATAGTTAGTCGGCATGACATCCCTCTCAGCATCATTTCAGATCGTGATGGGAGATTTCTCTCTCGGTTCTGGCAATCACTTCAAGAAGCCATGGGAACCCGCCTCGATCTCAGTACCGCCTATCATCCTCAAACCGATAGTCAATCTGAGAGGACAATTCAAACACTCGAAGATATGTTGAGGGCGTGTGTCTTAGATTTCGGAGGAAACTGGGACTCTTATTTACCGTTGGTGGAATTCTCCTATAATAACAGTTATCATTCTAGCATTGGGATGCCACCATTTGAGGCATTATATGGCCGTAAATGCCGATCTCCTATTTGCTGGCATGAAATTGGCGAGTCCCATGTAATTCACGCAACAGTGGATTCTCCAATCGTTGGTCCTGAGCTTATCCAGGAAACAACCGACAAAATCACTCAGATTCGCAATAACCTTCTCACAGCTCGTAGCCGACAAAAGAGTTATGCCGACAAGCGACGCAAACCGCTTGAATTTACCGTGGGTGACATGGTCATGTTAAAAGTGTCCCCATGTAAAGGTGTGGTTCGATTTGGACGCAAGGGTAAATTGGCACCACGCTACGTAGGCCCGTTTAAGATCCTGAAAAGGATCGGACCAGTAGCCTACGAGTTGGATCTACCAACAGAGGTTAAGAAAGTTCACCCAATATTTCATATAGCCAACCTCAAGAAGTGTTTAGCAGACGAGAACCTTCATGTTCCTCTCGAGGATATCGAAATCGACGAGACAATGCAATTTATGGAGAAACCCTTGGAAATTGCCGACCAGAAGGAAATGAAACTCAAAAGAAGTCGCATTCCCCTTGTCAATGTCAGGTGGCAGTCGGCACGTGGATCCGAGTATACATGGGAGCGTGAGGATCATATGCGTACCAAATACCCGCAGCTTTTCTCTTAAGGTACTCTCTTCTTAAATTTCGAGACGAAATTTCCTAAAGTAGGGGAGACTGTGACATCCGCCTAAAATGGATTCGGGTCAACCCAACCCAATTGGAAATTTAATAAACCCTACTCGAACTTACTTGACGCTAATAGGATCAAAACCCATACAAATACGATATAAATTGACGTTAATAGCAATATAGCATAGTATAACGTTATAACTATAATCAAATTAAATTACGATACCATATTAAAATCAAATCAAAGTATGATGCTCTAATTAAATTAAAAGAATCAAACTTGAATGCTATAATTAAACTTCAAATCAAAGTAGATTGTTATAATCAAATAATAACCTATTTTTTTATAAAACTCTATTTTTATAAACTCTACATTAAATTTTATAAAATTTTTATATTAGTTAGTGTATTACATAGAGATGCTTGTGCTAGTGGGAAATTATGAAGACCACCAAAAGCCAAAAGTTATTCCCATGGTCTCCCACTCACACCTCTCATCATCTTTCCTTTCATTTTTCTCCCAACACATTATTCTCATCACCACTCAAACCCTCTCTATTCTTTCTCTCACTCTTAATCTCGAAATTCTTCCAAGAAATATCAATTTTCCAGCCACGAACAATCTCTCATACTCAAATCTCCATCCTTCTTGAAGCATTCATCAAGGTATGTTGTTAAAAGTCTCAAATTCATGAATGAAACAAATTAAATCCACCAAACTATCTAAAACTCATTTTATGCATAAACCTGATTTTTCCCAGGATCCCATCAATAAAATAAGAAGTTCTGGAAATTTTCAAAAAATAACTTATTTTTATTGAATTACTATAATTATTGCAATAAAATAGGGCAATAATTCACATAAAATACTTTTTCCAGTCAATAAATTCTGGGAAAATTTTGGAACAACCCATATATTGGGTAAAGTGGATTTATAAAGTTTCATGCATTTATATTACTGTTTGATGCTTATTTTGTATTTTATTTTGTTGTAGATAAATAAATTGCAAAATATAGTTATGCATGTTAAAAACTAGATTTTATATTTTTCGCACCTTATTAACATTTGAAAGACTCCATTACAAAATTTACAGATTTTTGTAAGCAGGTTTGCTTATTTTTCCTAATTTAATGATTATTTAATGGTTTTAATTGATAATAAATAGCTACACATGTCCAAAAATTATACTACCTTATCCGAATATCATATATAACATTTTAATCATAAATAAAAAGTCTAATGAATTTCTCTTAATATTTTCCTATTATTTATGAATTTATTGATTAGTTAATAATTAAAAACATAAGAAATACTTCCCATAGTCCAAAATATCCAAAATATTTACAGTAGGCTCAATATAATGTTCGAAAACTATGGTTAATTTTCCAGAATTTTTGGGAATCAATTTATTATTTTTCCCGAAATTTGTTGTGGTTTAATTATTAAAATACTAAATAAATACTAAAGCAGTTAAGAAAAATATGAAAATTTTACAGTAATTAATATTTTATGAAATAATGATTTTCTGATAATTTCAGAATGTTTCATTACTTTTTAGTATTTAAAACCATTTTCCTAAATATCTAAGCATGTAAAAATGCATTTTTAATGATTATTTCATATAAATAATTGTTTATAATATATAAAATCTGTAAATACTTATAATTTGACTAGTTACTATTTTAATAAAAAATTATTAAAATCTTGGCTAAAGTGAAAATATAAATTAATTAAGCAAAGTAATTAATTCAATTTAAAATTCATTTAACATATGAATACATTAATATTCAAAACAAAATTTGGATTATTGTTAATTCATCTAATATAAGAATATGTGTCTAATTATTTTTATTAATACTATATTCCCGTTCATCGATTCCTAAGCCAAAACTATTAATTATATTAGGTTCTACGACATTTTGACTCGAGCCGTCTACCGTACAACACGCGCATTCCTTATTGGACTAATGTGAGTAATGTACCCCATATTTTATAATTTTCAATACTTTTGGGGTGTATCATGTGGTTCTAATATGTTTTCAACTTCATTTTATTATTTTATCACAATTGATACATTGTTGGGACATTTATACTTGAATCATTATTTGTATAATTATTGTTTGTTTACGCTACATGTACTTGTAGTGCATTATCATTTTTAGTCTAATCTCCATGACTATGCCCGTATTCTTGAGGTACGTTATGGACAATAATAGCGCTATTGGGTTGACCACCCCGCCTTGGGATGCTAAGGTGATTGATCGCACGTGGTTGAGTGTGTATGATGATTAGATGCTCCATGCTATATATATATATATATATATATATATATATATATATATATATATATATATATATATATATATATATATATATATATATATATATATATATATATATATATATATATATATATATATATATATATATATATATATATATATATATATATATATATATATATATATATATATATATATATATATGGTGAGGACTTATTGTTGTTGTTGTTATCATGTGTTAATCAATTTTTGATCTATAAACCGTTATCTCAATAACACTTGCTTGCCGACTTCAAAAGAAAACGCATTTCAAATTATAAAATTTTCAAACTCATAATTTTCTTTAATAAAACTAGATTACTCACCAACTCTCGTAGTTGACCTGTTTTTACCCATGATGCAGATTTGAAGAATGAAGTTGATGAAAAGTAGGGTGTACCTTAGAAACCCACAAGATTATTTAAATTTGATGTAATAAATGTTGTTTGTATTTGGATTTGTATTTTTATGTTGTGGATCTTGTTTGCATACTTAGTACTTAATTGAATCTAATCATATTATAACATAGTTGTCATGAGACTTTGAACAATGTATCACGCCTTGATCGATTCCGCCAAGGATCGGGGTGTGACATACTAGGCGTCGTCAGGTGCAGAAACCGGTGGCGCCGACACAGGAGCTGCCGCTGGCTTTGGATTAACTTCTTGACCTCCAATTCATCTTTTGCAGGTGCCGATGGCTTTGGATTTACCTTCTTGACCTCTGATTCATCTTTTGCATGTCCACCTTTTGCCAAACATAGATGACCAGCGACGGTGGCAGTGAGGGCCACCGAAGCAGGCTACCGCCGATGTCTTAATAAAATTTTCTCTTGAAGAAAGTAGAGATGGCGGAAGATGAGAGGGTTAGAGGGATAATGGCATACACCGCGAGGGGAATGCGGGAGGTGATGCAACACGTCAAAAGAAAAGTCATACATGGGAGAAGAATACAATAGGATCCGAACAGAAGACCCATGATCCAAAAAAAAACCCGCGTTACACAAAATAAACGTACACAAAACGCAAAGAAATTACAGGTTTTAATAATATAGTATAATATTCCACATTCTCGTTTGTCATGTGTTATTTTTATACCTCATGAATCTGTTTGTTAGATGTTACCTTCATTTCCGAAGACCTTCCATCAATTAGAATTTTTAGTCGTGACCATCGCCCTTACTTTTCATTGACACCCTTGCTAGAGACCTTCCATCGACACCCTAATCGAAAACAGCCACCTCTATCGCCACTTACAAATTCATCTTCTATAAACAAAGTGTTAACCGTAAGTACCCAGATCGAAAGAATCAGAGGCGATTTTTAGGTTCTAGAAGATTTTGAGGTTTCGTGATTCGATTTGTAGGTTCATGAGGTCTTGAGGTTTCAGGATTTGAATCAAAAAACTTTAGTGATTTCACTAAAGTATTTGATTTTTATCTTCGTTGTCTTGAGTTCATCGTGTGTTTATTTCAAAATTTGATTTTGTATTTTTTAGTAAGTTAGATTTTTTATTTGAGGATTCAATTTCATCGCAGGTTTATCACTTTATTTGTAACGACCCAAAAACATGTCCAAATGGAAAGTAAGAAGTAAAGGAATTTAATAAGTAATTATTCATAGTTTGAGCAAAAATGGTATTTTGGTAATTTCTAATTACGATTATAAAATGCAAAGAATTATATTTTCATTAAGGATGAATAATATGAACTATATTATAGTTATAAGTATGAAGTGTGAAGAATGAAAAGGTAAAAGTTAGTGAAAAATGCAAAATGACCAAAAAAGGCATTTTCGTCATTTTGAAATATTTAATCTCAAAATGAGATTTTTATGTGTTATTATATCCTTAATAAGTATATTAAGTTTATAAGTGGGGCAAAACTATAAAACATAGAAGTTTCAAGAATTAAGTAAGTCTTGTGCCAAGAATGAGAAGTATGAAAGTCTAGGGACCAAATTGTCATTTCCTCATAGTAGGGAGGTATAAATAAGATAACTCTTCCCATTTCAATCATTGTTTGCGTAAACCACAGAGAAGAGAGGGAGAATTGGCGATTTTACAAGAAGGGTTGAAGATTAAGCTTGTTTATGAAGAGTCTAAGCAAATTTAAGGTAATTAAGGAGAAACGTTTATGGAATGGAAGAGACAACGGAATGGAGTAACCCTAGTTAGACTTCTATAACTAGCCAAGGTGAGTATATGTAGCTTTTACCCACTTTGAGATACGTGGAAAATATTATGAATTATTTATGTATTTTTCTACATAAAGATATGAATATGTGTTAATACTTATGTTATGTTGATAAGTATTATGTGAGATAATGATATGAGTGTTCTAATGAGAATACCATATTATGAATAGTATATGAATGATAAGTAAGATATAAGTAATGATGATATGGTAGAAAGAGTATATGTAAAAGTGCGAGAATGTTATGAAAGACAATAAGTTATATGGGGATATAACTCTCCATGAATAATGAATAAGGTAGTAAAGTATAAGTGTTGGCATATAGCCTTAAAAAGGTATATAAAGTGATATAGATGCAGAAGTAAAGTATTGGGAGACATAATTCTCCATAAATAATGAGTAATGTGGTAAATTATATGTGTTGGCCTGTAACATTAAAAAGGTAGTAAAAGTGATGTAGATGATGAAGTAAAGTATTAGGAGACATGATTCCAATTACGAAATGAGATGTAATGAATTAGTGTAATTGAGGATGCAACTCCTCAGGTAAGGGTATAAAGAAATAATGTGATTGTATTGATTGTATATGTATACATATATATATATATATATATATATATATATATATATATATATATATATATATATATATATATATATATATATATATATATATATATATATATATATATATATATATATATATATATATATATATATATATATATATATATATATATATGTTAAAGTAATTGGCATATAATATAGAACATGAAGATAGTATATGCATGCAAAGAATGAATGAAAGTTGGGTGGAATGTATTAACATGTAATACAATAGTCATGAGATTAACGTATTAAAGATGAATTGTGTAAATAGTATGTATAGACTATTTATGTAATTTCAGTTTTATGAGTTATGAAAGTTGAGTCTGTTACCTAAAGAAGAAAGTAAAAGTAATATAGTCCAAATCAGGATCTTACCCGCAAGAAGGGGGGATCAATCAGAATCTTACCCGCTTGAAGGGGGATTAACTAGGACCTTACCCGTCTGAAGGGGGGTTAGAAGGCACTACTGGATGTTATTTCCCTTCACGAGGTAGTTGTCTTTAGCACGCCCTTATGGTTGTAATTGTTCTATGCCATGAAGGGAGATAAAACTAGCACGCCCTTATGATTAGTTGTTCCATATCATGAAGGGAGATGAAATTAACATGCCCTTATGGATAGATATGTTCTATTCCATTAAGGGAGAGGAAACTGAGCTCATCCTCACAGATGGATTAATTCCATCCCGAGGAGTGGAAATAATGCAAAGTTACTTGTAAATAAACATGAATAGAAAGAAATTATGATTCAGAATTGGTGTAAGTTTATTTATATATGTGATGATATTCAGTTATATGAGTTGTGTTGTATGTGTGGAGATATGCGTAACGACATAAGAATCCTTTAAAGGATAAATATATTGATATTAAGTATATGCATATATATTACAGATATATGCATGTTTGAACAAGTCATCTATATGACTTACTAAATAATGTAAGATCTACTGTTATATATGTCATAGATGTGAAAGGTATGAACGTTAGCAATTAAAGAGTCGTTGTAAAGACCCAATGGGTAAGGGTTACTTGTGTAGCATATGTGGTAAGAGTTTTGTATTTAACCCAAAGTAAGGAGTTAAATTAATGTATGAGTTTTGTGACAACTAGAGTATGCTGTATAATATGTATGTTTTAAGTAAAATAGATTATTCGTAAAAGTAATGGTTTAGATTTATATTCCACAAACCGGTGAGTAAAGGAGAATAAGTAAAGGTGAATATATTAATGAAGATTCACAAATAAACAATATTCAAATGACCATTTGTATAAATATAATACAAATCCAAATTCATGTAACTCACGAGACTTTATAGTCTTACGTATGTGTATTAGAGAAAATTGATAATAAGTAAAGATGAATATATTAACTCACGAGACTTTTCTAAAACAATTAATAATATATATTAGAGAAAATTGAAAACTTGGAACTTGTGGTTTGTCGATTTCTTTGGTTCCAGTCTTGTGGTTTAAAAATCGCAAATCTCGTCCATTTCAGCAGGTTTGGTTGTGGATTTTGTCCCCTCTTACTTAACCCCGTTAAAAACATTTCGCTATCCCATGTAATACGCTATGGATGAGAGTGACTTTGTCATATTATAATTCCATATGTTATTATTTTAGTCTGTTAATCGACTTTATATTTGAAAGAAGCCATCATACTCCTCCCCAATATCTATCTTCTTTTTGTTGTTTCTTTTTCTTCTTTTTCTTCTTCAAAGATACTTTAATTGTCGTGAACTAACCAAACCCAACCACTTCCCAACTGCATATTTTGGTGAAGTTCATACTTCATCACAAGCTCACCACTTCATTTTCTAAACCATACCGATTTTGAATTTAAACCCTTTTTGGTGACCTGTTATTTGGAATGGATGCATAAGATTTCAAGACTCACAAAACCCCAAACAAAATAAATAGATCTTTAACAAAAAAACTAATAGGATTCTTTTAAAACACAAGATTTCAAGACTCACAAAACCCCAAACAAAATAAATAGATCTTTAACAAAAAAACTAATAGGATTCTTTTAAAACACAACTTCAATAAAAGGCACTAGCGAGCTGCTAGGCAAGGAAATTACATGAGAATAGAGCTAATAGCCAACGAGATTATATACCAAATCTCATAGAATTTGTTGCTCCAATTGCCTCAAATCACCCTTAATGCTCGTAATCTTATTGCTTGAAACAATTCTACCCTTTTTTGTATTTCCATGGTTGGTATCTTAATTCCATGACTGGTATCTATTTCTGCAATTCCCTCATTTTATGTTCAGTATTCATTTTTCTTTGTCGGTGAATTCAAATGATGTCAGGGAATGTTTACAGGTGTAAGTGTAACTCAGGATTCATGATTTCGAACCGAAGCATAGTGCAAACCGAAGCGGGCATTTTGATTTTTGTCCGAGGCAAAGCAAACTAGTTGCGGACGAAAGGAGAATTTGGTCAATTCAGAAGAAGCGCTTTACAGTCGTGGTTGTAACTTCGTTCGATCCATTGCCTCGTCCGATGGCATGGATTGAGGAGGCTGTGGAGTGAAGGTTGTCTTAGGAGTTAGTATTGAATCTGGTAACGAGGGTAATAGAAGGAAATATTGTCAAGAGATATATGGACCGATGTGGTGAAGCAACAGAAGTCATACCCATCAGAAGTTGGTGCGTATCGGGGGATGGTGCAGACCGAGGAAGATCTCCTCTGTCTAATGGAACCCTCCTCATACGAAGCAAAGCAAGGTTCCTGACCGAAGAAGTCATGGACTGGTCTTCAGTCAGCTTGGCAACTCCTGATGCAAGGACAGTTTGACTTTGGATGGTGCTAATTTCGAGAAGCGTGGTGCAGAATCCTATCAGTGGATATTCAGGGATCTGGTCTTCTGAACCATTACTCTAGGGTGGCTGTAGGGTTATGGTTCCTGACTCCTATAGATAAAGTTAATCATACTAACTGGTACTATATATAGTGAGTGCTATCTCTAGATTTTGGTAGTGCTTATTCATTATAGTGAAGTAATCTTTGCTACCTAGTAAACTTGTAATATTTCCTAACTAGAAATAAGAATACTACCCTAGCCCGGTGGACGTAAGTCATCTTGGACCGAACCATGTTAAATTCTTGTGTCATTTGCTTGTTGTACTTGTGTTAACTGTTCCGTATGACTTCTCAGCCTCATCGTCCGGAGTCTGTGACTTGTTTACATACGTTGCACATTGGTTTGTAAAGATCCGTCCATCCCAATAGCAGGACTTCTCGGAAACCTTTCGTTTTAGTCTTACTTTGAAAAAAATGGAAATGATGGCGGTGGTTCATACTTTGGGAGTTATATATACTATCATTATTTGACTCGCGATGACTGGATCCATACCTCTACCATAGTTTGCTGCTACTTCTTGTGTAGTCACTTGTGGTTGCCTTGTTAATTTCTTGTATTTCTTTAAATTACTTAATCATAGGATCAGGAACTTGCAGGAGGAGGTCATTACTTTTGTCGACCTCTATGCGCTTCCACAAGTAATACTTATGTTTATTTCTCTTTTTCTTAGTGGTAAACAACTATGATGAGAATGGAGAAACATTCGATTGAATATGGAGTGTGTGGTGTACACAGGGTATGAGTTAAAGTGATTGGGTTTTATGTGATGGGGAGAGGGAGAAAATAAGTCAATGTAGGAAAATTGGAATGTGTACAGCGCCCGACGACACGTGACTGTGTGTATCGAGCTTGGGACGGTCCTGCTGACTTTAATCTTGCTATACTATAAAAAGACAGATTTTTCCCTCATGTGAAGGGCATATGAGGTGATATTTTTGAAGGGTATTTAATGAGGGTTAAGTGGAGGGACCAAATCCACAACCAAACATACTAAAAAATAAAAATTTATACATTTGAAACCATAGAGGCTAGAAACAAAGAAATCAACAAATCACATAAACCAAATTTACAGTTTTATTTTATTTTATCATAATTATATTTCAAAATTTGATGATACATATGTTAATTTAATAATTAATCTTATAAACAAAATTTTAAAAATGATCAACTTTTTCGTGTAATGATTAGAAATACAAACAATAATTTCAAGGGTTAATGTCACATTTGGTCACTTAAGTTTTGGGTTTGTGCTCATTTGGTCACTTAACTTCATTTAAGTTATAAAATATCATTTAACTTGCAAATTTTGTTTCGAAATGGTCACCATGACCTGTAATAATATGTTATCATATTCTTTTAAGCTATTTAAGGTCACCGAACTTCTAGTTTTGGCTATAAAAGGTCACATGGACTTTTTTGGGCTATAATTTGTCACTAAACTTTTAAAATTATGCCTATTCATTTATACATATATTTTTCAGAATTCGTTTTTACAATTTCATTTTTATTTCGCTTTCATATGTTTCTTACAATTTGTTTTTATAACTTTAACTTTTTACTTCGTTTTTATAATTTTTTTTCGCAATTTGCTTTTATAACTTCATTTTACTGCATTTACATTTTTTTCACAATTTCTTTTTCTATTTCATTTGTAGTTCTTTTTCATGTTTTCTTTAAATACATTTTTACAGTCTATTTTTTCTTTATTTATATATGTTTGTTGTTTTATAACTACATTTATTTAATTTGCCAATTAGGTGTCAAATAACTAAATTACAAAATTATTAATCTAAATAATAATCTTAGAATTATCAGTTTCTTATGCATCCAATAATGTTATTTGATTCATTAGAAACTGATAATTTTAAGGTTATTATTTAGATTAATAAATTTAAAACTCGGTTATTTGACACCTAATTGGCAAATTAAATAAATGAAGCTATAAAAACAACAAACATATATAAACAAATAGAAAACTAAACTGTAAACATGTATTTGAAAAAAACATGAAAATTTAATAAAAATAGCTTGCGAAAAAAAAACAAGAAAATACAGTAAAAAATTAAGTTATATATAAAAGCGAATTGTGAAAAAACATGTAAAAAACGAAGTAAAAAAATAAAGTTATAAAAATGAATTATAAAAAAACATATGATAACAAAATAAAGATAAAGCAATAAAAACGAATTGTAAAAAATATAAAATTAAATGGACACTGTTTATAAAGTTTAGTGACTAATTACATCCCAAAAAAAATTCAGTGACCTTCTATTAACAAAACTAGAAGTTCAGTGCCCTTAAATAGCATAAAAATATGATAACCTAATATTGCAGGTCATAATGTCTATTTCGGAACAACATTTGTAAGTTAAATAACATTTTATAACTTAAATAAAGTTAAGTGACCAAATAAGCACAAATTCAAAACTTAAGCAACCAAATGTAACCTTTAACTATAATTTCAAATGAAGCTGACTTATTATGCGTCTTTTTATTAAAGTTTAATTGTATATAATATAATTTTTTGTCTTCAAGTATTGACTTTTTTACTTTTACAGTTTTACTTGGGTCTTTAATCATAAATAACAAACATGCTTTACTTACTAACTAGCTTAAGCCCCTGCTCCGCACGGGTTTGGGAGTGCTGGAGCACAGGTCCGGATGGGTTGGATAGAAAACTTGCAACCTGGATGAAATTAAAGAGTAATCTTTTTTGGACCTAAACCATAAAGCATGGCATACAATAGGGACCAAATATGAAAATATTAAAGGTATGAAGAAATTCAGGATTTACCTCATTGTACAAATGTTCAACTTGTTCTTTAACAACAAAAAATTTCCTAAATGCCATCTATAAAGGAATTTCAATAGCTGTAGATCCGTTATCTGAGAAATATGCTCAAGAAGCCCATCCTGCATATTATAATTATAATCAAATTCTTTTTATTTTCAATAAAGAAATATCATTAACAATATAACTGTAAGAACCCGCGAAAAAGTCAAAAAGGGTAAAACCGTCTTTTGACACACTATAAAACTATTATGTAAAATATTATGTATTTGTAACATAATGATATAAGAAATAAGAAATTATGTGAAATTTGGAGTTTTGACGCGTGAATAGTGAAATTTGACCAAAAAGGGCAAATTGGTCATTTGACATGAAAAATGACCAAAATGTCAAGAAAATGTCAAGTTAGTAGTTATTAGAACATTCCTTGCAAGATTTATGGTTTTAGGATCATTTTGGAAAGAAATATGAAGATTTGGGGAATAAATGTAATTAGATTATAAACATTAAATATATATATATGAATATGAGAGTTATTCTCTCATAAGTTAGAAGCATCCAGAGAACACGGGAGAGAACTAGAACTGTGCAGCAAGATCACGAGAAGAAGAAGAAGGGAACAAGAATTGGCCAAGGGAATCAAGCAAAGGATTGGAATTAGTGATTCCAAGGTAAGAATTCCTTAGTTTTAACCTAGGTTTTGTGTGTGTTCTTGATTTGGGTTTTTTTTTGGGTTGAGTGGAAACTGCAATTTCAGTAATAAATCATGTGGGTTAAGTAGCTAATGCTTCCAATAAGCCATTAGTTAAGAACTTAACTCAAAAACATGGAAGTAGGTTGCTATATGTTAGAAATCAAGAAATGGGAATTTGTGCTCAAGAACCCTAAAAACGGGTTTGTAAGATCAAAGCTGGTTTTTATGGTTTTGTTGGGTCCAAATGATCACTTAGGATGTATTAAGACACTCCTAAGTGACTAATTTCAAAAAGATGGATTTTTGGTGCAAAATATCAAAAACGGGATTTTGAAGAAATGGAATTGGAATTAGTGATTCCATGGCTTAAAACCTGATGTAAAACAAGGGTTTTAGTCATGGAATGATATTAAAATGATTAAGAACTGAAATAAGTGCTTAATGGGTGAACTGCGTGCTACAGTGCTCCTGACAGGGACCAAAAATGTTAAAAATTTCAATTATTCCAAACGCTAGAAACCATAGCTAGACATGTCCGATTGACCTGAAATTTTAGACATAACCCTAACATGGTATAAGAACATGTCGGGAATGGTCAAATCCGTAATTCGACCTTGCGGAAAAGTCACTGTAGCGGCAGTGGCGAAAAGTACTATTCATGCTAAAACTTAATTTTTGGAATTTGAGCTAGACTTGTCCAATGGACTTCAAATTTGAAACACAAGTCTAATATGGCCTAAGATTTCATACAAAAGAGTCGGAACTGAAATACGACCCCTCGGGGGTACTGTAGCAATATACGCGTATTTCAGAGAAAAACCGTAAAATGAGTTATAAATGGTTATACATTTATTATAACCTATAGCTATGTTATATGAGACCTTAGCATTATAGAATTAATTATATTGAGTATTTATATATATAATACATGTATAGGTGGTGCTTCAAACGTGGTTGAGCACGGAAAAGGGAAAGGAATACGAGAAGTGTAGAGACTCGTAACAACGTCAAGGTGAGTTCTATGAGGATTTTCTAGTACGTAGCAAAATGTTATTTTCAGAAAAGTATGATTTCCAATGTTTATAAATACTAAAGTTTGGAAAATGGTTTTGAATGAAGCTCTATACAAGGGCTTAGTGTTTTAAGTAGATTTTTAAAGTATGATTTGCAAAGTATTTTGAAAGAAGTTCCTTTTGGGAACTAAGATGTTAAAAGTAGTTTTGATAATATTTTTGATAAAGAGTTACAAAGTTTATGAGTTTTAGTTTATTACAAATTGTGTCCCATTTTGACCAATTTGAGATGAAATGAAGTAAGAATTAAAGAAAGAAAGAAATATGAGTCAGTTGTCCGGACTAGGATCACCCACATAATTGGGGGATCAGAAGACACTACTGGGATGGTACCTCCCGTCGCGAAGTAGTTGTCTAGCTTAGCATACCCTTGTGCTTGAATTTGTTCCAAGTCACGAAGGGGAGACAGAATGAGCAAACCGAGTGGGCAGATCTGTTCTGTCCTGCGAGGGGAGCCAATTGAATGAATTAATTAACTTAATTCATAAGTTTCAGTTGGTCACGAGAAAGAAAGCAGTTTTATAAAAGAAGGTTTTTTTATAGTTTGAAAGTAAAGAAGAAAAAGTTATTTTGAGATTTATGAAATGAATCCGTTTTTAGCAATGTACTTTTGATATTTCAAGTTTTGAATAGACAAGTTTTGGGTCTAAACCCATATTACTCACGAGACTTTATGTCTCACGTATACTATGTTTTTGAAATGCTATGTACTTAGGTGAAGGGAGCGAGAGTTGCAGTTGGGACCGTTATTGTACACTGTAAGTTTAAATTATGGTTATCTGTATTGAGTCTGTAATACCCCTCAAGTTTTAAGTTTGTAAAATAAAAAAAAAATTAAGTGGCTATTTTATAGTCACGAGTTGTAAATTATGTTTGAAAACTGTATTTGTATTTTAAATATGGTTTGAGAAAAGGGGTGTTACAGTTTTGGTATCAGAGCCATAGTTTAAGCGAATTAGGTTGGAATACCATCCTAGGCTTAAACTAGCAAGCGTAGTAGTAGATTGCCTTAGTAATATAGAAGGCATAGATTGAGTATGACTGTTATAAAGTGCAGTCAAGATAAGGAGATAACATGCTACTGCTTACGAAATACTGTATAGAATTGTGCATTAAACCGATAATTTGTTTATCTATATAGTAATGGAAGGCAGACGACAAGCTGACAGGGGTGAGGGCAGTCACACTTCCTCAAGAGGAAGTGAACCACATGTTCTGCGAAACGATGAGGCTGAGCCAAACCCACCACCACCACAACCTGTCACTATGGAGGCAATTCAGTTCCTAATTAATAATCTACGAACTGAGTTGAGACAAGATGTACACAACATAATCGACAGCAGAATGGGTGAACCTAGTGCCCAATCATCACAAGAAGTCTCCAAGAAGACGACTGAGGAAGCAACTAGTGGAGGTAACAAGAAGGAAGAAAAGGGCTGCTCTTTTAAGTCCTTTATGGCTTGCAAACCGCCTGAATACCATGGCAGTTTTGAACCCAAAGTGACGATGCGATGGGTCCGAGAGATTGAACAAGTGATACAAGCGAGCAAATGTGCAGAAAAAGACCAAGTCACTTTTGCTTCTCGACAACTGAAGGATGATGCTTTGGTGTGGTGGAACACCAAATATGAAAGCTTGGGAAAGGATGTGGTATATGGTTGGTCATGGGCAGAGTTTGTCACGTGTCTCAAAGGTAAATTCTGTCCCACGCGAGATTTGGAGAAGTTGAACGAAGATTTCTTAACGATAAAGAAAGGAGAAATGACGGTTGACGAGTATACAAAGAAGTTTTGTGACATGTTACCTTTTGTGGGGGAGTCTTACCCCAGTGAGCGGTCCCGAATTAACCGCTATATCCGGGGTTTGCCATGGAACTATGAACTAGAAGTAAAGAAAGCCGAGACGTTAGATGGGGCGATCATTGCTGCCCGAACTGTGGAGGATGTTGGAAAAAGAAGGAAGGAAGAAGGACCTGGTTTTAGTGATAAAAGAAAGGCAGTTAGTAGCAGTGGGAACATAAAGAAGAAAGGGAAGATGAGTTCAAGTCAGAGCCGACAGGGAAGTGTGAAAAAGTGCGAGAAATGCGGGAAAGAACACGGTGGCGAATGTCGAGCGGGATCAAATGCCTGCTTTAATTGTGGCGGATTCGGTCACAAAGCGAAAGATTGTAAAGCCAAGAAAGCCAGCGAAGTGGAGTGCTTCTCATGCCATCAGATGGGACACTACAGTTTCAACTGCCCAAACAAGGGAGGAGAAACTATGGTGTCAACAGCCCAGAAGAAGACCGAACCCCAGAAGGTGAAGACTCGAGCTTTTCAGATCACCAGGGAGGAAGCGAAGGAGACTCACGATGTGGTCTCAGGTATACTACTAATCAACTCGACACCTGCATATGTCCTGTTTGATTCCGGGTCTACATATTCATTTGTGTCCCATGGGTTTGGAGCTAGATTAAATGTCCCATTAGAATTGTTAGATCTAGTTTTTGAAGTAGAAGTGGCGGATGGGAAATTCGTTGAAGTTCAGCATATGTATCGAGACTGTGAACTTGACATCAACGGCAAGAAGTTTCGACTTAATCTCCTTCCTATTGGAATTAAGTCCTTTGATGTAATAATTGGGATGGATTGGCTTGGTGCAAATGATGCGAAGATAGCTTGTGGACAGAAGAGGGTGTCTGTTAAAACCCTTGGAGCAAAAGTGTACGTATATGGGGAAAGAAGAACGCACGTGTCAAGTATCATCAGTGTAGCTAAAGCTCGAAGACGTATCAGGAAAGGATGTGTATCTTTCCTGGCCTATGTGATGACTGAAGATAAAGTGAAACAGACGTACAAAGACATAGAAGTGGTAAAAGAGTTTCCAGAAGTTTTCCCAGATGAATTGCCAGGCTTGCCACCAGAAAGGCAGGTTGAATTCTGAATAGATCTTGTTCCAGGAGCTTCCCCAATAGCACGAGCACCGTACCGGTTAGCACCAACAGAGATGAGGCAATTAATGTCCCAGTTGCAGGAATTACTAGATAAAGGCTTCATTAGGCCGAGTTCTTCTCCGTGGGGTGCTCCAGTTTTATTTGTAAAGAAGAAAGATGGGTCAATGCGAATGTGCATTGATTACAGAGAATTGAACAAGATTACTATCAAGAACCGTTACCCGTTGCCTAGAATAGACGATTTGTTTGACCAGTTGCAGGGAGCAGATTATTTCTCAAAAATTGATTTGAGATCTGGGTATCATCAAGTCAGGGTAAAGAAAGTGATGTAGAGAAGACGGCGTTTCGTACACGATACGGGCATTACGAGTTTCTAGTAATGCCATTTGGTCTTACGAATGCACCAGCGATCTTTATGGACTTAATGAATCGGGTCTGTAAACCATTCTTAGACCGGTTTGTTATAGTGTTCATAGATGACATTTTGATCTACTCAAAGAATAAAGAAGAGCATGCGAGTCATCTGCGGTTAGTACTTGAGACTTTGAAGAGAGAACAGCTTTATGCAAAGTTCTCCAAGTGCGAGTTTTGGATGAGAGAGGTTCAGTTCCTTGGACACGTTGTTTCTATCCAAGGTATAAAAGTTGATCCAGCGAAAGTTGAAGCAGTGATGAAATGGGAGCCACCTAAGACGCCAACAGAAGTTAGAAGTTTTCTCGGTCTTGCCGGGTACTACAGGAGATTTATTCAAGATTTCTCCCGTATAGCAGTGCCACTTACATGACTAACTCGGAGGGAAGAAAAATTCAGATGGCAAGAAGAACAAGAAAGAGCTTTCGCTACATTAAAAGAAAAGTTATGTAACGCGCCTGTCCTTACATTGCCAAATGGGACGGAAGACTTTGAAGTGTACAGCGATGCCTCGCATCAGGGGCTTGTCTGTGTGTTGATGCAAAGAGGGAAAGTCATAGCATACGCTTCCAGACAATTGAAAGATCCAGAGAAAAAGTACGCAACTCATGATTTAGAGCTTGCAGCGATCGTATTTTCCTTGAAGATTTGGAGACATTACTTGTATGGTACAAAGTGCAAGCTATTCACCGATCACAAGAGTTTGCAGTATGTGTTCACTCAAAAAGAGTTGAACATGAGACAGAGCAGATGGCTAGAGCTGATCAGTGACTATGATTGTGACATTATATACCATCCGGGTAAAGCAAATGTAGTAGCAGATGCATTGAGTAGAAAAGCTCCTGAGAAAAGAATCAAGGCAAGGTCGATGCGCATAGAACTAGTGTCCAGCATTATAGAACAGATTAAAGCAGCTCAGCAAAAAGTTGAATAAAGTGGGGATGTGAAAGATGAAAAGCTAGGAAAAGACACTCAGTTTGAAACCAATAGTCAAGGCTTGAAGACTTTCAGAAGCCGTATTTGGGTACCGAAAGCAGGAGGTTTGAGGAAGCTGATTTTAGAAGAGTCGCATAAGTCAAAGTATTCCATTCATCCCGGGAGTACCAAGACTTATCAAGATTTGAAAAGACAGTACTGGTGGCCTGGAATGAAGAAAAGGATAGCTAAGTACATCTCCAAGTGTGTTATTTGTGCACAAGTTAAGGCGGAACATCAGGTCCCGCATGGGGATGCTCAGTCATTGCATATTCCAGCCGGAAAGTGGGAAGATATAACCATGGACTTGGTTGTCGGGTTACCGAGAACGAGAAGAGGTCGTGATAGTATATGGGTCATAGTAGACCGGTTGACCAAGAGTGCATTATTTCTAGCCATAAAAGAAACTACTCCATTGGAGCAGTTAGCCCAGTTGTATTCAGATGAAATGTTAAGAAGATATGGTGCACCGTTGTCTATCGTGTCAGACAGAGACCCCAGATTTACCTCTAACTTTTGGAGAGCTTTACAAGAAAAAATAGGGACAAGAATTCAGTTAAGTACAGCGTATCATCCACAAACAGATGGTCAGAGTGAACGAACGATCCAGACATTAGAAGATATGTTACGGTCATGCGTGATGGAATTTGGAGGAAGTTGGGACGAACACCTGCCATTAGTGGAGTTTGCATACAACAATAGCTACCATTCTAGCATAAAAATGCCACCTTTTGAGGCATTGTATGGCAGAAAGTGTAGAACTCCTTTATGTTGGTTGGAAGCGGGTGAGGCTAAACTTACAGGGCCAGAGATTGTTAGAGTGACTAATGAGAAGATCGGAGTAATTCAAGCCAACATGAAAGCAGCACAAGATCGACAGAGGAGTTATTCAAATTTAAAGAAGAGACCATATGACTTGCAAGAAGGAGATTTGGTGATGATTAAAGTGTCGCCATGGAAAGGAGTGGTTAGATTTGGCAGAAGAGGAAAGCTGAGTCCAAGATACATTGGACCTTTTAAAATTTTGAAGAGAGTTGGGTTACAAGCATTCAAGATAGAGTTACCACCCGAACTCAGTGGAATACATGATACCTTTCATGTATGCTACTTGAAAAAGTACTTTGGTAAAGAAGAGTTAGTAATACCGTATACTGACCTGAGGGTGGAAACTCCTAGCAAACTGATTGAGGAACCCGAAGCCATCCTAGAAATGCAGACTAAAAAGCTAAGGAATAAGGAGATTGACCTTGTTCTAGTCAAGTGGAAGCATCCATTAGGGTCAAACCTAACTTGGGAGACGTTAGCAGAAATGAAGAGAAGATATCCGAATTTCACCGATTACGAAAAGATTCCGAGGACGGAATCCGCTTAAGGAGGGGTGACTGTAAGAACCCGCGAAAAAGTCAAAAAGGGTAAAACCGTCTTTTGACACACTATAAAACTATTATGTAAAATATTATGTATTTGTAACATAATGATATAAGAAATAAGAAATTATGTGAAATTTGGAGTTTTGACGCGTGAATAGTGAAATTTGACCAAAAAGGGCAAATTGGTCATTTGACATGAAAAATGACCAAAATGTCAAGAAAATGTCAAGTTAGTAGTTATTAGAACATTCCTTGCAAGATTTATGGTTTTAGGATCATTTTGGAAAGAAATATGAAGATTTGGGGAATAAATGTAATTAGATTATAAACATTAAATATATATATGAATATGAGAGTTATTCTCTCATAAGTTAGAAGCATCCAGAGAACACGGGAGAGAACTAGAACTGTGCAGCAAGATCACGAGAAGAAGAAGAAGGGAACAAGAATTGGCCAAGGGAATCAAGCAAAGGATTGGAATTAGTGATTCCAAGGTAAGAATTCCTTAGTTTTAACCTAGGTTTTGTGTGTGTTCTTGATTTGGGTTTTTTTTTGGGTTGAGTGGAAACTGCAATTTCAGTAATAAATCATGTGGGTTAAGTAGCTAATGCTTCCAATAAGCCATTAGTTAAGAACTTAACTCAAAAACATGGAAGTAGGTTGCTATATGTTAGAAATCAAGAAATGGGAATTTGTGCTCAAGAACCCTAAAAACGGGTTTGTAAGATCAAAGCTGGTTTTTATGGTTTTGTTGGGTCCAAATGATCACTTAGGATGTATTAAGACACTCCTAAGTGACTAATTTCAAAAAGATGGATTTTTGGTGCAAAATATCAAAAACGGGATTTTGAAGAAATGGAATTGGAATTAGTGATTCCATGGCTTAAAACCTGATGTAAAACAAGGGTTTTAGTCATGGAATGATATTAAAATGATTAAGAACTGAAATAAGTGCTTAATGGGTGAACTGCGTGCTACAGTGCTCCTGACAGGGACCAAAAATGTTAAAAATTTCAATTATTCCAAACGCTAGAAACCATAGCTAGACATGTCCGATTGACCTGAAATTTTAGACATAACCCTAACATGGTATAAGAACATGTCGGGAATGGTCAAATCCGTAATTCGACCTTGCGGAAAAGTCACTGTAGCGGCAGTGCGAAAAGTACTATTCATGCTAAAACTTAATTTTTGGAATTTGAGCTAGACTTGTCCAATGGACTTCAAATTTGAAACACAAGTCTAATATGGCCTAAGATTTCATACAAAAGAGTCGGAACTGAAATACGACCCCTCGGGGGTACTGTAGCAATATACGCGTATTTCGGAGAAAAACCGTAAAATGAGTTATAAATGGTTATACATTTATTATTGTTGGATTAGGTGTCTAAGTCATGACTAATAATTTGTATTTACCTAATTAATAGTAGCAAAGTCCATTTGGGTTGCCCTCATAGCTAGATGTTTGGTAGAAAGTTCCGGAGAGAGAGAAAGATTGATTTATTATATGATTAATAAATCAATAGGAATTAAATAAATAGTTTATTAATATATTAAAGTGATAATATATTAATTAGAAACTATAGTAATTAATTAGAAATTAATCTGGAATTAATTGGATTTAATTTGGTGATTAATTTGATTAATTACAAGTGCAGGGGCTATTTTGTAATTACTCAATAGTTGAGTAGTGACTGTCCTGGTTGGTTTAATGTTGGCGATTTTTAGGATGTATTTATCCTTAATTTCGAATTTGATAAATAGAGGATAAATAGGTTTAATTCAAATGATAAAAGGTTTATCTTGATTTGAATTAAAAAGGTTTATCTCTAAGGTTTATCTGTAACCACCTGGAGCCTATAAATAGAGACCCCAGGCATCATAATTCTGCGCCACTTTTTGACTCCTCCCTCTCTCTGGATTTCGTCCACCTCCTGCTCCCTGGGTGTGATCTCATTTGAGGCAGGACACTTGTGCTGCTTAGCTTGCAAGAAACAACTAAAAGGTTAGTTTTTCTATTTTATTCTTTTAGTTAATTTTTGTTTGGCCTTTAGGAATTAGTTACATGTTCAAAGTAAGAAAACATAGATCCAATTTAGGTTGCATGTGAACTTAGGGTTTTAGTTCATAGATTTGCAGAAAACCTTTCAGTGGTATCAGAGCTTTTGGTTGTTTTCTTGTTGAATTGCTGTAATAGTTTTTCCTAAATTTAGGGTTTTATTGTTTCTAAAACCTTAATGGGGCAAATCGATTTTAGGGTTAGGGTTTTTGAAACCCTAGCCCCCCCCCTTGGTAATTTCGCAATTTACATAGGGTTTAGAAGGCTTTCTATTTTTGGTAACTTTAATTGTTTAATTAAATGGATAACCTTAAACCAAAATTGTTTGAATTCGAAATTTAAGGGTTTAAGATAGGTTTAAAATTAATTTGATTAATTTGGTAATACCTATCTACATTTGAATTAATTTAATTAATTGTTAATTAAAGGATAATTCAAAGGATTTAATTAATTTTTAAATTTGCGAAAATTAAGGATAAATCCGGAAAAATATTTTAAATGTTTAAAATATTAAGATTTAATTATTTCAATTAATTGTTAATTAGAGGATAATTAAATCGATTTTTTAAAGGTTTAATTTAATTTTAAATTTAATAGTTAAATTGGTAAAATTAAAAGATAAACCTGGAGTATTTTAAAGGGTTTTAAAATACATCTTATATATGTTATTAAAGGTTAATACTATATGTATAAGATAAAATTGGTCAGTCAATTCAATAGTAGGCCTCATTCACGAAGCTGATCTATAAAGTGGGTATAAGGAGGCTGCCTATAAAATGGCAGTCTAATGGGTGAACACTCTCGCCCACCGCTCGCCTGATCAGTGGAGGGTCGTTAGCCGAACAGTTTTGATAGGACCGCTTAATCATTAAAAGTATAATGATCAAAGTACTAGAACCATTTACAAAATCCCAATCTAGTTACTTTAGGAAAAATGTGAATTTGATGCTAATCCATGAAGTTGCACATTGCACTTTATGAAACGTTGGTGGAGCGTGTGTGGGTTACCGGCACACCAATGGGGGTTCATAAAGAGTGGCAATGGGTTTCTCGGGTGTTATCATTGTTGATGGAGCGTGTGTGGTTAACCGGCACATCAATTTGAGATGATAATGGACCCCGAGAGTACCAAGCTAATTTGCATGGTTATTCACACCCGGTTTGTGATCCTCGGCATCCCAGTCACAAACGGTGGGGCATATCCGAGATTAAACATGCCATTGAACAGTTCAATGAGTCTCACAGATCTAGGAATTTCATAAGACTGAAATTGATAAATGTTATCTACCTTAATGACCACTGTGTTGTGATTACGGCATCCCTCTTCATAGCATAGTTGGGGTATTTTGGGTCCTAGCCTTGTTAAATAATAAATTGGGTAATTATTTAAAAAAGGATTAATTAAACTAATAAATTCAAATTTTATATATGTCTGAAGAAAATGTCATTCTCCTCCTTCCCCTCCTTCACCCATTTCTGAGAGCTTCAGAAAGCACCTGTTAAATATGGTAAGGCTGACTGGCCTTGACTGTATGATATGGTTTTGCAATTAGAGAATAGTTCTTAGTTTTGCTGGGAAACCATATCCGACTGAGTGTCCGCTCCCAAACATGGCATCACACAGCAGCTTGTGATGAGCATGACTCCTTGACTATTGAGTCCAAGGAAGTTCGTTGCCTTATGCCATTGATCATTGACCCCGAGTTCCGCAGGGATTTAGAATTCCTGGGGTCAGATAAGTTGGCACAGCTAGTTGAGGAAAGGTTCCGAGAACTAGTTGGAGAAAGGGAACGAACTAGGATCTTCAAAGAGCTTGAAGTTACAAGCATGAAGAAAGTAGCACTAGTTTGCATGTTCCCAAATTTGAGGGATACATAGGCAAACAGTATAAAACTGGTTTCCCTTTGTGATCGGGAGTTAAGCGTTAGCTCGACTCGCTGATCTGTTCACCCAGATGAATAGAAAGGGTAATCGGATAAGACAATCGTGGAAATGCATTCAATGTCGACGCTGTAGGAGTCATTCATGGAGAAGCATAGTTCCATTGATTCAGCTGCTTCAGGATTGAGTCCAGTTTTAAGGTACATCAAGAAATGATCCGGATCGTCTGGACCGATTGTTCGATGTTTCAAACTGGGAATCCACAAGGTGGGACACAGTCACAGAAAGATTGGAAAAATGCTCTAAAGCCAAACCGTTTGGCAAACTCAGTAATATCTTAAAACTCACAATACCAGATCCTCATTTCCTTGATACAGTATGTGTTTCTCACATTTGCTCTATATGCACGGACTCTGTAGGATGCGGGATGTTGTCGCACAGGAGCATATTCGGATTGGATCTGGAGATCGTGCAGTTTTTGGAGTTAGGCTAGATATTTGTTCTTGTTATTAGTTTATTGATACATATGACATGGATTCGCATAGTACATTGTTCTGAGGATAATTCTAGTTTAATAAAATATTTTCTTTTAAAACATGATTGTTTTAATTATCCTCGAAATGTTGTGTGAATGTGTTAATGACATAAATGGTAATAACTTGAATGTTGATACATCCAATGGGATTGGACTTATAAATTGTGTTCTTTATGATTGTTAAAGTGAATTTTATGAGAATCACTTCAACCAAAGGTCCAGTTGGACAGGACTTTGGAATCATTTGACTTAGAGTCACATGATGAATTGAGTTCTCAAATAAAATTAATTGTGGAAAGAAAGGAATCACCCAAAGATCCAATGGATAGGATTTTGGAATCAGTTGACTTGGAGTCAGGTGATGATTGCATGTCTTGAACAATATTAACAAAGTCATAAATTTACATGGAGATGTAAAGGTATTAAGATTTTGAGCGACAGACACATAAGTTACTGTGTATTGCTCGAATCTTCGAACAGAACACGATTAGTTATGCTTCAAAATATTTGCCAAATAGTTTGACAAATATGGCTTCGCTTATCGGAATAAGCGATTGATTGGAACCTTGAAGTGTTCAAGGATTTCAAAGGAAGTATAAGATCAACAAAAGCTGAATGACTACATAGACTGAGAAAATGTTTCACAGTTTATCCTCTTCCAAGAACATTAATGGTTAATAATGTGTCTTAGGGAAGATGATGGAGCATTGATCGAAATGGTTTTGATCCTCGGTGTATAAGATACACTGGATAGATTTCCGACTAATAATTCAATGAATTGAATATTCAACCAGTCAGACCGCAGAAGCCATATTCCGACCACATCTTAGACTAATTAGGTTATGTTGACACTGTCTGAAATGTAATGCTGGGATCGGCCCACTGGTACATAGAAAGTCCAGGGTCATGTAGCATTCGTCCGAATCTCATGACAAGCCTGAAACTGATCAGCAATGTCGTTTCATTGGCCATCCCGGTTATCCTTTGAAAGAAGAGTTCTTTTAGAAAGAGCTCATGTTTTAAGGAAACAGTGGGAGTAAGAATAGTCCTGAAGGAGTTCAGGGATTAGCCAAGTGAAAGAACCTTTAGTCACCACTGGGCCTTGACCAGGAATCAGATTCCTGTTAAACCTGACATACCCTCTCTTCGCCTGACTTGTAGTTTTGGTCACCGTCATAAAGAGTTATGATCTGGGTGACATACCGATTAGTGGTAAAACACTAAAGATGGTACGGATAAGTAATCCGACTACTAGGAAGCATTGGTGAGCCCGGTTGCTGCCAAATAAGAGAACCTTAGCGCGAGACACAGTCTATGTGACAGTTTGATCGATTTTACAACTGGTCTAGGAACCAGTGGGAGTAATTGAATCATCAAAAGAAGGAAACATAGAAATGTACTTACAGAACATCTGATTGATTGAGTGATCACTTGGAGTCAAGCAATTGATTCCGAGAAGAGCACTCTCAATAGAATATGAGATTCAAGAGGATTCTGCATGGCATAGTGTGAGTCGTTAGTGGAGCGTGTGTGGTTTACCGGCACACTAATAGGGACTCACATAGAGCATGCCATTGCAAAAGGTACATGGCCCCGGGATTCGTCTCATGGGCATCTCGCAAGAAAGGATATTCGGATTCTCAAAATAGGCCAAAAGGTTTGGATTTTGTGAATAGCCTGAAAGATTTTCTTTAATATGTCGGAAAGGTTTGGATTTCGGTTTCGCAAAATGTGCCATAAGTTCTGGATTTTGTGAATAGTCCGAAAGAGTCATATAACGGTGTCAAAGCCAGTGGGAGTATCGTTGTTATCTGCTATCATTGTATGTGGGTTACATACTGGTTCTAGGAAACGTCTCTTATCATTACAAAGTGTAATGACTTGGTGTTAAGAAACGATTCGCTATGAAAGACTTTAAGAGATACAACATACTCAGGTGGTTGTGAACATCTATTAGATAGATCAGAATTATGCCAATATGATCTTGATGAGATTCAAGATGCATAACCCCAGGAATGGAGTTTCCTGTCATTGCAAAGTGTAATGAATTGGCATGAAAGAAACAAATAAGGTGCAGCATGCTCACGTAGTTCATAGACATCTATCAGATAGATGAGACTGACAGTATTGACTTAGCCATTGAGAATATGATCTTGATGGGATTCAAGATGCATAAGAAAGAGTCCCCGAAAGGAAATGGTTTCCGGAAATCATGACACAAGGATTATTGGTAATCTTAGGATTCCGTAAGGGCTTGGAATGAGATTACATCAGGTTCCTCGAGCCTCCTGGACAAATCAGAAGTGTTAATGAACATATCCCGATGACTTAATGCTTAGAGCATTGTAAGTTAGATTCAGGATATTGCCTGGCTGAGAATATTGAATGAATTTTTGAACAGACGTAAGAAATCATTGGGAAATGATTAGGGTAATTGATTTGAAAGGGTTTTTCAAATCGGTAATTGTTTACACCAGAACGTGGTGCTGTAGGACTTCATGGTTAAAGAATTTCGTTGGTTTCTGATGGAGCGCGTGTGGTTCACCGGCACATCGTGACACCTCGAAATTGTCTTAGGGTGTAGTCATGTAGACTAAAGACCCGAGAACCATGGGCAGTCACGGTACACATCACCGGAATGGAGATATGAGAGAGAATGATAGAATGACAAATTGAGATATCATCGGAAGAGTATCCGATAGGATCATCTGCAATAAAGTGTATAAGTGTTAGACACTTGGATACATAGAAAGAGTGAAAAGGTCATAGACATAGATATGAAAGGCTTGAATTGAAAGTTTAAAAGAGAATAAGAAACCGATAATAGTTATGATAAATCCGACTTGGTGATTACCTTGTGGAGACTTGGTAATAAGCAGGAGTTGCTGCCAGTCAGATTTTATGTTTCGCTTTTTGCATGTTTACTTCCTGAATAATTGGATTATTCAAATATCCACAGTCGTTCATACTCTTAGGGAGTAAGTATGAAGGAAGACTGTCATGAATTGGTTTGTAGATTGTCTAAGGAGTTAGACATAGCAATAAGATTGCTGCAACGTTCATGAGTACTTGGAAATGGAGATTTGAGTATTGGATAAACCCGCGCTCAATGGATTGCTTCATGGATTATATCACGAGCAATGTTGAGACGATAATATCTTATGGTCTTAAAGTGGAGAGATACGAGTTATAATTTGCAAGGCGGTTGTTCATTGATAGTACGAAAACGCATCGGTAACTCGGTGTTATAAAACGTGCTGTTGTGAGTGATTTGTCGGGTAAAAGATATAACATATTAGTCAAAGCTTATTCGTCCCATGACCCTGACGGGAAACAGATATCTGTTGGCCACTCGATGATTTTGAAGTTGACTGAAGTGCTGGCCAGCCAGGACTGAATTGATTCGTTCAATTAAAAGTCTAAAAGTCATAAGCAAAATCGGAAATCGGGAAACAGTGTCAGACAGAGATTGATCTCAATCCATGTCTCATGTCTGAAAATATCTTGTTGGACGGAGGATCATTTGATCACTTATCTATGGACAGAACTGACTAGGTCAGAGTTCGGCAGCAGTTTCTAGGAAGCTAAAGTTTGCTGATTAATTAGAGGTTAAATTGGTAATTATAGTCATAGACTTATCCAAGTGGGAGACTGTTGGATTAGGTGTCTAAGCCATGACTAATAATTTGTATTTACCTAATTAATAGTAGCAAAGTCCATTTGGGTTGCCCTCATAGCTAGATGTTTGGTAGAAAGTTCCGGAGAGAGAGAAAGATTGATTTATTATATGATTAATAAATCAATAGGAATTAAATAAATAGTTTATTAATATATTAAAGTGATAATATATTAATTAGAAACTATAGTAATTAATTAGAAATTAATCTGGAATTAATTGGATTTAATTTGGTGATTAATTTGATTAATTACAAGTGCAGGGGCTATTTTGTAATTACTCAATAGTTGAGTAGTGACTGTCCTGGTTGGTTTAATGTTGGCGATTTTTAGGATGTATTTATCCTTAATTTCGAATTTGATAAATAGAGGATAAATAGGTTTAATTCAAATGATAAAAGGTTTATCTTGATTTGAATTAAAAAGGTTTATCTCTAAGGTTTATCTGTAACCACCTGGAGCCTATAAATAGAGACCCCAGGCATCATAATTCTGCGCCACTTTTTGACTCCTCCCTCTCTCTGGATTTCGTCCACCTCCTGCTCCCTGGGTGTGATCTCATTTGAGGCAGGACACTTGTGCTGCTTAGCTTGCAAGAAACAACTAAAAGGTTAGTTTTTCTATTTTATTCTTTTAGTTAATTTTTGTTTGGCCTTTAGGAATTAGTTACATGTTCAAAGTAAGAAAACATAGATCCAATTTAGGTTGCATGTGAACTTAGGGTTTTAGTTCATAGATTTGCAGAAAACCTTTCAATTATAACCTATAGCTATGTTATATGAGACCTTAGCATTATAGAATTAATTATATTGAGTATTTATATATATAATACATGTATAGGTGGTGCTTCAAACGTAGTTGAGCACGGAAAAGGGAAAGGAATACGAGAAGTGTAGAGACTCGTAACAACGTCAAGGTGAGTTCTATGAGGATTTTCTAGTACGTAGCAAAATGTTATTTTTAGAAAAGTATGATTTCCAATGTTTATAAATACTAAAGTTTGGAAAATGGTTTTGAATGAAGCTCTATACAAGGGCTTAGTGTTTTAAGTAGATTTTTAAAGTATGATTTGCAAAGTATTTTGAAAGAAGTTCCTTTTGGGAACTAAGATGTTAAAAGTAGTTTTGATAATATTTTTGATAAAGAGTTACAAAGTTTATGAGTTTTAGTTTATTACAAATTGTGTCCCATTTTGACCAATTTGAGATGAAATGAAGTAAGAATTAAAGAAAGAAAGAAATATGAGTCAGTTGTCCGGACTAGGATCACCCACATAATTGGGGGATCAGAAGACACTACTGGGATGGTACCTCCTGTCGCGAAGTAGTTGTCTAGCTTAGCATACCCTTGTGCTTGAATTTGTTCCAAGTCACGAAGGGGAGACAGAATGAGCAAACCGAGTGGGCAGATCTGTTCTGTCCTGCGAGGAGAGCCAGTTGAATGAATTAATTAACTTAATTCATAAGTTTCAGTTGGTCACGAGAAAGAAAGCAGTTTTATAAAAGAAGGTTTTTTTATAGTTTGAAAGTAAAGAAGAAAAAGTTATTTTGAGATTTATGAAATGAATCCGTTTTTAGCAATGTACTTTTGATATTTCAAGTTTTGAATAGACAAGTTTTGGGTCTAAACCCATATTACTCACGAGACTTTATGTCTCACGTATACTATGTTTTTGAAATGCTATGTACTTAGGTGAAGGGAGCGAGAGTTGCAGTTGGGACCGTTATTGTACACTGTAAGTTTAAATTATGGTTATCTGTATTGAGTCTGTAATACCCCTCAAGTTTTAAGTTTGTAAAATAAAATAAAAAAAAAATTAAGTGGCTATTTTATAGTCACGAGTTGTAAATTATGTTTGAAAACTGTATTTGTATTTTAAATATGGTTTGAGAAAAGGGGTGTTACAATAACAATTATAAATACACTAAAAAATAACATTTTCCTACACTTTGAAGCAATGAAATGGAACAATAAATGAAGAAAACCTGAACGGAGAAACAATAAATTTCATTAACAATATAGTAATGTACTTTCACTGAATTTTGACATAAACTAACTTGATTTTGGAATCCATGGATTCTAAATGCATTTTCTGTAGACTGCTAAAGGATTCTCGGACTTGACTCCATCTTTCATCACCCATTCTTGCCTTGTTTGTCCTTTTCATTTTGAAGTAAAACATCATTGATCCATACGATTCATAGCAGGAAATAGTAACGTACTTTCATTGATTTGCTTATTATAGCAACTTATTTTCATTTCTTCATATTAACACAATGTACTTTGAAAAATATACCCAATTATAGCGAAGTCATCAAAATTCAAATCCATAAGTGGGTAGTTTTCTTTAAAGTAGAATGCCTTTATAAGAAAATAATAACATTTGACATTTTAATGGAAATAAATGAAAGTAGAATGCTATAATACACAAATATATAGATGAATTTTTTTACCAGTTTTGGAGTATGGCTGTGAAACCATCTTTCCCATTTTGAGTTGTGTATTTATCCTCGATAAAATGCTTTTCTGGTCTTCCCAAAAAATTTGTATATTCATCTTCTGTGGATAATGTGAGATTATGCATTTTTGACATTTTACCATGAAGCATGTAGCTTTTGCTGCCAATATACTTTCGAATACCATCTACTTCTGTTTGAACCTATCAAATATAGCAACATACTATGTAAAAAATGAAGACGCTTTAATGAGAAAATTACAATTATATATTGGGCAAATTTGGATTTTAGCCACTTATTCCTTAATTTTTTCTAATCGAACCATAAAAGTTTCCGACATTTTTCCAATTTTACCATTTTTAACCTAAGTCAAAATGGTTAATCTGGATGATTAATTTGGAAAAATGTAAGAAACTTTATAGTTTCATTGAAAAAATAAAGTAACAGTGGTTAACCGTAGAACCCAAAAAGAAAGCCGGGCGCTTGGGAAGCTACACAAAACCTGAAGAAACGAATCTACTTTCCAATAGATAACACAATTACCATCCTTTTTTGTTGGCATTTGAACTTGATAAAAGCTCTGCCATTTTGCCTAATACTTGTTTGTTTTCACAATCGACCTAGTCCTAAAAAAACAAAATTTTAAGATGGTTATATATTAATTGTAATTTAAAAGTTGAAAAGGAAAAAGTTGTTGATATAATGGATGATTAAAAAAACCTCATATATCTGGCTAAATTCATCTAATTTCTGATCATACAACCCTCTTGCTTCTTCCACCATTTGAATCACACTGAAAATGTATTTGCTCATACTCTTGAAGAAATTTACTGTAAGACTAGATGCAGATTGAGCTGTATGATAGGCTCTCAATTGATTTTGTAAACACATCAAAACCACGAAAAAGCTTAAATTAAAAAAATTTAGCAACATACTTCCATTTATTTGCTATCAATTGACTCTTATTTTGTCATAGTCAATGGTATTTTAGGCATTTGACTGATAGCTTAGCTAATGAATTAATGATGTACCTCATGCTGTTGTTCCCAAATTGCAGCTATGCTTTGCCCTTGATCACTATGATGATGACAGTGTTCATGTCGTTTTGCATAAATAAAGACATGAAAGATTTATCACATGTTTCTGAGGTAACACAACAATGAGAGTTCATTGCAGCCAGGAAAGCTCCAAAAGTATATCTGAACTTTTTTGGAGATTAAGGGATTGTTTCTTTTGAGTGAGGCTCTCCAGGATCCATAAACCACATTCCATTCTTGATTCTCTATAGCTAAAAGCTAATCAAATAGATTGAGATGTCAAACTTTCAAGAAAAACTACACAAGAACCTCCAAAATATACATTTTACTTGAAAGGAATGGAATATATGTAAAGGATATTACCTACACTCGCAGCAGCATTTTGTCAAACACTTGGTGTGGTTGTGAAGATCTTTTTATATCTGTTATCAACATCATTTCAGGCAACAAAAAACCTGAAAAATCTACAAATGAGGCATGAAATTTACAATACCTGAAGATGAGGCATACAAATCAGAATTTTAAGCATACCTCTTGTTTCCGTTAGCATCAGACCTTTTTAAAATACAAAACCTGCAAATGAGAAAAAGATAATAATAAAAATTCATACAGTTATAACAAACCTTTTGATCCAATGTTCCAATGATGAAAAACGGCGAATGCAGATGTTGGATGGTGAAGATACCTTTATGATGCTGATGGTGAGAGTGAGAGCTGAGCAGTCAGACACTTTTTTTTATTTTAACAGCGCTCCGAGTGTAAACCCTAAAATCGATTGAAACAAAGTTAAACCCCCAAAAACGCCGGTACATACCTGGGTCCGGCAGCCGGATTCAGCCGGTCAAAACCTCCGGTTCTTGCCTTCGATTCGTCGACGTTCGATCGCGAGAATAGATTCCTCGTCAAGTCAGTTTGGGGGGTGTCGACAGACCTGTGCGAAATCGGGGATCCGAAAAACTTCGTTACAAAGGGGAAGAAGAGGAAATACCAGCAAGAATAGAAGCAAAGGATGGAGAAATCGATACATGATTTTATTCAAACCGTGAAAGAAGAATGAGAAATTCGATGCAGAGGATGAAGGGTTGAGTGGAGAAGATGAGAGCGATGGCAGTGACCGCGAGAGAAGAATGTGATGACGCCGAATCTAGAAGCGATTCCCTCATCTCCTTCGTCAAGTGGGAAGTACGCTAAATCGAGGGAGTGGGATCGAGGGAGGAAAAGCGGTGGAGAGGATAATGAATTAGGAACCCGAACCCAAGATATCCGACCCGATTCCGGCAGATGACCCGCGTGTCACAAGCCACAAAAAAAAACGTACACCATCAGATGAAAATGATGCCAATTAATGTATAGATAAATTCCATTTTCTCTAAAATCAGTAAAAAATAAAATGGCTCGTCTCATTAGTTTGTTATCAAATTTAGAGTAAATTACACTTTTGGTCCCAGTGGTTGGCAAAAAATACAACATAGGTCCTAACTTTCCATTTTCAACATTGAAGGTCACTAAGGTTTGCAAAAAATTACCACATAGAGCCCTGGGGCATATAAAAGGACTAAAATGCCCTTTTTTATTTTTTTTCTTTTTCTTTAAATTTGTTATTTATTTTATTAATAAAAAAAGAAAATACACTACCCACCCCCACCCCCACGTCTCTCTCTCACACACACACACACACACACACACACATTTTTCACAGGAATTCAACAATCAATGTGCAAGCACCATTGCTATAAACCCAGAAAATGAAAACCGTAAACTGGCATTTCGTTTAACCAAAAACAATTGTCTTTAAAGATTAACTCTACAACAATGGAAGAAATGTGCAGTGTTATTGTAAGGAAATAGACAACAACCTTAGGTCTTTGCACCGTATTCCAACTTCAGAAAGAAGCCTCCCGCTAAATTTGAAGCAATTTCAAAGGGACAGTTCAAGCAAGCCGGGTTGAAGAAGATAATCGATCGACGATTCATTCAGCCTCCTGCAATCTAGCTTCAGGCTTCGTAGCGAAGGGTTCGGTAGCAACAATCTCCCTAACCGATCAATTGGTGCTGCAATTTCTTGTGGAAACAGATTGGTTTAAAAAAAACATCTATCAATAAATCAAAATAAAGATAGAAGCCAGGCCATTTAAACAAGTTCGATGTATATGTATGCTAGGAAATTACCATCAATGCTGCAATTTCCCTTTTCTATTAACGAAATAACAGTTATTCTAGAATTTAATGAACGGGAGGAGCATGCAATCATTTAAACATAGAAGTTCCTTACGAGAAGGTGGAAATTTGGGAGAAATTTGAAGATGTCCTGAGCGCAAACGCGAAAGCTTCTGCAAGTGAGGGAGATGGTGCAGATCGAAGCAACATCAAGTTTCGTCATTATCGTGGCGACGACTTCCGATGATAGTTGATCGAGACTCGTTTCTCCGCCGTTCTTCTCCGCCGGCGATTTGTTCTTCACTTTCACCCTCCGATTCGAGGATTCGGCCATTCTATGCCTCTCTCACACACAGATTCCTTATCTTCGGCTGAAAATCAGGGTGGAGGAAGGGATTTAGGACAATAACCGCATTGGATCTAATAAAAAATGTGACGATTGTTTTTGGTTAAACGAAATGCCAGTTTACGGTTTTCATTTTCTGGGTTTATAGCAATGGTGCTTGCACATTGATTGTTGAATTCCTCAGAGAGAGAGAGAGAGAGAGAGAGAGAGACGTGGGGGTGGGGGTGGGGTATTTTCTTTTTTTATTAATAAAATAAATAACAAATTTAAAGAAAAAGAAAAAAGAAATAAAAAGGGGCATTTTAGTCTTTTTATATGCCCCAGGGCTCTATGTGGTAATTTTCGCAAACCTTAGTGACCTTCAATGTTGAAAATGGAAAGTTAGGACCTATGTGGTATTTTTTGCCAACCACATAGACAAAAAGTGTAATTTACTCTCAAATTTATACATAATTTTCTAGTATATATATCCGGATAAAAATGTATTAATAAAACTTTAAATTAATAATATTATAATCGTGTACTACTTTACGGGGATACATACATGAAAGAATATACTTCGAAATGCCACTTTCTAATAAAAGTCCAAAAGTTTGACAAAAAGCCAAGAGAATGAGTATTCTCTGAGAAGTTGCTTGCTACCTACGCATCTATTCTATTTAAATTTCATTACCTGCCTTCATTTTTCTCTTTCTAAACTGCTGTAAGCCGCTGTTCCCACCTTTTACCCGTTTCTAAAAGAAGAAACATTATCCAAGCTTCAATTCATATTCTTCAACGATCTGTATCTGTTTTGATTTCGAAATTAGGTTTAGAGTTGACCAGTAGTTGTATCTAACATTCAGCTGGTGATCCTGTGAAACGCAAGTATTTACGGTGATTAAATAACTGTAGCTGTAGCTATGGAAGGAGGAACGATGGTGGCGAACGAAGGAGATGAGGCGTTGATCGGTTTGCCGCCGGGATTTAGATTCCATCCGACGGATGAGGAGATAATAACTCATTATCTTACGCCTAAAGTTGTTAACAGAAATTTCACCGCAAGCGCCATCGGAGAAGTTGATCTGAACAAGTGTGAACCATGGGATTTACCTAGTAAGTTTTTCAATTCTAGAAACTTGATCAGTCGACAATTGAATTTCTCCAACTATCTACGATTACATATTTTCTTATCTAGAAAAAATAAATTCACGAAATTGCACCATGTTATCTCACAATTCTATGAAGATTTGTTACATGATCATCGTTTAATAGATTTGAAAACAATAAGCCGAGAGATTCAGACACGATTTACTCAATTTTTTATTTATTCAACTAGAAAATACATGAAATTGCGTCATCATTTCTCAAAATTCAACCATAATTGTCTAAGATGTATCATAATTAGCTGCTGATAGAAAGCGATAAAGTTCCGATTCATGAATCCCTACACTACGATGACGTCACAAACTCTAGCTATAGCTAGATCCGAATTTTCGTAAAGTTTTCTATTGTGAATTTAAGATTGTTTCGTGAATAACTGTAAAAATATGTTACAGGGAGAGCTAAAATGGGGGAGAAGGAATGGTTCTTCTTTTGTCAAAGAGACAGGAAGTATCCGACAGGGATGAGAACCAACCGAGCCACAGATTCCGGCTACTGGAAAGCCACCGGAAAAGATAAAGAGATACACAAGAAAGGAAAATCCATCGGAAAGTTGGTGGGGATGAAGAAAACACTCGTCTTTTACAAAGGAAGAGCTCCAAAAGGCGAGAAAACCAACTGGGTGATGCATGAATTCAGACTCGAAGGCGATTTTTCATATTACAACATGTCTAGAGCTTCCAAGGTACAAATCTTTATGCACTATGCACTCATAACCTTCTCCATTTCTACATAAAATAAGTTCATATCATATATTATTTAAAGTAAATAAAATCATGATCGTTATTTTCTTGATTTATGGATTTCAGGATGAATGGGTAGTGTGTCGTATTGTTCAAAAGAGTACAGAAATTAGAAGGAATCCGAATACTGATAATGGGATTAATAATTTCGTGGATGAGTTATTGGATAGTCCGCCGTGGTTACCGCCGTTAATGGATCCTCCGGCTCCACGTTTCAACCCGGATAAACCCGGTTCAAGTTTCACCCACTCAAATAAACACATCACCAACAACCAAAACGAAATTTCAACTGCTCAAAAATTCAAGGGTTTGGTCGATAATGAAAACTACCCATCTTATTTCTCTCATGACCAATCACAATTACTTCAAAAAGATCAAGATTACAAAAACTTCCTTGTTTCTCCCTATAATTACAACTTTGACACCAACTCCTATCAAATTAATCCATTCATTAGTGACCACCACCAAAGTAACTTTTCATGTGCTAACAATTTTAGTACAAATTTCCCGTATTTATCGTCTGGGTCGACCCGATACACTGGTTCGGTTAGTGGGCTAGAGGGGGAGGAGGAGACAGCTGTCGGACAGTGCAAGGTGGAGCCGTATGTTACAAGTAACAATAACCAGTCCAGTAAAATAAGTGTGACGTCACAGGATACTGGGATTAGTAATGATATAACGACTGAAATATCTTCTTCGTCGATGCATGATATTATGAAGCCGTATGATCATCCAGATGATCAGCAAGCCCCATCAGCGCTTTCAGAGCTGGATTCTTTGTTGGACTATTAATTAAGCAAAGATCGTGGCTCGATTTAATTGCTCATTTAACCTTGATTGTTGATCAAAATCATTAATGGTTTTTAGGATCTTGTAATTAGTTTCTCTCCTAGGGTAGAATAGATAGTGAGTGACTTGTATTTTCGTGGTTTTATTTTTAGATTAGGAGATTAAATTGATGATGTGACTAAACTTTCATGTAAATTAATCATTTGAATTGTGTACATACATATCTTATTTAAACTCGATTTCAATGCATGGTTATCAAGTAGTTTTAGTCATAAAGATGTTGAAACACTTCAATCACGTCTCTAATTACACAGTTACATCACTATAAACTTTGTATTGCTTTTGATTCGTTATCTATTGATTTCATCATGTTACAATGATTGATTTTTTATGATTTGACGAGTAAAGATGCTCTCTTTGACAACATGCATGATAAATTCAAATTTTCATATATAAAACAAAATATATTTTTGTATAAAGTCACTTAGGGGAATATAAGAATACCGAATCTACAAAACATTTCCATCGATCTTAGAAAATTAGAAACATATATACTTGTTACTTTTCTTTCAGGAAGTTGTTCTTCCAAATACATCAAATAAAATATAAACCAGGTATGTGGCGACCTGCTAGGTGACAGACATAATAACCAAATACCCACGAAGAGTCCAACTCATATTATAGTAAAACTCATACCATGCAACTATTGGAACCAGAATCACTGATTTTTATTTTTTTTAAGAATTTCATTGAACTCTACAAATTTTACTAAATCGTCAAATCAACATTCCATTTTCTATGTTTTTTAAATTTGTAATTCATACAATCATGAACTCTACATAAAAATGTGACCCATATTTTGTTCTCATTCAACTTCAATTTCATTAAATGGCTTTATGCTAACATGCCATACCATTATATAATTGAGTTTTTCATTATATATCTAACATTCCACCTCACTCTATCATTCCATTAAAAGTTATAAATGCTATATAAATAGTACGGGTTCATATTAAATATCTATAGCATCACTTCAGAATACTTGATAATTTACTATATAATGATATATTATACAAAATTATAAAATTCAGTGTTACATGCAATGTTAGTTGTACGTAATGCCGTAGATATTGTGCAATGGTGACGTCATGGTACGTATGGGTAGCACAAGTCGAAGGTGGTATATATGTGACTATATTCCAGTTCCAGTTGGTTGGATTGTGGAGTAAGGTTTGAAAACTGTGTCAGAAGACTTAAACGCAGCATGTGGCGAAATTCCAGGGGTACACCTGTAAATATATATTATAGTTTTCACTCTTACCCCCCTACTTTTGCGGGTTTGCATATTTAACGGACACGTTTCCGGCGGCTTAAATGCAGGGAATATGACGACGATTCTTTCATCATCGGAATCTTTTTTACGTTATATACTCCACCGCCGGCATATACTATCCTAAACTATCACTGTTTCCCTCTTCCTTAAGTATCTCCAAATAGAATAATATCCTCGTAAGCAATTGTATATAAAAAGAATATAAAACTAGTTGAATCAATGGTAAATGTTAAAAAAATAAATCATTATGTTTTCATGATGAGATGATGACGAATACTAATCTAACAATATACAACTTATTTAATACTATTGTCTTTTTGCATGTATGGTACTTTATATAAAAGAACTTTAAAACAATGATTGTTATAAATCATATGAATATAAACTGTTTTTGTCTTGTAGCCTTGAGGGTAAATGGTGTTGTAATTCGTAACGTGGCAATCAATGTCAATAATGATGTATGTGAGGTTAGCATTATCCATGAAATTGGGAATTGTGATTCACAAGGAAATCCACAGGGGTCCAATAATTGTTGCTTTTGGTACAAGTTATACCCAAAGTAGATGTCATTACAAACTACATCTTCTTAATGTAATTACAATCCTTACACAATATTCCTCTTTCAACATCAGCCCTTTGAATTTCAACTCAAGTTGATCAACCTCATAATTGGAATACAATTCTCCTATTGTAATAAGTTTTTGAAGTAAGAGCTAGCAAATAGGTAGCTAGGGTTTACTAAATGTTGAATGAAGTTACTTAACTTTGATGTTGAATATAATTGTTAGATTTGTGTCAATGTTTTCTAAAAGAGCACATAATCATGACGAAGAGAAATTATGTTGACAAACTACGGTCTCACGATATGCGAGTTGAGTATGAACAACATGAGCCTAGGATTTTCAAAATCAAAGTTGAACAACTTTTTTGATGAATATTCTAGGTAAAGTCAATTTAAGGAAATAATTATTAAAATTCAGCTTTAATAATGTGTGAGTTTTCATAACTCGGTCTTTTAGAGCTCTACAGTTAAGCATGCAAAACGAGTGTAGCACATTTCAACCCGAGATATGCAACCAAAGCGTAAAAGTGATATAATATTTTCCTAAAGACGGACTTTGCTAATCTATCAACCATTTGACATGGGTATCCAACATGAGTGTGGTTAAATGAAAAATAAATTGGCACAAAGATGGCTCCACATGTTGCCATTAATGGCAAGTATATTCGAAATTGTTCACAACTTTGCGTAAAATGATCCTGGTTCTCTTAATAGTTTAACGATATAAGATGATGTATAATTAAAAAGGGTTGATCGTGCAAATGAGATAAAATAGATGGATTAGAAATGGAAATGAACAAAATCTGGAAATAATAGAGGAAATTGCTTCTCGGAAGGGGTTTGCTTTCAATTGAAATCAAAGATTCCGTGTGGTTTCATGCTTTCAGGGAGAGCATCTCAGGCCGATTACTTCTTTTTATGATCAAATTTTAAGAGAAAATCACATCTAAATTAATAATGTTTATTCTTTTCTTCGAATGAATTCAACAATCCTGGATTAATGCATGGAAACATGGGACTTACGAAAATGAAACATATTTTAATAATTCCATCCCGGTTATTGTACTTTTATTATTATTATTATAAAAGATTATAAATATAATTGAATATATTAAGTCATATATTGTAAACTTTACAAATATTACTATGACGTAAGTTTTGGAGTGAGCAACTAGTTATTGTATATAATTTAACCAATATATAGAAACGTGCAGTTACTGTTACTGAACATGAGAAAAAAACCTTGGTCCAGATCTACTTTTTCGAGAGAGAAAAACCATCATTCGTCACAATTGTCCTAATCTCGGTTGATGTCGTAACCAATTTTCTTAAAATAGTTGTTAATTTAGAATTGTCGGTCCTAACCAGGAATGGTTGTTTAACTTTATTACCATTTTCCTTCTTTGCCTTTGTTTTTTTATAAAACTTAAAAGAAGAAACGAAACATACGTCTATGACCAATATTCATATGAAATACGAAATTTAAAGTTAAAGAATATTCTTAAAGAAAAGATTTTTATTGGTCCAACCGATCGACTCTTGGCCAATTCTTGGTCTTTAAGACTTTAACTAGTCTCGATCAACCACGTTTTATAATTGGTGGGTGAGTTATTGTAGGTATGTTTGAAACCACTAACTGATCGTTTGATTTGGAAGTTCTGCATGTATATCCGTTGTGGTCTTGTGGATAATTTATCAAAATACCAGTTTATTTGTTATTATGACGTTCATAAAAATTGGATGATATTATAGTCTTAATTATCTTTCACCCATTTGAATCTGGTTGTGTGCAACGTGTTGTTCGAGTTAAATTTATATTTTGTTGTTTTATAAAAAGTTCTTATCTCTATCATAAAAACAAGACAAATATTTGGGTTAAATGTTTAAACGCTTGGATTCTTTGAAGCTTATGATTTCGTATAGAAATGAATGGCAAATTTATACAAGAAAATATTAAAGGATATTTTTTAATGCTTGGCTTTCATTCAATACACATAACATATTTATAGTACAAAATGGTAACTAATCGAGTAAGTTTTTACATGGAATTGACGGAGGTTTTTCGGGTGGCAACACTCGTATAACCAGTACCGGGGTTTGGGGGGAAATTGTGGGCTCTATAAATCGTTTACATGATACAGGGTTAGTCGACAGAGATAATTTGGTCAGACAGATAGGGGATGGCGCTCACACCAGATTCTGGCTTGATAATTGGTGCGGCGGTTTGCGGTTTAGGGACACGTTTGATTGCTTGTATGCTTTGGCTGAAGACACTGTGGCGTTAGTTAGCGATTATTGGGATTCAGGTAGATGGGAGTTGATTTGGAGGAGACCGGTTCGTGGTGGAGCTGAATTTAATCAATACCAGACTTTACTTGATATGTTGTCTCTTATAAACATTCAGGAGGCTCCAGATAAATGGGTTTGGAATGGTGATTCTTCTGGGGTTTACACGGTTAAAAGTACGAGGAATTTAATTGACGAAAATCGTCTTCCGATAGGCATCCATCAAACGCGTTGGAATCGGTGCATCCCGATAAAGATAAATATCTTCATGTGGCGGGTGTTACAAGATCGAATTCCTACTAGAGTTAATCTAGCTAACAAGGGAATCGATACTCCTTCGACGTTGTGCCCGATGTGCGGTAATGATCAAGAGTCTACTTCTCATTTATTTTTTACGTGTGATATGGCGAGACAGGTTTGGAGTCGGGTTGCTACTTGGATGGGGGTGGGAATCCCCAATTTTGACTTGGCAGAGGAGATGGTGCAATGGCTAGATTTGCGACCATTGGCGAGACATCACAGAAGTATTGTCGACTCAGTGTGTTCTACTCTCATATGGGTGCTTTGGACGTATAGGAATTCAGTTGTTTTTAGGAATTCCGAATTTAAGAAGGATTTTATTCTTGATTGCATTCAAGATTACGCGTTTAATTGGTTTTCTTCTAAGAATACTAAAGTCAAGATTCGGTGGATTAACTGGTTACAATCTCCAATCATGACTTAAAACTTTTTGTAATTTTGCTAGTTCTTTGCTAGCATTTTGGTTTTAGTGTGAATATAATGATGTTGTTCAAAAAAAAATGGTAACTAATCGAGTCCATCTAAGAATACACAAATATGATCAGTGTTAATGATAATTGTTTTCCCCGATGTCTTCCTTTCCATTACCGCCATTTGCAACAATACCATAGCTATTACCCATAACCTTCAAAATTCCTATCTCATCTAGTTCAAAAGCTGCTTTGTCCCCTTTTTCCATTGATCCAACATTTTCAACATCATAAGTTGGATTACATCAGTAAATTTGGTTTAGATTGAGCACCAGAATGATGTTAAGAACCTTTGTTGTCATTTTGACACCATCATGATTCGCTAGATCACTATGTGCTCTTACAACCTTAGTCTTGTATAAAATAACTTAGCTTAGTGTACACAGAAGCACGTATAATATGTAACACCCCAATTTTTACATAGGAAGCTAGCATAATTAAGAGAACATTGTTGGCAAATAATGTCAAGTCCATGTGTGAGTTCGGTCCAAAACATAAATACAAGTGAATATAATCCAACATAAGGGATAAAATCTTTATCACACAATATAGGAAAGCATATCAACTACATTCACAATACAAAAAAAAAACATCTTCCAGAAGTTTGCTCTTCATATTACTAGTCCCCAAAAGGCCATTATTCTAAAATTTCCCAAAAGTTGTATCTAGGAAGAAGCCACCCTCTAATGCTTCACACCCTAACATGAAACACATGCCATAAAATAAAATATGTAAGAGAAAAGTGTCTCCTAAGACACATAAGTTTTGACACAATGTTTATTTAAGATTCCTTTCAACCTTGACATACTTTAGATAAAATTTGTATGTTCATAATGGTGTACAAATGTTATGAAATGTATGGATTCCCACAAAAGACATATACCTAGCTACTTATGATTGCAATTCGTCATTATTTGTGTTTCTTACACTGCCACTCATAACTGGTTCCTCCCGAGAGTACAAATCAACCAAAAAGAAAAACATAGGCCACTATTTTTCAAATAATGTTTTTTTGTCCCAAGATTATAACATTTTGTCTAAACTATTTACAATGCATATGTAACTATATTTCATGAATGCATTAGCATATATAAGCATTACTTTTCTTTTCTTACATCACACCATTCACATAAAGTGATAAAATATGCAATAATCATAAGTCATAACATTGACTTTTAAAACAGAACATAACATATCATAGAATACTTCAATTGTATAAACATATCAATTCATAAGAAAATTCCTTATCGTAAAGTTAACAAAATCTTGTGACATGTATCTAGGTTCATATAAAAAAGGCATATGCACTCACCTTAGGAAGTAAGACTAATTAACTTTTTCCTTCATTTTGTCTAATATCCACTTCTAAACCTGTCCAATTATACAATGACATAGATTTAATACTACCAAAAGATCCAAGAATACGGATTATAGCATCAAACTTTCAATTTACACAATCCCTTATCTAACTTCCCTTCTAAGGACATCATCTCATACTTCAAATCTTTTACATCAAGATGGTTACGTTATGACACTTACACCAAATTTATGGGAATTCAAGTTTATTACTTGCTATAATTCAAAATGAACCAAAAGATCATTTATTCAAGATTTATTCATAAATAGGTGTTAAATTCATACTTGAAATTTCATAATTCTTGTTTATTTCAAGTTGTTTACACCAACATTGATATTTGGTAAGCTGAAAACTTTCTTATTGTTGAGCAAAGTGTGGAGCCTAATCCGAACCGGAGCCATCCATGACAATCGAAGAGGATGTGATGTCCGAAGCAACTAGAAAGAGAGGCATGGCTAGCCAGTACTGTTGAGGTGTGCATATTAGAGAAGTCCAGTCTTATGATTGAGTAGGAGTCCTTCGCTCCGGTTAGATCAACCATGGTGGATCAGAATAAGAAGGAGGTGATCCTTCAGAAGATCAACAGAAGGTTAAAACCAAAGGCATGACGATCAGCTGGACCGAATTCGTTGCTTCGTCTGGATAAGGAGTCATGTTCTTGGTTCTAAGGCGGACACTTGAAGGCATTGAAGATAGACAACAGAAGTCAGTTGGTAACAGACTAGTTGTCAGACTTAAGGTGTGTGACAAAGCAAGTACTAAGTTCGGACAGAGGAGTTGTGTTCGAGGGAGCCAATCAGCATCTACGAACCACGTTCACAGTGGCAGAAATAGCTTGGGCTATGGTCACAATAATGAATACAGAAGGAGATGAAACAACTTACCTTCCGACCAATACAAAGTTCAGACCGAAGAGTTCTTGAAGGAAGAGTTGACCCATGTACGAAGTGAAGTTCGACAAAAGTTACAGAAGCATAGTCGGACAGCCACAGTCTCGTTCAAGGATACACTTGATCGAAGGCCAACTAGGTGATCTCGGTCCAAGAGAAAGTCTTGGTCAGACCTATGTGTGGTATAGTCACCTCGCTGTCAGAAATATCTTGGAAACATGTGAAGAACAGTGCTTTGCGTCAGGCGACAGCATAGGGAGCATGAAGTTGTCACTTCATTGGCTGTAAAGTGACTAGGTGCAGGACTAGGTCGTCCTCTTCCTCCTTCCCACCAAGACTCGCTTGTTCAGCCTTCCACATCCGACTATTTATACAATCTCATTTCTATGATTTGAAATATTATCGCGGTGAAGGGACGCTATACGCTATAGCAACGCTATAGCGCACTATTGACTGCTTAGATTATAACATATAATTTTTTCGTTCATTGATCCGAATATGAAATACCCTAAATGCATGTTAACTTTACACATGAAATGAAATATCTATCCACATTAATGTAAAAAAATCATGGCTTTCAGCCTTTCACCATCGGTGTACATTTTTGTTGGAAGAAAAATGATGGATTACTTCCGAATTCCGAGTGGGGTTACAATAGGCCCACTCTAAAAGAAAGCAATTTGGGCTGATCGCGAAATCTGCAAAATAATTTAAAGGCCCGTAGTCAACCATCGTGCTCTCTTCCACCGCCGATCCTCCTCCAGCAAATCGCCGACCTCTTCCACCGCCGCCGCCGCTCCTCCACCTTTGCCATTGCTGCCCTCTTCCACTGCCGCTTCTCTTCCAGCAAATCGGTAAGCTCTTCTCTTCTCTCTTCTCCCCACTTCTCCTGTCATCACGTCATCACCGAATGACGCCGCCCCTCATTTTGGAAGGTGAACTGTAGTTACGAATTGCTCCTCCTCCAGTACTGATAATCATGGTGTCTTCCTCATAGAGTTGATGAACAATACGACAAAGAAGGCTTGATTTCAATCATATAGAGCATAAGTTTATAAAAAAGGGTTAATTTCACATTTATGGAAACTTCACCATTTTTCCCAATTTTATGCAATTAAGTGGTGTTTGGTGGGGTGGTGGTGATTTGGAAATGGGGATGTGTTATACATGATGTATAATTCGCGTTTCAGGTTAGGGTTTCTTCCTTGTTTATGATTGTCTTTTGTGGGTTGATAGAACACTGCACACCAGGTGTTCGACCTATTGTCCATGAGAATCAATCGAGTAGGGTTTTGATTTCAATGTTGGAGGTGGGTTTATGATTGTCATTTGCTAAGCATAGGAAGTATTTAGCCATGTCAAGTTAATTCATCAAAAAATTTTAATTTTACAGATGCTTTAACATACATGCTATGTTTCAGTATTGCTAGATTACATTTAGGTTTTGAATTTTAGGGAATTCTATTGTTTAATTGCATACTGGATTACTGGTTTTGATTAGCTGCTGGAAATTCAGTTTGTTACCATTTTTGCATTTACTGGAGTTTTCTTGTAATTCTCTGATTTTGATTAGCCTCTCGAATTTAGTAGCTGAGTTTTATTTAATTCTTTGGTATTTTTGTTTGCAATGTGGTTTTTTCAGGTAACAAATTTCACTCATAAAACATATGCCAAACACCTCGATTATATGAATTACAGATGTATATTATCGTAAATATTTAATTCAATTTAAGTAAGACATTAACTATAATTGCATATGAATCATTATCTGCATCAAATAAACAATGACTTATACTTTCAGTTTATATCACTCCTAAACAAAAGGGCAAAATTGTCATTTTCTTTTAATTTTTCTTCTCTCTTTCCATTTCTGGTGTTCAATGACTAATGACTAATCACTACAGATGCTGTAATGGCCAATATTCCTCCTTTTCAACCACTACCCAATTATGCATATCAAAATGTGAGTGAAATTACGAATTTGCCCCCAGAAAAAGAGGCTTCCACTACACTATTGATTCGTCATCTTCCCGAAGCTATTCCCCATGATACCCTCAGTCGTCTTTTTTCCCATTATGGCGCTTCTTCTGTCCGCCCATGTACTACTGGAAGGTACCCAAAAACCATAATTCAAATCATTTATTATTATTATTTCATTATTGAAAAATAAAATAATGTTTCTTTATTTCAATCAACACAGAATGAGGAACTGTGCATTTGTTGATTTCAATAACGAAGGTTTAGCAATTCAAGCACAGCGCCAATTAAACGGGTAATTCGAAGTTTACAAAATTTTATATCAAATAATTTTTATAAGATTTTAAGCTATGATTTTTTTTTTTTTTTAAATTTAATCAGGTTACGGTTTCTTGGTAAGGTCTTGTCAGTTGAGAGAGCTAATACACCACCACACGATAAAACTCAACAAAACAAAACTATATCGGGGACCAATGCCACATCATCAAGTGATGATGCTGACGTGGCAAAAGTTCTGAAGCAAGATTCCATGTCTAAGTCCATGTCAGCACTTGAACCCATTGCTGAAAAACTTGGAGTGGAATACCCTTTTCCTCCTCACCTTGAGTAAGTTATTTTATCATATTATTAACATTTATAAAGTTTTTTTTATTTCTATTTTTATTAAATTATAACTTATTTAACTGTAGATATGCATACCCTCCACCAGATGGGAATATCTTGACCAACATTTTAAATGCTCTAATTGCTGTTCCTCGCTTCTATACACAGGTAAATTACAGAAATGGTCCCTGTGGTTTGGTGAAATTTGCAAGTTTAGTCCAGTTTTTTATTTTTCTTGCAGGGACAGTCCTTGTTGTTCCGTTTTCTTGCGGTTTTAGTCCCTTTAACTAACACCGTTAGAAACGAGGTTTCAAGTCATCGTAAAATGACCATTTTACCCCTACTAAGTCATAATATCATAATTTTCATGATAGGTGTTGCATTTGATGAACAAAATGAATATTCCCGCCCCATTTCGCGCAGCACTACCTACCCCACCCCTACCCCCTACCCCACCTGCACCCCACCCACCCCCACCCCCTCCTGTAGACATAAACTCTAGTGTTGCAAATCTTTCAAGTGGTGAATCAGAGTTGGAGTCTTCAGATGAGGTAATTTCATAAATCATGTTTTTCATAATTATAATTATAAATAATATTTGTAGTTTCACAAATACTTTACACTTTTTAGGAAAATGTTAAAGGTAGGCGAAAGCGTATAAAGCGGGAATCCATTGTGGGCCCCGCTATTAACAAAGATGTAGCTCATGAAGCAGTTGGATTGAAACCTGCAACTTTAGTTCCTAAAGAAATTCCATTAATTAAAAAGAAAAACCCCGTATTGCAGGTTGGTAGTTTTCGTTTTTAAATAGTAATTTAATAAGATATATACTTATTAATTATTATATGTATCTTTTTGGTTTCAGATTAAAATTACTCCTAAACAAACTCAAACTGAACAAAAAGATGATGAAATAACAGAAGATGTGGAGGAAATGGAGAATGAGAATTTAATTACTAAACCTTTTGCTAGTGTTGAAGATTTGGAGCATGGAAAATTACCTCCTGAAGAAATTTTATCGCTTCCAATGTTTAAGGTACGGTAATTTAATTTTTATTGAGTAAATAAAAATTGTTATTTTAATTGGTATTACTTGTTGCAGAATTATAATGCGGGAAATCCTGCTCCTGTTTTGTACATAAAAAACTTGGCAAAAGATGTGGTTGTGGATGACTTCTATTTCGTGTTTGGTAAGTTGTAAAGTAGTGTTTGGTATACAGTAATCGAAGAGGGAATGGAATTGACAATTAAGGCGGAATTAGAATAGAATGTAATGATTCATTCCATTACCTTTTTGTGTCTGCAGGCACGTTCTTTGGAAGCATTGAAACAGCTAAAACGAATCTTTCTGTGAAGTTAATGCAGGTAACAATTACCATGTCATGATTTCGAACATACTAAAAATCTTATTTTTTAAATTATATAACAACAGTAATTTTTTATTTGTATTTTTTTGGTTTCAGGAGGGAAGAATGAGGGGTCAAGCATTTGTTACATTCCCATCAATTGACATTGCTCATCGTGCCCTCGTATGCTTCTTAATATTTATTTATTATTTTTTTTTTTTATGGAAAATAATTTTATTAATTTTTTTTTTTATAAATCTTTGTTGCAGAATTTGGTAAATGGATTTGTGTTTAAAGGCAAGCCCATGATCATCCAGTTTGGTCGCAATACTTCTGGTGGCAAGACAAATGAAAAATAGCATGGAAGATTTGTACTTTAATATAATTGCACACAATTCATATTTATAGACAACTTTTCCATCTTGACAATATATTTGTGAAATTAGAAGACTTTTTGTCAATGAGAAAAGTATAACAAAAAAAAAAAAAAAAAAAAAAAAACAAGGAAAGAAAGAAACTTAGCTTTAGTTATATACAATAAATGATCAACTTAATTCTTAATGAAATCATTTTTTCTTCACGACTTGAACAAATTTTAAATACCATTGACCTTATTACATTCACTAATATCTACGCTTACGCCTTTGAAAAAAATTAAGTCATCTAATGATATAGTAGAATAACATAATAATATCAATATTTAAAGATTACTAATGTACGTATTAGTAACACCATTAAGTTATCCAATAGGACTCGGATCCATTCTAGAACATACGTGTTAACTTTGAAGTATTAAATAACGAGACAAAGTCAAAACACGTAACATGCCAAAATGCGTATCAAACAAATAAGTTGGTTCAGTTGGGTTATTTTTGAACACCCGTTTTTTCTCCTTTTTTTTGTACATTTTATGCAAAAGTGATTTTGACAGGAACACATGGCTACCATGAAAATTAGGTTTTGTACGAAATAAAGGTGGCAAAAGGTTTTGTTCATACGAACTTTATCCAAATAATATCCACTTCTTTTTCTACACAAGGGTAATATTGTGAATTTACATTGTCGAGCTTTAACATATGTGGAACCAGGTGGGTGATAAAGCGAGCGATCACGTGCTTCTCCGTGTACCATAGAGTGCCTTATCTATCAATTGTGGTCCTGAAATTCATCTCTCTATATACAATTTGCCCCTTGAATATTGTGGGATGTTCATTTTCTACACTGATATGTTAATTTTTTTTGTTTCGGGCCCTTGATGTACTATGTTGTAAGCACATGTATTGTAACCTTGTAAGTGATCGCTTATATGTATATAGTTTGTATTTTAGTTAAAATTCTTGAGGAAGTTGGTGTGTGTCTCGTTTGAAAACATGTAGAAATGAATACGCTTGAATTGTCTTTGTGAAAGAAAACTAATTTGGAAATGTAATGTTATGACTTCAATTGAGATTCTTAGGATGATCAATAATAATAATAATTTAAAAGATGTGTGCACAAATGGAGTAGTATTTGAGCTGAGCAAGCAAAATAGATAATTGATTATAACAAAAATATATGTTAATATTCAATTATTGATATAAACCAAGTTGATTGGTTTTCAAGTATTACGAGTTGCACATATAATGTAGTAGAGTTGAGTAAGGTATGATATTTTTGCACAAACAAGCAAGAGTTTGAGTCTTTAACAGTCTCAAAATATGACATTTTTAATATAAATTTGATTCTTTATGAGTACTATCACGATATTAGCCATCTAGGGGATTTTTGTGTACATGATTTATACTTCATCTAATTTTCTTAAAACATTCAATGCAAGACAACTTAACAGTGCTAGAAGAATAATTTTAATATAAATTACATTCTTTATGAGCACTATCACGATATCAACCGTCTAGAAGATTGTTGTATATATTATTTATATTTCATTTGATTTTCTTAAAACATCCAGTGCAAGATAACTCAACATCTTTGAGCGTTTTAACAAAAAAATGCCATTATTTATTAATATTATTTTTTAACTAGTTCAATTTAACAATATAATCTGACGGACAAAAATCCACTTAATATTAAAGGACTGAAATACACTATGACATAAACATTATGGGGTTAAGTTTAACTGTAGAAGACAGATCCTACTGCCGTGACCTGGTACAAAATTATCCACCGTTGGATTACGTTATCTGACTATGATATGACTAGGAAAACCGGATCCTAGAAAAAGTGAAACTATCCACAAAGAAAAATTACGACCCCACAAATTTCTTGATCTCAATTTGAAAACCGCTTTTTACTCTCACACGCATACTACAGATTACACAATAAGCAATCAAAAAGGCATAGTCCCAATTACCCCCTTTTTTCGACTTTTGACTACGCAATCCAAAATCCTTTCATTGAATCTTCATCTTGCATCTCAAATAAACCCAATTTTCTACAACCAGATTGAATTCGCGAAGGTCAGGAATCGCTGGAAAGAAAATCATGGCTAAGATCATAAGTAACGATTTTATGCTTCCTACCTGTAATCGTGGTTTAGCTTGCAATAAAGTGGATAAATTGTCTCCTGTAATGATAAAGATGCCGGCGTCTTCTTCAAAATCGGTAACATCTCTGACTTTCCGATCATCCGCCGGCGGTGATTTCTTTGGTCGGAGGGTGGATTTAGGTCAACAAAGAAGGAGTTCTACCCAAGCAGCTGTCGCATCTAACATTAAGGTTTGCGTTCTATTTTCAACATTTTCCCATCTTTCTTCATCCGATTTCATTATTTAGAAAAATTTCCATACAATTTGCGTGATTTAAGATAAAAGGGGTTTATAATTGCTCGTTTCCTTGATCTGTTTTCGCCTTTAATTGTTGCGTACACTTTACCCTGTCATTGAGATTTGGATTTTGGACTAGCCCTTAGGTTTCTCATATGAATTAATCGTACAAAATCGTTTCTTTGCACCAAAAGAAAAACACGAAAAAGAAGAACTTGATGACATACCCAGATACAAATTCTTACAAACTATGTAATTATCGTTCCGTCATGTTCAGAAAACTCAGAAATTGAATTGATTTCATGGGCTTTCTTGTTCTTATCGTTGAACCATGTAAATACTTGTTTGTTACAATAATTTGCATCTTTGATCCATTTTTCTGGTAAATTAAAACTAATTAAACATTTATTTGCAATAAAACAGATGAGTCTAAGCATCGGGAAATCGTTAAGATGGTGGGAAAAAGGTCTTAAACCGAACATGAAAGAAATAACCGGCGCAGAAGATCTTGTCGAATCGCTTTTGCATGCCGGCGATAAATTGGTCATCGTCGATTTCTTTTCACCTGGTTGTGGCGGCTGCAAAGCTCTTCACCCAAAGGTACGTTTTCAAAATCGAATCTCATCTTTCAATCTTCAATCATTCACACCCCATTTTCTTAAAATTCCGACTTCGAATCTTACAGATATGTCAGATAGCAGAGATGAATCCAGACGTACAATTTCTTCAAGTGAACTACGAAGATCACAAATCCATGTGTTATAGCCTTGGCGTTCACGTTCTTCCATTCTTTCGGTTCTATAGAGGGGCTGAAGGTCGTGTTTGTAGCTTTAGCTGTACAAATGCCACGGTCCGTTTCCATATTCCATAATATTTATTCATCATTTTATTTAACAAAACAATAATTTAATCAAATGTAATTAACAATGATACAGATTAAGAAATTCAAAGATGCATTAGCAAAACACAAACCCGATCGATGCGGTTTATCCCCTCCAAAAGGTCTCGAGGAGAAAGAACTTGTGGCACTCGGGGCAAACCGGGACCTTTCTTTCACGTATACCCCAAAAGAGGTCCAACAACCAGTATCAGTATCAGTACCGGTATCTGTATCTGTACCAGTAAAACCGAGTCTTCCACTTCCTCTTCCGCGACCCTTGAAGTCTAAAGATGACAGCAAAGATAAGACATTGGTGTCTTCAGGGAGATGAGTAGTGTTTGAGATTATCTAAATGAGAATATATGTTTAATGTTAGTGTCTGTACAGGGTACCTTTGTACTATGTTAGTGTGTGTTTTTGTTTGTGTAAATAGTACAAAAGTCTACCCCGAGTATCTGCGAAGCAATGCTAGGAAGTGTGTGGTTAGAAGCTTAAGTTTCTGTCTAGTATGTGTACGAAAGAATATGACTTTGTTTCTCACTTGTAAACAAGGTTTTAATGGAAGTTACGAGTTAGAATCTTTCCATCTTTCCGCATTAACAAGAAAAACATTTTTAGTTGTAATATCCACATTAAGGAATGTGCATGTGTAAAACATAATCTCGTAAACCATATGAATATGAACTTAGAACTTGAAGAAAATTAAATTGTATGAACATGAAAATGAAAATACGAAGAATATCAGTTATCATGTATCACCCAAGAAAGAAGAAAGAGCCTAGCATGAGAAGCAGAAAGAAGAATGTAGCCAAGGACAACTTGCCGAATGGATGGATGGATTATCCATGCATGGAAAATGGTTGTCGGCAAGTCATCCTTGGCTGCATCCCAACGTTTCTGCGGCCACCATGTTAGGCTATGGGTGAACCTGCAACTCCATTAACGAAGAAGATAGAGTGGGGTTAAATGGTGGGGAAATAGAGGTGTGATAGTGGGAGTGAATGAGGGTATTTATATGGGCATTCATGGCAATCAATCTCTTCCACGTCTTGAGAAACAATAAACAATAAACAATAACTCATGTCGGTGTTAGGAGTAAGAGGAATAAATTATTGGTGATCTGGTTATCAATTTTAAACATAAGTTTTTACTTGCAGCCTTGCAGGTATTTGAGTGATATCTTTGAGATAATAATAAAAACACAAAAGTACTTTCTTTTAGCGTCATTTGTCTTTTTATCAATTACATATTCCAAGGAATTGTTTAGTAATTACATTTTATAATATTATGATCGTGTAAATTAAAGTTCTAGTGTAACAAGATATCTAAGGGATATCAGCAACTGTTGATGATATAAGCGTAGTTGGTTGAGGGTGTTCTTCAGAACCGGACCGGTTAGGGCAGTATATGTTGAGCAAGTGTGGAGCCTAATCCGAACCGGAGGAAGATCCAAGACATCTGAAGTGGAACAGTTGTCTAAAGCAACCAAAAAACAGAGGCGAGACGGGTGCTGTTAAGTTGTGCATCTCAGACAAGTCTCCAGACCTTCAGTCTAGTGAGAGTTCTTCGCTCCGGTTAGACCAACCATGGCGGATCAGAAATAAGAAGGGGGTGACCCTTCAGAAGATCTGCAGAAGGTTAAACCGAAAGCATGAAGATCAGCAGGACTAAGGCAGCCTTGCCTTGTCTGGATCCGAAGCCATGTCCAGTGCCGTGATCCGAAGGTGTCTAATCATTCGGACAGAGGAAGGTCAAACCTCGTCCGGATAAGGAGACACGTCCTCAGCATGGACATGCAGGAAGACATTCAAGATTGATAGCAGAAGTCAGTTGGTGACAGACTTGTTACTAAACGAAGGCATGTGATAAATTAAGAACTAAATCCGCACCAAGGTTTTGTGTCCGAAGGAAAGCTTCATCAATATCTCATGTAGACAGATGTTCACAGTAACAGCAGTAGCTTGGGCTATGGTCACAGTGGTGAACATGTCATCAGCGGGAGAAGGTGAAATCGCAGTCCCCTCCGGCCAAAGCAAAGTCCAGACGGAAAAGATCTTGAAGGAAGAGTTAACCCTTGTACGAAGTGGAGTTCGATAGAAGGTGTAGAAGCACAAGTCGGGCAGTTATAGTTTGAAGGGAAGATCTCGACCGAAGACCAATGGGGTCCCTCAACCGAAGGCGAGGACTCAGTTGTACCCAGTATTGGTATTGTCACATCTCCTGTCAGAAGAATCTTGGGAACACGCCAAAGAACAGTACTCTGTGTTAGAGGCAGCATGGGAGCATGGTCTTGTCTACTTTATCAGTCTAAAAAGTGACAAGGTGCCGGGCTGGTTTGTCATTTCGCTCTTTCCCGCCCAAAGACTTGCATGTTCAGCCTTCCATATTTCGCTATTTATACAATCTCAGATCTATGAAATGTAATATGTCAAAAATAGTAGTCATGGTTTCTCTCTTGTAAATTATTGAAGTTTATCAATGAAATTTCTCTCGTTTCTCACAGTGGACGTAGCCCAACTCGATGTTGGGTGAACCACTTTATATCCTTGTGTTTTCTCACTCTCAATCATTTTCATTACCCACTAGTCTTGATAGTCGAAGAACGTTTTGTTGAAATACTTATCCGTGTTTCGTTGGTGCCCTTCCGCTGCGCCTTACAATATAGACCGGTACAATATTGTCAGAATGATCGGGAAATTTGGTTCTTGGACCTTTTGGACCATTTTTTCTCAATGAATGTATTTTGGTACTAAACACATACTCGATCGGAAAGAATTGGTTGGTACCATTTCCCCCCTTTTAATCTATGATTTGTAAAAGTTAGTGTGCCGTGTAATCGAAACATGTATTTTTTAACATATTACTAAATAAAATCATTCATAAGGGATAAATTTCTTTAAAAAATCAAAACACTAATATCACCACAACTCTTACCTCTTCTAGATGAAAGTACATGATTCTCTCATCCTAACCACTCAGGCACATTAGCAGAGTTAGGTTTCATTTCATCTAAGATTTACTTTGCCAGCAAACTAATGTTGATGAATTGCTTGGATTAACCGGGGCATCCTTACAATGCTCGTTAAAGAAATGTTTTTTTATTAAGATTTATGATGCTTTCGTACAAAGATGTTAAGCTTCCAAATTTGAATTCGACTTGGATATCAAGTTACATGGTGTAAGATTTATGAATGAAACTTGCAGTATCTAGTACTTAATCAGGATATTTGGTAAAATACATGGTATCGATACCGGTTATTCCAAATACCGATTTTGGTATAAGTAAAGAACCGTATATCGTCCCAAATACAAATATACAATATTGGGATGAGTACAAGGCCGGTTCGAGATCAAGATGGGATTGAGATTCAGTCACTTAAGCTCATGACACGCCTAGGTCGTCATGCGGTCAAAAATAATAAAATAACCTCACACTCACTTAGCACAGTGGTAGTCAGGGTCGATCCACAGGAGTTACGTGGTTAAGGTAGGCAACAGATTACCAAATGTAGTGTCACTTCTACAGCCAGAGGATCTAGTTTCCGACTTATACCCAAAACAATTCCAAAAATCACAAATCCAATAAACCAATTCAAGCATCAACTGAACTAAACCAATAACTAATCCTAATTACCTACTGAAATCAGAAGTAATCAAGATCAAATCAAAGCATCCAATGCAATCAAACATCCAAGTCCATTCAAAAGCATAAAACACCGAAAAAGAGCAATTAACACTAACCGAATGATTAACTAATAAAACTCAGATCCTAATGTTTCAAAACAGTAAACATCAAATTCAGAAACTAAAACCTAGTGCCAACGGTTGTCACACCCAAAGACACTCGCTAAATCTACCGAAATCACTAAACTAATTGGAAATTAAAAGAGAAAAACATAAAATACCAATTTATGGTTGCTAAAAACTGAAACTCGGAGTCAAAGAAGCCTTGGGAGTCGTTCCTATGTCAGGTCTTTGCTTCATTTTTCGACCTAGAACCCTCTATTTATAGTTGCAAAAATTAAGAGGCCGCGCCGCGCACAAGTGAAATCCGCGGCGCGCGTATGGGTTTATCCCCGTTTTCTCGGCATTTGAATCTTCTCCACCGCCTCAACGCCGAGTCACCGCGTCGCGCCGTTACACATTCCGCTGCGCACGTGCGAATTTTCCTGAATTATCTTTTTCTTCAAACTTCTTCCATTTTGTACGCTTTTAGCCCCTGTTTACATCATTTCTTTCCAAACAAGCACTGACACAAAAAGTGAGAATACCACAACATATTGTTAGTTCTATATGCCCAAGGATGATCATAAAATGATATTACTAATAATACATGATCCTATAGGGTCACACCAACAACAAGTTTGACACCAATTGATCATTTAGAACGTTAAATTTGATTTAACATCAAATGATACTAAACTTGCAATTTAATCTTGTAGGTTATTATTATTTGAGGTAAATAATAATAACTACAAAATTAAAGGTTGATTAATAATTCATATGTGATGAATTAATTAAGTGTAACAATTAAATTGTTTAAATTGTTAAAACGATTTAATTGATTTATAAGTAAGCCTTTTATTTAATTTAATTGGTAAATTAAATAATATATATATATATATATATATATATATATATATATATATATATATATATATATATATATATATATATATATATATATATATATATGTATATATATATAATTATACAATTAAGATTGTATATTTAGATGGTTTATTTATGTATATGATTATGGGTTAAATGTTATCCCATTTAAGAAATAAGAAGATGTATTATTTATAAGCTTTGATTATCTAAGTTTTATAAATAATAACAACCCACTAGCACTTCATTTGTCATCATAAAATCAGCCATATTGGAAGGAAAAGAATGCATTAAGAACTTAAAAGAAAAGGAAGATGCTTTGTGTCTTCTAGCTTTTGATTATAGAAATCAAATGGGACTTTCTTTTAAGCTAGTTGCATGTGCTTTTCTTTTTCTTTTGTGTGATATATGTTGGCCACGATTTTGAGGGTGTTAGTACATCATTCTTGCTTCAAGAAATCAGCCAAAAACTCTCCTTAAGTTTTTAAAAAAAATTGGTTTTTGGTTTCATAAGAAAAGGAGTCATATCTTGCAAGTTGTGGAACTAGCATTCAAGGGTGTTCAAGCTTGTGGTGGATCAACTATAGAGGGATTCTAATTTGATTCCTAGCTATCAAAATCATCCAAACCAAACCCAAGAACAAAGGTTATGATCTTGAACTTAAACTATGTTTGTTCTTCATCTTATCTCTACATGCATGTAGCATGATCCTCTTGAAAATGGAATTTGTGTTCATGATTTTATGCTTCCGTTGCAAACTCTTGTTTTTGAAACTAATTACATGAACCATGATTTCCAACAATTGGTATCAGAGCCATGGCTATATTGCATGTTTAGATAATAAGTTTATTTGGATAAACTTGGTTTTTGGAAGCCATGAATGTTCATCTTCTTAAATGAAAGTTTCATGCATGGCTTCTTTGGCAACATGCAAGTATATTATCTATGATTTTATGTAACCAACTAAAATTTATATTTGCATGCATTTGGTTACATAATTGTTGCCTTAGAAAAACAAAGTGTTGATTTTCTTATGATTTTATGTGATAAAATGGTGCATAAACAAGCCAAGGACCATGTGTTGCATGTTTTGTGTTTAAATTCGATATGGTTGTAATCTATTCTTTTATTCAAATGGTTTGTAATAATAATTAGTTATTTCCTTCTTATATTCATTTTGTAAGTATTAGAATAGTTGTATTTTATATCTTTCACAAAATGTAACAAGAGAAGGAGATAAAGACATAAGAAGATTGCACCCAACAGCAACGATTTTTCCTGCATTCCTGCTGCCAATTTCGAATCTGTTTGGGGGCTCAAAAAAATTCTTAACCTCATTCCATGGTGCCAAGAAAGGGTGGTTCAAGTCTTATTTGATGATACAAGAAGATTGGCAAAGTTGTAGCTAAATCGGAGATCATTTGGATGAGTTTTTGGTCACCTTTTGTCCTTAGGATTGGACTTGATATTTCATGTATGGCTCACATGAAATATCAACTAGTTGGCTTGTGTTTATGCACCCATGCATGCTTGTGATGATTGAATGTTTTATTATGTTATGTTGTGGATGAAAATAAGATTTTGCATGCTAGACAACCTAGATAATTAAACATAATCATCAAGGAGTTTGTATTTTCAAAAGTTGACATTTAAAACATAAGATGTGATAAAATTGGTTTTATTAAAATGGGTTTTGTTATAAAACCTATTAAGTCAAGTTTTGAAAATGATTGAAACAAGTAATAAAATGGAGATTTTATGAACTCTTACAAACTCCAACCCTAAGTAATAATGGTAATTATTTAGGAGGGTTAATAACATAAAAACCACCTTAATTTGAGCAAAATTCTGGTTTAACAACTATATTTCTTTTTGTTCCATAAAAACCACTCATACTTTCAAAAAAATTCATATTGACCACTGTTCATTTTATTTTATAACTTTTAACGATTTTTTTCATCGAAAGGTTATGTGAAAAGTTTCATATCGACATTTTAAACAAATATTTGAACTTCATTGCAGTGAAAATGATACATAATGTTGTCTACATATAATTTTAGTTTTCGTAACTACAACTCTTCGGCCCACGTTGTTAATCCATAGAGTGTCCAATTGAATCCACTAAATTTTGAATGCGACGGGGGTAAGAAGTGTTTCGATTTGACAACATACAATCATGACTTTAAATTGTTATAGTGGTTGCAATGTATCTTTTTAAAAATATGAGTGGTTTTTACGATTTTTTTGAAAGTATGAGTGGTTTTTTTAGAACAAAAAAAAATATAGTGTTTAAACCGGATTTTGACCAAACTGTAGTGGTTTTTATGTTATTAGCCCTTATTTAGGATTATAAATTGGTTCTAATATATGTGATCAAACTCAAACTTAATATTGGATATTAATTGTAATCTTGACCACAAACAAAGAATCAATAAAATTGAGATTTTATGATTTAGGAACCAATTAACAAAATAAGATTTAATGGTACCATGTTCATTGGATGCATGCAATCTACATGATACCATATGTTTTTCAAAATTAGAATTGTAAAACATTCAAATCCCTTATGAAATACGAATCAATGCCGTCCCTCTTAAAGACACTCATGTATCACTTGTATTTCCTTGTGGGATAAAGGATACCTAACCACTTGGAATCTTCTTGTGATACAAGAAGTAGTTTTGCAATATTGATGGGATAAAGGACACCTAACCATTAATAGTTGTCAAAACTACATGTCCGTTTAAGTAGGATGATTCGTTTGGAAATCTCTTGTGATAAAGGTCACCTAAGCATTAGAAATCCAAGGCATAGATGGGATCAAACATGCCAAACTTATAAATGTTATAATAGGATCCCATAACTCTAGAAATTATATTTGGATATAATTGGTAAACCGTTACCTACCTTGTTGATTCGAATAGGCGGGATAAAGGATACCTAACCACTTATTCGTGATGCAACTTGGATTCTAGACCTTAATTAATTAAAGTTTATGAAACAAGAAAGGGTATTAATTATTAAGGACTTAATATCATAATTTACTAAATAGAACCTTGTTAAAATTTTGTAGATGGCACCAAACAACACACATTCGGCTCCTAACAAAACCTCACTACGGTCTCTCCTTGAAGGAGAAAAACTTAACCATACCAACTTCTTGGATTGGCACCGTAGTGTGAGAATTGTTCTCAAACAAGAAAAGAAAGAATATGTTCTCAATGAACCACTTCCAGAAGAGCCCCCTGCCATTCCTAAGCCCGCACACGATGCATGGCTTAAAAAGATGGATGATTCCATCGATGCATCATGCCTCATGTTGGCAACCATGATTCCTGACCTTCAGAAGGATTTGGAGAATCATTCCGCCTATGACATGATTCATCAACTAAAGGAAATGTTCCAACAACTTGCAAGAACGGAAAGGTTCGAAACTGTTCGGGCTTTCCATGCTTGCAAGATGGAGGATGGGCAGTCGGTAAGCTCTTATGTGCTCAAAATGAAGAGTCACATTGATCATTTGGCACGTCTTGGAGTTGTGATGCCCGAAGAGCTAGCAACGGATATGATCCTTAACTCCTTGACAAAGTCCTTTGATCCTTTTGTCATGAATTTTAACATGAATGGTTTAAACAAGACTATCCCGGAATTACATGGGATGCTAATTACCGCGGAAAAGAATCTGCCTAAGAAAACCACTCAAGTTCTCATGATCAAGGAAGGTGGCACAAAGAGAACTAGACCAGAACACCCCACCAACTCCAAGGGCAAGGGGAAAGCAAAAGCTTTCAAAGGTAAGGGCAAGAAAGTTGTCCAACCTTCCCATCCGCCCAAGAAGAAGGCAAAGGTTTCCAAAGAAGACACATGCTTTGAATGTGGCAAAGCTGGGCATTGGAAGAGAAATTTCCCTACGTATCTTGCGGAGTTGAAGAAGAAGAAGGCCGATGAAGGCACTTCAGGTATCTATGTGATAGACCTAGAACTTTATAATTTATCTCCTAACACATGGGTATTTGATACTGGTTGTGGAACTCACATATGTAATATGTTGCAGGGGTTCAAAAGGAGTAGGCAACTGAAGGCAAATGAGGTAGTACTTCGGGTTGGAAACAATGCAAGGGTTGCGGTGGATTCAATTGGAAGTTTTAATTTATTACTACCTAATGGCTTGTGTGTGACATTGTTGAATGTTTACTATGTTCCTAGCTTGACTAGGAATATTATTTCGGTTGCTAAATTAAGACAATGTGGATTTGATCTTTCCTTTAATAATGATGATATTTGTGTTTACAAAAATAATGTATTCTATTTTGAGGCTAGGCCTTTAAATGGAATTTATGAAGTAAACCTTGATGAAAAGACTAACAATGGCTCTTTATACCACACTTTCACCAAGAAACCCAAATTTGATTTGAGTCAAACCTATCTATGGCATTGTCGCCTTGGGCATATAAACAAGAATCGCATATCCCAACTTCAAAAGAGTGGACTTTTGAAGGCAAATGAGAATGACTCATTTGATATATGTGAATCTTGTTTACATGGCAAGATGACTAAAGCTCCTTTCTCCGGAACCAATGAGAGAGCAAAGGACTTGTTAGGAATCATACATACGGATGTATGTGGTCCTTTCAAGCCAATGACTAGATATGGTGAAAGATATTTCATCACCTTCACTGACGACTTTAGTCGTTTTGGATATGTTTATTTAATTAAACATAAACATGAGGCGTTTGAAATGTTCAAAACGTTTCAAAGTGAAGTGGAAAATCAACTCAACAAAACAATTAAAGTTCTTCGTTCTGATAGAGGAGGTGAGTACATAAGTACAAACTTTATGGATCATCTTAAGACTTGTGGAATTGTTTCACAACTTACTCCACCTGGAACACCACAACATAATGGTGTGTCTGAGAGGCGGAACCGAACACTATTGGATATGGTTCGATCCATGATGAGTAGAAGTACTCTACCTTTATCATTTTGGGGTTATGCTTTACAAACAACTGCTTGTCTCCTAAACATGGCACCTACTAAAAAGGTAGATAAAATGCCTTATGAGATATGGCATGGAAGGGTTCCATCTTTATCCTATCTCAAGGTATGGGGTTGTGAAGCTTATGTTAGACAAGAAGCTTCAAACAAATTAGAACCCCGTTCAACTAAATGTATCTTTGTAGGGTATCCGAAAGATTGTCTTGGATACTATTTCTACAATCCCATCGAGAATAAAATATTTATTTCTCGAAAAGCTGAATTCCTAGAAAACAAGTTTCTGACGGAAGAGGCTAGTGGGAGGTTTGTGGAACTTGAGGAACTTCAGGAACCACAACCTGATACACAACAAGTTGAATCTAGCATTCAACAAGAAATTGTTGAACCTGAACAAACGGTTGATCAGGAACAAATTGTAACACAAAGTGTTCGCAAATCTGGTAGGGTTCGAATTGAACCAGAAAGGTATGGTTACCTTTTGATGGAAGAGGAATGTTATACGATAGATTCTGATGAACCCGTCAACTATCAGAGTGCAATATCAGATCCTGAATCTGATAAATGGCTTGAGGCCATGAACACTGAGATGCAATCCATGCACGATAATCAAGTTTGGAACTTGGTTAATCTTCCCACCAATTGTAAGACTGTTGGGAACAAATGGGTTTTCAAGAAGAAAATCGACGTGGATGGAAATGTTCACACTTTTAAGGCTAGACTTGTCGCTAAAGGATACTCACAGACTCATGGTATTGACTATGATGAGACCTTTTCTCCAGTGGCAATGATCAAGTCGATTAGGATACTTTTTGCCATAGCCGCGTACTATGATTATGAGATATGGCAAATGGATGTCAAGACCGCTTTCCTTAATGGATACTTATTGGAAGATGTCTATATGGATCAACCTGAAGGTTTTGTCGATCCCAAGCATCCAAACAAAGTGTGCAAGCTTAAAAGATCTATCTATGGATTAAAGCAAGCGTCTCGAACATGGAACATCCGTTTTGATGAAAAGATTACGAGTTTTGGATTCATCAAAAATGAGGATGACTCCTGTGTTTACAAGAAAGCTAGTGGGAGCATTGTCATAATCCTAGTATTGTATGTAGATGACATACTTTTATTTGGAAATGACATCCCAACCTTAAAAGGTGTCAAAGCGTTCCTTGAGAGTTGTTTCTCAATGAAGGATCTAGGGGAAGCTGCTTATGTATTAGGCATAAAGATCTATAGAGATAGATCTAAGAGACTTATTGGTCTTAGCCAAAGTGTATATATTGATAAAATCTTGAAAAGGTTCAAGATGCAAGACTCCAAAAGAGGATTCTTGCCAATGCCGCATGGCACCATCCTAAGCAAGTCTCAGTGCCCAAACACTAGGACTGAACTTTAAAGGATGAAACATGTCCCATATGATTCGGCAATTGGGTCCATCATGTATGCCATGTTATGCACTAGGCCCGACGTCTCATGTGCCTTAAGTATGACTAGTAGGTATCAACAGAACCCAAGTGAAGCCCACTGGACTGCTGTAAAGAACATTCTTAAGTACTTGAGAAGAACTAAAGATATGTTCTTAGTTTACGGCGGTTTGGAAGAAAGCTTAAAGGTAAAGGGTTACACTGACGCAAGCTTCCAAACAGATAGGGATGATTCGAAATCTCAATCTGGGTATGTCTTTATTTTAAATGGAGGAGTCGTGTCTTGGAAGAGTTCCAAACAAGAAGTGATTGCACAATCCACTACAGAATCAGAATATGTTGCTGCTTCAGAAGCTGCTCAAGAAGCTGTCTAGATGAGAAAGTTCATAGAAGATTTAGGGGTTGTTCCTTCCATTCGGGACCCTATAGAAATCTTCTGTGACAATCTAGGAGCTATAGCTCAAGCAAAGGAACCTAGATTGCATCAAAAAACCAAACACATTCACCGAAGGTATAACTACATTAGACATGAAGTTAAGAATGGTGAAATAAGTATTCACAAGGTTCATACAGATCAAAATTTGGCAGACCCATTCACGAAACCTTTACCCCAAACTAAGCATGAAAGTCATGCTAAGGGTATAGGACTCCGTTTTTCTAATGAATGGATTTGATTTGTGTTTAATGTTTTATGAATATGAACTTATGTAAACGACAAGAATTATGTAATATATGTGACGTGATGTTTCATTCATAATTATTGTGTTTTATTAGCATGTTTAATCCTTGAATAATTTAGTTATTCTAAACGTCCATAGTCGATCATAGTTGTGGGAGCAATTATGAAGTAATACTAATATGAATTGGATTGGTTGACTTTTATGGGTAAAAGTAGCAAAAGGTTGCAACCAAATTCATAGGTACTTGTCAGTGAACAAGTATTGGACTTGACCCGTTTCAAGATCACTCCATGGATCATCATCATAAGTGATTCTTGAATAAAGGTATTATCATTGTATCCTTTGACCTGAGATACATATTTGGGACTCAAGTGTAGAGTGTACTATGCTTTGATATGGTTTACTGTTGTTCTTGAAATACAGACAACCATAAAGGCCATACTCATGTATAGTACTAACTATATGAGGGGCGTATGTAGTCAAGACGGGATTTGTTCCTCTTATGTGTTGAGAGTTAGACATCTAAGGCGCCTGTTTGAAAGTTGAACATAAAATGAGAATGATTAAGATCCATGTCTCATGTTCAACATGATGTCTGTGACAAAGGGATAATTGATAGATAACCTTATACATCAATTAGAGCCTCGTGTTTTCTGAAGAATTGAATGTTGTTGAATGGCACAATGTCATGTGTTATTGGGGGCAGTGAAATGTTGCTAGACGTTTACCACTGTCGATATCATTCTATGATACAACCTTGTGCAAGTGGGAGATTGTTAGTTCTATATGCCCAAGGATGATCATAAAATGATATTACTAATAATACATGATCCTATAGGGTCACACCAACAACAAGTTTGACACCAATTGATCATTTAGAACGTTAAATTTGATTTAACATCAAATGATACTAAACTTACAATTTAATCTTGTAGGTTATTATTATTTGAGGTAAATAATAATAACTACAAAATTAAATGTTGATTAATAATTCATATGTGATGAATTAATTAAGTGTAACAATTAAATTGTTTAAATTGTTAAAACGATTTAATTGATTTATAAGTAAGCCTTTTATTTAATTTAATTGGTAAATTAAATAAAATATATATATATTGTTATATATATATATATATATATATATATATATATATATATATATATATATATATATATATATATATATATATATATATATATATATATATATATATATATATATATATATATATATATATATATATGTATATATATAATTATACAATTAAGATTGTATATTTAGATGGTTTATTTATGTATATGATTATGGGTTAAATGTTATCCCATTTAAGAAATAAGAAGATGTATTATTTATAAGCTTTGATTATCTAAGTTTTATAAATAATAACAACCCACTAGCACTTCATTTGTCATCATAAAATCAACCATATTGGAAGGAAAAGAATGCATTAAGAACTTAAAAGAAAAGGAAGATGCTTTGTGTCTTCTAGCTTTTGATTATAGAAATCAAATGGGACTTTCTTTTAAGCTAGTTGCATGTGCTTTTCTTTTTCTTTTGTGTGATATATGTTGGCCACGATTTTGAGGGTGTTAGTACATCATTCTTGCTTCAAGAAATCAGCCAAAAACTCTCCTTAAGTTCTTAAAAAAAATTGGTTTTTGGTTTCATAAGAAAAGGAGTCATATCTTGCAAGTTGTGGAACTAGCATTCAAGGGTGTTCAAGCTTGTGGTGGATCAACTATAGAGGGATTCTAATTTGATTCCTAGCTATCAAAATCATCCAAACCAAACCCAAGAACAAAGGTTATGATCTTGAACTTAAACTATGTTTGTTCTTCATCTTATCTCTACATGCATGTAGCATGATCCTCTTGAAAATGGAATTTGTGTTCATGATTTTATGCTTCCGTTGCAAACTCTTGTTTTTGAAACTAATTACATGAACCATGATTTCCAACACATATATGATATAATTTCACTAAGAATAGAGCTCAACAACGACTAAAATACTTGATATTACTAGGCGTTGTCAAACACCCCACACTTGTGCCTTGCTTGTCCCCAAGCAAGAGAGTTTTTAACAAATTCTAATAGAGACTCAAACAATTTTTGAATGTGCTGAATTTCAAAGCTTATTGCCCTAAGAGTTAGATTGAAATAGTTTGTGAAAACATAACCAAAGTATCTTTTGGAATTCATGACTTTCTAAAGAACCTTTGATTACAAATTTTTTGTCCACAATGAAGTGTACGTACTCATTCAGATTCTAAAGGCCATTAAAGAATTGTCCATGACTTTCGATGTTGTTCGTGTAACGAGCTTTCAGAAATACCATCCCAAACCAGACGATCTTAGGTGGCAAGGTACATAAGCCCCACCCATTTTAGACCTACCGGCTCGAACAACAAAGGCCACTGATTGACAATTCCTTCCTAAATTCCAATCCTAAAATATCCCAATCTTCTAACTCTTAAAACTCAACTTATTTGACTAAACTCATAGCATGATAACAACTAAACAGTATTTCTTGGGAAATACCAATGCTATAACACTCAGAAACTATTCGTTTCAAAATTACAACCTATTAAAAATTTTGAAAAAGTTGCTACAAATTTTGAAAGTTGACTCATTTCCCGCAAAAATTTCAAAAACACTCTTTCGACCGTCCACACCCCACACTTAAAACCGTACAACGTCCCCGTTGTACAAAAAAAATATTTCAGAACTAGGGAGAAAGAGTTACCCCTTTTGACGGTAGACTGCTGGATTGTCACAGGTACACAAACACGAACAAAAATCCTCGATTCAAAATTCAGGAGTTGTAGCGCAATAGTGAAACACGCCGGTGGTCAAAGTAAGTGGAGGGGGCACGGTGACCCCACACTTGCTTGAAACAACTCCTCCATTTGATATTACATGCATAACTCAAAAAAGAACATTAAATACAAACAAAAATAAATATGAACAAGCAAAAGATAATAGAGTCATAAGTACAGTACATATATATATATATATATATCCATAGAAAAAAATAAATACATCACTCATCATCATGGTGGGTCCGAGATGGACCTGCCACATCATCTCCTCCGGAAGGGTGAGGTGGAATGTCATCGATCTGCATCCGGAGCATGATCATCCTCTGTGTCTCTGCCATCCACCGGTCATGTGCCTCCCTCGTAGACGTCCTCTGGCTCAGGTCCTGGATAGCCACCAGCACATCGGATAGCTGTGGCTGTGGCTCTGGCTCTGCCGGTCTCCGGCGACTCCTGCCTGGCTGGGCGTAGGCTGGCTGGGGATCCTGGGGTGCCTCGGTCGCCACTCTCACATAACGGCCTGGACGATGCTGCTCGATCAGCCCCATGTTCTCCAGGGCTCGCACTGATGTGCGGACTGGAGGTAAAGCTGTCAAGGATGCTACGGTGGGAGCAGTGAGTATCCGATAAGAGCGGGCCAGGCGGGTAATGTAGTGCCCGCCGATCAAGGGACTGCTGGATGATGCACCCGTCGCACGGGTGGATAAAGAGACTGCTAAAGCGTACGGGAGGTGGAGGAACCTGGTGGGGTCGAGGAGCACCCAAAGATATGTCATGTCATCACCGGACACCTTCTCGCCCCCTCCCTCTGCATGATAGAGGTAGTGACGATACGGTGCATGAGTCGATGAAGCGGATTGCGGAGCTGGCTCTCTCTGGCCGTCCCCGCCTCATAGTAAACATTGGACAAAGGTGTCCAAACAACTGCATTGGCATCCCTCGCGGGCTGCCCCTGAACGCACGCATGAAAGAACTGCATGAAGTGTTGGTGCTGGAGGTCTGCCTCTGTGTAAATGCCCGTGCGTCTCCCGAACTCTCGAAGATTGCACTCCCTGGGGACTCCCCCCAATCGAAATCGAACCAGTCTGGATCGGGCCTCCGTCGAACCCGGTGCGTAACGGACCGTGAACAGGAACTCTAGAAGAAGCTCGGTATACACAATGTCGTCCTGGTTAGCCATGAGCATGTCCCAACCACGACATGTGAATGTGGCCTCTCCGTGGGACCACATACGGTGCAGAAACGACTCAATCTCAGCCCAGAGTCCGGCATCCCTCAAAATCTCTCGATCAATAACAGTCGCCTCGAGAACCCGGCGACCCGCAAGTGCATCCCTCCACGCGGCATACTCGACAGAACTCTTCGGTCCCTCGGGGAACTAGAGAAAAGGGTGGTCAAGTCTGAAAGACATCTGCACAAAAGAAAACAGCAATAATTTTTTTTTTCAATTTTAGTCATTTTCTTAACCACCGCACCGTGGCGCGGCCCAAGAACCAGGGCGCGGCACGGCGAGCGGCAGTTTCGAGTTCCAAACCAAAAATCGCGATTTAACCCGTTAAAATTCAATCCAAATGCACTTCAAGGTAGCCTAAGCATCAACTAACCCATCTAGGGTCATTATTTGGCAAGATAAACACCCCGCGAGTCAGCATTGCCGATTTCTAAGTATTTGAGTTTTTGGAGAAATCAACCAATTTTGCTGCCTAATCGCTAGTTCTAACAAGTAAAAACGAGTTAGAATGACATACCTCGATAGTAGGAATGAAATGAGCAAGAAAAACGCGAGAAAAACTTCTGATGATCGGAGCTCTGAGGCGCGGCGTGGGTTGTGTGTGTGTGAATAGTGAATGTGACGTACCTTTTTAACGAAGGAAACCGACCAATCGATTCCTGCGGCGCGGATATGAGCAAACCGCGGTGCGCAAATTCCCAAATCAACCCCTGCGCATCGGGTTGATTTACGATCCCGCAGCGCGCAAATCGCCTGACCGCGGCGCAGCCATAAAAAATTCAATTTCCCTTCATAACAACCCCACACTTGCCTTGGACCAATAACACCTGCAATAACGATGATATAATTTTCCTAATTACTCCTAAAAAATATAGTACCTACTTATGAAAGATGGGTTGCCTCCCAACGAGCGCTAAGTTTAACGTCTTCAGCCAGAGGGAGAGTCCTTCTACAGCTACGGTGGATCGTATGCGGTCTTCCTTCGTTGATTTTCAGTCACCACCGTCCCTTTATTGACCCACTGCTCCTCAAACTTTCCTGGGTCGAATGGCTTACCAGTTCTCCTGCTGCTGCCCGGTTGCCGTCTTCCGATGATCTCCCGTGAATACTTTGAGGTAGTTTTGAACCTCCAAGCTCGATCCTTCCTTCTGCATCTCTTCAAAATTACCGGTTTGATGTGGAGCATCCCTAATGCTGCTCCCAGTAGTTGTTTTGTGCCTCGTTTATTGCTCCCATATTGCGTGTTATCTTCAGTTTGCAATTTTGGCTTGCAGTACCAATAAAAATTTTCCAACCGAATGGGATCGGAATGCAACATATCGGGATGCTTCCATATGTCCTCATCAATGGTATTTATCACATCTAATTTTCCATTCATGAATGGATCATGAGTGCCGATAAAATCATGTTTATTGTTTTCAAAAACCAACTCGTCGACATCATCTTTTTGATCATCGTCCAACAGGTGGAACGGGACCAAAAATGAGCGACTGGTTTCATTTGGTGGTGGTATAAAGTCACCCATCACCAGATCCTTATTTTCAAAATACTCAAAATTTTCAAAAATTAAAGGTTCGGGGGTAGTATTGTCATATACACCCCCTTCCCCAATAGTATCAACAACTTCAACAATTTCGGGAATCGTTGGGCTGGGGTCTATACTATCACTTACAGTCCCCTCCACAACATCCTCATCAATCAAATTGTCTGGTGATGGTATGGATTCACTAATCACCAGATCAACATTATCAACATTTTCAAAAACATCAAAAACATCAAAAGCGATTGAGTCAGAGGTAGTATTGTCACCTACAGCCTCTTCCTCGACAACCGTTTCGACCATCTCGGTGGTCTCTTGACTTTCCCACGGTGCATGCCCTTCCATCACATATTCAGGTGATGCAAGTTCACACACCGTATCATTGGTATAAAAATCACTTGCCTCAGGTTCTGGCGGATATTTCCAACTTTTTTCTAACCTATCTAAAGAAGCTTGCACTTTTTCAAGATCATCAGCCTGGTCCTTCTGTACTTGGTAGGTGTTAGCCATGAGTTCCAATACTTGGGCCCAAGTTACAGAATTTTCAGGTTGAGATGGCTCCTCGGTCCGCCATTCATTGTCATCGAATGATCCATTGTAGCACTCATCCTCGTAATAGTTGTCGGCCGGATTTTCATAATACTCATAATACTGATCCGGGTACATGTAATCACCCATTATAAGGATGTACACATACAAAAAATCAGGGAACTAAAATCAAACATCAAAAAATCAGAAATCAGATCCTACAGATCGCCTACTCTTAAGCTCACAACTCCCCGGCAACGGCGCCAAAATTTGACACGCCTAAGTCGTCATGCGGTCAAAAATAATAAAATAACCTCACTCTCACTTAGCACAGTGGTAGTCAGGGTCGATCCACAGGAGTTACGTGGTTAAGGTAGGCAACAGATTACCAACTGTAGTGTCACTTCTACATCCAGAGGATCTAGTTTCCGACTTATACCCAAAACAATTCCAAAAATCACAAATCCAATAAACCAATTCAAGCATCAACTGAACTAAACCAATAACCAATAACTAATCCTAATTACCTACTGAAATCAGAAGTAATCAAGATCAAATCAAAGCATCCAATGCAATCAAACATCCAAGTCCATTCAAAAGCATAAAACACCGAAAAGAGAGCAATTAACACTAACCGAATGATTAACTAATAAAACTCAGATCCCAATGTTTCAAAACAGTAAACATCAAATTCAGAAACTAAAACCTAGTGCCAACGGTTGTCACACCCAAAGACACTCGCTAAATCTACCAAAATCACTAAACTAATTAGAAATTAAAAGAGAAAAACATAAAATACCAATTTATGGTTGCTGAAAACTGAAACTCGGAGTCAAAGAAGCCTTGGGAGTCGTTCCTATGTCAGGTCTTTGCTGCATTTTTCGATCTAGAACCCTTTATTTATAGTTGCAAAAATTAAGAGGCCGCGCCGCGCACAAGTAAAATCCACGGCACGTGTATGGGTTTATCCCCGTTTTCTCGGCATTTGAATCTTCTCCACCGCCTCAACGCCGAGTCACCGAGTCGCGCCGTTACACATTTCGCGGCGCGCGTGCGAAATTGCCTGAATTATCTTTTTCTTCAAACTTCTTCCATTTTGTACACGTTTAGCCCCTGTTTACATCATTTCTTTCCAAACAAGCACTGACACAAAAAGTGAGAATACCACAACATATATGATATAATTTCACTAAGAATAGGGCTCAACAACGACTAAAATATTTGATATTACGAGGCGTTGTTAGCTCACCCCAAATTGTTGGTGAAATTAAGGTTATTAAATATTTTTGGGAATCAAAATTGAATTAAATCAACAATTAAGCTTAAGTATGTGGCATAAGGTGCCAAGTGCATAAGCTTTTGGAACAAATTTGTTTCCAGACATGACGAATGATGGGGTCAATAGTCAGCTTCCCTTGCGGGATTTAGAAGCTTCCCTTGCGCGATTTAGAAGTAGTGTCTTATATTGATAGAGGTTACTAAATAGATATTTAGTTATGGATGCATAAGAAAATTACAGAGAGGTCCGTAATAAACATAATTTTAACAAACTAGCAAAACTTGGATAAATCTTAACAAGAAAACCAATAACTGTTAACAATTAATGGATTTGAGTTTTTAAGCCTACCAAATGATTCAAGGGAGCTCAAGAGAGAGAAACGTAGGAGCTCATAGTTAGGTTTTGTTTATAAATAAAGTGTTATGTAAACACAAAAAAAATACCTTAGTGGAAATATAAAGGGTTAATGATCCATAATGACAACCAATAAACACAAATTTATCCATTAGGTCCCTGACGATTTTATTGCATCGAATAAGTTACCGAAAATTCAAATTTACACTAAATAGGCCATTAAACTTTCATGTTTGGTTTTAAAATATCATTGTATCTGATTTTAACAGGTTATATTCGGTTAAAATCCCTGTAAAGAACCTCTTGTTAAGAGACCTCATGACTGATTGTTGTCATTCGATGAAAAGAGGAGTAGCGGTTGGTGGCGGATTGGGCATCGAAGGAGGAGAGTCGTGGGGGTGTGATCGAGGTAGTATGGTTCTGGTGAGATTGTTGATAGGCTTCGGACCTGGTCAAGGTGGTATGACTTTGGATGGGTTAAGGAAAATGATTTGAGCCTGGTTGGCGGAGACGAATGTGTCGCCAAAACTGGAAAACGTTGGTTAAAATCGGAGACAATGATATTTTAAAATCAAAATTGAAATTTTAGTGACCTATTGGGTGCAATTAAAACTTTAGTGACCTGATGAATAAGTTTTATATTAATAGTTGCCATTATGGATCATTAACCCAAATATAGAGTATAAAGTCTTCAGACCCGTTAGGTAAGGATACCTAGGCTTCGCATAACCTCTTCTTTAATGTAGTAAATGATTCATTTGAGTTTTGGTGCAAGTAAAGTTACCTCTCTTTGAGTCAAGTAAGTGGAATTGCAATACGAAAGAGTCTTGGATATATCTTTGGTGGTACTCAGCTAGACTGAGAAAACTGTACACCTATGTTGGGGGTTTTGGTGGTTCACACCTCATAGTTGCATCAGAATTATTGGATCTACTTTTATTACCCTTGGTGCTAATTACATGTCCAAGAAATTGGACCTCATGTCACAAAAAATCGAACTTTGAAATTTTCGCATATAATTTCTTCCGCTTCAAGGTTTCCAACATTTCATGTAAATACACTCATAATAATCTGAGCTCTTGGAGTAGATTAATATATCATCAATGAATACAATCACTGACTGTCTAGATACGGTTTTCACACTCGGTTCATAAGGTCCATGAAGATCCAGTGTATTGGTAAAGCCGGACGACGTCACTAATATAACATAATGGTTATAATGTCTCCAGAACATAGTCTTATCAATATTATTTTCCTTCGGAAGTACTTGGTGCTAACCTAATCGAGGGTCAATCTAAGAAAAGAAATCTTCACATTGGAGTTGTTAAATGATTTGTCAAATCGAAGCAATGAGTATCGGTTTTTTATCGTAACTTTATTTAGATCATGATACTCTATAGACATAAGTATAGAACCACCCTTCTTCTACAACAAAGTATGTGTCACATGGATACGATTAAAGATTTAGAAAATTTTGATAACACTTTTGGAATTGGTATTGGAAGGGATCTTTTAGACCCATGGAATCAAGGAATTTTATTATGTGTTAATTTTGCTATACGACTTCAAACTCTCCACGGGTCATGACAATGGTTGGATGGGAGATACCTTGAACAATTTCCCAGTATAATCCTTATGGAAAATCGTTGAACTTAAATACTCAAACACCATTAGTTATTCCTTTCCATGAAAGAACTGGATCCCACTAAAAATCAACTCCTTTGTGTGGAGAGCGGCTTTTGAAAAAATGTCAACCTCCTCCGCTCTCGCGCCTAGAGGTCTTAACAACATTTCAAACCTACGACATTAAGAGTGAAGATTTTTTCCATCTTTTCCTTAGATGCCTTTTTGCACTTGAAGTGTGGAATTTGATCAAATTTTGGCTAGAAATCCCTGATTACGCATTATGTTCAATTAGCCACCTAATTTATAGTGGAATGAATGTTTATACATCAAACATGAAAGCAAATATGGTTGATGCCATACTTTTTATGACAATGTGGTCGATTTGGAAAGCTTACAACTCAAAGTGATTTTGAAATCAAAACTCATCACATGCGACCATATTTGAAGATGTTCACACCTTTAGTCGCATGGATAAATCGAAGAATATAGAAAGGTGCTAAGGACTGTCAAACTTGGATCTTCTCATCATCTACTATGGTCATTTTTAGCCACATTCAGACTCAGCACAATGGCGAGACTTGTTATTATACATTTAATTTCCTTTTCTCACTCTATTATGCTCTTCCACTTTCTTTTATCCGACCACAAGCATTGTAGTTTCACTTACAGCCTCTGTGATCATCGTCAGGCCCCATGACTTGCTCCTGACATGGGGTATTTGGGGTATTTCATGGCCAGTACCTAGGGCCGTGAAATTATATACTTAGGTGAAACGTCATTCACATGGTCTTCTCCCAATTTTGTGGGTGGCTCTTATCCTATTCCATATAGAGTGGGAGGCATATCGGGAGTTTCTCCTCCGGTTTCTTCAAATACTCTTTTTCCAGATTTGATGAATTTTGGTGCACCCCATTGTTGAGTGTTCGGAAGGCGGTCCGATGCCAGCTCTTGTTGACTCACAACAGAGCCATGGCGATCATGGAGTTTTCCCCTCAACTCTCTTCTTTGGCTGATATCTTCTGCGATCGTGTAATATACCATTGTCTCCATTTGATTGCTCTACGCGTAGGATGCCTTGTCGTTGATTCAACTCCTTTTGAGCCAGCGTATACCGACTTCCTACATTGACTTCGATTCGCACCACAGAAAGCTGCTCAGATTGCCAATAGCTTCCTCATATCACATATTGAGTGACACATTGTGGCTAAGTTATTTCTTTGCACTTCTCTCATGTTCACAGGTAGACGAGTCATTTATCTGATCTTTACTGTTGTTCTCTCATATAACTTTCTCCTCATGACACTCTCACATTTGACATGATGGCGAGCTATATATTGAGTTCTTTTCTGGTGGCTCATATATGACCTTGGAGGATAGTGTATTGATACGTCACTACTATTGTTTATTTTCCATACATGTTGTATGTTAGTTTTAGGATTTTATGGAACTATCTCTATATACACTACTTTTTTTTTTGCTAACTTCTTGCTAGCCTTCTAATATAATTTATGATTGCCGTTTACAATATCTAAGGCTATCAGGTATACCCATCACACCATCACATGTGATGGGATGTCACCTCACCTCCACCTCATCACACACAACATCACATTTAGTTTGGTATACATACCACACCACATCATCTTTTCTAAATAAAAATAATTCAATAATAAAAAAAATGCTAGGTTGCTATTGACTGTTTAAATATGTGAGTGGTAAATTTAAAGGAAAAAAAATCCTATTTGATATGCTCCAACGCGATCTAGATCACAATTCATCACGTAACATTACATTACATCACGCCCGTGTTCACGGATGTGATGGATGCAATGTATACATCACAAAATCCTCCATAAAAAATATACCTTTTGGTCTAATAACACTGTTACAAATATGATATGAAAGAATAAGAATAGGGTCAATAATCGATAATTGAAAAATGATTAAATGATAATTCGACCATCGTCTTTTTAATCATTTTATGATTGGCTCGTTGTCGTTTCATGAACATCAATGGACAATGGCAGAAGTTTCCTAAAATAGGAAATAAAGAGTGCTGTGTTAAGGTTAATGGGCAGGCAATGGCAGGGAATCCTTGGAAACTGAGCCCATCAACCATTAAAGGTCTCGCATACCAAAGACCTCATCTGCATGGGTGTTTCTGCATGTCTGCACGCTCCCATATTCGGCCCAATACTCAGGTTTTAATTATAAAAAGAGAAATTGTATTTATTTTTACATTTTATTCTTATTCATATTCATATCCATATGAAATTGTGACAAGTGTCATATTTAATAAAATTAATAATATTTTAAAACATATGTCTTAATTTCATATGGATAGGAACATGAGTAGAAATAAAAGGTAGAAATAAATACAATTTCTCTTATACAAAATGTTTCGCCCAAATATTTAATTTTAGCTATAAAAATTCTATTTTTCTTTTCTAATTCAACTTAAAGTAAATTCAATAAAATGACTTTTTGTTGAACCATTAGCCATAAATTATTGACTCAATTAAAGAAATTATATATATATATATATATATATATATATATATATATATATATATATATATATATATATATATATATATATATATATATATAAAGTTCTTAATCTAATCGTTAAAAAATTTCAATCAAGGCTCGGTACATACTCATTAGGAAACTAATAATTCTATAAAAACTAAAATGCATTAACCGATTGTAAAGTAAATCAAACATTTTTTAACGTTTGTATGGATTATAGTGTACAATTGTAAGATATTAAAAGTCGATACTAGCTTTAATGGTTAATATTATTATTTTGACTTTTGAGACAATTTAACTCTTAAATTCATACAAAGCATAGAAAGTTATAGATAAACGAACTTTAAATTTTTATATAATTATGATTAACCATTATTAACCATTAACCAAAACCATTAACCGATTAAAACCGTTAACCATAACCAATATTAACCATAATCAATGGCTACTAAAATGTATTAACTGATTGTAATGGTTATGGTTCGATTTAGGCCACTAACCGAACCAAACCGCCCCATTCACACCGCTAGTAATCAACTCCTCTGATAAGCGAACAAATAAGTTTTGAAAACAAGTTAAAAAAATTATGGTAATTTGATGTTGGATTTAAAAAGCATTATTAAAAAGGGTTTTGAAAAAAAGTCAAAATAAATATATTAAAAACATCAAAATAATATAATTAGAAAAATATAAATTTTGTCAAAAAACACTATTTTGGTAAAAAAAAAAAAAACAATACTTATTTGGTAATATTTTGAAAGCAACACCTATTTAGTAAAAAAAACACCATTTTAATCAAAAACTCTTAGAATGATAGTCAAATAAACGGATGAAGGTTCGAAATGATAAGTGATAATATATATATATATATATATATATATATATATATATATATATATATATATATATATATATATATATATATATATATATATATATATATATATATATATATATATATATATATATATATATATATATAGTATTAAATAAAAATGGTATTTATTGTGTGATTGTAAGACCATTGGATAAAAAAATAAGTGGCTCAGATGATGGTGGCATTTCTGTAAATAAATTGAAAGAATAATTAAAAAACTAATGAAATACGGCTGAAAAGGCATAAAGGTCAAACACTAATGCCTACAAATTAGAAAAATATTAAGTTTTAAGTATCAAAAACTACAATTACGAAAACACGATCCTCACTTATTAATCATGTATACTTATAAACTTTAACAATAGGAAGAATTTCAAACCGTATTATCACCTAAAAACGTTTACAGTGAACCAAATTTAGGTTTATGTAACTTGAGTTTTCTAGATTACGTTTGCATTCTTTGAGAATGAGTGAACATGTATACTAATTCTTAGCATTCTTTGAAAATGAAAAGTTTAGGTTTACGTAACTTGGTATTATATAGATTACTTTTGCATTCTTTGAGAATGAGTGAACATGTATACTAGTTCTTAGCATTCTTTGAGAATGACATGTTTAAAGTCTCAAGTTTAGGTTTACGTAACTTGGTATATATATGGATTACGTTTGCATTCTTCAAGAATTAGTGAACATGTATACTAGTTCTTAGCATTCTTTGACAATGACTCTTTAAAGTCTCAATTTTAGGTTTACGTAACTTGGTATATATAAGAAACTGGGTTAATGTGAAACATTCTCGGAGAATGAACATGAACCATTCTCAAAGACATTATCAGATAATGCCTTTCAATAAAAAATACACTGCTAAAAATTGAACCATTCTCACAGCTGGCGGCCACCTCTCTTTCACTGTCGATCTCGCACATCTCTGTCGCTCTTGACTGTCTCCATCACCGGCGCACATCTCTCTCACTCTCGGCCGTCGGAAACCGTCACCAGATATATGAACTGTACTTATTAAACTCCGTAAATTTATTGTAATTATAAGTTTAAGTTTTCTTAAAAAAATTGTCAGTAGAAATTTTATTCTTATAGTTTTTTTATTTGACTTGTGTTTAATTGATTTCTCTAATCTAGATAAAAAGCTGAAGAAGGTTCGGAAAACGTAAAAAAGAGAGTATAATTGCAAATGAAATTTAGTCAAAATGATAAAACCAAGACTGAAAAGTAGATAAACAATAGACTGGAGTGTCTATGCAAAATAGACTGAAGTGTTACTAGTAATACGTGTTACATACTTACATTTAGCCACTTGTTTAGTAGCTATTTACATTTATAATTAAAGAAATTATATTTATTTCTAACTTTTATTTCTATTTATCTTTCTAACCATATTAAATACTAACAAATGTTTTAAAATATTATTATTTTTAGTAAATATGATACTTGTTCACCATTTAACATGGATAAAATGATAAGTAGGAGAAAATGTTAAGAGAATATATGATTTCCCTTCTAATTATGAGTCACACAGTAATGGAATTCGATGTAACACGAAGTGTTAGAATTTAGATAGAAAGTGTTTTATAATCGTCAATATTATGTCAATTGAAAATTATGATAGGTATATTCAAAAAATGATATCAATATTTAATATTATTAAAATTTATTTTATTATTAATAAATAAAGTATGGTCAATAATTTAGATATAAAGAGATGTACAAATTAAAAAAAAATCTTATTATATCCAATATCCTTATCAATATATCAAAATTATATAGAGGTCGAATAAATTCAAATGTATTGTTCAAGATTATTGATAAATAATCTGTTATTTAATGTCAAATATTTTAATTGATACATAGTCAATTAAAATTAAGCTTTTGGATTATTATTTTAAATGCACTAAAAAGGTTTTCCACGATATAATTTTTAGAAATTATATATATTTATTGTAACATAATTTTAACAAATTTAATAGATGTAACGTGGATTTTGAAATCTAAATAGAAATACGACAATATATGAAAACTAATAATATATTAATAACAAAATTAACATACTGAAAAGGTTCATAATTTATGCTTATTAAATGATGAATTTCTGGATGTCCTGAAAAGGCTTTTCAAGATAAAATTTTCAGAAATCATATATATTTATTATTATATAATTTTAACAAATTTAATAGATATAATCATATAAGTAAAAAACAAATTTTATAGAAGTTAGACGTGGATTTTGAAATCTAAATAGAAATACGACAATCTATGAAAACTAATAATATATTAATAATAAAATTGAACATTTTGGTTCAAACCAAGTTAAAATTTTATGCTTATTTAATGATGAGTTATAGATTATTACGATGCTTTGCATATTTAAATAACAATAAAAATATTTAATATTCATAATTATACCTTATCTGTTAACTATATTGAGTAGATTTATATGATCAAATTTTGTTATTAATCGAAATACAACAAGATAAAATCTCAATAATCGCAATATCCGGATTGATAAAAAAAATATCATTTAATGCCAAATGACGAGACTAGAACTTTCATCTTAAGTTGAAAAATATTAAGTTATAAATATAAGTTGAGTGTGACAATGTTCAAGAATTCAACTTCACGTGAGTGTGACAATGTACCTAAGATTACTAGAACCATCCGATGGCCACAATCAAAAGTTTTGTGCATTTTGTAAGTAACGGAACCTCATGGTTGAATGAATTTACTCGGTCACAATGTTCAAGAATTCAACCATCTCCATATGAACTTTGAATTTATAAACTAACTGAATAACGTTTGAAGCTTTCCTTCTCCTTCTCCGGCTGTGAGATCCGACTGTGACAGAGCAAGAATCAATTTGTTTTCTTGGTTCAATGTTAGATCCGGCTTCATCAGGAAACTCCGAAAACTTCACGCAGAAACAGAGCAAGAGTTAGATCCGGCTTCAACTCCTTCTCCGTTTGAACCTTTCCTTCTCCTTCTCCGGCTGAAACTCCGACAACTTCACGCAGAAACAGAGCAAGAGTGAGATCCGGCTTCATCTCCTTCTCCGTTTGAACCTTTCCTTCTCCTTCTCCGGCTGTGAGATCCGGCTTTTCCTTCTACGTTTGAAGCTTTCCTTCTCCTTCTCCGGCTGTGAGATCCGACTGTGACAGCTCCTTCTCCGGCTGTAGTGGGCTAAGGATTGAAGCTCTCCTTCTCCGGTGTGAGATCCGGTGTGAAGCTCTCTTTCTCCGGTGGGCTAAGGATTGTAGTGGGCTAAGGATTGAAGCTCTTTTTCTCCGGTGTGAGATCCGGTGATTGTTTTGTTGTTCTCCTTCTCGCGGTGTCCTTCTCCTTCTCCGTTTGAAGCTTTCAACGGTTCAGTCCTCAAATCGAGAGTTTGATGATGGTCCGATGAAGTGCTGTCAGTCATTCATTCAATTTCACTTGAATTAGATCCAGTTACAGTGAGTTTTTCTGTTCCAATGGCTGACGGAGGCGGATGGCAGCAACCAAAAAGACGAAGACGAACCGTATTTTATCGATTGAAAAATTATGGGGGGCAAGATATCAATTCAGTAAGCGATATTTCTATTCCTATTTATATTACGAACTTTCCTGGGAACATAGGCAAAGCACAACTAATGATTCAGTGTGCGAAATATGGTACGGTGGTGGATATATTTATTTCAAAATACCTATCAAAGGCTGGAAAACGTTATGGTTTCATCAGGTTTATCAAGGTTGATGATAAAGTTAATCTTGCTAAACAATTATGCACAATATGGTTTGGGTCGTTTAAACTATATGCTTCGGCTGATACTCATGATCGTGGATTAAAAGGGAGCAGGAAAACACATGTTGTGGGACCTAAGAAACAATATAGGGTCTCTCATGCAGTCTCGTCAAATGAAAGATCATATGCTGATGTGGTGCAACCCAAGGTGAAATCGATTGTTAAAAGGGAATCAGATAATATGTTACAATTGAAGGTTGGAGATTTCGTTTATGACAGTCAAGACACGGGGAAATTGATAATGGCAAAAGTGAAAAGTATTGATATGTTTGCCGTAATTATCAATAGGTGTAAGGTTCAAGGTTTTCCTGAAGTTGAAGTGAAGTATTTGGGGGGTCGCTGGATTTTGTTGGAATTTCAAAATGTTATTACATGTAACAATTTTCGAAATAATTTGACATGTCAGGAGTGGTTTTCTGAATTAACTCATTGGAATCGTGATTTTGTTTGTGATGAAAGACTGGTATGGTTGGATATAGAAGGTATGCCACTAAGATCTTGGTGCAAATCAAATTTTGAGAAAGTAGCAAATAGGTGGGGTCAGGTGGTTTATATAGATGGTAAATTGGGCACTAGCTTAGCTGTACATCGGCTGTGTGTTGAAACAAAAATGATGGGGATTATTGCGGAAGAAATGACGGTAATGATTGATAATCATGTTTTTGTTTTACGCATAAGAGAGGCGGTTGGGTTGTGGCCTACATTTGTTAAAGAGGAGGATGATGCTAGTTTAGAGGATGAGCCACTTCTGGATGCTAATGATTTTAAGGAAGAATAGGAGGATGATTTGTTCCATTCAGAATATTTACAGGACGAGGGGGAGGAGAAAGCTATTACTTCAGATCCATTTCATGTACGGCAACTAATTGAGGAAGAGACCCGGAATGTTCATGCTTCACGTAAAAAAGAAGACAATGGTGGTACGGAAGTTATAATTGATAAGGCGAAGTTGGGTGATATTGATATAAGTCTGGAAGGTAACAATCAGGTGGATCGAGATGTGTCTTCAGCCCCAGTTAGAACGGCGGGTTTCGAGTGCTCGTCTAATTCTTCAGATGATCCATCTCATCCTCCAGGTTTTTCCGATAATATTAATTTCGATGATAGGTTTGTGAAACATAACCGAGGAGAAGATATTTCATGTGGCTCGTTTAATCCTGAAATGCAAGCGATTAAACAACCTACTGTGGTGGAGGGGCTTGATGTCCTAATTGAAATGGGACAAGCAATGGGGTTTAGTATGGATGGTTGTCTTAAAGATAAGAGGGATGTTATTAGTAGGATACGAGTGTCTAAAGTTGTATAATGAATTGTATTTCTTCTAACATTCAAGGTGTGGGGAACGTGGAAAAATGGGGGTGGATCAAGAATTTGTGTAATAAACATAACATTAATTTTTTGTCAATTCAAGAGACAAAGGTTACTGATATGTCCTTATCTTTGGTGCGGTCTTTATGGGGTAACATGCATTTCGACTTTGTTCATTCGAATGCTAGAGGACAATCTGGTGGAATTTTGGTAGCGTGGGATCCTAGATTCTTCATTAAAGGAAAAGCATTCGTTCATTCAAATTATGTGGCGGTAGAAGGTGTTTGGGTGGTAAATAAAATGGAAGTTTTAATGGTGGCTGTTTATTTTCCTCAAGAAATGAATAGAAAGAAAGTTGTGTGGCAATCATTGATACGTCTTTTTTATTCATGTGGAAAAGAAATTGTGGTGATGGGTGATTTCAATGAAGTCAGGGAGATGTCTGAAAGATTCGGTTCCGTGTATAATGCGTCATCTTCTATGGCTTTTAACCAGTTCATAGAAGATTCAGAGCTGGTCGATATTCCTTTAAGTGGGAGAGCTTTTACATGGTCAAATTCAGCTGGTACAAAAATGTCTAAACTGGACAGATTTCTGGTTTCCGATGGGGTGATAGAGGTGTTTCCAAATTTGGCGGCTAAGGTTTTAGAGAAAGGTTTACCTCACCATTATCCCATTTTATTATATGAGCATCATGTTGATTTCGGTCCCACTCCTTTTAAAGTATATCATTCGTGGTTTGGTTTACAAGAATTTGACGATATTGTCAAAGAAATTTGGGCTATTCCAGTGATTGGGGAATCAAATGATCTTGTTATTTTTAAGACTAAGTTAAAAAGTCTTAAAAATAGATTGAAAGAATGGAGTGAGGTGCGAAAACAAGCAGAAGAAATAGAGAGAATGAATTTAAGTGATGAAGTGTTGAACATAGAGACTCACATTTTGGATAAAGTGGCTTCGGAAGAGGAAGTTCATAAACGTCTTCATTTAATAAAAAAATTACGTGATCTAAATCATAAAGAACATTTGGATTTGGCCCAAAAAGCTAAGATAAAGTGGGGGATAGAAGGTGACGAAAATTCGAAGTTTTTTCATGCTGTTGTTAAACGTAAAAGACGCCAAGTAGCTATACGCGGGGTGGTGAGAAATGGTTTGTGGACCGAAGACCCAAAAGATATTAAGGCAGAATTTTATAAGCATTTCAAAGAGAGATTTGCTGCTAGTAGAGGTAATCGGCCTTCTATTAACACTGATGCTTTTTTAAAACTATCAAATGATCAAAAAAAATGCTTGGACAATCGTTTTTCGGAAGAAGAGATAAAGAAAGCGGTGTGGGATTGTGGTAGTGATAAAGCCCCAGGTCCGGATGGTTTTTCTTTTGGGTTTTTAAAACGTTATTGGGATGTCATTAAAAAAGATGTTTATAGACTGGTTTGGTGTTTTCAAAGGTAAGAGTATTCCTAAAGGATGTAATGCTTCCTTTATCGCTCTTATACCTAAAATGACGGATCCCCAATTTACCTCCGATTTTAGACCTATTAGTCTGATAGGTTGTCAATATAAAATCATTGGCAAATTATTAGCTAATCGGTTAGCTAAAGTCATTGGTTCGGTTGTTAGTGCTGAACAGTCTGCTTTCATTAAAGAAAGGCAGATTTTGGATGGTCCTCTGATGTTGAGTGAGATTATAGCTAATGCTAAGGCTTCCAATAAAAGAATGATGATATTTAAGGTGGATTTTGAGAAGGCTTATGATTCTCTTAGTTGGGAGTACCTTATTGAGGTCATGAAAAAGATGGGGTTTTCTAACTCATGGTGTGATTGGATTTTGGCTGCTCTTTCGACCACGAGAGCTTCAGTCTTGATTAATGGTGTCCCCACAAACGAGTTTGATGTTCATAAGGGATTGCGACAAGGGGATCCTTTATCTCCTTTTTTGTTTATTATTGCTATGGAGGGCTTTCATATCTCTTTACTTGAAGCTAGTAAGGCAGGGGCTTTTAAAGGTATTGCTATTGGTAGAGAAGAGTTGGAAATTTCTCATCTTCTCTATGCAGACGACGCTATCCTACTTTGTGAGTGGAATGAAGATAATGTGAGACGTATTACCCATATTCTAACTGTTTTCCAGCTTGCTTCAGGTCTCAAAATTAATTTGCTTAAAAGTAAACTAATTGGGATTGGAGTTAAATTCGAAACAGTGAAAGATATGGCGATGTTGGTGGGCTGTCAAGCTATTAAGCTTCCTTTTGTCTATCTTGGAGTGCCGGTTGGAGGTAATATGAATAGGATAGAGTCTTGGAAACCTATGGTAGAGAAGTTTGTTCAGAAAATTTCTACCTGGAAAGCTAAACTTTTATCTTTTGGTGGGCGTCTCACTCTTTTAAAATCAGTTTTAGGTAGCACAGCTATCTATTACATGTCTATTTTTAAAGTGCCGAATACTGTCCTTAAGTTATTGGAGTCTTTAAGGGCTAGATTTTTCTGGGGGGCGGATGTAGGAGAAAGAAAATTACATTGGATTGCTTGGAAAAAAGTTTTGGCGAGTAAGGAGATGGGTGGTCTGGGTGTTGGTAGTCTTGATTCGTTCAATAAATCATTATTATTCAAATGGTGTTGGCGGTTGTATAATAATAAGGATGCTTTATGGGCTAGGACTATCCAAGCCATTCATGGTGACATAAGGGGAGGGAGTCGGACTTGCAAAAATTTTGGAGGTTTAAGCCCATGGGTTAATATGGTAAAAGAGATGGAACGTTTAAAACACAGGGGCATTGATCTTTATGATTACATGGTTCGTAAACTTGGGAATGGTCAAAACACAAGTTTTTGGGGGGATAAGTGGCTAGGGGATATGGTCTTTAAGGACTTATTTCCTAGAGTTTTTATCTTAGATAGTGACCCGAATGCTAAAGTGGTGGATAGGAGTTCTAAAGAGAAAATAGTGGAGGGGCTTGTTCGCGAACCAAGACCGGGAGTTCCACAAACACAATTGAATCAATTGTGTGATCTTATTCAAGATGTTAATCTCTTGGAGGATAGGGATGGTTTCAGGTGGGATCTAGATGACGGTGGGGATTTTTCGGTTTCTTCTACAAGGAAATTTCTGGATGGTATTTTGCTCCCTAGTTCTAATGTGGGTACTAGATGGAATTGTTTCATTCCCATCAAAGTTAATGTGTTAATTTGGAGAATCATGAGGGATAAAATTCCATCAAGGCTGAACTTGAGAGATAGGGGGATGGATTTACATTCGCTTCTGTGTCCAGTTTGTGATATTGCTGGGGAATCGACAGATCATTTATTTGCCGGGTGTTCGTTAGCCTTGGATATTTGGAGAAAAATTGTGACTTGGTGGGACAGCCCTTTACCCAATAGTATTACAGCTTCGTCTTTAGCGTGTTGGGCGGATGGTGTGATGTTACAAACAGATGTTAAACGAAATTTCGATGCGGTGATTGGTGTTACATTTTGGTGCTTGTGGAGTTTTCGAAATAAACTCGTGTTTGGAATGGATAATCCTCGCAAGGACGAGGTTTTCGACGATGTTCGCTCTCTTTCGTATTTTTGGATTAGAAATAGGCGTAATAATCGTAATTTAGATTGGGATTGTTGGATGTTAAATCCTAAACATGCTATGACTGTTTTGTAATCTTGTTTCTCTCTAGCTTCTTGCTAGAGACGCTTTATTTTTTATAAATTTCCTCTGCCGTTCTAAAAAAATAAATATAAGTTGAGTGGAAAGTATATGGAGGTAATAAATACTAGAGTTTAGAATGATAGAGATTTTGATCAAAATGATGTTTTTGAATAAAATATTTATCAAATACGTATTATTTTATTATTATTATTATCAAAAGAGTGTTTTTTTGACAAAATTTATATTTTTCTAATTATGTTATTTTAGTATTTTTTTTAATATATTTATTTTAATTAATTATCCATTTATTCATTTAATATAACAATATCGTTCTAATATAAAACATGTAATTATATTTTAGATTGTTATGAACGTCGTCGATAGTTGAGAAGAAGCTACATGATGGTCAAATATGAAATGTGGTCGGGTAGGGATTGTTGATAGAAAAAATGAAGGTCTTTTGTTATTTATATGTATGTCTCATTGGGTTCAACTACTTAAACATGTTTGTATACCACAATAATAGATTTTTACTTGTGACTTAATCTAATAATAACTTGAAAGATATGGAAAACAACATTTCTCAAATAAAATCCAAAAAAATCCATATTTTATGAATTATTCTTATTTGGTAAAGTACATCATTTGAAAAAAGTTAAGATTAATGTAGGAGCAAAACAAACAATTACCATTGAGGCCATGAGAAACGTTGGTTTGACTTTGACTTTTACAGTCAGGTCGTAATCAATAGGGGTGAGCATAATAACTTAAAAACCAAACCATAACCAATATAACAGATATAACCGATCCATTAAAACCGAACCATTAATAAAAAAAAAGGTGGTGCGATTTATGATTTTTATTAACCGAATCATAATGGTTCGGTTTTGGTTTTTCTATAAAATCGAACCGTATATAACTGAATTGAACCAATTAATAAATATATATTTGAAAATATTATATATATATATATATATATATATATATATATATATATATATATATATATATATATATATATATATATATATATATATATATATATATATATAAAGTTCTTAATCTAATCGTTAAAAAATTTCAATCAAGGCTCGGTACATACTCATTAGGAAACTAATAATTCTATAAAAACTAAAATGCATTGACCGACTGTAAAGTAAATCAAACATTTTTTAACGTTTGTATGGATTCTAGTGTACAATTGTAAGATATTAAAAGTCGATATTAGCTTCAATGGTTAATATTATTATTTTGACTTTTGAGACAATTTAACTCTTAAATTCATACAAAGCATAGAAAGTTATAGATAAACGAACTTTAAACTTTTATATAATTATGATTAACCATTATTAACCATTAACCGATTAAAACCGTTAACGATAACCAATATTAACCATAATCAATGGCTACTAAAATGTATTAACTGATTGTAATGGTTATGGTTCGATTTAGGCCACTAACCGAACCAAACTGCCCCATTCACACCACTAGTAATCAACTCCTCTGATAAGCGAACAAATAAGTTTTGAAAACAAGTTAAAAAATTATGGTAATTTGATGTTGGATTTAAAAAGCATTATTAAAAAAGGTTTTGAAAAAAAGTCAAAATAAATATATTAAAAACATCAAAATAATATAATTAGAAAAATATAAATTTTGTCAAAAAACACTATTTTGGTAAAAAAAAAAAAAAACAACAATATTTATTTGGTAATATTTTGAAAGCAACACCTATTTAGTAATAAAAAAACACCATTTTAATCAAAAAATCTTAGAATGATAGTCAAATAAACGGATGAAGGTTCGAAATGATAAGCGATAACCACAACTAACTTATATAAAAACATTTATTTTAATATATATATATATATATATATATATATATATATATATATATATATATATATATATATATAAATGGTATATATATTAAAATAAAAATGGTATTTATTGTGTGATTGTAAGACCATTTTTGACCATTGGATAAAAAAATAAGTGGCTTAGATGATGGTGGCATTTCTGTAAATAAATTGAAAGAATAATTAAAAAACTAATGAAATACGGCTGAAAAGGCACAAAGGTCAAACACTAATGCCTACAAATTAGAAAAATATTAAGTTTTAAGTATCAAAAACTACAATTACGGAAACACGATCCTCACTTATTAATCATGTATACTTATAAACATTAACAATAGGAAGAATTTCAAACCGTATTATCACCTAAAAACGTTTATAGTGAACCAAATTTAGGTTTATGTAACTTGAGTTTTCTAGATTACGTTTGCATTCTTTGAGAATGAGTGAACATGTATACTAATTCTTAGCATTCTTTGAAAATGAAAAGTTTAGGTTTACGTAACTTGGTATTATATAGATTACTTTTGCATTCTTTGAGAATGAGTGAACATGTATACTAGTTCTTAGCATTCTTTGAGAATGACATGTTTAAAGTCTCAAGTTTAGGTTTACGTAACTTGGTATATATATGGATTACGTTTGCATTCTTCAAGAATTAGTGAACATGTATACTAGTTCTTAGCATTCTTTGACAATGACTGTTTAAAGTCTCAATTTTAGGTTTACGTAACTTGGTATATATAAGAAACTGGGTTAATGTGAAACATTCTCGGAGAATGAACATGAACCATTCTCAAAGACATTATCAGATAATGCCTTTCAATAAAAAAAATACACTGCTAAAAATTGAACCATTCTCAAAGACACTGTAGGTGTTCTTGTGCGAGATCAATAAAGGGGATAAACACACACACACCCTCGATGTGTGTCTGTGTGTGCGTGATTTTGGAATTGAGAAAAAAACTGAGGGATAGAATTATCGAGCAACAGAGATGTGATCGGGAGAAAAGGGATAACACACACACCCTCGATGCTGCTACCGATTACGTTCTTATCGGCGGCGATGGTGGATGAGGCAGAGGAGGAAGACGGCGGCGATGCAGGAGGCCTGAATGGAAGGCGGAGGGCGGCAACATGACCTTCTCATTGAAGACGTGAGAGAGACAGGGGAGGATAAATAAAGTTGGTAAGTTACGATTCCATAAATATAGGCATTTAATTTGGGCAAATTAATTAATTAATGGAAATAATACTTATATTATATAAATGGACTATTTTGCCTTTAGATAATGATTTGTCCAGAATTCGTCCTACAATCACACAATATTTACAAATCATATTTGAACATATATATATATATATATATATATATATATATATATATATATATATATATATATATATATATATATATATATATATATATATATATATATATATATATATATATATATATATATATATATATATATACACACACACACACATACACACACATATGTTCAGCTCTGAACATATGGTTCTATGGATAAAAAGTGGTTTTATGTTTATATATATATATATATATATATATATATATATATATATATATATATATATATATATATATATATATATATATATATATATATATATATATATATATATATAAAATAGTTTTCCAAAAGTTGTTAGGATGTGTCAGGTCAATCGACTAGTGAGTACCAAGTATTCGGCCTAGGCGGGGAGTACTCGGATAAAGTAAATACATACATATTATATGAATATACACATTGAAAATACTGAATATAATCATAATCGCATCAAATTTGAATTGAATTAAACAAAATTAAAATTAAACAACAAATTATTGAATAAATAAGGAAATATATAATATATTCTAAGCTAAATACTTAACACTTATAATTATTTATTTTCTTAAGAAAAAATCAAAATTTGGAATTTTACCGATTTTTATCGAGTTTTACTAATTCTAATATTGACCAAGTTGCACCAAAGTTGGTCGAGTAGCACCGAGTTTACAACATTGACATATATATATATATATATATATATATATATATATATATATATATATATATATATATATATATATATATATATATATATATATATATATATATATATATATATATATATATATATATATATATATATATATATATATATATATATATATATATGTGTGTGTGTGTGTATGTGTGTGTGTGTGTGTGTGTGTGTTATTTTTTAACACCAATATTTGCATGAAAACTTTGAGAAGCAATTATATGGTCAAAACATTCACTCAAATCTCCAACACAAGCACCGAGCTACCTCGTCTAGGCCAATCACTTGTCCGAAACTTGAATAATGCAAAATAAGCAAATAAAAAATAAAAATAACAAAAACTAAATGTGCATGGATGCATATTTGTATGTCGATACGTGCATATATAAATTTTCCCATATGCACAAATCTAGGCAGAGAGTATCCGAATTAGGTAATACATACATATTATATGAATATACACACTGAAATACCGAATATAATCATAATTGTATCAAATATGAACTAGCGAGTGACATGTACTCGGTCTAGGCAGAGAGTATCTGGATTACGTAATACATACATATTATATGAATATACACACTGAAATACCCAATATAATCATAATTGTATAAAATATGAATTGAATTAAACAAAAATGAAAATAAACAACAAATTATTTAATAAATAAGTAAATATATAAAATATTATGAACTAATTACTTAACAATTATAATTAATTTTTTGTTAAAAAATCAAAAAAAAATTAGTATGACTGATTCCAAGATTGACCAAGTTTCTCTGAAGTTGATCGAGTAGCACCGAGTTTTACACCATTGATATATATATATATATATATATATATATATATATATATATATATATATATATATATATATATATATATATATCAGTGTTGTAGAAATCGACATTGGCGGCCGATTAATCGCTTGGCGGTCTTCAACCGATTACGATTAGGCCTAATCGGTCAGCTTAACGGTTTGCTGCAAAAATCGGTTAAATATCGGCCATGGCGGCCGATTAATCAGTCTTGGCGGTCATTTTTAATTTTTTTTTAATTTTTCAAGTTATTAGTTATTTTTTATTTTTAAATGACGACATAAACACTTTCTAATAACTCAAGAAAACTAAAAAAAATCAATATTAAAAAATAAAAAAAACAAATGAATAATCTTTGATGTGTATCTCATAATAAATGAATCAAACATTGCTATTTTGTTATATTTATATATTTTTAAATGAATTCCTTTATAATTTAGGGTCACCGATTAATCCTCGACTAATCCCCGATTAATCCGATTAATCTCTTAACCCCACTCGACAGCCAAGCTACCGTCAAGCGATTTTCACAACCTTGATATATATATATATATATATATATATATATATATATATATATATATATATATATATATATATATATATATATATATATATATATATATATATATATATATATATATATATATATATATATATATATATATATATATATATATATATATGTTTGAGTATGTATGTATGTATTAAATTATGAATGTTGTAAGAAATATTAGAAAATAGAAAATTTTATTAACGTTAATATATTTTGGGACAATAAACAAGTACGAGAATACAAAATAATATGATGTTAACATGTGAATAATACATGTATCTCATTTTATTCATATGCGAATAACATGATTTATTCAAATTTGAAGAAAATACATGATGAGAGCTTAAGAAAAAATTAATAAATTTTTTATATAAGTGAAAAAATTGGTGTTTAAGATTCGTTATCGTTATATATATATATATATATATATATATATATATATATATATATATATATATATATATATATATATATATATATATATATATATATATATATATATATAGAAAAAAGACTAAAATAACCTAATCTGATAATGGTTTTTCTCAAAACAGTACAAATTAAGGTCTCTTCCTCAAAATAGTCAAGCATGTAGCAGATGGCCATTGCCATCTGCTAACTCTTCTTGTCTCCTGCTAAATGCTCCGAAAACTGCTAAATCCTCTTCATGGGCTGCGAAATCCGTATGGTGGGCTGCTAAATGCTCATGGACCGGCCCATCAGCCCAAGTATATAAAACAGAAAAAATGTCATTTTTTTGTTAACTTTTTAAGGGTTAGATAAGTGAAAGTACAAAATTTTATGCCTAATGTACCAGCCTTTAAAGCATAAAAATTAGGGTTTATGAACTTGAGAGGATTTAGCAGGTGAGGGAGAGCATTTAGCAGATGACGGGAGCATTTAGCAGATGACCTTGAGCATTTAGCAGATGACCTTGAGCAATTAGCAGATGACGAGAGCATTTAACAGATGACCTTGAGCATTTAGCAGATGAGGTCGATCACCTGCGAAATCCTCTTGAGGATTTAGCGGTTGACAAAAGGGATTTAGTTGGTGACAAAATGGATGTAGCAGGTGAGGGAGAGCATTTAGCAGGTGACATTCCAAGAAAATGAGATTTCAAATTAATTTTTTTATAGTCGTTTCATGAGCATTTAGCAGACCACCCTAGGGATTTCGCAGACCTTGGAGAGGATTTAGCAGTTTTCGGAAGCCTTGGGGAGCATTTAGCAGGAGACAAGAGGAGTTAGCAGATGACAATGACCATCTGCTAAATGCTTGACTATTTTGAGGAAGAGACCTTAATTTGTGTTGTTTTGAGAAAAATCCTTATAGGATTAGGCTATTTAAGTCTTTTTCTTCTATATATATATATATATATATATATATATATATATATATATATATATATATATATATATATATATATATATATATATATATATATATATATATATATATATATATATATATATATATATATATATATATATATATATATATATATATATATATATATATATATATGATTAAATGTGGATTACAAGTATTATGTGAATGTATAACCAATCCTGGTCCATTGGATTAAAATAATGGAGTTGTGATATTAGGGTAGATGATATTAACATTGGAGGACATGTACTATATAATTACACATAATTTATTATAAGGACAAACATGACATTTTATTAAGCGTGAAATTGTAAATTACCTATATTTTAGGCAACTAATTCAATTAATTAATACAAATAAACAAAATATCTAATTTTATTCTACACTTAAATTAAATCAATTTTTTTTAGAATGCGATTTAACACATTCAAATATGTTTTCTAGTTCATTCTCACATATATTGTTGTTATTTTTAAAGAATACGACTTGATTCTTTTTTTTTTGTATATATTTTGATTCTATTATTAAAGAATACGACTTACTTCTTACAAACTTTATTCTTTTTCTTTGCAATTAGATTTAATTCCTAAAAATATTTGCTGATAATTTTTTTTCGAACTACTGGACCACTATTATCATGAGAATGATAGAATAAAGGAGAAAAAAAAAATACCTAAATTACATATGGAAATTTTAATATTCTTGTAAGAATGAAAAACATTGCAATTGCAAATATGCTATACGCCTTTATCACAAGAATTACCACAAAATACAATTACATATTTGATATTCTCTTAAGAATGAAATAATTAAAAGAAAAATAAATAAATTATATGTGTAATTATGAAATTTTCATGAAAATAAATATAAATCACATGCGTAATGTAACATTATGGAAGAATATGTGGTTGGAGAATAAAAAAAGACATTCTTAAAGAATAGACAAGTTTTCCCTTCTTCCCTTCTTTTCCGATTCACAGTAAATCCCACCTATCTGAATACATGGACCGTATTGATACTGCACGAGGAGTTGGTATACTTTGTACAGACGCATGCTCCTAGAACAAAGAAAAATATTAAATAGTAGAAGGAAGAATATGAGATCAAAAAGTTTAATCCAACTTCACATTATGCTGAATATTCGCTATTTGACTCAATTAAATTACATCCATAATGATTAAGTTAATTTATTTCTCAACTATATACTAATTGATTGCTTACTTCTAATGAATAAAAAATAGGTAGTTTTACATTGAAGGACGGGCGGCTCCCTCTTTCTTCCGGTAAGAAAGCGGTTTTTCCCTCAGGTTCCTCCCTGACCTTAGATGAAGAAAGAAATACTTAAGGAAAGCTTCGAACCATAGACTACTGTTGTTAATACCCAAGGCATAAAAGAAGCATTTTCCACGGGATCCCGAAACTACCGGTTGAATCAAACAAAAAATTGTAATTCATAATACCTATAGCCATCACCCTTTCTTGTTCCAATCTTGCTTCAGTCTTGCATTACCCTTTCTCGTGAATCGAAATTATAATATTAAATAATTAATTATATGCTTTGAAGCATATATCAAATCATCGATTAGGAAAATTGATACCTTATATGCTTTAAAGCTCCAACTCTAAACTTGTTTAATTGAAATAACTTGTGTAGCTCAAAATCAACCGAGTTGCTATTCTTGAAGCAGCGAAAGTTGATGTTGGATGTTGGTAATCCGCCATTGGAGCCCTAAAATGGAGGATGGTGAACGTATAGAGAGAGAGAGAGAGAGAGAGAGAGAGAGAGAGAGAGAGAGAGAGAGAGAGAGAGAGAGAGAGAGAGAATAATTAGTCAATTCTTAAATTAGTGGATAAAATTAAAATATAACTAATTATTTAATTTTAATTTACCATCTTGCCTTTTACAAAAGATTGGACCACAATTGGTCATACATTCACACTGTAATTGTGGTATATATATAAGCAACACATGGTATGTTTTTTTGAAACGACAAATATTATATTACACCTGTCCTATCTAAATCACCTAATCCTCTTGTAGGATCTGAACCTGAGACTTTAAAGAATACGAGCATTCATCTTTGTCGCTGTACCATTGGTATGTAATGTGTATATATTGGTCAAGCATAACTAACATTATTTCTTCTTCATAATTGCACAGATGATATTATGCTAATCATATGTCGCCCTAGTTGCATCGGTTTGAGTTTACACACTAAATTGGATATTCAATTAAATATTTTCAATTATTTACCTTAAAACAATAAAGAAGAAAAACAATGGTCAAATAACAAAGTCATCAAATTTAAAATGCCACGCAATGTTTTTTTAATTGCGAAGATTAATTTTTGTTTCATTTTTATTATTTTCTAATAATACTAAGACATCGATACACATATGATTTGTAGCTTAATTGTATTCTGCCAATGAGAATATGAGATAGCAGCAGTAACATGTGAAATTTTATCTCCGACATGAAAATGAAGTAGCAAACCCCATATCAGTACAAGTTACAAGAAACAAAAATATAATATCTTTATATTCATAACTTGTAAAATACTTTTTTTCTCTAATAGATCCTGAAATCTTACACAAGATTAATTTAATTATTCCGAGTATTAGCGCATCCTTGATTCCATGTAATTTGATAAGATAACTTATTATATTGAGTAAGCCTTTATACAAAAATAAAAGTTTGAATCAAAATAAAAAATAAAAAAATAGATTAATAAATGTTAACGAAAAACAATCAAATATCACAATTTAGAAAAAAAAAATTAAGGAAAAAGGTGGCATGAGGAGTACATCGTATTTATTGAATATGTCGTAATCGCTTAACTGTTTTTTTTTTAAAAGCATTATCTTCATTTTTTCTTAAAAAAATAAGTTGATCCTCATTTACATAAATAGGTAAACGAGGGTTTTAAGAGTGCATGTTGCGACAAGTATTATTAATCATATAACGAGTATTATTAATCACATATCTGCAAAATCTTATTTCGATTGAATAAAGTAATACAAAATGTTATTTCCTGTAAAATATAATGAATCATGAATCACTTATGCAATTTTACTATTACACATAAACCATTTCCATAATATTTACATTTCGTGCTATTACATATAGGCCATTTATGTAATTTTGTCTATTTCATACATGATGTAAGAACGCAATGATCATTTATATAATTTCACTAGTACATAGTGATCATTTCTGTAACCCTGCATATTAATAACATAGTGACCATTTATGCATTAGAGAACTGTAGTTTGATGTGCCCTTCAAAACAGTGTACAATAGTTGGTAAATGTTAATGTATATAGTATGCAAGTCCTCCCATCTCTTGTGATATATGAAGATCAAATGAAGGCACAACAGTATTAAAAATTTACTCTTATTTATAATACTGCTTTTTCCAGTTGATGCATCACATTCTGCACTGAATGATGGTGTCGTAGGTTTTGGTGTGATGAAGTATTGAAAAGGAGAAGAATAACGATTGCACAAATGATTACGTAATTGATTGATAGTGGTGAAATACAAATGGAAATCCAGGGAACCCTCCCTCTCTCTAAGCAATGAGCTAAGAGCCAATACAATTCTAGCAAAACAAATCTCACCAGAATGAGAGATCTCCTTCACCTTTTATTCTTCTCTCCCCTCTAACTAACTAATTTAGCCACTTTCCATATTTGCCCCTTTTTCCCTTCTAGAATAAACCTGCCATATTTTGGGCTTGTCCCCTGTTTGTTTAATTAACCCTTGATTCGTATCACTACTCCCGCCATCAAAAAGAGTCTTGTCCTCAAGACTCACATCAGGAAATTGGCTCTTGATCAGCAAAGCATCCTCCCACGTTGCCTCATCGGTTGATAGTCCCTCCCATTGCACTAACCACTGTTCAGTAAGGTCTTGTTGTACCATAACAGACCTAGTCGCCAAAATAGCCTTAGGAACCATCACCTCTTGGTCTTTTAGTTCCAATTCCGGAGGTAAAACTGGATCAGTTGCACCAGTAACGGCTTTCTTTAATAAGGAAACATGGAACACGGGATGGATTTTGGAAGTTGGAGGAAGATCCAACTTATAAGCAACAGAGCCCACCTTTCCCAAAATTTGAAACGGACCAAAAAACTTAGCAGCAAGTTTTTGGTGAATACGGCTTGCCACGGACATTTGACGATAAGGTTTGAGTTTCACATACACCCATTCGCCGACTCCAAAACTAACATCTCGTCTCTTCCGATCAGCCTGCGCTTTCATTACTGTTTGGGCGTGTAACAATTGCGATTTTAACTGCCTTAATGCCTCATCACAATCTTGTAATTCCTGGGCTACGGCTTGAACCCTTACTTCTCCCGGAATGAATTGAGCCACTGTTGGAGGTTTACGACCATAAACAACCTCAAAAGGCGATTTACCCGTTGATGCATGGAAAGTCGAATTGTACCAAAACTCAGCCCACGGAATCCAAACTGACCAAGAACGAGGCTGATCAATAGCAAAGCATCTCAAATATGTTTCTAAACAGCGATTGATAACTTCAGTTTGACCATCCGATTCCAGATGATAGGCCGAGCTCATACGTAACTTGGTCCCTTGTGAGTGAAAGATTTCCTGCCAGAAATGACTAATGAACAATGGGTCTCGGTCACTTACGATTGATTTAGGAATACCGTGATGGCGTATAACCTCCCGTACAAAAATCTCGGCAACCGATTTGGCGGTATACGGATGTTTTAGTAAAATAAAGTGACTATATTTAGACAACCGGTCAACAACCACCAATAAAGCCTCGTAGCCCTTCGATTTTGGTAATCCCAGAATAAAGTCCATTGACACATGCTCCCAAATTGCCTCCGGTATATCTAACGGTTGCAATAAACCCCCGGGAGCGAGGGAGCTGGCCTTGCAACGCTGACAGATGTCGCAGGCACGAACGAACTGCTTCACTCTCTCCATCATGCCCGGCCAATATAGATTAACAGCCAACCGTCGATAAGTACGAAAATACCCCGAATGACCACCAGAAGCAGTTATGTGAAACTCATGTAACAAAGCGGGAATAAATTTGGAATTGCGGGCAATTACCAAACGATTTTTGTAGTATAACAGGTTGTTATGAACAGAAAACCCAGGATGGCGATCAACTTGTGCTTTGCATTCTTGGATTTTGGTCTGAATTTCAGAATCTGCCCGAGCCTCCTCAATTAACTGATCACCTTGCAACCACAACGGCTGAGAAACCGCCAGAAACAGGTTTCCATCATCTGCCCTCCGAGATAAGGCATCCGCGGCTCGATTCTCGCGACCCGGCTTATAGCAAATGTCAAAATTATACCCCAACAGCTTTGCGACCCAATTTTGTTGATCTGGTGTAGTTATGCGTTGCTGCAACAAGAACTTAAGGCTCTTTTGATCTGTGTATACCGTAAAGGTAGTACCCAAGAGATACGAACGCCAATGTTGAACAGAAAGAACCAAGGCCATTATTTCCCGTTCATATGCCGACTTAGCTAGATTCCTATCGCTCAACGCCTTACTAAAGTAAGCAATCGGTCTGTTTTTCTGCATCAGAACTGCCCCGATGCCCCTGCCCGAAGCGTCACATTCCACCACAAATGGAAGAGAAAAGTCGGGTAAAGCAAGGAGAGGAGCCGTCACCATAGCTTGCTTGAGATTGTCAAATGCCACTTGAACATCGGAGTGCCATTGAAAAACATCTTTTTTTGTTAAATCGGTTAACGGTTTCGCGATGCTTCCATAATGTCTAATAAACTTGCGATAATACCCCGTTAAACCCAAAAATCCACGCAGCCCCTTGAGTTGTTTCGAAACCGGCCAAGCTAACACCGCTTCTACCTTCTCAGCATCCATGGCTACACCCTCTCCATTAATAATGTGTCCTAAGTATTCGACCGAAAGTTGACCAAACGAGCATTTTTTTGTTAACTACAAACTGATGTTGGCTCAACACTTGCAAAACAGTTGTCAAATCAGCAATATGTTGTTCCCACGAAGCACTATATATCAAAATATCATCAAAGAACACCACTACTATCTTACGTAACCAAGGTCGAAAAACATCATTCATCACGGCTTGAAACGTCGAAGGAGCGTTGGTGAGCCCAAAGGGCATGACTAAGTATTCGTAGTGTCCGTCATGTGTGCGAAATGCGGTTTTTTCAATGCTCTCGGGTCTCATGCGTATTTGATTGTACCCCGACTTTAAATCTAATTTTGAGAAAAAAGTAGCCTCGTGAAGTTCATCTAACAGCTCTTCAACCCTTGGAATGGGAAACTTATCCAGAACCGTCGCCTTGTTTAAGGCTCGGTAATCCACACACATCCGCCATGTATTATCCTTCTTACGCACTAAGATCACAGGACTTGAAAAGGCGCTCTTGCTTGGGCGAATCATACCTAGAGACAACAATTCATTAACTTGCCTTTCGATCTTAGTTTTCTGTATGTGAGGGTATCGAGAGGGTCGGACACATATTGGTTCATTCGGTTTAAATAAGGTAATCGCATGATCATATGGGCGGCTAGGAGGTAGACCAGAAGGGTCTTTAAACACTTCTGAGAACTGGCCAAATAACTGTTGAAGAGTCTGTCGTTGATCACTCGACAGAGCTTCCGGTTGTACTGCGGAATTCATCACCGGAACCGGCTTCACACAAGAGGGTGGTTGCAAGGTAGTCAACCAATTTTGTAACGAGGAGGGAGGTGGTTCTGAGGCACGCATGCCCTGCAATTGCACTTCCTTGCCCTGATGAACAAACCGCATCCAAACATTGCCCCAATCATGAACGACTTCACCCAGAGACTTTAACCATTCCATTCCTAACACCATGTCTAAATGCCCCGTATCAAAAACCAACGCATTGATTAAAAAAGTGCAAGTAGCTATACGAACTTCAATTTGCAAACACTGTTGGGTAATGAAAACCGTATGACCATCGCCTAATTTGATGTAAATACCACTAAATGTAGTAAAAGGTATTCCCAAGGCCATCACCATGTGTCGAGACACAAAATTGTGGGTGGCCCCACAATCGACTAACAAAACCACTGGAATATCCAAAATAGTACCCTCCAATTTCATCGTTTTGCCTCCCGACGGTGGAGCTGCGGAAGCGCCAAAGAATTCCAACACTTGACAAGATCATTCTGGTGGTACAGGAACATTTGGCGATGGAATGTTCTCGAAAGCGTAATGCCTCTGCTTCAATATCGTCCCATTCGTCCTCCCCCAGTAACAAAACTCGTAACTTCGCTTCTGGACATTTGTGGGTAGGTCCGAATTGTTGACCACATCGGAAACACAGTCCTTTTTTCCGGCGGTCTTCCCACTCGGTACGGGTAAGAGAACGGACACCGCGATTACGGCTAAAGGAAGGAGGGGAGTCAAGTGCGCCACTCCCATTAGGTCGAGTAGGAATAGAGTGACGATTTAGGTCACTACGATAAGTAACGGGTCGCTCACCCGATTTAGAAAACACGGGCCCTTTGGAGTACGTCCGACCCAATAAACTGGGCTTGGAATCCGATCCAAAAGTACCACCCGGCCCACTATGTTGGTGGTAGCGAAACCTAGACAGGGACATACCTCCTTTCGACGGATGTAACATTTCTTCCACGTCCTTAGCGAGGTACATTGCATCCAAGCGAGATTGTGGCCGATGTAATCGAACCCACCGTCGTACTTCCTCCTTCAACCCCGCTAGAAAATATCCCAGGGCTTGGGATTCCGATAAGCGTGGAACAAGCAATAATAAATATTCAAAATCGTCGATGTAATCATAAATTGAAGATGATTGTTGGAGAGAAGCCAATTGTTCATACGGATTCTGGATTTCAAGGCCACTAAAACGTTGTAAGAGCTCCACTTGCAATTGATCCCATGTCAGATTTGTATGAACCTGGTTGACAATGGTGAACCAGTGCTGAGCAACTCCGGTCATGCTGAGTTCCGCCTTGTGGATCCAACCCTGGGGTCAAAGCCCTAGAACTCTGGAAGTTTAATCTTCTTGACGGCCCAAGGTATTCCATCACTCAACCCTTTGCCCGAAGAGAACACCATCTCAGAAGATTTACCCACCGGAGTCTCCAAGGAACCACCGGAAGCATCAGAAACTCCCGAAGAGGTACCCTCATGTTGTTTCCCTTGCTGCTTAACCCAAGTGAGCATGAACTTACAAAATTCACCAGATTCCAAGCGGTCTTTCTCCATGGTAACTTTGAGGTCATTGAGATACGTCTAAAGACGTTGAAGAGACTCATCGTGAGCATCCAAACGACTCAGTTGGGAATGGGTTTCCATGAATAGCTCGAAAAATAGCAGGTCGATGGTAGGTCGGACCAATGATGAAGTATTGAAAAGGAGAAGAATAACGATTGCACAAATGATTACGTAATTGATTGATAGTGGTGAAATACAAATGGAAATCCAGGGAACCCTCCCTCTCTCTAAGCAATGAGCTAAGAGCCAATACAATTCTAGCAAAACAAATCTCACCAGAATGAGAGATCTCCTTCACCGTTTATTCTTCTCTCCCCTCTAACTAACTAATTTAGCCACTTTCCTTATTTGCCCCTTTTTCCCTTCTAGAATAAACCTGCCATATTTTAGGCTTGTCCCCTGTTTGTTTAATTAACCCTTGATTCGTATCATGGTGTATATATTTTTAAAATACCTTCACCCATAAGTAGGGGTGGCAATGGGTTGGGTTGAGCCGTTAACGGGTCAACCTGTTTAATTAAATGGGTTGAAAGTTTGTACCCAACCCAACCTGTATACTTAAACAGGTTGAGAAATTTTAACCCAACCCAACCTTTTTAGTAAATGGGTTGAAATCAGGTTGACCTGTTTAGTGTTTTTTCAACCCAACCTGTTTAATAAATGGGTTAAACCTGGGTTGACCTATTTAAAATTTCCAAAAGTACCCCTTAAAAGTTAAACATTGTAATTTATAAATCCATAAGTAACCATAAACAAAGTTCATAACAAACCTCAAACCAAGTGCTTACAACCATAAAAATTATAAAGTCGTAATTCAAACACGAATTAATATCAAAATTTTATGTAACTTGACTTTCATTTTCACCAACTCGTCCACGACTTCCACTTTTGGTATGATTGTCATCTTGATCATCCATCTTCTCCGTCATGTAAGAAGTTAAAGCTAACCTTCTCCAAATACCCAATCTCTTAAACAAATAATAGTTTCAACTATAGAGGGTGTCAAAAAGCTTCTATAAGCGTCAAGTACCCTACCACCCGTGCTGAAGGCAGATTCTGATGCAACTTAATTACCTAATATAAAATAATTCATATATATATATATATATATATATATATATATATATATATATATATATATATATATATATATATATATATATATATATATATATATATATATATATATAAATATATATAAACGGGTTGACGGGTTGAAATCAGGTTGAGATTTTCAACCCTAACCCAACCTATTTAATTAAACGGGTTACATGGGTCAACCCATTTAATTAAACGGGTTGAGAATATAAACCCAACCTGCAAATTATTGGGTTGGGTTCGGGTGGGTTAGCAGGTTCGGGTTAGAATTGCCAGCCCTACCCATAAGTGGATTACCGAAAGGTGAATGAAAATTTCTAGTGAATGTTGTATTTCTCATCTTGCCATCAGTATCCTAATATTTTATTAACCCATAATTAGGTGCATTCACATTTCTAATTGGTGGACTTGCATATTCTACATGTTGTTCCATATAACAAATACATTTTAAAAAGGTATGAAACACATATTAATGTTGACCGGTGCAATTAGTCAGCATCCATAAAGTATTTATTCAAATATATCAACAAGGGTCCTGATAGAGCTATAGTTGTTCTCGTACAAAGCAACGATGTAGATGATAAGATCATATAACAGATGAAATCAAAGAATATTATGATTGTAGATATTTGTCTACATGGGAAGCATTAGGGCGAATATTTGGATATGATGTTCATTGCAAAACTCCTTCTGTTGTTTAACTTATTTTCCAGTTTAACTTATTTTCCATCCTCCTGGTCAACAACAAGTTGTGTATTGTGCAGATGATGATATTGACAATGTCCTTAGCAAACATTCCACTGCTTTTTCAATGTTCTTATATTGGATGAAGTGCAACCAAGTTTATAAAAACGCTCAAAAACCTAGTTATGTTTAATTCCCTACTGAGTTTGTGTGGAATATTGAAAAGTGATGTTGAGAACCAAGGAAGATAGGATTTTCAATTGGTAGAATTCATTATGTTTCTCCTAATATTAGTGAAACATATTTCTTACGGACTCTTTTAAACAAGGTCAGAGGTCTAAAAACATTTGAGGACATCCATACTGTAAATGGAGATACATGTCATACTTTTAGAGATGTTTGTTATTCTCTAAGCCTTTAGATGATGACAATGAATACATCGATGCCATTAAGGAAACAAGCCATTCAGGTTTTGGTTATTATCTACAATCATTATTTGTAACGATGTTAATGTATAATAGTTTGTATAAACCTGATTTTGTTTGAAAAAGTACTTGGAATATATTTCAAATGAAATTCTTTACAATCAAGAACTACTATTAAAGTCTGTAGGTATTATATCTATTTGTCACTATTTTAAATACGTATTATTTTTTGTTCGTTATTATATGCTTTAAATTACAATATATGTATATTTTCTTAAACTTTATTATTCGCATTGTACAAAATACTCTCTTGGTTAGATATGAGAGCAACTCTCTTTTATAACACACGAAGGCTAATATCAATCCATATTCTTGCGTGCTTTCATCTAAACGGTTCTGGGTGGTCTATTCTCATAAGGCAAAAAAATAATTAGTTTCTCGCTGCTTGAATTTTGATAATGTTTAGCAAAATATTTAGCACATGTCCATTTAGTATGTATTTTATTTGTAAACAATCACACTTATCTTCAATTCTTCAAAAGTTCCATAAGAAAGAGAAAAAATTACCAAACTTAATACCTATTTGGACATTTAAACTCATAGTATGACTTATTCTGATCCACTAATTAATCATCATTTTTGTAATATCTGAAACATGGCATCACATAGTTTTGACATCTAACAGGACATCCGAAATACTAAAGTACCATTTTGAGGCGAGCAATGTAAAACTGGCATGGGAGTGAACATTTTGTACCTAAAGAATTTGTTGATGGACAAGTTGCTCGAACTTTAGCATGATCTGATGCATCGTAATTGAAAGGCTGGCTACATAAACAAATAGTTAGTAATTGGACCAATACCAAGATACGGCTCACATCTACACATAAAGATTCATCAAAAGCTAACAATATCAAAACAGAATATTATATATATGCATGTTTACCCGACTATATAAAACTTGGTATTGACGAATGAACCACGCGATGATCATGACCTCCAATGTGGATGTCCAGCTCTTCCACAGACCAATCTTTCAAATCATAACTACAAATAGCTCCATCCCAACTAGAAAGCCGCATGCACGTTATATATCTCTTACTTCTCATGCCAGACACAATATCTGAACCAGAACCACAATATTGTTCAAAGTAGTAACAATCCGGGATAGTTAACTTCAACTTCTCCCACTTCATCTTATGAAAATCTTTAAGAACCCATATTTCAGTTACTTTCCGAGAAACTTGATGAATGAGAGTGAGGAAACCACCCATTTCAAAAACAGTATACATGAAACTAGATCCTGAAATAGGTAAGCTCATTTTGAACATTTTTTCTTCAATCATATCCATGGAAACCAGGTACCTATCGCAATGAACATCCCAGTGGAAGTACCTGCCTTGAACCAAAACCGGGTCACCCCAATAATCACGCCTGTGGTCACCCCAAAAATCACTCTTTTCATTCATATAAGAAGGAACTTCGATCTTTTTCCACTTTGAGGAAACACGGGAGACGATGTTTTTTCTCAAGACAAGTATATGACACTGCATTGGTGGGCCCATGAACACATGAACCAACTTGTATACGAATCCATCAAAGGACAAGGCCACTCCACAGTTGCCAATTTCGTGTATGTCTCTTCCTCCACATGATGTACAGTGGGGAAGCAATGATCCTTCTTTTGTGATTAGATTATAAACAAACTCGTTTTTTTCAAGATCTGTTATGAGGAGATACTCGTTACACCAAGATATTATCCAGCCATATACTGGAATTTCAAGGTTATGTTCTTTTACTTGTAGGCCTTTTTGTTGTTCTGTTATATCCACAAGGCGTACTGTGGGGTTGTTGGATATTTGGAGGATGAAAGAAGCATGGTCTAGCAAGATCTTGTTTGTGACTATGTTGAACCAATGTCTGCATACGTGCTTGGCCTTGTAACGGAGGAAATCATCAGGAAGCTTTTTAAGGATTTCTAAAAGGATGTCGTCTGAAAGAAAGAGAAACCAGTTGACTTTCTTTTTCTTTCTTGTCATTTGTTTATCTTTAGACAGCTTCCTGTCCTTGCTAGTTGTCATCTGAGATATCTCCATCGCCTTCTGTTACAATAAGGAAGAAACACATTTATTTATGTATGCATAGGGAACTGTATCAACTTTGTGTCTAGATCTGTTGGTTGCAAACGAATAATCAATAGCTTACTGCATGCAAATATATATGTTTTATTTTGGATCAACATAAGGAAGAATACAGAGTTTAGGTATAAAGAAGATTATCACATGCTAAAATCCTAACAAATAAGTTATTAACCTCTACTGGATTTAGGTATAACCACAATTGTCACCTACAAAACAGAAATGTAAGCCTTTACCAAGAAGGACAAGAACAGAGTCAATTTCATTTTAAATGAATTGAAAAGAAACAGTTACACCTTTAATTTGTTAATTGATAAGAGACGGAGCATGCATGAGGCACAAATGTTCATGCATCTTCTAAAACGAGTTCAACTGTTGTGAACTCGCAGTCTCGCACTTATATCACATCTAGAATCTATAACTACTTAGCTACAAAACTAAAATCCATCGATCGGACTGTGATTAAGACTCGGCACACATGTAAAGCTAGATACGAAACGAATTTGAAGACCGTAAAATTGCGATTGATCAACAGGCATTACTGCATTAACGCCTAATTGGAAGCACGTAAGGATGACAGATTTCACATATAGAATTCTCAAAAGAACGATAGAAATACATAACATGCCACACGAAAAAATTGAGAGTGATGTGAGAAAACCTGTTGGACGCTGGTTTCCATAACCGAAGAGGTCGTTGATGATCGGAAAACTTCCGGTGAGTAATCCGTAGAAAATGAGGGTTTCTTACGGCTCAATGATAAGCCTCCCAATGTACCCGCAGCGGTGGGTTTTTCAAAAAGTGCTGTTTGAACTTTGAAGTATTTAGAAAGATTTAAAAGGATTTGTATTTACAAATTACAATCCTATCAAATATATTGCTCCGTTTAAATTCATTTATAAATAGTCGGTTTGGTTTTTTGTTTGTTATTACGATATATCCTCAACTTACTGTTTATATTTTAACACAAGTTAAAAGTTAAAAGTGAAAAGGATCATGGCACAAAATCACAACAAAATGGGGAGCATGTCCTTGTGATTAGCATTAAGTGAAAAACTTTCGAAGCATCGTCTCCTAAAAACAATTTCTTGATTTTGATTGGTGGACACATGTATTTGTGACTATGGCAATAAAATATTTTTATGTGTGATATGAAACAAAGATATACTACGAACTACTCGCGGTTGTCACCAAAAGAAAGGCTGGTGGTTCTTTAACGATTATGATGGATAATCGTTTATTATATGCGTTATAAAATAACTTTGAGCTTTAGTAGTTGAAAATTGCATCAATGTTGAAATAAGAGGTGCATTATGCAAATATCTTTCTTTGACATGTCAGACCCCCACGTCAAGTGTCAACTACATTTTCAAACGGCCTATTAAAATTTAAAACCATTTTAAATTAATGTTGTCGTAGATCTTTTAAGATTTGTAAAATTCTTGCAATACCGATTCATATATTGCTCTCTCTACTAATTGAAAACCTATTATTGATTAATATCTTGTTATTTTAGTTAACTATAAATATATACGATATATTGATTTATTACTATACATATATAATTATATTTTAAACAATTTAGTTTATATATTGTTACGTGCTAATTGCTTTACAAGCATTTACATTATAAAATAAAGTAATCGAATTTCAATAATATGTTAACTAAATTATTATCGGAGGAAAGGCAAACAACCCGATACATATTAGCCTTTCAACAACATAAAATAAGTGTCAAACGAGCATATGAGCGCATAACATTTGATACAAGAAACTAGGCGAAAATAATATTTCAAACATAACGTAAGGCCTTCTAAATATCTTCAAAGCTCCTTGATTGCATTCGTTGATACGATACAAGGATATCTTAAATTACAAATCTAATGAGCAGCAAGTTAGGATCAGATTCACAAGAGTTTATGGATGTTTTAATTCCAACAATAGAAAATGAGAATTTATATCAAACGTATGAAAGGCGTGAAGTTTAATTAACCAAAAATTGTAATGAACGGAGGAATAAAAATAGAACGCATTAATAAAAAGTTAGAGCTTCATTTACAACTGAAGGGAAAAATAAAAATAGAAGGCATTAATGTATTTACAAAAAGTTAGAAACAACAATACTTAAGATTTTTTGGAATAGAACGTAAACACTTTTTCCCGTGAAACTATACCCAAAAAAGATAAATTGAATTTTAGTTGTTTTTGGACTTGTCTAATATTTTTATTACCATCACCCATACACACCTTCTATGTTTTGCTGAGTCTTGCGTGATTTGGTATTGTTGATTGATGTATATATGTTTCTAACTCGTTTTGAATTCAATTTCAAACGAAGATATGCCCTTGCACGTCTATATCTTTCAAGCTTATCAACATCGATCATGTTACCTTGAAATCTTGTCATCTGCCCATGTACAACTAATTTTTATTTCCTTAAATGTTTTTTTAATTTCAATGGTTTATACAATCGAATTCCAAAAACGTGTGTTGCCCCATGCACACATTTTGTTGTTTCTACATAGGGGCGGATCTGCCTTGGTGCATGGGGGTGCCCATGCACCGGCTCAACTTTCGCGGGGCTTTGTAAAAAAAAAAAAGTTTCTAGTAGGTTACACCCCTTCGGAAAAAAATGAGACCCTAAAAATATAATGCACCTTTAGGCTTAAATTTAAAAGCCCAAATTTATAAACAAAGAAATTTTAGGATTGGGTCAGTCATTGGGATCTTATTAATTTAACTTTGGGCTTTGATTAATTACCCACAAAAAAAAAAAGAATCGAGCCTTAGACAGTAAGACAGAGTCGACAATTCATGTTCTCAAATTTCTGTCTCTCGTCTCCTGTGTCTCTCAAGTCTCGGTCCTCTATCTCTTCTCCCCCATTGAAAGTGCACTCATCATTCATTCATGTCTCCATTGAATTGAAGACTTGAAGTTCTTCAATTATCCATTGGTTTATAAGCTAATTAAATTGACTTTAGTTTTACACGTCGCGACCGCAACGGTGGAAAGATGTTTTTCAAAGATGAAGCTTGTGAAGACCGACATGCGCAACAAAATTGGTGATGATTTTTTGAACTATGCGTTGGTTTGCAATGTGGAGAAAGAAGCCGTTGTGAAAGTCAAATATGAAGATGTAATGAATCGTTTTACAACAATGTGTTTTAGAAGAGGTGAAATTTAAATTATACGTGCGACAAAAAAAAAGATTTTATATAATGTACTTGTACTTGTAAACGTTTTTTTTTGTTATTGTTATGTTTGATCGTATAAAAAAAGTTATGTTATTACATATGTCCGGAAAAAAAATTTGGTTGCAACCCCTAATGGTAATTCCGGGATCCGCCCTTGTTTCTACACCGAGAAGACAAGAATCCTTCTACAACACATGTGGACAACTTAATAACAGCTGAAATCCCAAACAAGGATATTGACCCACTTGGTTTTAACGTCGTTCAAACCTTCATGGTACATGGCCCATGTGGGGAGTTGAACAAAGAAGCAACATGTATGGTTAATGGAAGGTGTACAAATGTAACACCAAATACTTGTGAAAAATATTTGAAAGTTAATTCTAGCAAAAAGGGGTAAATTGGTCATTTTACCATAAAAGGGTAATTTGGTCATTTGACCATGTAAAGGACCAATTATGTAAAAATATTGTTTTCTTGTGGCAAAAATATAAGAAATGTAGTTCTTATGTGATGAAATTTGATTATGTGGCCAAAAGTTCAAGAAAATGAACTTAGGGACTAAATTTGTAAAATTTTGAAGTATAAATAAGAGAGTTGACTCTCCATTTGGGGCTGAACACTTTGAAGCTACGGGAAGTTTCTTGAAGATGAAATTTCTGAAAATCAGCCACGGGAGAAGAAGGATTTGAAGGATTTGAAGCAAGTGTTTGAAGATTTTCACATTAAAAGGTTAGTAAGAAAGTTCTAACCTAAGTTTTGTGTGTATTCTTGATTTGGTTTTCTTGCGATGAACTGGAAACTGAATTCCAGTTATAATCCAAGTGATTTTGTATGATTATAAGTCTTAAACATGCTTGTGTTGTAAGAACACACATTAAATTGAAAGTATGTTGTTATTGTTGAAAATTTGGAACTTTGCTCAAGAACCCTAGAATACATGTTTATATGATCCAGTGGGTTCTAATGGATTCTAATGAGTTCCAAATGTTGCTAGAGATGAGAATAATCAGTAGAAGTGATTAATTTTGAATAATTTCGGTTTTTGGATCAAAAATGCAAAAACGGGAATTTTTGGAAATGGTTGAAATCTATGATTTCCATGGTTTAAAACTTGAAATAAATGAAGGGTTTTGGTCCGGGAACAAACCCCTACTGATTAAGTCGTGTATTAAGCACTTAATATGAGAAAATGGGATTTTGCAGCTTGAAAATCGGAATTCCTGGTCTGAAAGTGCAGCAGTCGCGACGCGACCCCACTGTAGCTCGCGACGCGAGCCTGCGGCAGATAGCTCTCTGCTAACTTTGGTTCAAATTTGGGACTTGATGTTAGACTTGTCCGTTTGACCTCAAATTTTGAACATTGGTCTAATATGGTATGAAACTTCGTGGAAAATTGTCGGAATACGTATACGACCTCCCGAAAGTACTGTAGCAAAATACGCATATTTTGGGAAAATGTATAATTTATAGAAAGATGGTAATTGAAAGTTATCATCTAGGAATGGTCCCCAATTATATTATATTGGACTCTTGTTTAATAGAGTCAATCGAAATGGTTGTTAACCTATTGCCAATTTATATATAAATGAATAGGTAACAGACAAGTGTATTGATAAAGGTGCAAGAATGCAAAGACTAACGGGATACAATTGCAGCAAGTATCCAGGTGAGTAATCTCACTTATATCACATATGATATGTGTTGAATGGATTGTTACAGATTGAAACAGCTTTGGGGGACGAAAATGATAATTTTCATGATATGGTGAAAAGGCAATATCGGATAAGCCGTGAGTCAATGAAATGACAAGAACGGAGCCGTGAGCCATCAATGATTATGAAATGAAATGAAATTAAATGGTGCGGCCACTTGTGGCTATGATATTGGATGTTAAATCCAACTGGTGCGGCCTATATGGCTATGATATTTGGTGCGGCCTATATGGCTATGATATTAAACTTGAATCCAAATGGGGCGGCCTTATGGCTATGATATCGGGTTATAAAACCTGTTGGTGCGGCCTTAGGGCTATGATATAAATGTTGAAACTGTTTGGTGCGGCTTAAACGGCCATGAAATACGGTGCAGTCAATCGTGACTAAGAAATATGGGACAGAAATGGTAATTGAGAATTTATATGTTTATTTTCTCTTGTATATATGTGGATTTATGTGGCTAACAGCTTTGATTTGATCAATATGCAAATAACAGGTTAGATATGATAATTGTCCTTAAAATTAAATGGTGCGGTCTTAGGACCATGATTTTGGGTTGTTGAACCTAAACAGGTGCGGCCTATGGGCTATGATCTAAACGAGAAAACTGTTGGTGCGGCCTTAGGGCTATGATCTGAGCATGTTAAATGTTTTGGTGCGGCCTATATGGCTATGACATATGGTGCGGTCAATGAGGACTATGATTTGTGGGACAAAAACTGTTTTGAGAGTTTAATTGTTATTATTCTCTTATATATGTGTGACGTTATTTGCAGATATAATTACTCACTGAGCTTTATAGCTCACGTTATCTGTTAAATGTCCCTGCAGGTTAGCATGATCCTGATAAGGGAAAAGATAGAGTCCGTAACTAGAGAAGTGGGACTTGTAAATGCTGTCAGTAGCAGCTCGGCTTCAAAGGAGACTATGGTATTTTATACTCTCCTTGATACACTTGTACCCGTTTTTAATAAAATATACCCCTCTTGTTATGGTTTTACGTATTGAAACCTTTGTTTTAAATGAAAAAAAAATTCAGGGGTGTTTTTGTTTTAAAAGCCGGGTGTTACAACAAAACATTTTCCCAAACCGTTTAATGCAACCACTTCATTCGACTCTGATGGATTCCCATTGTATATAAGAAGAGATTTGGGTCACACTGTTGAACGTCAAGGGATTCTTTTAAACAACCGGTATGTTGTCCCACACAACAGGAATCTGATTGTCAAGTACAATGCACACATCAATGTTGAACTTTGTAATCATTCAAGGGCTATCAAGTACTTATTTAAGTATGTTCATAAAGGATCAGACAGAGCAACTGCAATCGTTGACGGCATTGATCCTCACACACACGACGAAATTAAGGCAAATTTAGATTGCATATATATTTCAATGACTGAGGCATGTTAAAGGATATTCCAGTTCGACATTCATTTTAAGGAACCAGTGGTAGAAAGACTTCCGGTTCACTTACCGGGACAAAATAATGTGACTTTTGATGAAGAAGAACCGTTGGACAAAGTTGTTAGTCGTCCGGGAATTAAAAACACCAAGTTAACCGAGTGATTTGAAGCAAATAAGAATCATACAGAAGCAAGAACGTTGACATATGCAGATATCCCTAGACACTGGTATGGAATTCTGATTTAAAAGGCTGGCAAAAAAGGAAAGGTGGAAACACTATTGGTCATATATATTTTGTACATCCAAATAGTGGCGAACAATATTACCTACGTATGTTACTAAATATTGTAAAGGGTTGCGATTCATTTAAAGCAGTTCGCACAGTCAATGGAAGACTTTATTCCTCATTTAAAGAAGCATGTTATGCTTTGGCCTTACTGGACGATGACAAGGAGTGGAATGATTGTTTGGCAGAAGCATCTCAATGGGTTGGAGGATATCAAATACGACATTTGTCTCTCTTCCATACTTTGCTCAATTAGTAGACCTTTGCCCATGTCAACATGACTAGAGGGTCCTACGCCAGAAGGACCCGAAGACCCTGACCCTGAAGGTCCAGATCCTTGGCCTGTTGTAGAAGTTATTGTAGAAAAAGTTGGACTCGAAGACCTTGGTCCGATGACAATTCCCTTACGGACATTAGGGTTTTGAGTTGGTGGAGGTCTTGGGGGAATTATGGTTGATGTGACAAAGGTTAACATGTGTAGTTGCAATTGGTGTAGAAATTGGAGTTGTTGTTGTTGTCATCGCAGCAGTTAGGGCACGAGACCATGAACCACTGGTTTCTCCCCTGATAAAATACAATATGTAAATAAAATTTAAACCATACTATTTGTCGTAATCATAAGTTATGTATTCATACATGTTGATGTTGATGGGAGTCTCGAAAAGCTTGGAATAAGGCATTGATGAAATGAACGTTGAATAAATCTTGAACTTGATGATGAAAATTGGCCACAAACTACTTCTAGGGTGGAACGGAATCGTAAAAATTAAAAACGGAGTGATGTGAGAATTTAATTAGTCATAATGGAATGAATAGAGGAATTTTAATTAGAAGTAATATGGAGCCGAGATATTATGATTTTCGTCCCTAAAAAGTTTATTTATTGAGAAATGCAAGTTAAAAGGTTGTTGAGTTGGAATAAGAATCAAAGATATTAAAATCATTAAAAAACTGGAAATTAGATTGGCCGAGTGTCATATTGGAATGCTCCGATTAGGTAACCATGTACGAATGGGCCTTTGGTGAAAATTGAGTGAGACCAAGAACTAAACGAGTCAGAAAGTGAGACTTTTGGATCAGAATGATTCGAATTAGATAAGAATATTGCTAAAAGAAACATTAGATAATACATGTTAGAGGGTTTGTACATTTCAATTGGTGTTCCTTTTAGGAGTATTCTCAAACGGACCCATAAAAATAAGAATCAGACCTGATAGGTCTTGAATTGGACAATATGTTATTCGACTTTCTTGAAAAGAAACTATGTTGGTGTTTACCTTTTTTGGCTGGTAGGAGGTAGATATTGCCTTATATACATCCTTTGAACCTATAATGACCTATTTTCTTGTGTTTCGGTTGGAACATATGGTGTGCTCTCTTGACCTTGTAGTATCCAAACCATGTGTCTTAAGCCTTCCAATCAAACACTTATTAAAGTGTTCTTTATTGCAACATCTATTTTTTCTTTGGGTAAATTTTATTTACTCGAATCTTGGTATCTTGAAGCACTTTTACCTTTAATCAATAAATAATGGAGGTATCATGTTTCTTGTTCCAGATTTATTTCTCTACATGTTGACTCCCGACATCATCTAATGCTTTTGACCTATTACCCTGATATCATTCACAACTTCAACTCTTGAACACTTCAACATTTGAATATTCAAGTCTTCAACAAGTGTTCGGCCCACACTAGTCTTAATACACACAATGTAATTGATGCACATGGTCATGATTTTGAAACTCATAATGATTTAAATACATTTGAAATATTTAAAAAACATTGCATCACAAACTCTTTTCTCAAAATGTTTTAAAATACTAAGTGAACATTTAAAAGATGCCTCATTTTAAAATTCCTTATATTAGAACATTGCATGTAATGAGTGCAACAAGTTATACATATAGTATCTAAGAATGGTATATATAAAGTAATCAACAATGAAAAACTAAAAGTACAAGGTCATACATGGTAGATGTGCTCAAATGATAATATGCTCACCTCAAACGTGTATGCTACCTTGTGATAAGCTCATAGAAAGTGTAAGAGGAGTTATAGAACACCCACATAAACATAATTAAACCATATACTAACACTAATTAGGGTTTTTAAGCTCAATTAGACTTTTTTTAACCCATTGACACTCATAATATGTTCATAAGGAAGCATTAGAAGCAACCAAATGACTACCGGATCAAACCCGAACAAGTTGGAAAAGCGTGTATCGTAGAGAAATTCACAAAAACTGTGTTTTATCAAAGGAATAATACATGGTGTTATGTTTCTTCAGCGACCACACTTATAAGCAAAAACTCTAAAAGTGCTTCCTTAACTTATCCAGTTGACTATAACACCTCTAATTCGACTTCAAATGACTTAGGATAGATCTAGATTGTCAAAAACTTTATTTAAGCAATTCATGGCACCCTAATTAACATCATTAAGAAGATCCATAACTTGGATATATGATAATCGTCTTCATTATCAAAAACTTCAAAAATCCACAAAATGACCAAATTTGAAAGGATTTTCATCAATAAATGGAACAAAGAATACTCGAATACATACTTCAACCATTTGGAATCACAAATTTCATCATGAATTTCAAATTAGATGGATAAAAGGATGATCTACCATCAATTGCACTCAAAACTCAATCCAAATCTTCATATTTGATCATGTGCATGTATTTTCTTCAAATGATTGGACATGGAACACTTTAATTTATCCATAAATCACATTGGGTCACCAAATTAACCAACAAATCAAAATACAATGATCCAATTGATGATCTACTATAGTTTGGTATCCAAAAACTCTATTTAAATTTCAAAGGGGCAAATAGATTACCTTATGTGTCTTCTTAAGTGAAATTGATGTTAGAATTTGATATTCTATGATTAACACTTTTCAAAATCAAATCTCTCTCATGTATTAAAGCCACTTTCTCTCTCTAATTCTTTGAGGCATACAAATGAAGCAAAATATCAATCTAAGGTTTAAGTCTACAAATTTATCTCACTTGCACAAGAGTAGCCGCTCCACTTAGACTAACTACAAACTATACACTAGTTAGGATTTTCTTAGCATTTATGATCCTAAAGTAAATAGATTAATGGTCATCGAAAACCCATGTTCATATATCTTAACATTATTGTCAATGGTCCAACTCGTAAATAGGCTCAAGGATATTATAGGTATGATACCATGGGCATGTTTAACAAAACTAGATGGTAGCGGGAACGAGCAGCGGATAGCGGATAGCTGGCAGCTGTGACTTTTATTTTGTATATGACTGTTCGGCAAAAGTAGTTGAAAGCTTTTAAAATATGTAAAATTACATAAAAACACATCTGTGTAATTATTGATTATAGTTTTAAGGGTATTCTAATAATTAATGATATAATTGGTAAAACTTTTTATTAAACACTACTTCAACTAACTTTTAAAATAGTAGCGTTTAGTTTAAAATAAAAGCTTCAAGCTCGTGTCGACGAACGAAACTTTTGATTTTTATTAGAGCTATTTCGTAAACGCTACAAGCTAGAAGCTCTCAAACGCTCCAAAAGCTTCGTGCCAAACACGCCCGTGGAGCAAATCTAATAGAAGCCAACATAATTAATGGGCCAAATCTAAGAGAGGCCAACACACAAGGTTGGAACACAACACAAATTAAGTTTAAACTTAATATAGCTAATTAAATCATCCCTTATCCACACATTTTAATCCTTTAAGATCAATTTAATACTAAAGAATCTTAATTATCTCAATTAACCAAAATCCTCATATTTAAACAACCAAAATTCAACTTTATAACATAGCAACACCCTAAAAATTTCACACCTAAAAGAAAATCCATCTCAACGACTCATATGTAACCCGGAAACCTATATTTATAGAAAAATCTAAAGATCAAAGTTAATGCGGAGTTCTTAACGGTCAAAAAAATTAATATATGGAGTTTTCAAATAAGACGACCATAATGACTAATTTCTTGTCATTGATTGGTAAACTAAAAAAACTTACATAAAAGACAAAACTAAAAGGTAAAAAATAACGGTGGGGTTTTTTTGGTTAAAGAAATTAACATGATGTTTTTCCTTGTAAAATGACACATAATATGTGTATTTCTCTCTGTTTCTCTTTTTCTTCTATGTTTTTTGCATCAAAATTAACGGATTTCACTAAAAAGTTTGATTCCAAATCATCCATAAAAAAAACGACTAGAATATAATTACCAAAATACCATTATCAATCATTTGACAAACAACGAGGGCAACGACACTCAAAACCAAACCCACTGGACAAAATATTTTGTCGAGCATCACGATCCATACTTGCATCAATGTAACAAATCCGCAACTCTTCACCTGCTTTTCAACAATTTAAAAAATTAAAAATACCCGAACAATAATTCAAAATTAGAATCAAAATATACTTGATAGATTAACCTTTTTCAATGTCTCTCAAAGCTTTCAATCTTGCATCCACATTTTCCACCCAAACTATATGCGTATTAGGATCTACATCACGAAAATCAATCCCAACTCAATTACAATTTTTCATTTTTATAATAATTTCTAATTTAAATATTGGAATTACCGCAGTCATGATTATAAAAAGATGGAAGCAGATAAACAGCATTGCCAACTGAAGCTTCTGATTCTACTGATGCGATTGCTGATGCAAGTAGATCTTCATAAGAAGTTCCTCCAGCCAATTCAATACGAAATGCATTGATACGAATTCGTGCAAGTACACCAGTGTACCATTCAATTGTTAAAACTATATATTAAGTTATTCAAAGTTATTTAAAAACATATACTTTTAAGATAATAATCAACATTGAGAAATGATTGTGAAATTACATGTTAGTTGTTCGCTTGTCATGCCTGAAGCTTCTAGGGCACCTTTCAATAAACCAAATTCCTCTTCCATCTGGGAAATGTTATTAAAAGAATTCGTAGGAATAATTGGTACTTGAAATTTATTAAAAATTAAGATTTATAAGAAGATTACCTGTGAGATCATTTCAGGAGACAAAAGTGTAGGCTGGAGTATGTCTAGACTGTTTGCAGAAATTGTTCCGGAAATTACCATGCAAGCCAATCGTTTGGCAAGAAATGGGTATTTTAAAGCTCGGGTTCTTAAAGAAAGAAGATTCAATGAGAATTTGTAATATGATAAATCGACATGTAATAGGCGAAAGCTACGGGAAATTAAATGGGAAAATCTGTACCGACAATGAGAAACAAACGCGGACCAATCTGCTTCCTTTTCAACTTCATAGAAACCCTAATGAATACAGTATGAGTGAATGAGAGTTTGTAAGATATGATCCTAAATTTGCAATGAGGGGATAATTTTAAAACAATGATCGATTAAGGTTTGTATGTTACGATCATGTGGCAGATATATTAACCTTTTGGTGTGTGTAAATTAGTAATGCTCATTCAGGCATTTCTGTAAGAGACAAAATCACAAGCAGGTTGTGGACATTATATACCTTTGCTTGTTCTCTACATTCTTCACTGCAAAACAACACTTTCTGTTCCTGAAAATCCGAACCGTGTGGTGTATTCTTGAGACAAAAGTAACATACTCTGTCAATTGAGGAGAGAGTTGGGTGAGAGACGACGGGTTTGGCGGTATGGATGAGTTCGCCGGATTCTATATTCCGCGTAGCAAATACACCACGGCCAGCTGATTCTGTGAGCAGAACCTGGATCGGTGGCGGTGATGGTTGACTAGGCTTCGAGCCATGGCGGTGGTCGGTGGTGCTGGTGGTGGAGAAGAAGTAGGCGGAGGTCAAAAGTCGCTTGCTTTGTGGGAAACACCGCTGTGTAAAGCGTCTGGAACGAAGTAAAGGTAACATGTTGTTTGGGGTGGGATTGAGCGAAAGAGAATACGATCAGGATCCAAGTCTAATTCAGTTGAACCGCTCCAGGCCCAAAACCAACAATATAGCTGGACCTGGACTTTTTTTTTTTTTTTTTTTTTGAACCGCAGCTGGACCTGGACCTGAACCTGGTTCGGTTCCATTTTGAATCAATTGGTTTATAATAGAATCATACACCAAGTATATGTTGGATATTTGTTAATTGTTTTTCATAAAATAGAAAAAGAAAAAATGTAAATTTGGCTAATTTTTATAAGTATTTTTTTTTTTAAATTAGACAAAAAAAATTACATTTTCAAAAAATATTCACCATTTATGCGGTCTATACCTACGAAATGGCCCTCGTCCCTCAATCAATGGTCTCTCATTTTTTATATTTATTTTTCACTTTTTATTTTGTAACCGGATTGAGAAACTCTTTATATGAATTTACGAGGAGTACAATGGGACGATAGAAGTAAGTTTATTTATGTGTTACTCTGATATAATTATAATGCATATAATTAACTTCTACACAACAAAAAAAAATAATATGAAAAAAACTATTTCATATGCGAGAACACCACATTTTGATCGGCAAAAATGGTGATTTTCCCGGTATCACCTATAGAAAACAATAATATCACCTAGGAAAAGACCACTTTCGCAGGTGAAATATGGTTTTTTTGCGGGCACTTGCGAAAACACCATTTTACAGGTGAAGTATAGTCTTTTCAAAGTGACTACAAAATTGGTATTTTCACATGTAACACGTATGAAAACAACCGTAATTTAGAATGTTTTATCTCATGTTGAATCAATTGATTTGTTACAATATGTTAATAAGGATTTCCTAGGACAAATGAACCCCAAAGGCATCATAGATGAAGTTTTAGGACGTCTAACACCATAATGTTGCACAATATTTGAGACTATATGTTTAAGATATTGGATCGATGTACTCTTGTATTAGGGCGATTTACTTATGCACAAGTTGATGCTACATGGGATCCAGTCAGATGACCGTTTAATCGCCTAAGAGATATTAAGGTTTTTTAAAGAAGGTTATGATTTGTCTTTCAGATGACTAGAGTTTTGTCTTGTTACTGAATTTCGGTTCAGCCATGTCCTTAACCTCGCCACAAAATTACTAAGAACTATGTCTACATTTTGGGCTTGCGTGTTTGCCAATCGATCATAAACATCGTTGTGGTTAGGTAACTTTGATACGCTTATATTTAACGATGGTTTTTCACATATGAGAACGAGGATACGTTAAGGGTTTCCTTGCTTCATATGCTGTGTAGTGGGTTTCATGAACTGGATAAAACAGTAGTTGTCCAAGGAAACGTTAAGTGTTTGCCATTGCTGTTACCGGAAGCAACTCAAGACCTCATACATCATCTTGTTTCTCTATGTTGATGATATGTTAGTAGCAGGTGCTGACATACATGAGATCAACAGGCTGAAACAGCAGTTGTCCAAGGAGTTCGATATGAAGGACCTCGGACCTACTAAGCAATTTTGGGCATGAGCATTGTCACGAACCGAGCCTAGGACAAAATCAAACTTTTTCAGGAGAAGTACATCTGAAAGTTTTGGAAAAGTTCACTATGACAAATGCTAAGGTCCGAAGCACCCCGTTTGGAAGCCATTTAAAGCTTTCAAAAGAACAATCCCCAAAGACGGATAAAGACAACGAAGAAATGGCCAAGGTTCCGTATGCATCCGCAATTAGCAGTTTGATGTACGCAATGGTGTACACAAGGCCAGACATTGCACATGCAGTGGGAGTCGTCACCAGATTCATGTCAAATCTGGGGAAAGAGAATTGGGATGGAGTCAAGTAGCTGCTCCGCTACTTGAAAGGACCTCGGACACAGCCTTAGTTTACAAAAGGCACAAGGTGGTCCTTGAGGGATTTACCGATGCAGATCTGGGGGGTTGTGAAGATTCAGGGAAGACCACGACTGGTTATGTTTTTACAATTGGAGGATCCGCAGCCAGTTGGATGTCCAGATTGGAGAAGAGTGTAGATCTTTCAACCACATAAGCAGAGTATATGGCAGTAGCAGTAGCCAACAAGGAACTGATGTGAAGAAGTTCTTATTAGAGCTAGGACAGAAACAGAAGGACTGTGTGTTGTATTGTGACAATCAGAGTGCAATTCACTTGACAAAGAATCTGGTGTTTCACAGCAGGATGAAACACATCAAGATGAGGTACCACTTTATTCAAGAGCAGATAGCCAAAGGTACTTTTATCTTAAATAAAATCCTTGGTGTGAAGAATCCTGCGGATATGTTCATCAAGGTGGTCTCGTTGGATAAGTTGAAGTTATGCATGACTTCAACCGGTCTTCTGCAAAAGTAAGGTGAAAACAAGGATCTAGAGGGAGTGATAAACTCAGTTGGTTACAACTTGGTAGACAGAAGAATCAAGTTCTGATTAGTCTCCAAGTGGGAGATTGTTGAGTGTGTGGAGCCTAATCCGAACCGAGTAGTCATTACGAAAGAAGAATATCAGTTCTCCGAAGCAGCCAAACTGAGGTGAGGAAGTCATAATGGTCGTTGGCAATTTTTCGTCTTGAGATCAATTTCTTCGTCTGATTTTATGAGCTCCGTTTCGGATGATCATTGATGTGAAGTGTAAATCGACCGGTTGTAAAGTAGGTATCATGAGTCTGGTGGATACTTTATCTCTTTACCCCATTTCTCAAGTCGTATGTAGGAAGGCATCATCCGGACCGAGGAGCATCCTCGCTCTGGTCTGAGGCTTTGCAGTAGATCCACTTTATGGATCAAATGGAGAGAGTCGAGATGTTAATAAAAAGGTTAGGTTACTTCCGGTGCAAAGTGTCCCTCTGGCAGAAGTACAAAGGAATGCAGGTGTCAGAAAGTTGGTATGCACAACATGTTCTGCTGATTTGTAGTTGTACACTGTTTGTCTGTCACAACATGTTCCTTGTACTGTCACATCAGTTGGCCTATGTGCAGGAAGTCAAAGGCCAGAAGATCTGTCATATCTTCTCGATTGTTGTACCCTCCTATATATACTCATCTCCCAGCTCTAGAAAGATCATCACGAGTGTGTGTGTGAATATTATAGAGTGCAATTATACTTGTAAATTTGTATAACATTCGGTTATAATAAAATCAACTCTAGTTCCACAGTGGATGTAGCTTGATCTCGCGATCGAGTGAACCACTTAATTCTTTGTGTTGATCTTTTGCTTGTTCTTCTTGTATTTCTTGCTGCAAGTTATCGTGTGTCGAGCGCTTACCGTCGAGGGTTGTTTGGCCCTATCTTGTTCTTGAGAGGTTGAGTTTACGATCTCGCTTGTTGCTTACCCAACAATACATTGCTATGATCCATACCCAATACCTCTGCAACTATAACCCTCAATGCTTTTTTATTTTCTTGGTGATGGTTTGGGTTGAAATTTTTTGAAGGACAAATGAATTGGTACACAAGTTTTTTGACTTGGAATATGTCAGTAATCTTTCGTTTCACAGCAGATAAACATCAAGTGCAATTTTCATCGTAACTAGAAGCTTGAGTCCTTTATTCATTAGACCTAACAATTTTGTACTGAAAACTCTCATTAAAAAATTTAGACATAGTGCTAGTTGGAAAAACGGATTTATCTTTGAATGTTTGTAGGTGTATATATCGGATCTGGACACTAGAGATGGCAACATGGATGGGTATACCGGGGATTGCATTCCCCATCCCCATAACCGCCCCCATAACCGTCGGGTATTTAAAATTCATCCCTATCCTCATCCCCAATGGGGAACGGGTATCCCAAATGGGCAATCGGGTATATTTTTCCCCCATAGCAAGTCGTAAAATCGGGAAGTGGCATCGTTTGATTATAATTGACGATCACATAGAAACAAAAATTTAAAAGGACCCGATGAGGCGCTGACTTATTAAGGATTAGTAATTAGTACTTTCAAGTTTTGTAAATTAAAAATTCAATTAGAGAATTTAGAGTTTTGGACTTTGGTGGTTTGTTTTTACGGCTAAACGTATGATTTATCTTATATATATATATATATATATATATATATATATATATATATATATATATATATATATATATATATATATATATATATATATATATATATATATATATATATATATATATATATATATATATATATCAGATATTCGGTGGGGTCGGTTACAGTTATGGGTACGCGACAAGTAGAACCATCCCCGCCTCCATCCCCGATTTTCATATCAGGTATTATCCGTCCCCATCCCCGATCAACTCGGAAATTTATCCGTTAAATTCGGTTTCGGGGTATCCGTCGGATACGATTATTTTTGCCATCTTTACTGGACACTGTGGTGTAGGAGGCATACTACAGAATAAAGTTTGTTTGTATGTGCATTCATCATCCGACCAATCATTTTCTGGATAAGCTTTTTCAAGGTCGGATATGCTTAAACAAAATTCTACTACCTCCCCACAAGGAACTAAATCGGTATCATCGACCAACAAAAGTATTTATCGATAATTAGTATGATCGTCTTTATTGCCATGCATATCATGATTGTAACATGTAGCAACATCATCATCACCAACATACTTATAAGTTTATGGATCAACATAATAAATAGTTCCAAGCTTTTGTGGTTGTAAAGCATAGAATGAAATTGATGTACTATCGGTTTTTCATATGCAACATCGTAGTAATGAACAGTTTGGGAGAATTTGATACATGCGTGCTTGTTTCTACCTCTTCCGCTAGATCGGTTCTCAATGGAGCCTTTTCCTCTACCGGTAGATCGTACATCACCAAATCCTTTTACGCTAGAGCGGTTCCTGCCAACAATCAATCGATTGACTGCATTCTATTTTATAGTCGGAACTTCTTCCATGGCATCACTATCAACCAGGTACACAAGTACAATGGTCGGGACTTTCTGAGTAACATTTTTCAAATGCTTTGTCTCACTCTCATCGACTATATCCATAAAATAGTACAACGTAGTGTAGGGTGTTGGAAAGATAACCCCAAATTAGTCATGTCTTCCAAACTAGTATTAATCTTAACCAAACTATTGAATTTCACCATTTACCGACTGTCAAGAACCACCGACACAAGCCACAACAAAATACTTATATGGAGAATTTGAAGTCATGTTTTTTCTCTTTCTTTTTGAGTTTTTTCTTAGACAAATGATATCAAAAGATCTGGATCTTATAGTCGAGCAGAAAAAGATTTATAGAAAAGATCCAGGATTAATTGGCATACGGATGTGGTGCAAAGATCTTATAAATGGACTGAGAAAACTATCGTGCTCCATCCTGAAAATTACACGGTTTCTTTCTACAATTTTGAAACGCTTTCTTTCTACAATTACACTTACTAAAACGTACACATTGCTTAAAACAAGAAAGTATGACAAATGTGAATGTTTTTTCAGAAAAAAGTATGTAAAACCAGAAGATTACTACTAAAATAGTTAGAAGAGTCAAATCATAAAACTTGAAAAATGTAAAACTTTTCTTAAATAAAAAAAATTATGTTTAAATAGAAAAAAAGACATAAAATGTAAAGTTTTTATACCATTAACACTATATTAAAAATAAATAAAGATATCACTAAAGTAACTAAATCAGTAAATATGAAATAGCTGATTACATTAGCTTTGAAACATTAATAATGGCTGAGCTGCAATAATGAGTGTTACATAAATCGTAACGTCATATGGCTAAAGTATGCCAATTATCACCCAAAATGGGAAAAACATTTATGATATGACCATTTTTTTTTATCACGACATACAGTGTCCAGTGACTACGATATGTGTAAATATTTTGTCGAATTCGGCACAATCTTGCCGTTTTCTCTATCTTCTTTAACTGCACTTCATTGGGGTTTAATTGTGTAGATTCAAACTTGTTCTTTAGGGGTTTAATGTGGCACCCCTACCTCGGTGTGGCAAGAAGTTTATGGTAATGTGGCAAAAGTTATATAGAGTTGAGGTACTACGCAAAAATCATGGCATAGAGTGGTACTACCCTTTGCAGTCTTAGACATTAACATGATAAAAGGGACAATGATAATACACATAATAATTCTTTTGAATTTATAAAGATACAACAAACAATATATAATTTTTAATTTCTATAATTCTTGTAATTTTGTTGCTTTCATAAGTATTTACGTTTTAAAATTTTCACTTTATGATTATTAATATAAACGATGTATTTTTATTTATTCCGTTAATAACTTTATTACATAGAAAAAACTGGACATTGCGAACACTCGTTCGAACCTATATTTTCTTAATCAGTCCGGATTCTCGTGGTGTTACGTTCGAAAGGGTCACGACTCATTATATCATAAATTTGCATGCCTCATGAAAGAAAGTTAGAAAAACATAGTGGTGAAAGAATTGTAGAAAAAGCTTAGAAAGAATCCCAAAAATGAGGAAAATAAAATATCCAAAAGTTAATCCTTTCAAATGCAAAGGTTTCAAGAGTCAAGGGTGTTAGGATCGGAAAACTCTTCTATTCAACACTAGAACAGAATTACAATAGGAGGAGCAACTCTCACACTCGACTATTACAAAAAACCAACCATTTTCTAACACTTAACCTCTAAGTGTTTCTCTCTAACTCTATATGTTTTGGTGTGTTTTTGGATGTCTAAGAACTGAAACTTAAGCATCTATTTATAGCTAAACTAGCCACTAAAACTATAGTATGTAAACACATTGAATTCATGGAAGAGAAGATCAAATTTGCCACCACCTTAGGCTCTATATTCAACCCTTCTAGAATGGAGGGCTGGAAAAAATCAACAAATCTCCCCCTCCAGCCTCTGTTGAACAATCATTAACCCAACTATGTCAGCACATAGTTTGTGTTTGTCTTGTGAAACCACCTTGGTCAACATGTCTGCAGGATTGTCATTTGTGTTGATCTTTGACAACTTCAGTTCTCCTCTTTCGATTGCTTCTCTAAGCCAATGATAACGAATATCGATATGCTTAGTGCGAGAATGGTACATCGAATTCTTGCTTAGGTCCATAGCACTCTGACTGTCGCAATGAATGATGTATTCTGCTTGTGGAAACCCCAATTCTTAAAGAAACCGTTTTAACCATATAAGCTCCTTCCCAGCTTCAACGGCAGCAATGTACTCGGCTTCTGTTGTTGACAGTGCTACACACTTTTGTAACTTAGATTGCCATGAGATAGCTCCCCCTGCCAAAGTGAAAACATAACTTGATGTAGATTTCCTGTTATCAAGATCTCCTGCCATATCAGCATCTGTATAACCTTTCACGATTGGCTTAGCTCCCCCGTAACACAAACATAGTTTTGAACTACCCTTCAGGTATCGCAGTATCCACTTGACTGCTTCCCAATGTTGCTTTCCTGGATTTGCTAGATATCTACTCACGACACCAACAGCATGAGCAATATCTGGCCTTGTACACACCATCGCATACATAAGACTTCCTACGGCAGAGGAATAAGGGACTTTCTTCATCTCTTCTTTCTCTTTATCACAAGAAGGAAAATTTTTCTTACTTAACTTGAAGTGATTTGCCAACGGAGTGCCAACAGGCTTGGCATTTTCCATGTTGAACCTTTTGATCACACGTTCAACATACTCCTCCTGTGACAAGAATAATTTTCTTGATTCTCTATCACGGATAATTTTCATGCCCAATATTTGTTGAGCTGGGCCTAGGTCTTTCATATCAAAGAACTTAGACAAATCCTTCTTCAAGTTGTTGATCATGGTTGCATCTTGACCCACTATTAGCATATCATCCACATAGAGCAAAAGGATGACAAATTTCCCATCTGGAAACTTCTTCATGTACACACAGTGGTCTGCAACAGTTCTTTTGTACTCGTGACTTACCATGAATGAGTCAAACTTCTTGTACCACTGTCTTGGGGCTTGCTTAAGACCATAAAGGCTCTTCTTTAACTTGCAGACGAGATGCTCTTTCTTTGGGTCTTTAAACCCATCGGGCTGCTCCATGTATATTTCTTCATCTAAATCACCATGAAGAAAGGTTGTTTTTACATCCATCTGCTCAAGCTCAAGATCTAGACTGGCAACCAATCCGAGTACGACTCGAATCGACATCATCTTCACAACCGGCGAAAAAATCTCATCAAAGTCAATTCCTTCCTTTTGTTGGAATCCTTTGACAACGAGTCTTGCATTGTACTTCACAATGTTTCCTTTTCCATCTTTTTTCAACTTGAAAATCCACTTGTTTTTCAAGGCTTTCTTTCCTTTGGGAAGTTTCACCAACTCATATGTTTGATTTTTGTGCAAAGAATTCATTTCGTCTTCCATGGCATTCTGCAAATTGGCTTTGTTAATATGAGATTGAGCTTCCTGAAAGCTCTCTGGCTCCCCCTCGCTGGTAAGAAGGATGTAGTTCGAAGTTGGGTATCTTGAGGAAGGAACACGAACTCGATCAGATCGTCGAACTTGAGTTTCTTCATTAGAAACATCTGGCAATGACTCTGAATTATCAAGAGGTGGAAGCTCCCCCTGCTCAACACCTCCTTGATCTTCATCATCAACTTCATTATTCTGTTCATCAATCGGAACATCATCTTTTGTTTCAGATATCATTTCTGGAACTTTGAAGCTTTGTTGCTCATTAATCGATGCCTTGAAATCATAATACTGGTCTTCATAGAAAACAACATCTCTGCTTCGAATAACCTTCTTTAGTTCTGGGTCCCATAGCCTGTACCCGAACTCTTCATCTCCATATCCAATAAAGATGCATGGAGTGGATTTGAGGTCCAACTTCTTCCGCAATTGACTTGACACATGTGCAAACGCCTTGCACCCAAATACTCTCAAGTGAGAATATGTTATGTTTTTACCTGTCCATATCTTTTCTGGAACTTCAAAATTCAATGGAACTGAAGGTGACCTATTTATAAGGTAACAATCTGTCAGTACAGCTTCACCCCAGAATGTCTTTGGTAGTTTAGCCGCACTGATCATACATCGGACCTTCTCAACAATGGTACGATTCATTCGTTCTGCTACACCGTTATGCTGTGGGGTACGTGGGACAGTCTTTTCATGCCTGATACCATATTTTGTGCAATATGTGGAGAACTCATGAGAATAGTACTCACCCCCATTATCTGATCTGAGACATTTCAACTGCTTGCCAGTTTGTCTTTCCACCATTACATGAAAAGCTTTAAAACGATCAAATACTTGATCCTTCGACCTGAGATAATAAACCCATACTTTTCGTGATGCATCGTCGATGAATGTCACAAAATACTTGTTTCCACCAAGGGATTCTACTTCAATGGGTCCACATACGTCGGAGTGGACAAGGCTCAACAACTCAGAGCGCTTATTTCTTGTGGAGCTAAAGGAAACTCTATGTTGTTTCCCAAATAAGCAGTATTCACAAGGATCCAGGGCAACATCTTTTTCCATGGAAATGGACTTCTTCTTTTCAAGAGTTGTTAACCCTTTCACAGTCATGTGGCCTAGTCTTCTATGCCACAGATTTGGTGATGTCTCTTCTTCTACTGCATTGAGACTTGGTTGAATCAACTTTGCATATGACTTATAAATAGTACCACAAAGCTTTCCCCTTGCAATGACCATAATGCCTTTTAACAACTTCCAGTTGCCATTTCCTAAGTGGTTGTCATAGCCCTGAAGATCAAGAGCTCCAATTAAGATAAGATTCATTCTTAGCTCCAGAACATGTCGAACATCTTTCAACACCAATGTACACCCTACATTGGTCTTTATATGTACATCACCGATACCAATAATGTTAGAGGAACTGGTGTTTCCCATCCTCATGGTACCATGGTTTACGGATTTATATGTTGCAAATAAATCCCGGTCCGGAGTGGAATGATATGATGCAGCGGTATCAATCACCCACTCGTCATCACGAGCACCTACGTGTAGGCATGCATCCTCCTCGCATGCAACAAGGGCAATGTCTTGTGAAATGTTGACCATGGTCTCACCATCCTCCTTGCTTGAACTAGTACTCGTTTCTGCCTGTTCTCGTAGAAACTTTCGACAATCGCTCTTTTTGTGGCCATAATGATTGCAGTAGTTGCAGTGGCATTCAAACCATGTACTTGAAGACTTTCCCCTTTCTTTTGAACTTCCTCTAACTTGAGATCTTCCTCTACTTTGACCACGTCTGCCTCTACCTCGACCTCTTCCTCTGCCACCAGTTCTACCTCCGCATCTTTCTTTGTTTTCTGTTACGAGGGTAAATGACTGGTCTGTACCAGCTTCTTTTCTTCTGGCTTCCTCGTTCATGAGAGCGTCCGTGACCATCTCCATTGTCACTTTGCCACCGGGGGCAGAATTGCTGAGAGTAACAACAAGTGTTTCCCAATGATCAGGTAGAGAACTTAGCAACAATATTGCTTGCTCCTCATCTTTGAGAACCCATTCGGCAGAACTGAGCTGATTTACGAGATCTTGGAACTGACTCGTATGCTCGGCTATGGATGTACCACTTCGTAACTTGTGGTTTACCAGGCGCCTCATTAGTAGGGTCATGTTGCGTGCAGTCTTTGCTTGATACATACTTTCAAGCTTTTCCCAGAGTTTGTATGCATCTGTTTCTTGAGAAACATGATGAAAAACACTGTGGTCAATCCATTGTCGAATTTGTGCCACAGTTTTCTTATTCATTCTCGTCCAGACGTCGACTGTTGTATTTTCAGGTTTTACGCCCTTGGTTTCTAAAGGTTCTGCTAGATCCTTTAGATTAAGCAAATCTTCCATCCTCAGCTTCCACATATTATAATTTGTGGGCGTAAGTCGGACCATTATATCCGAACTTGTAGATTCCGTGAGAAAGACTTTGTAGTTTACGTTTTGTAAAATTTGGGGATGGAATTAGGCAGAACCGAGCTCACGGTTATATCTGGAAGGGTCGAAATAGGTGGAATATACTTTTTCAGGGTCAAAATACACTTTTTGAAAAAGTTATGGGCTAATTTGTAATTTAGAAAACTATAAGGACCAAACTGGAAGGTTCTGAAATATAGGGACCTTTCTGAAACTTTTCAGAAGTATAGGGACCAAAATTGTAACGTTCAGAAAAAAACTGGGACCAAAACGGAGTTTTATAGAATTAGAGGGACCTGTTTGCAACTTTCTAGAATTTCAGGGGGCCAAAATGCAGTTTTCTGAAACTTGCTACAGTGTTGCTACAGTGTCGCTACAGTGTCGTCTTCTCCGATCGTCTTCTCTGGCGAGTTTTCCGGCGAACTGGTTTTTCCGGCCACTATTCCGGCAAACCTTTGACCGGACTTTTGGAGGTCTTCCGGTGGTCGACAAATTCCGAAAAAAATATTTTCGGAATCGTGGGAACGAGTACTTTACAATGGTGTGTCCGGAAATCGATTTTGAGAAAAAAAATTTCGACCAAAAAACGATCGGTACCGAAATGAGGCTCTGATACCACTTGTTAGGATCGGAAAACTCTTCTATTCAACACTAGAACAGAATTACAATAGGAGGAGCAACTCTCACACTCGACTATTACAAAAAACCAACCCTTTTTCTAACACTTAACCTCTAAGTGTTTCTCTCTAACTCTATATGTTTTGGTGTGTTTTTGGATGTCTAAGAACTGAAACTTAAGCATCTATTTATAGCTAAACTAGCCACTAAAACTATAGTATGTAAACACATTGAATTCATGGAAGAGAAGATCAAATTTGCCACCACCTTAGGCTCTATATTCAACCCTTCTAGAATGGAAGGCTGGAAAAAATCAACAAAGGGCGAGACGTGAAAGACGGCGTTGCAAAGACAGCATTATATGCGTTACATGCTACAATAGCATGTAGAACGTTTCCTACCATTAGTTGGCCAACGACACCAATAGAGTACTTCAAATTCATTCGTCTAGATAATAATTGATGCCTCTCGATCTGGTATAACCTAGAACACAACATTATGGCTAAGGCTATACTCTATGGATGTTTAAAATTTATTATAAATGGTTAATATTTTATAGGAGCTATAGACTATTCTTTATTTGTTTCATTTTTAATCATTTATATTCTTTTTTATATATTTATTTTTTAATTTTTTTTATATATATGACCATTAAACGTATTTTATATATACACATATGACAATTAATTTTTTTTATACATATGAACCATTACAGATAATGATCATATGTGTAAAACAAAACATAAATAACAAAATTTATAAAATAAAAAAAAAGTTTACTCATCATATGTGCGTAAAAAACATAATTAACTACACGGTAACATTTACTTCTCTTATAAAACATTAGTCCTATCATAAACTAATATATGGCTTTTCTTCCATAATGGCAATTAGGTTAATATAAAATTGGCATGAATAGTTCCATTTGTAAGACCAACTTTAATTATAATACTAAAAAATTAATTACTTTTTAGTTTTTATAAAACTTATACTAAAAAAAGTTCAATTCCAATCACACACAAAATATATATTTTAATATTATAAATATAATATAATTAAGATGATTATCATAAAAAGCAAATAAATATTTAGAATGGTATTATTTTAATAACAAATAGTTTTAATATGCTCAATTATATTCTTAAGTCTTCATAAAAATAATATTGCTTTTACTGTTCAATCTCACAAATATAGTGTTGTATTTTCTAATTGATCGAAATAGACAGAGTAGCATAGGCACATATGTTAGAGTTATTTTATCAGGGCAAGCAGGAAGATGCAAAAAAGAAATAAGCACAATCAGCCTGTGATCTTTAATTCGGAAGATCCAAAATGCAATTCATCTTCACATTAATAACTCCTTTCACGATCAGTTTCCGACACTCTGGTCCAACCTGAGTAAAATAATTATACGATACAGTGAAATTTGATAGCATAGGCAGGCTTCATATCGCCTCCAGCACCTCGTTGTAGAACGTATTGTGAGCCATGTCTAGAAGCTCTATTTTCTCTAAGCACCTAAACGAGTGTGAGATTGGACGCATTAACTTGTTAAATCCGACATCGAACATGGTGGATTTCTTCAAAAGTCCGATCTCGTATGGAAAACAACCGTCTAATTGGTTGTTCAAGAAAAGAACCTCCAATAGGGTGTTGGAAGATCGACCAATGCTCCGAGGGATTCTATCGAGAAAGCGGTTGTTGGTTAGTGTTAAATAAAGCGCCAACTTCGAGGACTTCGTAGGGAAAGATGTCGGAGAAATTGTTGTTACTGAGGTCCAGCTCGTATAGGTACTGAAGAGTGCTTATTTTTAAGGGGATGGAGCCAGTGAAGTTATTGGAGTTCGCATGGAAAAAGACGAGGTCCTTTAAACCGAGTAGGAGGTCGATGAGAGTTAGGTTTTTGCCATTGAAGTTATTGTTGTTGAAGTTGACACCGGTGATGCCCTTTTTGGTTTACACCCGATATGGTAAGAAATGAGTGGAGCGGGAAGGGTGAGGGTGCGGGTGCGTTTTTATTTTTTATTTTTATTTTTTTATCTTAAAATAAACTTTAGTTAAAGAAAATATAAAAAAATTAGAAATGGTAAATTGGTCATTTCATATGACTCAAGGACGATCTATAAAAAGTTTTAGACCACAAAAACTAT